>OZ019949.1:4523866-5234362 GCA_963970385.1 Theonella swinhoei | reverse complement strand
TAAAGGAAGAATGATTGCCATGTCTAGTGCGGGACTACTATAGGCAGAGCCAGAATTGTATACTATGTATTTAGAGACAAGATGCACAGGGTGCTCACCATGTTGCAGAAGCTACGCAGTCCTTGTAGAGCAAATGAATATCATTAGCTATCAAGTATTTACTTGTACAGACCCTTATGCACGTTGAACTTAATACAAAATGACGGCCTTTGAGATATCCGTGGTGATAACCCTAGCAACACAGTATGCCTGAGAGTGAGAGAGAGAGAGAGAGGGAGAGGAAGAGGGAGAGGGAGGGAGAGGGAGAGGGAGAGGGAGAGAGAAGAGGGAGGGAGAAATGGAAGGAGGGAAAGGAGGGAGGGAGGGAGGGAGAGAGGGAGGGAGGGAGGGAGGGAAGGAGGGAGAGGAGGGAGGGAGGGAGGGAGGGAAGGAGGGAGAGGGGGAGGGGGGAGGGAGGGGGGAGGATGGAGAGAGTTGAAAAAGGGAGAATGATTGCCTCAATTATCACTACTATTTAGAAACAAGATGCACAGGGTGCTCACCGTGTTGCAGAAGCTACAAGTGAGATGGAGGAGGAAGGGAGGAAGAGAGGAAGAAGAGGGGAAGGAGAGTAGAGAGATGAAATGGGAGAATAATGGTGCCACAATTATCATGTCCCAGGGGAACTACTAAAGGCAGAGTCAGAAATGTTATACTACGTATTTAGAGACAAGATGCACAGGGTGCTCACTGTGTTGCAGAAGCTACCCAGTCCTGACAAGTAGAGCAGGATATCTTAGTTATCAGTCCAGTACTCTTCTGCAGCTGAGCCAAAACAAAATGATGGCCTTCGAGACATCCGAGGTGATAACGTAGCAACACAGAATGCCTAGAGAGAGAGAGAGAGAGAGAGAGAGAGAAGAGAGAGAGAGAGAGAGAGAGAGAGAGAGAGAGAGAGAGAGGGAGGGAGGGAGGGAGACTTTGATAAATCGTTATTGCCACAATTATCACGTCCAGCGCGGTATTTGCTAGGCGTTGGCACTCTACTATGTATTTCAGACGGGATGCACAGGGAGCTCACCGCGTTGCTTGTTGAGAAGAGGAATATGCCTTAGCATCTAGTTCCACAAACTCCTCTGCACGTAGAGCTCAATACAAAACGACGGGCTTCGAGACCTCCTAGGTGATAACCGTAGCAACACAAAACGCCCGCCATCATTTAATGTGCGCGTATTCGCTCACGTGCTATAAGTATCCAATCTGCTATTCCGCTATTTTACACCAACCCATCTCTCTCTCTCTCTCTCTCAAACGCTCTCTCCTTCCCTCTCCCTCACTCACCAATCGTTGACTGCGTTGTGAACAAGGTAAAACACGGTTGACATAAGTTTCATTGTTACTTCAGCTTCTGGGACATACCAGCGAACGTTCTATGGTTATTGCTAACCCTGTAGGCATTAGGGGGCGGGGTGTGTGCGCGCGTAGTAATTGCGCATGCCCATGAATTACAGACCCAATGGGTATAAATTCAAGCTAACCGCTAGCTCTCGCTCTGTTCCATGTCCAGCTACTAGACCAACTTGGTATAAATGCCGAACATATGAAGCACGAAGTGGCCATTGGTCCGGTGGCCGGATACTATTCGTGTACTGTTGATTCGAGGTCCGTTTGAACATGCGTATTCCGTACGGAACGCGGCCAGGGATGCACAACAGCAAGCAGCATGGATGAATTGTAGCTTTTTCCGCGAAGTCACGTTTACCAGAGTTTCTCGGCAGTACTCTGTCCCTACTCTGGTTAGCTCTGAGACCCCTGTTCCCTTTTCATGAAAGCAGGCTCATTCAAGGGTACATTCAGCTTATGAGAATCAGGAAATCCAACTAAGTATCATACCATCCAGCACCTTATCACCACCTTTGTCTTGCCAAATTCCCTCAAAGGATATTTGAGGCCGATTAGGTCCAGACAGACAAGCCACTGCTTCACCATTTATGCAGAAGTTAGTATTACAAACCTTTCGCATAAGCCGTCTGTAGACCAACTTTTTAGCTTTCTACACTTACCATCCATCAGCAGAGTAGCCATTAGTTGGTGAGGTCAGGTGGCTAAAGTTGTTCCCAAAAAAGTGGTGTTGCTACAGTCATGATATGTGTGTGTGTGTGTGTGTGTGTGTGTGTGTGTGTGTGTGTGTGTGTGTGTGTGTGTGTGTTTCAGCGATTTGTCCACACTCATGTGAGCGGCCGAACTTCGGCCAGAATGAGTGGCTCTATTGGGAGTACCCAGAGGTCAGAATGGGACAGGTGATGCACATATATCCTTATAGTACATGAAAGGGGTGGATTAATATTTTAATTAAGCCCACCTTTCCCCGGGTGGGGGGAGGTGGGCATACAATTGATAGGCACATAACTACGACTCAGTGATACCTCGACTTGAGAATCAACAAACTACTGCAACATCACTGTAGAGAGGACATTGTGATTTTGGTTAGCATTGTGCAGCGACCATAGCTGTAATAAAGCTCCACGTGTTTCTATAAAGGCTGCAATAATACCATTACCATCAACAATAAGTGAGCATTAAATAGAGTCGCATTTGCAACTAGTAGGTGGCATCAATTAGGAGAATTTCAGGATATGAAAATGTTACTTAAACAGAAGGCCATTATCTTCAGCGGTAAATGCTTTCAATGTTGTACCTGCAAATGAAACCTGCTGGAAGTCCTACTAAACAGGAAGGCACTGTGTATATATTATACCTCGCAAACAGGCTGAGTGGTCTAAACAACCTATACACATGCATGTTGTTATGCCGCCCAACTGCTGCTCATAACCTATTCTACAACACTTTCCACTTCTAAATTTTATGACAATCTTGTGCACATATATTCAAGCTGGATCTGTAAACAACCTATAGTCCCCAGAATATGAATTTTCATGCCACTCATGCAAAGGATGCAAGGCTAACAAGACTATATCTTATGGGGATAAAAGCAATAGCTTGTGAATTGTGCACCCACAGCGATCGTTACCATGGTTGTTCCCTTATGCACACAGTAACCCCTTTTTGAAGTGCTGTATATGTGTAAGGGCTCTTGAAGTATGCTTACCCTCAACAGATTTGAGTTTCCGGAGTAGACCATCTATATCATTTCTGCTAGATTTCTGAACTTGGCCGGATATTGCTGATATCCTTCAGCATAAGAGTGTGAAGTGGAAGTATGGCCTACTTGTGCCATCTTCTTGTGTTAGCCTGACAAGTGTACAGAAGTACTTCTCACCTGATGCATGGGGTGTTGTCTGTACTGTTGTAGATACAATCAGGAAACGTCCTGTTTGGTACTGTGAGAAGTGCACCAAGGATGAAACAGAGAATTCACAAGGTTTCAATGTGAACGAGTGTGTTAGCTATCATTGCTTCATTACAAGTACACGAATGAGAATATTTTATATACATATAGCATGAGAGAGTGAATGAATATATGTAAACCATGAGAGAGTACTACGATTAATTTGAGACCAACAGTGTGCACAGCAGTTGAAAGAAGCCAGCGGCTGGATCCTACTCTCTCCTGCGAAATTTATCTGCCTGGATCGCTACTCTCCTGAATTGCTACTCTGGCGCTCCCCGAATGGGACAGCCTCTTTATCATAGTAGAGCCTACTGAGTACTCGAACGACTATACCTACAAAGGTCGAAGTTCGGTCGCGCATTCCGCAGGCCGTACACGCGTGTTACACCGGATTGCCGGACCAACACCTACAGGAATAGTATCCGGCTACCGACCAATATCCACTTCGTACTTCATATGTTCGGCATTTCAGAATACCAAGTTGTTGGACATGGAACAAAGCGAGAGCTAGCGATTTGCTTGAATTTTATACCCCTTGGGTAACTTCAGGTCTGTAATTCACGGGCATGCGCAATTATTACGCCCGCTCCCCCCCCCCCCCTAAATAATGCCTACAAGGTTAGCAAGAACCACAGAACGTTCGCAGGTATGTCCCTGCTCCCAGACGCAGAAGCTAAAGTAACAACCGAGCTTATGTCAGCGGTGTTTTACCATGTTCAAAACGCTTGAGTGAGTGAGAGGGAGGGAGAGAGCATTTGAGAGAGAGAGAGAGGGAGAGGTGGGTTGGCCAAATAGCAGATTGGATACTTCCCCTTCCCCTCCCCCTCCCCATCCCCTCCCCCAAGATCTCTGAAGAGGGCAGAGCTGGTCAGCCTTAGACATCCCCACTTGTGTAAGAGCCTGCCTTTGAAGGTGTGATTATATGTCTTTGTGTGGCTGATTCTTCTGCCTGTTCTGACGTCAAACTAAGCTCAAAACGGTGGTTGGACATCAATGAGCTGGAGTCCAGTATGAATTTGCAAAGACAAAGACCTTGGAAGAAGTAAGTTTGATCTTCCCGATGTGCCCGAGCAGTAGGATGGCTTTCCAAGTGCTCTCTCCCCTCTAGCCATTTCTCGGTGGGTGAAGATGGGACGTCCAGATACCTGGTGTTGCAGTGAAGTCAGGAGCACTAGACAGAGTTTTAGTAGATGTAGCACTGCTAGCTGTTGTATTATGGGTATGGTTGTGGGAGAGGGAGGGGCTACTCATATCTACTGAGAGGAGGGGCTGCCTGGTGATGACGGTGGCTCAGTATTTGGGAGCATGAATGTAGAGTAGAAGGGGCGGAGCTGTTCTAATACAGGCGTAATACAACGTCGCTCTATGTCGTCCAGCTTCGGGACAGAGTCATTGGCGTGTCCTACTACAGTATAGGGCCTCAAATGTCCGGATCTGTAATTATGTGCCATGGCCACAATTATTTCATGGAGCCATGCAGCAACTTCCAGCAAGGAAATGGTAGTGACTGGTGAGGTTTTTACACGTTTCGCGGCCTACAATTTCCCGGAAAGTAGCTGGCCGCAACTGCTGTTCAAAGTTCAAACACTACTACGTGCGCGTTAATTGGGAATACTCGTAATCCACGGGGAAGCTGAGGAATCAACAGACAATCTCGCAGGGGAAGGATACACGAGACTGACATTTCACGGCCTAATACTTGCTAGTAGCTGGCCGTAACTGCTGCTCCGAGCCTACCGACGTATATTTAGGTCAAAGTGCAAACGTGTATACTTGCTACTACGTGCGCGTTATGTTGCTCATAGATAACTACGGACTGTCCGTAGTTATCTATGTGTTGCTGAAGAGTCCCTCAGTATATGTAATGTGACGGTATGTGGAAAATCCTGCACATATGTACTGTGCCAGTTTCCTGCACAATTCCTGCAGAATTCTTGTACATAAGAGTCTTGTGTATACATCTGTACGCAGAAATCCTACTCGTAGGCGGCGGAACCACTGGGGCACAGGGGGCACGTGCCCTCCTAAAATTATTGGCGAGCGGAGCGAGCCTACCACTAGCAGTGTTAATTTTCTACCGTACCTCGTGTCAATGCTCATGCATCGATATTTCGCGCTTCTTACGCTTTATCGCTCCGCTTATTCGTATACATGAAGATGTATCGTACTATCAGCTACAACCGTACCCGGAATATGACCTGCGTTGGGGGTCAATGGTCACATTAGGCTATATACTGCTCACGCGGAAAGGCCAGGGGTGCGGTACATGTACCCAGAGAAGCTAAGGTTGTGCCCCCCCTAAAACCTACAAAGCTCCGCCGCCTCTGCTAGTACTGTGCCAGTTTCCTGCACAATTCTTGCTAATTTCCTGTACATAGTCCTGTGAGAGTGTCCTATGTACACAGCATGTGCACAATTCCTGTACAAAGTCCTGGATGTGAAAAATCCTGCAGAATTCCTAATGTATATACCATTGTAGTGTGGCACAATTTTTTGTACATGTACTTTCCGTAATTGTACTGTCCTGCACAATTCCTGTATATGTGCTGTGGCAGAATCCTAGACATGTACTGTGGTGGTGTGAGAGACAATCGCCAAAGTCTATTTTTCTGGATTTCCCACTGTAATTGCTATCCCAGCAAGGCCTAGATCACTTGTATCCTGGCTAATCTCAAGGGATTAACTGCCCTGGCAAGTTCTAGTTGATCTCCGAAAATAACTTACAGGAATGAAAGTGTAACCTCACGCAATAAGTACATACGCTTTAGATAAGCAGTCTCATGCCACAACTGTATATCATGCTTGTCGTGATTTCCAATTAATGTGCACCTCCAGGCATAAACTGGCTACAATAACCTTCCTGCGAGGGACATTTATTGACAGAGATGCAGATACTACACCTAGCATATTTGTGGTAACAATCTGGCACAATCGTAGTAAACACACCATCATCATTCCACATGTCCCCTACTTTCTGCAAGTACACTCTCTTCTCAATTCCCCAACCCAGACAGCAACAGAAAACTAGCTTCCACTTTGAACAGATCACGTGGAATAAGCGATTCGAGAAGAGCAGGAAAATGGGAGTGAATCTGGAATCGAGAACATTACTTCACAAACACTTCTACAAGTGCAGTTATTTCAGTGTACTATACATTTGCTATTGCACTTCTAAAGATGTATAGCAAACAAATATGTCTGAGTGAGTGTCACATGCTAATCAGATAGTCCAGAAGGAATGTGAGGAACTCATGTGCATCATGCTCGCCAATTTTTGGAAATGGTTCATTTGGAGTACTGATCTCTTTGTGTCCCTCGGCTCTGGCATGTCACGGAGAAGTACTTTTATCTTCACATATTAATGATCAAGATCGCATGGATGAAGTCAGTGATTCATTATCTGCTAATCTAGACCATCGAATATTTCCTGAGAACCCACTAATGTTGGGCTTTTATTTAGACTGTGTTAGGAATGGTAAGCTAGCGAACACCACCTCTTGCTCGTGTTGGATTAAAGTATGGTCATGTACTTTAAATATGGAAAGGCAGTGTGTACTTTATAAATGAAGCAACCAGACTCAGTGCAGCTGAAGTCATATACAAGCAACCAGTGGAAGGTGTATAATTATAGTTTTCCCAACGTATTGTAGTCCATGCACTGTTTGTTAGACCTAGGACTTCAAGTGTGGACAGGATGTTTTGCATCACAATTTGACCGAATGACCCTCCTTGCATGCCCTGCTATCAATGGGTACCACTCTGCTGCAAAGTATGTTTGGGAGAAGAATGGTGTTGTGGTTGTGCGAGAGGACATTCCACTTTTCTATTGCTCTGATGTGGGTGTATTCAAATGCTGTGTGTCTGCCCTTGGACAGAGTGCCTATTCAGAGTTTATTGTTTCTGGTAAGTTCTGGTTCTAATTATTTATAACAGTTATTATATTGACACTGCTTTTCTAGAAATTGATGGTGTTTTATCTGTGAAACTGCAAAGATGTGAGGAGCCAGTAGAAGAGGTACCAGACAGAATGGTAGCCGGTACTTAGCTATATTGTTTCAGATTTTATGTATCACAGAAAGTATGTCCACGATTTCATTGGTGATTGAAGAAGAGTTGAAGTCTAGTTTCACTAATGCAAAAGGTAATTATTGTTTTATGAAGCAAACAAGTTCTTTTCAATTACATTTAAGAGCTCAAAATAATTGAAGAAATAGGACTGGGAGCATTTGGTTGAGTTTATAAAGCTGTATGGTAGGGCACCATTGTTGCTGCTAAAGAAATACTGACTGCTGGAAACCAAAGAATTTTAGAAAATGAATTGTCTGTATACAGGTATGCATGACTAAAATTCAAAATACATTATATTTACACTCCTTATTCTTCATTTCAAGATCTTTAAGCCATCCCAATCTTCTAAGTTTACTTGGTACAATAAATCGTCCTCCTTCAATTATTCTGGTGACTAACTATGTGCGAGGAAACACACTGCACTCCTTCATATTTGACAGCAGCATTGAAGTTGGTGGCCTGGCCGGGTTTTGTTGACTGGAAGTTTTCTCATCACACTTGTATATCATCCTAGTTAAACTTCTCCAAAAAGTGTTCATATGTCGACGGCTCTGCCAGGGGATTTTATTCATGCACACTGCTAGTCCTCACTTGGACTTGAAGCCTGAGAATATCCTAGTAAGTATTTCTTTCCTCCTCATGTTGTCTTAATGTGGGTGTGTATACCTAGGTTGAAGACCACTTCCTCCATGTATTTCTTGCAGATTTTGGGCTTGGGAAGGTTATGACATTTACACGAGTGTTGGGACTGCAACCAAGTCAGCAGGGACACCTGGTTTTCAATCACCTGAACAGCTAAAAGGGGAAAATATGTGTATAAGCTCAGATATATATACACTGGGGGCTCTGATGACTGAACTGTTTGGTGGAAAGCCTATATGGGAAAACATGTCAAGTCACACAATAATTATTCTGAATGTCGCGATTAAGGGAGTAATGCCTGACATTGATCACTTGTCTCAGCCTGTGACATAGTAAGAGGGTGCCTCTGTCCTTTACAGACAAGGCTGAAAGCTAAAGTTATACTGCAAGCTATGTGTGAACTTACAGAAACAGTAGCCTAATGCCTCAAACCCAGCCTGATATAATACGAGCATTGTTCATACAGTTTACATATATACTCCCACTAACATGATGTATACTTGATATATATAACCAATATATTCCAGATCACATCTTCATTAATTTTACTTTCACAAACTCATCAGTACAACACTTTCATTGTCCTTTTGATTTATTCATCCATGTTCAATTCAAGGAATACATGATAGTGCATGTAATTGAAATTGAATTAAAGCCACGAGCCCAACAAAAAATTAAGGAAAGCAAGGTATATATATATATATGTAATGTATAAACCATGGCCAAGAGGTGTATATGTCAGATATACACCTGCTGTGAGGAATTTATTTGTGATATTTCACAATATATCACAAATAAACTTCCGAACATAGCAGGTGTATATCTGAAAATATACACTGATTGGACATGGTTTATACGATATATACTATGTTGAATATTGATGAGGTGTATATGCAATATATAAACCTGCCGTTACCATAGCAACATAGTATATATATATATATATATATATAGAAAGGTAATGGTATGGTGTAATTGTATATATATATATATATATATATATACACACATAATATACAGAACCATTATGCATTTTCAATACTGTCTACTAGGTTGAAGTACAGGATGAGAGCATCTTCACAATTTTGTGGCATATTCCACGGATATCAATATATTTACTAGGTCCATGAACTCCTGACAGACTGGTAATGGCTTGTTTTTGGCATATTGATGGCAGAATGCAAGATCACCTTCATCTACATCACATGTGTAGTCTGGGGAGTATGGATCAATATCCAAAACGAAGCTTCAAATGTGACATACATTTACCTTTAATCTCTGGAATGTAAAAGATGTAACCTGCCTTGGTGATCGAGCATGCCTTATCAAATGTGTGCTCCATGAATTCGCACCTCATCTAATTCTGCTTGTAGGACATTCATGAAGGCAAACGAATACAATCTCTACAAATTTTTCAAGTTATGACCATGGTGATTGTCACAGAGTAGCTACAATCTCACATTTCGATAGGGTTGGTCTCATCAAAATAGCCATTTTGTTTTAGCATCTATTATAAAAAAATAATTGTGGATACACTAAAATAGTCTCATGTTCTGTCATAGGAATAGTGTATATACCTGAAAAAATTCAATCCACCAGTCAGTGAAACATTTGCGCAGGGGCCTTTGTCCGCATACCGCCTATCCCGTATAGAGCACTCGCGCGCGCAACGCATTTTGTCCTGTGAAGCGTCACTTTTTAGTATATAAAGACTAGTTTTTGTATCACCAGTCATTCCCCCGAAGAAAGTCACCGATCACCGAAAGTACTAGGGAAGTATTATTCTTATTCGACTGGTGTTCTTGCGTATGGCTACCTACGAGCCTCTACCTCAGAGACCCACGCGCAAGTCTCGGAGACTGCGAGGACAGGAGCCGCAGCAGGCCACTCTGGAGAAAGTGGTCGGGAGCGTCACCACGCCCCCCTCCGGGGGGCTCTCCCCTTGCGGGGACCACAACACTTCTGACAAGCCGTCGTCTTGACCTTAAATTCAGGATCAAGAGTGGCCAACATTAATCGGACAACTTCACCATTTAATAAAATACAATGCATAAAGGACACTACACGGCATATAAAATTACCGTGGAATTCGTATCTTGTATTTTATCTTCAACCTGTGATGCAGGGCACGATAACCAAGAAGTTATTCAGATTGCAGAAGTTCTAACTGAAATTTCAAAGTTTCAGAGTATATTTGCCCTGTCATAATTACTCAGGGTAGGTAGTTTGGCATGGATGCAGAGTAAATAGAATGGTCACATGCACTGTAGATTCTCCATGTGTACACAGGGCATGCAAAATTCAGAGCTCACTCTTGTGAGGCTTTGAGCACATAAAATAACCAGATGTAAAGGTAGGTCGAGATAGAGAGGTAGAGACCATAAGTAAGGTCCTAACTTACCAATAATTATTGTCTCATGTACAACTCTAAGAGAAGTGTATGGAGCTCTTCGTCGCAGATTTAATCGTCTCAGAGAACGCTTCAGCGTACTGAGTGATATGTACACACGGTAAATAGCCGAAAGGAAACATAATAATTATCAGCTGGTAAGAAAATCCTACTTCAATGTAATCGCGAATAATGTCTTGATGAGGTAGAACGCATACAAAGGTCAAGAAGAGCCACTCTAACACAAGAGGCACGCATGGCTATTTGCACGTGTAGGCAATTGCTCACGTGGGATGAAAGGCGACGTGGTCGTAGAAGGGTAACGTATTTATGACAGACTGTCATATAGACTACGAAGATGGCGGAAAAATCCTCGGGTTCGGCTTCAGGTTCCTGCTGTCGTTGTAATAAACTTGGCAAGTGTAGGAATTCTGCCTGTGTAAAGGCAAGCCGTTGTTGTACCAATTGCCTTCCTAGCCGTCTTGGTAATCGCAGGAACGCGACTGCCGTCACCCCCAATGTCATTACAGCTCCGACTGCTCTCCTCGCCTACTATCGCTACTGCCTCCCCTTCTGATTTCCCTCGTTCCACCGGTCAACCAGATCCACCATCACCACAACGTGAAGAGTTTCTACCAAGTTTTAAGACGAGTACTGAGCCCTTTTTTTGTGGGGCGCTTTAAATGGGACCACCTGTCCTTCAAAGACTTGATCACTCTTTGTTACGAGAAGGTCGTGCACTGGTAAAGAAATATGTTTATGATACCAACCGGAAAAGCAGGGAATCTTTTTGTAAAGGGACTAACAAGACTGTACCAAGCCTATGTTTCCGATTCAGCACTGTAATCAGTGGCCCTTAAGGCCGCCATGGTTCTTCCTTCTCAGAAACCAAGTAAGAAATCTAAGGACCATTCAGGCCTAATCACCCATCGACTGAAGCTTTGGCATGATGGACAACTTACAGACCTACTACATGAAGGTCAGACAATCCAAAGCAGGCTCAACTTTCGTCCACAAGCACAGCACTCTGTCAAGGATAGAATTCACAAAGCTAATATGTGAGGGCAAGGTGAGGGCGGCCTTGAGACTACTCGAAGGAGAACCCTCTGGGGGGCCTTTGCCACTAGACCAGTGTACCAATGAGTGCACCAACGATGGGGGCAGGACAGTTTTAGATGTCCTGAAATCCAAGCACCCACCCCCCAACTATGCAATACCAGTTGATCTCGAAACAATAAGAGGTCAAGAGCCACACCCAATCATATTCGATCAGATTGATGGTAGCCTGAATCGCTCAACAGTGCAGAAAATGGATGGTGCTGCCGGGCCCTCTGGGCTTGATGTCTCCTGCTGGAAGAGGTTGTGCACTGCTTTTAAGAGCCACTCGACAGATCTATGTGATGTGTTAGCTTCCCTGTGTCGCAAGATCTTTACTGAATACCTTGATCCATCAGACCTAGCCCCACTTGTTGCGTGCAGGCTGATAGCACTTGATAAGTGCCCTGGGATCCGCCCCATTGGCATTGGTGAATGTGTACGGCGGATCATTTGCAAAGCCATAGCCTCCATCCTCTCATTGGACATTTTGGACAGTATTGGATCACAACAACTTTGTGCTGGCCACACAAGTGGGTGTGAGGTGGCTGTCCATGCAGCGAGGTCCATCTTCAGCGACCCAGCTACTGAAGCATTTTTGACAGTTGATGCGACTAATGCTTTTAACTCACTAAATCGGATGGTTGCCCTGAGAAGCGTCATGAAACTGTGTCCCCCACTGTCAAAGGCCTTAGTGAACACTTACAGGTCAGATATAGATTTGTACATTGGTGGATAAACTCCGTTGTCACAAGAGGGAACCACCCAGGGGGATCCCCTTGCTATGGCAATGTATGCCATAGCACTAATTGAAAGAATTTCAAACAGTGATGTGAAACAGTCTTGGTACGCTGACGACGTGGCCGCCGGGGGGATCTTGTCTGGCCTAAGGAAGTGGTGGGATGATTTGGTGAGCACTGGCCCAGACTATGGTTACTTCCCCAATGCCAAGAAAACCCACTTGTTGGTCAAAGATCACTTGGTTGCAGAGGCCACAGAACTTTTCAAAGACACAGGCATTCAAGTCTGCACGGAAGGAATTCGTTATCTCGGTGCGGCCATTGGTAAGACTAGCTTTTTGAAATCCTTCATGCGGGGTGAAGCTGATACATGGGTCTGTGAAATCAAAACCCTGTCAAAGGTTGCACTGGATCAACCTCAAGCTGCTTACGCTGCCTTCACTCATGGAGTCAGGAGCTATTTAATGAGAACAATGCCCGATATTGAGATGGAATTCACAACTCTTGAAGGTGCTATTCGTCTTGAATTTATTCCAGCCCTGACTGGCCAGAACCACTTAAGTGATGTGCAGCGCAATCTCCTCGCCCTTCCTGCTAGGACTGGGGTCTTGGTTTAACCAACCCGATACACGAGGCTGTCAGACAATTTTGCACTTCAGTTAAAGTCACTGCACCACTAGTTAAGCTAATTCTACAACAATCCAGAGTCTACCCCTTTGAAGCGATAGCAGAACTCTCAGAGATTGAGAGTGAAGTACACCAGGAGAAAAGGAGAGAGCTTGCGTCGATGGAAGCTTCAGTGTTGGAGTCCCTTTCAAACCCCACTTAAGAAGGCAAAAGAGCTAGCAAGTGAAAAGGGAGCCTCCAGCTGGCTCACAGCTCTCCCCATAGCCGACCATGGCTTCTGCCTCCACAAAGGAGCCTTCCGCGATGCCCTCTGTTTGAGATACAACTGGAGCCCCCCATTTCTTCCATCAAGTTGTGTGTGTGGCTCATCCTTTCAGGTGGATCATGCACTTAGCTGCCATTGTGGAGGTTTCCCATCTATAAGGCATAACAAGCTGAGAGACTTGACAGCACACCTTCTCACTGAAGTCTGTTTCAATGTTGGTATTGAACCTGCACTACAGCCACTTGGGAGTGAAAGGATGGACTATAGATCAGCCAACACAGAAGACAGTGCCAGATTAGACATCAAAGCAGATAATTTCCGGAACAGGGACAGACAAAGTGCCTTCTTTGACATACGTGTTTTTAATCCACTTGCACCATCTTATCGGAATCATTCACTTACCTCCTGTTACAGACAAAATGAACTACAGAAGAGACGCTCATATGATCAGAGAGTACGCGAAATAGAACATGGAAGCTTCACTCCTCTAGTTTTCTCCGCTTCAGGTGGAATGGGGCCCTCTGCTAGAACCTTCTACAAGAAGCTGGCCTCCATGATTGCTGCTAAGTATAACAAAGTCTACAGTAGGACCCTGAACTGGTTGAGGTGTAGGATAAGTTTCTCACTCTTGAGATCAGCTGTCATGTGTTTGAGGGGTTCCCGCTCTTCCAAGGGACGTCCAGCTCTTCCGGTACTTGGGGGGGGGGGGACATTGAACTTGCAATCATTGAAGGACATGTTGGGCACTAAGTCTTTCATGTATATATATTCTTTGTCTTTTTCTTTTTATTATCTATTGTATATTTTGTGCACAGCTGGCAGAATAGTATTTTCACTTTTTATGTTCCTTTTAAAAAACAAATTATGAAGATTAAAAAAAAACAAAAAAAAACTATTTATAGACGTACGTTGCGTTACGTACGTATATATGGACGCAAGATAGTACATATCCGCACGCGGTAGTCATGCGTAAGCGTAGAATGGAAGAATAGAGTGAAGAATGGAAGAATAGAATGGAAGTGAATAGTAGAATGGAAGAATAGAATGGAAATGTACATTTTGAATACTTTTGAAGACTGCAATGGATGACCCTTGGCCTTCTGGGCTTCCGTAAATATCTGCATCAACTACTCTCATCCTGCCAGTACGTAGTGTCATAGCATTGGACCATGACCAGTTCAAGAACTTCCTTGTTGCCCTCGCTTCCTGCTCTCCTAAGCTGGCAATATTGTCTTTGGTTGAACCTCATCGCTCTAGTTATATTTCCAAATTACTAGATGGTACTTTGCCTTGACAGAGCTGTTTAAGCCTGAATATGTGTACTTAAACTGCTGAACTATTATCTTGCTTCAGACCATATTATTACTATAACAGAAGATGAAGCTAGACATGTGGAAGTCCAAACAAGATTACAATCTAGTTCCCATCTCCGGTTCCGGATGTGGACAAGGAAAATAACTGCTTCTCGTTTCAAAAAAGCCAAAGGATTTTTTCAGATGTCAATCTTACCACAAGTGTTGGGGAGATTGTATTCTCGTACCTCTGCTAGTCAATGTTGTCAATCTCAATCAGCAGTTAGCACAACAACCATCTAGCAGTAGAACATCCATGGGTAGTGCAAGAGAAAGTTCAGGAAGCAGTGATGAAGTGGGTGATGATGTACAGCTGCCATTGTACTGTTACTGCCAGAATCCAGAGGAAAGCCATTGGTAGGATGCACTTACAAATATCAATGGTTTCATCTCTGTTGTTTGAAACTGAATTCTCTTCCTAAATTGAAATATTGGTATTGCAGTAAACTAGCTACCCCAGTGTAAAGGAAAGTGAAAAAGACATTAACATAGCTATAATCATGGTTGTAATATAATGACACAACTGAGTCACACATTGATTTAATAATGCACAAGTAACACACACAACTTTGTCCAACGTTGTCACAGTTTCAGTTGCAGAAGCAAAGTGAATGTGTTGTGTAGCAACAGCTGAGAATTGAAAATATTTGTCTAATCACAACTAATATAAATGTTAGCTTCTTTGTTCCACCTCAATATTGCTAAGTTGGTTCTTGCCCTTGGTGAATGCTGGTATATTCAGACTTGAACAGTATG
This sequence comes from Theonella swinhoei, assembly GCA_963970385.1. Lineage (NCBI taxonomy): Eukaryota > Metazoa > Porifera > Demospongiae > Tetractinellida > Theonellidae > Theonella > Theonella swinhoei. The sequence goes on along the minus strand of OZ019949.1, from coordinate 5,219,097 downwards.
ATCTTTTTTGTTTCCCAAATATAAGTATGATCTTTTTGTTTCCCTAATATAAAGGGGTGCTGTTAAGTGACTGTTGAGAGATGGTTTCTTCATAGATAATATAGACACGTAACCTTACGTGTCTATATTATCTATGGTTTCTTGTAGTGCTCATTATCTTCATACTGCTGCTTTACCTGCAGTGTGTAGGCATGGTCAATGTGGCTGATATAAGATTATAGCTCTTCCTCCTCATCCTTCTGATATGTAGCTCACAGTCTCCCGTCCCTTCTCTTCTCGTAGGTCATCCTTAAGACTGTCTCCTACCTAGCCTCAGTGTTTCGCACGTAGCAGCTAATCATGAAAGTCTCACCTACTGCAATGTTTTCGACTGCAGCCACCTTGATGCGGGCCGCGTCGTTTTATTATGCAGTACTTAGTAGGTTTTGTACGGTTGGTACAGACATGAGAATTGTTAATCGAGCGAAGATGCTTTCGCTGCGACGTTGTAAGGGGTCTAATAAACTTAAAAGCCCGAGCATGCGCGCGAACTGTGCGCCCTTTCCGCCCCCGCAACGCCCTGGGTACAGAATGCCTTGTTTACGTAACGCTGCTTTGTGCAAAGCTGTAAAAGAGCCCTATGTAGGACTTGCAGATAGCATGTTTATGAACACAGCTTGTAGGATGTGCTTCTCAGAAAAACAATGGTAGGGGGTCTATTTGGCCACTACTGTGTGAAAGTCAATCGTTAACTTCACTGATAACGCACGGAATAGTGAGGTATCCGTTGTTCAGGGGTTGCTTTACTATTGGAGTCTATGGAGCTACAATCCGGACTCGGGTAATTGTCCGTTATAACGGAGGTGTCCGCTCTTCAGAGGTGTCGAGGTTCCACTGTAGATGATATTCTGAAGGAAGCCTGAATAAATGTTTTGAAGGTCACTGATGGAACACCACATACTCCTGTTAGTGCTGCATAAGTTTATACCATTTGATATATAGAATGTATATACAGGACTTTATACATCCAGAGTACCATTAATCACTGCAACCCAAAGCCAGCAACCAATCATTGCACATGAAATTTATAAGATGCATTAATTAAACAGATATGTCTAATCAGTGTAACATCCTCGGACATGCAACACAGATTTAATATAAACAAAGAAAACCACCAGTAGGTGACATTCACCGAACAAGTTTGGAGTTTATTATTAGTGTCCAAAAATGACATGCCTTGAAACATTTGACCAACCCTTAGACATAGCTATTGTAAAACTGGCTTAACAGTGTAGGACTACACCATCCTAATTCCTTAATTGAAGACAGTGTACACAACATCTTTCTGTGCCAAACAAGTGGGCAAGGTATGCAAACATTGATGTTTGGAAGCCAAAGATCCTAGAAACAATCAGGTGTATGCTTCAAACGGCCTGAGGGAAATGTCATGCACACTCAAGCACCAACTGATGGCCATTTCTTCAACCTCACTAAACATTTCCACAATTATAGTACTGAAATAATGAGAAATGGAGTAGTTACACAAACGATATGAAACCATTAATGCTGGAATAACAGTATGAGAATTTCTTGTGGAAGTAATGAGGCGTTCATAACAAGATGAGATGGCTCACAAAACGTTGCATTGTTCACACGTACATTTTTTAATTTTAGGAATGTACACAGTGTGATTCACCATCCTTCCATTGCAGTTAAAGAGAAGCTCCTTTTCCTTCACTTTGTGTTTTGCTGACTTACAGCAGTTGCATTGCTTTTCAAAATATGGCGCAGTTGGTATGACTACGTCATATGATCTGCATGAGCCATAACAGGTGTGCATTTTAATGTACGTTTCATCACAGTTGGGCCATTCAATGACAATCTCTCGTTTTTGTCTTTTACATTCCCCGTCTTCAACACCACCACCATCCTCATCACCGAATGAAAAACAGTTATTCAATAGCAGAACTGCAAACAGTAGGTAAGCAGTGAACATCCTCACCAAACCTGGAGATTCAAAGGATTCCCAATTATTTCTTCTGGAGATAAAATTAAAACAAAAATAATATCAAGTCAGAAAGCCACATTGACCATGCCTACACACTGCAGGTAAAGCAGCAGTATGAAGATAATGAGCACTACAAGGCAGGTGTGACTGTGTAAAATTAGCAAGTGTTTAATAACAGTGTAAGAACAATTTATTGCCAACACCTGCGAACAATAGTACATCTGATAATGCATATTCTGTTGATTCACCGACGTATTTCCTCCCAACTACCTTCGCACCTTCTTCGATAAGCACGCAGACTACAACGACCACACATGCTACACAAGAAGGCTCTAGCCCGAATGCCGGCACATTGGCGGAGTCGCTTGCCCGAATGAAGTCGCTTGCCTCTTTGTTCAATCGATGATAGTACGGATGTAATAAAGATTGCTTACACAGAGCCTTTGCATGGAGTTCATATGACAGCTTTTGGCCATAGCAGGCATGCAACAATGTTAAAAGTAGCAGTACCTAGCTCTCCTTGATGTGAGCCATCCACATAGAGTCTAGTATTACAACACGAGAACTTGAAAACAAGAACTCTAACGCAGTCAGGCAAATACCATAAGAACTCACCCAACACAAGTCTCCCGTAGTCCTGAAATGTAAATAAACCACTGACTGACCACAACGATTGGGAAGGTAATTAAAGTATCTCCACACCACAGGAAATTAAAATTAATTAACTGGTTCGAATATGCGCAGATATACGCAGTCTCAGAGTGATGTAATTGACATACCGAGCGCATGCGCATAGCAGTAAGCACGCAGACGAATCGTTGCTTCGAGAGCGACGAGGGACTGGATAGCGGGATCTAACCACGCGATGGTAACAGTCGTAAAGACTTCACGAAAAATGCCGTTATGCAACAGAACTAAAGCCCCCAAACCAATTGCAGCCACGTACGATGTTCCTTGCCCTTCGTCAGCGCTTTCTGACGTTCAGATTCGCTATAGGCAAAGAATCTTACACTCAGAAATGACTCTGATGAAGGTGTAGGAGCAGATCTTGGAAGCATCTGCCTCTGGACAGATCTAAGCGAGGGTGTAAGGAAGCCAGATTTACCCTTTACTTGATGCCGTGAGTGCCTCACTGTCTCACGCATTTGCAGTGTCTTGCAAACTGGAATAGCCACGTAATACCTATCCACCATATATATGACACAAGATCCAAGTCCACAATATGATAGAGGTACAACCAGTGTTCAGATATATAACACAGTACGGTAGTACTGTGTATATAGGGATTGCTATGGTCTATCCCCATTGACAATGTACTTCTTAAATAAACAAAAATAGCCTCAATCCATGTATTATTAATGGGCGGCACACAATCCTATATCTGACTAATGAAATGAATGTGGAATTTTGTGTGATAGTATAGTTTAATACCCAAATGATCAACGTGATAAAATCTCTGTAAATAATGTAATTCATGTAATATGACAATAAATAGCCTCAGGCAAGGATTATTGTATCTCACTAACAAAAGCACCACTAAATATGGAAATTGGCATGATGGTAAAGTGAAAATCAATGTTGTGATAAAATCTGTAAATCTTGTAATACAACAGGCAAGCATTACTGTATCTCACTAACAAAAGCTCCAGTAAATGTGGAAATTGGTATGGTGGTAAAGCTTAATACCACAAATATCAATATTGTGAAAAAAATCTCTGTAAACCATGTAAATCTTGTAAAAATAGCCTAAGGCAAGTATTAGCGTATCTTACTAACAGAAGCTCTACTAAATGTGGAAATTAGTGTGATGGTTAAGTGTAATACGCACGTTTCTGCCTTAAAACAATCTGTCAACCTCAGTGCAAGTCCTTCTGCTAGCAACAGTGCCAATGTCGAGCGTAAGGCTAATGCAGTTGATAAAAGGTTCAACATTGTCATCTATGGTTTAGTCGAGTGCCCTAAAGGTTCTCCTAGACATGTACGCCTTTCCCACGACACAGATCTTGCCTGTAAGACTATCAAATCTGTATGTCCTGACTTGAGTGACTATGCTGTGTGTGACTGTGTAAGAATCGGCAAGTACTCAGACCAAAGATCAAGGCCTCTAATCGTCAGGTTTGCTCGCTCTTGTGATGCGGTTAATGTTCTCTCAAACAGACACAGATTATCTAAAGTTGATTGCCCCAATGTATCTTTAAAACCCTTCATGTCAATTGCAGAAAGAAAAACGGAATCAACACTCCTTAAGGAGAGGAGGGCACTGATTGACAGTGGAGTTGAGAGAAAGTATATCAAAATACGTGGAAACTCGATATACGTTAACAATATCAAAGTAGGCTCTGCCAACAAAGATAGCTTTGTCCGACATAAAACATTACAAGGCCAATCCCAAGACAATGACACTAGCATTGTCATATCTACAAATGTTGCTAGCAACAACCATTCCCAACACAATGTCACTAACACTGATATGTCTACATATGCTGCTAACAATGCTGCCTGGTCTCCTACTGACTCAAAGGATGATATGTCTGCGCATGTTGGTAATAATGCCGCCATGTCATCTACTGACACAAACGATGTTATGTCTACAAGTGAAGAACCCAAACATAAGACGCACACACAAGTGATATCTCGATCCAGCTCACCCCTGTCCACAAATTCCAATTGACTAGTGCCCCCCAGTACATTTCCAAATTCTGAACTATCAATTCGGTCCAATCATCAAATGACTAACAATTATCCCAATAATTTCAACTCCATGATATCATGCTGCTATCTTAACATCAGAAGCTTAGTAAACAAACTGTCATTATTTCAGTCATATGTCTACTCATCCGATTTTGATGTAATTTGCCTAACAGAGACGTGGCTATCTGATTCTCTCTTTGATCAGGAGATACTCCCTATAAATTACAACATATATCGCAAGGATAGGCTCTCACGCGGAGGTGGAGTGCTGATCGCCATAAAAGACACAATTCCTGTCTCAATTCTCTCACTTCATCTGCCCAACAATGCTCCAGAAGCTATAGCAGTCAGGTTGAACCTTCGCATACCTATTATCCTCAGCTGTGTTTACCTTCCACCTTGTTTGAGTGACTCTTACATGGAGGTTACAATTTCAAACCTGACACAAATTGTTCAATCGGATCCATCTACTGTCTCCATAATTGTTGGAGATTTTAATTTACCAGACGTTCAATGGGATACACTTTCTTCTACCTCCTCCTCTTCTAGTACTTTTTGTGACTTTGTTTTTGACAACTCCCTGATCCAATTAATCAACCACCCAACACACGTTAAAGGCAACATCCTTGACTTAGTGCTCACTAACTCTGAAAACAGCATTGCCAATCTTACTATAGCCCCTGTCACCAAATGGATAACCACAGATCATTTTGAAATTACATTTCAATTACCTCATCCTACTCCTACAACCTCTCCTAAATATGTATTTGATTTCCCAAAAGCCAATTATGATGGTATTCTGTCCTATCTGTTTGACGTTGACTATACCTCATGTTTACAGAGTCACAATGTTGAATTTGTGTGGCTAACAATAAAAAATTCCATTTACACTGCTATGGACATCATACCTAAAGTCAGACTAAGACGTCATCAATTTCCCTGCTGGTATACATCAGAATTAAGACACCTCTCCAAATGCTTGTTATCATCTAAGAAAAGATTTTCTAAACATCCTACACCTCATCTCCAACTAAAAATTGAAGCAGACTACTGCAGCAAAATCAATCAGGCTAAATACAACTATGAAATGCATCTAGTTCAATCTTTTGCTGGATCATGTAATGGCAAGATATATGACTACATTCGCTCTCTTAGCAAGAAAACCACTATCCCTTCTATGGTTTCTCATGACAGCAACAGTGCAACCTCTGACACTGGAAAGGCTGAACTTTTCAATACTTTTTTCCATTCAGTCTTTACTAATAGCCCCTTCTCTCTGCCTAACATGAGTTCTCTTCCCCTGCCCTCGTCATGCATGGTAAACGGGTGGTCCTGCCAACCTCCTTTCGACTGGGGGGGGGAGGTAATCCCAGCAATGGGATGGGAGGACCGCTACAAGCACCTGGGCGTCTTGCTCGGTCCAAACCCGGAGGCTTGTCTGGATAAACTCGCGGAGGAATTCAGGGTGAACACGGAAAAGCTCTTCAAGTCTGCCCTGGCAGACTGGATGAAGCTGGAGGCATTCAAAGAGTTTGTTGTTCCCAAACTGGATTATGTGCTTCGGTCTACCTTAGCACATAAGAAATGGGGTAAGAATTTGGATAAGTTTGTCAGGAAAACTGTCAAACAGTCACTCGGTTTGCCAGGGCGAACGTGTGACGCCATCTTCTACGTCCCCGTTGCCCAGGGAGGGCTTGGTCTGCGTAGTATCGTCGATGAGATTGGAAACATGATGATTACTCACGCAGTCAAGATGCTTACTTCTCCGGATCCTTTGGTTCGGGGGGTAGCACAACACTCTCTTGAGTGCACCATCCGTAAGAGGTTTGGTGGGACAGAAGGGCACGATGATCAGTGGCGATTTTTGGCAGGTCAGTTGAAAAGTGCAACTGAGAGCCGCCGTGGGGATGTCAGCTCCATCTGGAGTAGGCTGAGGGCCTTTGCTGGGGAAACCGGAGTTCGTCTCCATGGTGGAACCAGTGACGATCCGACGCCGACAGGCATCTCTATCGGAGATCGTGTGCTCTCTGGCGGCTTCCGTAGGGTTCTCCTGCGGGAGTTGCGCACCGAGAGAGGTAAGACTTGGCTCAGCAAGTGGGCGAGTCTGGCTGAACAGGGAGGGTTCGCCCGAACTATCAGTCAGGCGTCTGAGTCTAACTACTGGCTAAGAGACTGCCGTTACTTGAGGTACAGGGAGTACCGGTGGGCCATTAAGGCTCGGCTCAACCTTTTACCGGTGGCTGCTCATCGCAGGAAATTTGGAGGTTCGGTGGCAGACACTCGGTGCAAGGGTTGCACGGGCAATATTGAAACACAGGAGCACTGTCTCAATGTTTGCCAAGCCAACATGCCAGCCATTAAAGCTCGCCACGATAGGGTCATGGAACGTCTTGTGGGTGCTATTCCTGATAGCTTGGGAACCAAGTTCCTCGACCAGACAGTTCCGGGCTGCCCGGGACTGCTGAGGCCGGACGTTGTAATCCTCCATGAGGAGCAAAAGAAGGCCTTTCTGATCGACGTGGCTTGTCCATGCGACCGTCCAGAGAATATGACTGCGGCAAGGGGACGGAAGCGGGAGAAGTATGCAGCTATTAAGGAACAGCTTGAAGAGAAAGGGTTCCAGGTGTGTTGTGACGGTTTTATTGTGGGCTCGCTGGGAACATGGGACCCCGAAAACGATCACCTACTTCACGAGATTGGGATCGGTCGTAAGTACGGGACCCTGTTCAAAAAACTCTGCTGCCGTGATGCCATTGCTGGTAGTTACGGAGTGTGGACTGCCAGATCCAGTCTGCATGCTGGTAGGGTTTCCAGTTAGATCTTCATTAAATCAGTCCATCTCCTAGTATGTGGCTGGCCGCCTCATGGCCTTCCACTACAAGGAACCACCGGTCGGGAAGACTCGGTGAGGCCCCCATCCGCGAGGATGACCCAGTCTGGCTACGGGCTGGGTAGGGCTCCTCCCTAGCTGGATGTTCTTTTCAGCTTTGGAGATGTGGACACACTGCATCTAGTTCAATCTTTTGCTGGATCATGTAATGGCAAGATATATGACTACATTCGCTCTCTTAGCAAGAAAACCACTATCCCTTCTATGGTTTCTCATGACAGCAACAGTGCAACCTCTGACACTGGAAAGGCTGAACTTTTCAATACTTTTTTCCATTCAGTCTTTACTAATAGCCCCTTCTCTCTGCCTAACATGAGTTCTCTTCCCCTGCCCTCGTCATGCATCTGTACCTTAAAATTTTCAGACTCAGAAGTATTTGAAGCACTTTCATCTCTTGATCCTACGAAATCTAGTGGCTGTGATAATATTGGCCCCAAACTTCTAAAGCACTGTGCTCTAGCACTTTACACACCTTTACATCACCTCTTCTCATTAAGTTTGTCCAAGCAACTTATTCCATGTGAGTGGAAATGCCATTCAATAACACCAATCTTCAAATCTGGAGACAAATCCCTTGTGAAAAATTATCGACCAATATCTCTCTTATGCATAGTTTCAAAAGTTCTTGAACGTCTTATCTATAACAAAATAAGCAAGTTCATCACTGATAATAATATCCTATGTTGTCATCAATTTGGTTTCCGCCAAAACCATTCCTCAACTCAGCAGCTACTAATATTTTTTAGCAGTGTCCTTAATGCTCTTAATAACTATTCCAGATGTGATGTTATCTACTTTGACTTTAAGAAAGCCTTCGACAGCGTACCACACCAAGAACTACTGCTGAAGTTATGGAAAGTTGGCATAGTGGGAGGCCTGTGGAGGTGGTTTCGTGACTACCTGTCTAACAGATACCATCGTGTTTGTATTAACAATTCTAGTTCATCTACTCTACCAGTTATCTCAGGTGTTCCCCAGGGAAGTTTGCTTGGTCCGCTTTTGTTTCTTATCTACATAAATGATGCACCATCTTCATTAAAACACTCTGAATCATTTTTATTTGCTGATGACATCAAATGTCTCCGACCAATATGTTCTCCTCATGATTGCATCCAGCTACAATCAGATCTAGATGCACTATCTTTATGGAGTACTAATTGGAAGCTTATGTTCAATGAGACCAAATGTTCTTTCCTTTCTATTATCTCTGGCCATATATCGATTGAGCAAAGTGAACAGCAATATTTCATCAACAAACAACTAATCACTCCGAGTAACCAGCAAAAAGATCTTGGCATCTTGATATCATCAGATTTATCCTGGTCTCACCATGCATCTAAAATAACCTCCAAGGCCTACAAAATACTTGGTTTGATTCGGCGCACATTTTGTTCATCAGCTAATGTTGCCACCAAGAAAAGGCTCTATATTTCACTTGTAAGGTCACAGTTTCTTTATGGATCCCAAATTTGGAGACCATTACAATTTAAAGACATGAAACTAATTGAATCAGTTCAACGTCGTGCCACCAAGTATATACTTAATGACCACACCTCAGACTACAGATCCAGGCTAATCAAACTCCAATTACTACCGCTTTCAATGCTCCTAGAGCTCAATGATATCTGCTTTTTTGTGAAGTCACTCAAACTCACTTCGGACGGTAATTCCTTTGATATCACAAAATTTATCTCATTCAGCCACAATCGAACAAGATCTGGTAGCTATAGGAAGCTGGTTCAGCCCCTTGTTAGGAGCAATAGAGATAAGCAATTCTACTTTAACAGACTACCCTACTTGTGGAACTCCCTTCCACCTATTGACTTAGAGCTCTCTTTTACAACGATTAAAAATAAACTAAGAGATTTCTTTTGGAACTCATTTTTAAGTAACTTCAATCCAGTTAACAACTGCACATTCTATTATAAATGTCCATGTCCAAGATGCTTCACCATTCCCAAGTCCTGTTTCCCCTCGCTGTAATTATTGCTTCATGCTTTGAACTGTTTCTATTTTCATTTCCATCATGTAGCTACTGTTGTGTTTTTTGTTAGGCTGTTACGGTCACTGTAGCAGTCCTTCAGTCACTGGCTGTAAAGTAATAATAATAATAATAATAATAATAATACACCAATGATCAACGTTGTGGTAAAATATCTGTAAACAATGTAAATCTTGTAATATAACAACAAATAGCCTCAGGCAAGCATTACTGTATCTCACTATTACAAAAGCTCTAGTAAATGTGGAAATCGGTATGATGGTAAAGCTTAGTGATAAAATCTTTGTAAACCCTGTAAATCTTGCAAAAAATAGCCTCAGGCTAGCATTACCGTATCTTACTAACAGAAGCTCTACTAAATGTGAAAATTGGTGTGATGGTAAAGCTACCCCAATGATTTTTCGCGAAGTCCTTACGACTGTTACCATCGCGTGGTTAGATCCCGCTATCCAGTCCCTCATCGCTCTCGAAGCAACGATTCGTCTGCGTGCTTACTGCTATGCGCATGCGCTCGGTATGTCAATTACATCACTCTGAGACTGCGTATATCTGCGCATGTTCGAACCAGTTAATTAATTTTAATTTCCTGTGGTGTGGAGATATATACTTAAATTACCTTCCCAATCGTTGTGGTCAGTCAGTGGTGTATTTACACATTTCAGGACTACGGGAGACTTGTGTTGGGTGAGTTCTTCTTATGGTGTTTGCCTGACTGCGTTAGAGTTGTGGCTAGTCGTTCCTGTTTTCAAGTTCTCGCGTTGTAATACTAGACTCTATGTGGATGGCTCACATCAAGGAGAGCTTGGTACTGCTACTTTTAACATTGTTGCATGCCTGCTGTGGCCAAAGGTGTCACATGAACTCCATGCAAAGGCTCTGTGTAAGCAATCTTTATTACATCCGTACTATCATCGATTGAACAAAGAGGCAAGCGACTTCATTCGGGCAAGCGACTCCGTCAATGTGCCGGCATTCGGGCTAGAGCCTTCTTGTGTAGCATGTGTGGTCGTTGTAGTCTGCGTGCTTATCGAAGAAGGTGCGAAGGTATATGGGAGGAAATACGTCGGTGAATCAACAGAATATGCATTATCAGATGTATTGTTTATGCAGGTGTTGGCAATAAATTGTTCTTACACTGTTATTAAACACTTGCTAATTTTACACAGTCACACCTTTTAATATAAAGGGGTGCTGTTAAGTGACTGTTTTGTGTTGAGAGATGGTTTCTTGTAGTGCTCATTATCTTCATACTGCTGCTTTACCTGCAGTGTGTAGGCATGGTCAATGTGGCTTTCTGACTTGATTTTATTTTTGATTTTATCTCCAGAAGCAATAATTGGGAATCCTTTGAATCTCCAGGTTTGGTGAGGATGTTCACTGCTTACCTACTGTTTGCAGTTCTGCTATTGAATAACTGTTTTTCATTCGGTGATGAGGATGGTGGTGGTGTTGAAGACAGGAAATGTAAAAGAGAAAGACGAGATATTGTCATTGAATGGCCCAACTGTGATGAAACGTACATTAAAATGCCCACCTGTTATGGCTCATGCAGATCATATGACGTAGTCATACCAACTGCGCCATATTTTGAAAAGCAATGCAACTGCTGTAAGTCAGCAAAACACAAAGTGAAGAAAAAGAAGGTTCTCTTTAACTGCAATGGAAGGATGGTGAATCACACTGTGTACATTCCTAGAATTGAAAAATGTGTGTGTGAACAATGCAACGTTTTGTGAGCCATCTCACCTTGTTATGAACGCTTTATTACTTCCACAAGAAGTTCTCATACTGTTATTCCAGCATTAATGGTTTCATATCGTTTGTGTAACTACTCCATTTCTCATTATTTCAGTACTATAATTGTGGAAATGTTTAGTGAGGTTGAAGAAATGGCCATCAGTTGGTGCTTGAGTGTGCATGACATTTCCCTCAGGCCGTTTGAAGCATACACCTGATTGTTTCTAGTGTAACATCCTCGGACATGCAACACAGATTTAATATAAACAAAGAAAACCTCCAGTAGGTGACATTCACCGAACAAGTTTGGAATTTAGTAATTAGTGTCCAAAAATGACATGCCTTGAAACATTTGACCAACCCTTAGACATAGCTATTGTAAAACTGGCTTAACAGTGTAGGACAACACCATCCTAATTCCTTAATTGAAGTCAGTGTACACACTTCAAAGGCAATATCTTTCCTCTGTGCCAAACAAGTGGGCAAGGTATGCAAATATTGAAAATTGGAAGCCAAAGATCCTGATTAGACATATCTGTTTAATTAATGCATCTTATAAATTTCATGTGCGATGAGTGGTTGCTGGCTTTGGGTTTCAGTGATTAATATCGGAGCGTACATGTGGACCTTCGATGGAGGATTGTATGGCAGAGAGAGGTGTTGGGACCATTGTTAACTTAGGAATTGATCCTTCCACTGTTCTATGTACACTCCGATATTCAAACCAGTTACGGTATGCGCATGCCCAATTCGTTTTACGCTTTGAAATTGCAGGATGTCATGAAATCATACCGGGGTTGTGAGGCTCCCCCAATAATTTAAAAGGTGTGGCCTATCTCTGCACGTGCGCAATTCTCCACAGCCGGAAGGTAAGCGGGATGTCTCAAATGGACGGGAGCTCAGTTCCTGCACAGGCTACCAAAGGAATAGTGAAACAGGTACGATTGGCAGCACTCGGAATATTGTTGTATGACATTGATACGATTGATATTCAGAATGGTATGCCCTATGCTCTCTATTACGTAATGTAGAGTTGGTGTCCACGTTGTAGATACTGTTAACAGAACGAAAAAGTCGTTTCCTGGTGTCTAGCACCACCTCCCGTTTTACTCTGGGATCTATGTGTAGGTCAAAGGAAAGTATGGGATCCGTTAATCTTTGGATTGTAGCTCTGGAATGGAGACACTATTCAGTCTTGTCTCTCCCGAGTTCATAGTTTACTGTGGAAGTCCCACCGGAAGCAGCTAATTTTTCTTTGAAAAATGCTTTGGGCGAGTTGTGTTGCTTTGTCTTTCTGTTGTGTTGTGGTGCCTTGTCTTTTCTAAGCATCTCGTGCATGATGAAAGCCATGTACAGACAACTAAGTACCTAAATACAACCAATGCAATGCACTGCCAAGGTGTTCTACAAAAAGAATAGCAAGAGTGAAGTAGCACTGGTATAGCGACACACAACTAGGTGGTCTTCACACCCTCCCTAGAAGGAGACATTGCACCACGCATGGAACGTGGGAGCTAAGCCTGTGGTCTTCTCTGAAGTACTTCGTGCAAGTATGGCATCATTATACAAAGAGATCCATAACTGCTGTTGATCTATTCTTGTGTTTTGTTTTGCCTTACGTTTGACAACTTTGTAACATGATGCCACCTTTAGTAGCACTGAGAAATTTTGCAATTTTTTGGTACATGTAGTAGGACTAGTAGCTCTTGTTTTCTTAAAATGGGGAAGGGGTTGTAATAGTAAAGAGAAAATGTGTTGGGATGACGGTGCCAATATGAAGTGCGGTATGTTATATCGCAAGACAAAGATATTGGCATGCAACATGTGTGCACCCCACAATAGGAAAAGGTTATGTTGTTGCGTGCTATTATCCCCTGTCTTTCTGCATTGCTTTTTTGCACTGTAATCCGAGTATCTTTATGAAAATACCTTTTCTCTTCTTTCATTGGTGGTTTTTATACCATAAATCTTGTGTAATAGAACATGTTAAACTGTCTGTGAAAATATTTCAAAACTGAATTTATATCATAATCTGTGTACACCCTATACTTTTGATGGTAGCGGGGCACTCAAGTACCCCATGAGGTCGGATCATTCTTAGTGTTTGAAATATTCTCCAACTGATATTGCTGTGGACATGTTTTTGAGTGGAAAATATTTTGCGCAATTAATTTTCATAGGCTATAAATTTATGGTATGCTCTCTTTCGAATGCTTGTGCAGAAGTCCCACCTTTTGTTGCTCATGGTCATATGAAACTACGTGTAGGTATGCTGTCACTTTACTACTTGTGCATTGTATTGGTAATGACCATGGTCCAACTGATATTGCTGTGGACATGTTTTTGAGTGGAAAATATTTTGCGCAATTAATTTTCATAGGCTATAAATTTATGGTATGCTCTCTTTCGAATGCTTGTGCAGAAGTCCCACCTTTTGTTGCTCATGGTCATATGAAACTACGTGTAGGTATGCTGTCACTTTACTACTTGTGCATTGTATTGGTAATGACCACTGGGCATGGGAATAAAACGTTTGGTACATTAATGAAGACAGCTGTATAAGTTTAGTGCTATGCCCTTTCAAATAGAAGATGAATCGCAAAAAGAATAAATCAGGTTTTTTTAAACAGTTTTATATATATATATGTACATGTATGCATGTGATGATGCATGTGATGGTTTACCTACCTTGAGAATCATATTTTGTACAAGAGTAGAAGGATGTAGTGATGGAAACAAAGTTAAAGTGCAGCATGCATGCAGGCAAATGCAGGGGATAATAGCATGCAACAATCGTAACATGCGTAACCCCTTTTAATATTTACAGATGTAGAGATATGGGGTTGTGCATGTTATGGTGTTTGCGTACTATCATCCCCCGCATGAATGCTGCACTTTGACCTTTTTTCTATTCTTTTTGGCACTTTCATCCCAACATTTTAGTGAAAATGTTTTTACTCTTGTTTCAGTACCGTGTGTAGCAACATGTGTATAAACCTACGACTTTCGTGCAGAGTTCTACCTCCCTTGCATACCTATAAGCATGATACCTAGTAATTGTCAGTGAATCTTGCATCCTGTCTTGTGTGAGTACTACCTACTTAGTACAACAGGGTGCTCAGTTGCCTACAACAGTTATATACATGTATATATAGTCGTTAAAAGAAACAGCGTGACGAACACAAACGCTGCACAAAACTAACTTCACGTGTTTGGCACGTGAGCAAACCAAAAAAAGGCGTCTGACACTAACAAGCACTAACACTTGTAAGGTTGCAGCCCTGGAGTGTGGCGGCATTGGGAGAAGGCATGAAGATTTTGTTAATCAAGTATCATGTGTGCTCCAGTATAATGGTTTTCGTGAAGGAATTATAGCAATTACTAATGCCAGTATTGTGGTAAGCCATTTGAACTGAACTAGAAGAAGATGATGAACAATTGGTGGTTTTACAATTTTCTGAGAATCACTGTACATGTGTATTTTATGTACTTTGAGAGTATTATGGTGTATAGAAGCACTCGTAGAGCAGGCTGTTTGTTTGAAAAGGCTTAAAACATCCACATTTGGGAGTTTTGAACTGTTACTTTAGTTACGGCTAATGGGTGTGTCGGTTCCATTCCTACATATAGAGTCAACTGACTCTATGATCAAAGCACTTGTAGGCCATGTTTTGTGTCTTCAGCTGGGAGTTCTGAGCCATTTCGTTTGGTTAGGCTGATGGATGTGCCTCCACCACTGCATATATAGGAGCAGAGTTTCTAAGTCATGCATTTGGTTTTATACAGTATATCATTCTTGCATGTGTATATACAATGTATGTATATATGACCAATGGATACAGATTTTGTCTGGAGATACTGTGGTTATTAGAGGGCAGCCACGTGGTGGACCACCTCCCACAAGAACTTTGACATTATCTAAAATCACAGCACCACGTCTTGCACGCAGAGCTAATCCTAATGTTGAAGGCTCCTTGGACACTGTTGATGAGGTCAGTTTGTATGTGTTTTTAATAATATAATTGCCAAGGGATGTGTGTGCAAGTCATGTAAAATAGATAATTATGTAACATAACCAGTAAATAATAAATGAATGCACTGAAGTGCAGAACCCTTGGCGCATGCGTCACAGAATGTGCATGCGCTTATCAGTTGTGGGAAAATTTTTGATGCATGTAGTAGCTATGCAATGCTGGAAGGACTCTGGTTCTGCAACGGAGCAGTTTCAGAGAAAATCCCACAAAATATCACACCTTTATTGTTCATTAGGACAGTCTATGTTACATGATAGTGTACATGGAAGTCCATGGGACAGTCCCACTATCATATGTGATACAGTAGGGTAAGATGGACAGGTGGGACGTGGGGTGGCTATGCATAGCATACATATGGAAGAGATGGGATTCCTATTTGGAACACAGAATATTCGTTGGCAATCTTGAACAACATTATTTAGTGAGTGGGAGCGAGCCAACCTAATAGTGTCAACAGGCCGATTTTTCTATATTTGTGATGGGCACTGTTTGCTGTACTTCATATGGACCCCCCGGGGCTACCTTTGCACTGCAGCCAGCTCATTAATTTTAAGGGTCAAAGGTTTTTTTCTATGGACTGCCACTTGATCTTTTTCTTTTTGTCGCTTTTCTAAGCTCTCAGTGGAGCAACGGTCTACCTTTACCACAACCATGAGTACAATGCCAGGGAGGCAGCATCTCGCCTCCGAGAGGACTGAGACGGCCGAAGAGCGGACACAGCTCGTAGAAGGTAGCGTCCCCCTTCAGAGAGAGCCAAGAACAAGAAACACACCATGCAGCCAACACCCCTCCCCCAACAGAAGACGACAGTGTAGAAGCCAGAAGTGAGGGATCTCGAGTCTCGTCTGCTCTTACACATGTACGTAGAGTTAGCCCATTACCTTCTTCATGTGGCATTTGGCAACAGAAAGTTTTATTTGCAGTCTGACTACTCACATAAGCTAAATTCAATCATATTTCGGTTATATCTGACACAGTTGGATTGCTCCCGCTCACCATCAAGAATAGATTTCACTATGTGCACTTCATTCTTTATATGCACTTATTCATTTTGCTTACTGCGAGCTTACTAACAATGATCAAGAGCTTGTTCCTTTGTGTTTGTAATCTAGAGAAGTTTACTCAACAGTTCTGGCTGAAAATAATGGAGGGAAGGTAAGAAAAACTGACTTTTATTGGGAATTAATCTCCGGATTACTGTCCGGAAAGGTAATGCACTTACCACTGACCCACCCACGTGAGTACAGATATATAATAGCATGTGTATGAAGAGTGTTGCCAGTTTTATGGTAGCTACACAAATTTACCAGTACTAGTAGACCTATTCTCACTGCTGTCGTCAAGTGCTGCAGTGCCTAACAGCACGCCTTGAAAGTGAACTGTATTCCAGCTAGGGTGGTACTGGGGATTGTGTGGGCATGCCCAGCCCACATACATGTAATTACGGAATACGTAAGTGCCCACAATTTGTATCTCTGCAACGGAGCGGCTTCAGAGAAATCCACACAAATTTTTTGACTTCCGTTGCCCGTTGAGTACGTGATATCCTTTTCAGGACGAACGGAGGCTCCTGAGGTGAGATTTCGATTAACGGACAGACAGACAGACAGACTGACAGACCCAACTACAGTAACCCTTGCTACGCATGCGCGCCGAGGGTTAATTATTATTATTATGTGCACTTATGTATCGAGCAATTGTGCGTACTGCCCATGCAGGACTTGAGGACAGCAGTGAGAATAGGTGTATTAGCACTGGTAAATTCACAGAGAGACTATAAAACTGGTCACACTCTTCATATACACACTATTATTTGTACAGCTAATAATGTAGAATATATTTGCTAATGCGTTTGCTAAAAAGACAAAATGTACGTACCTAGAGCCAGTAAATAATTATTCCAGAAAAAGCGACAAGTAAAATAAAATTAAGAAATTTGAAAGGAATAAGGGGATTGCAATATAGACCAGATTGGGCCACAGATATTGACATAACCATAATGTTACGTTGATACATGTATGTCATAACATGTCTGTCTGTATTCAATCCTTTCAATTTTTTTACATGTGATGCTATATAAATGTTGTGTAAACACCATTGAACAACCATAAATACCTTCATTAAGTAAAAATTACGCAATTATAAAAGCAAAACTTTGTTGAACAACAAGAAATGACTTCATTAAGTACACCGCTTTCTGCATTATATGGCTATCCGTGTAGTCGGCCATTTTGGAGGCCGCGCATGCGCATTACTAGCATTAATAGCGCGTGCGTTTTCACAGATTTGCGCACGCGTAGCGCCGAGGGTTC
Source organism: Theonella swinhoei (assembly GCA_963970385.1). Lineage (NCBI taxonomy): Eukaryota > Metazoa > Porifera > Demospongiae > Tetractinellida > Theonellidae > Theonella > Theonella swinhoei. Next base: position 5,201,444 of record OZ019949.1, on the reverse strand, counting down.
TGCACTTTAGAGTGCTTTCATTGTACAATTTTTACATAATGAAGGCATTTCTTCTTATTCTACAATGTTTACAACATTGTTCTGATTGTGAGGGTAATAAACTTTACCTCTCTACCATTTTTCATGTTTAGTACTGCTTCTAATAATCAGATAGTAGAGCTTATTGTCTGAGGCTATTTAAGCTGTGCTTACCAATATTTTATAACATTAATTGTGTGGGTATTATATTTTACCACCATACTACAACATTGCGAATGCAATGGAGAACACTAGAAATGTACAAATAGTCAATGTATGTAAGATGAGGATAAATCTTTATATTGCCTACTAAATACTTAGCTAAATACCTAAACATAAGCAGACAGGGGATAGCATGCTGGTCACAGTCTCGGTCAGGTTAGCATAGCGTAACACTGAATGAAGTGGTAGATATGTTGGAATGTCTTGTGGACAACATATTCATAGAAGTGGGGAACTGAGTTTTTAGAAAGTGTATTGGTATCCCGATGGGTACAGACTGGGCTCCTTTAATAGCTGTGTTTTATTCCGAATACAACTTTATTAAGCGTCTCATTAAGACTAATAAAAACAGTAAGCTGTAATGCACAAAATAGCCGACTGTACATAGCCTTCAACCGAGGGAGTGCTGGATCTCTGCAACGGAGCTGTTTCAGAGAAAACCCCACAAATTTTTTGACCTCTGTTGCCCGCTGAGTATGTGACAGATGAACAGATGCTCCAGAGGTGAGATGTGACTTAACAGACACACACACACATACACACAGACGGACAGACCCAACTATAGTAACCCTCCTGCGCATGCACGCCAATGGTTAGTAATACGAGATTCCAGGAAGAGATACCTGATATATATCCTGTGGAACTAGTCCTCAAAAGAATGAATGCACTAAAGTGCAAAACCCTCGGCACGTTAATGAGTACTATGCACGAACCCCACCTCTTGTCTAATGAAAGTATATACGAAGAACTGGCCCAGCCATACAGAAGGCACACTGAACTCATATTTAAGGTAGCGTTTAGTATATACTCCTTTACAATAATGGCTGTCTTTATATTGCTCTCAGAAAAATGATCACATAACCCTTTACACATGCTCACGGATGTGAGAAAATGACCGACCATAGGTACTGTATAAACAAGAAATAGCCGTAACTTTGGAACGAAGCATTTTTTATAAAAATAGCTTTTTAAAAATCTTTCCCATAGGGCGCTGATTCTTATGGTGTTGTGCACAATGGCAAAAATTGTCTCAACAGACAGACAGACACACACACACACACACACACACACACAAACCAAGTACTGTAACCCTCCTGCTCCTGCACATGTGCCGAGGGTTAATAACTGAATCATTATGAGAGCTTTCCTATTTGGATATATGCATTCAGATGATCATGTAGGTCACAAGTTCACTACTGAAGTATTTGACAGAAGAGATAGTTTTGGGTTTAACATTGCTTATTTCTCCTTTTTGGGTGGGAACATACATGTACCAGTACACCCTGCATATGGTGTGTATATTTCTCAGTTAGTAAGGATCGATAAAATTTTTGTAGTGGTAATTACATGATTTCATCAAACCAATTCAGCAAGGTTTCCGATACTCTGTCATATGCTGTACTTTTAAGAAGTTTGCTAGACGACGTTGCAATGTGTTTAAGTAAATTTAATCGTAGTGTAAAAAAAGCATACATGAGACGGAGTCTACTTGCCAGTTGGTGCATTGTCTCACTTGACTGCCCATGTTACATCCAGGTATGTGAGAAGAAATAAATTGTTCTGTACTGTACTGATCTCTCTATGTAGCTATCATTGGCGAGTGGAGCGAGCCCTCCTAGTCGTGTCAACGGGCCAATCTTTGTGAAAGGCGATGTATATACCTACTGTAATGTTATACATGCCTCTAATTTTACGTGTGCACTCCCGCTCGCGGCTGAGTGTGTTGGAGTCGGCGCATGCGCACGCAATCCGACGAACTCCGCCGCCGGGAGTTGGCGAATATACGAAAGAGGACGGAAAGGGAAAGAGATGGCCTCGAAGTGCAGCCACGTTTTACGGTATTACTCTCTTGCTGTACTAATATAGCCTCGTAACCAGTCTTTTTCTCCCCCCCTCCCCCCCCCCCCCCGGAAAGAGGCTGGGCACGAGGCTAGCTGTACTACTCAATTCTACTGTAAAACTTGGCCTTGTGTTTGAGGAGGTGAAAATCAGACATGTTCAGAAACCCCGGAGACCCCGCCCCTACTGTACTTATGCACTTTACTCCTCGACTAGGTCAGCTAGACTTGAGGCCATGAGAGAGGCAGAATGCAACAGGAGAGCCAGAGACGTTAACATCATTATTGATCTCATTCTCCTCTATATCTACATTTCTGCTTCCTTTAACCATACTATGCATTTACTGCGCGAGGCGCTAATCTACACTGAGTGTATACTAAATGATGTTGGCATGCAACATGTGTGCACCCCACAATAGGAAAAGTTTTTTCACATGCTATTGTCCCCTGTCTTGCTGCATTGCTTTGTTTATTTGCACTGTAATTCGAGTATCCTTACAAAAAGACTTTCGTAAGGATGCCTGAGGCTGTTGAGATACAGTATTGCTTGCCTGAGTTTTTTTTGTTGTTATATTGCAGAGATTTATCATAATGTTTATTACACTGTCCACAGTAATGGTCGAAACTGCCATCCTACATGCTATAACCATGCAAATGCGAACAGGCGCATAGATTCACTTATCTGAACAAATTCAGTTATACGAACACTGTAAATTTCATTGAGCCCAGAGGTGTTCGGATAACCGAGGTTCTACTGTATGTAAATGTTTTCTCCGTCTACAAGGTGGATGTACATATTACCTGAAAGTACTGAGTGAGTATACTCGAAATATGGCCAGTACCCCAAGTGTACCCTTTGGGCTTGGTTGTTTCAAGTCTTAGAGCGTTTTTACTCAGTCTGCCTACAGGAAGCCAAAATGTTGGCATGTTTGCCCTTGCCTAGCTCTGGTGTAACTGTTGAGATGTCGCTGAGCCTTCTTCACCAAAGTGCTGTGCTAAAATACTGAATCGAATCTTCTACCAGTAATCAATGTGCGTACATTCTTTACAGTTTATGCAGGCATGATCATCTAATAGTGCGTGCATAAATCACATGACAGTTATGTAACATTACATTCAGTTCCAACCTTCTCTTGTTGAACTGGCCATTTTCCTGCGGAAAGCACGCATGCACATTGTCAATAGCACTATAGTGCGTGTGTTTTCAAGGGTTTGCACACGCCTGGTGCCGAGTGTTCTACACTTTAGTGCATTCATTTTAGATAGCAAAGACCACGTAGGCAGTACAATACTTTGTATAAATACACTAAAAGCAGAATTTTGACTCAGAACTGTCAGATGAATTTGTGATAGCATAGAGTTTAGTTCAAAGATGCCATGAAACCCAAATGCTGCAAACTGTGCTATTATATATCCAACTGCACAGTAAGTTACATATACATGTATGTAAGTTACACTACACATTGCAGTGTGTGGACATTTATGATTATGTAATCAACTTTTGCAGCCATATGCATGGGAAGGAAGAGAGTTTCTACGAAAACTGCTAGTTGGTAAGGAGGTACGATTTTTGGTGGAGCACACTTCTACTGGCAAGGCCTCAAACCGAGAATATGGCAGTATATGGTTGGCAAGTGATAGACGTAATGTTACTGACTTGCTGCTGAATGAGGGCTTAGTGGAAGTCAGACAAACAGGGGTCAAACCAAGCGAGTAAGTATGCATCTGCAGCATACATGTATATTTGCTTATTGCATATGATGTATATAAGCATATAGTTAAGGATTTAGTGCATGTGTATATGTGTGGGACTACTGGGTATTGTTTAACTACTAACTTAGTATAGTAGTATACTACTTTTTGCAGCTGTAAATAGTGTGTGTGTGTGTGTGTGTGTGTGTGTGTGTGTGTGTGTGTGTGTGTGTGTGTGTGTGTGTGTGTGTGTGTGTGTGTGTGTGTGTGTGTGTTTGGAATGAGGATTACTTGAGATTATACAGCGACTTGTCCACACATGGGAGAGTGGCCGAAATATTTTCTTAACAAACACACTGTAGCATTTTTGTGAATGAACCTGGGATTTCTGTTACACTGTTTATGCTGGTATACATCATTTTTCATTTAAGGGGGAAGGGGGAAAATATACATGTAGCTATTCTTTCAAAAATTGTTTGGTACGTGGGGAGTGGCACATACATATAAACATGGTGTGTACATGTACATGTGACACAGATTCCGCTGTATAGCTAAGATGTGTGTGTATCTAATAGCTCTGTTGCATGCTGTACCAGTCATCAGGGGAGTTCCTTCACCGGATCATTGCTGGGGCACAGGTTTCGGTTCCTTTGAACTCCCAACCTGTACCCTGCTACCAGGAAGGTGGGACCACTCCCAAAAAAAGTCTGGTAGGGCTAGTGTATTAGTTTGTTCAATGTATATGTTGCTGTTGGTTTGGACTACTAGTTTTATTGGCCATCACAGTATAGTAAACACAAAGTGTATACTATGGAGAGTATGTGGCTATAGCCTTAATTAGGTAGATTACACAGGATATACTAATAGTCATGCATACATACATACCTGCAGTATGTTTTTTACTACACGTGGTCAGGGTCCAGTGAGTCATGGCCGTCATAGCTAATAAGTTTATATATGGTAACATACGCGTGCATTACTATGTGAAGTGTGTGTGTGTGTGTGTGTGTGTGTGTGTGTGTGTGTGTGTGTGTGTGTGTGTGTGTGTGTGTGTGTGTGTGTGTGTGTGTGTGTGTGTGTGTGTGTGTGTGTGTGTGTGTGTGTGTGTGTGTGTGTGTGTGTGTGTGTGTGTGTGTGTGTGTGTGTGTGTGTGTGTGTGTGTGTGTGTGTGTGTGTGTGTGTGTGTGTGTGTGTGTGTGTGTGTGTGTGTGTGTGTGTGTGTGTGTGTGTGTGTGTGTGTGTGTGTGTGTGTGTGTGTGTGTGTGTGTGTGTGTGTGTATTGGTTGTGGGGGGAAAGGAAGAGATAGATGAAAGAGGGGGAGAAAGGAGCGAGTACATAGGTGGGAGGGCTTTTGTCCACTTCACCTGGGTGGCATCACAAACCAGATAGACTAGTGAACTCCAACTTAGTATACCACATGTACTCTGTAGCACACATGGAAATAACACTTAGTACACTACTGCTTGGACTGTAGTATCCACTAATATTCTAATATATCCCTATATAAAAAAATTATGCCGGACTCCAGACAATGGGAGTAGTCCGGCTCAGTTCCAAAGGTGACTGCAGGTCAGAAGGTGAAACCTGCGGCCACACAGTGACTGAAGTTGACTAGGGCGGGAGTCATCACCGTACAGTTTTTGTTTACGCGCATCCCAGACACTTACAACATATTCCTTCACTAAGCTGAGTAAATCGTCAAAGTCGTATTCCCAAAGCTCACTTCCTAATACGTATGCAGTTGTTTTCTCTATACTAGTAAGCTTGTTAAATTCTGCATCTGCATTTCCTAAAAGCTCCCTAAGCTTCTCCACAAAGATGCCTCTAATATTACTATAGGCTGAACACTCTCACAACACATGAACTACACTCTCACACTCAGCACCACACAACACACACACGCACACACACTCTGATTTGCCTTCTCTACCTCTATGCCTGCCTAGCTCTTTATTCAAGCCATGTGTTCCTTAAACGATAATCTAGTTCCTGCATCGCCAACCCCATTCAAATACCTCTTAAATTCTACTTCCTTCCCAAACATTTTGTACCCTCCCTTTCACTAATACTCTAGCTCCTCTATACATCTCCTCTTTTTCCCAAGATGCCTGCCCTGTTACCACATCTATATTAGTCTTTTCCCCAATTTCCTTTTGTTTACGCTCACTAGCTAATCCTGAAAAATTCTTTGTACAGTACATGCAAAAAACGTCAAAAAAGCTGCCATATACTGCCCTAACGCTACCCTACTACCCTACCTTACTACCCTACTACCCTACTACCCTACCTTGCTACCCTTCCCTGTTACCTTGCTACCCCACCCTGCTACCCTAGTACCTTACCCTGCTACTTTGCTGAAAATACTGTTGCATACTCAGCGGGCAATGGAGGTCAAAAAATTTGTGGGGTTTTCTTTGAAACCGCTCCATTCAAGCGTGAAACGCAGGTGAAAGAGCCAATATGCTAATTAGATCTACCCTACTCCGGCTTACCCGCAATCAGGTATTCCTGTACGATGTACAGCGAAGTACCAGCGGTTACTGCATGAGGGAGTACAAGCATGCGTACTGCTCCGGTCAAAGTTATAGCGCTTCCAGCAATGTACAGAGCCAACCTTGAGTTTCAATTGCACGTGCCTTTCCAGCATTTGCGCACGCGCGTTATAGACATCTAGCGCTTGCGCTTTCAAGGATTCGCATACATGCGGACGCCGAGGGTTCTGCACTTTAGTGCATTCATTTTTTGCATGTACTGTAGCTACCCTCAAATCTCCAATCTCCAACACTCCCATCTAAGGCTCTTTCCCTGTCACCCACAAGCTGAACATCCAACCCACTATGTACATACTCATCCCCAGAGAGGCACTCATCTCTATCACATGCTCGAGAGACTAAAGGCTCAAACACTATTAACACACTGTATATTTAATAGCTTAGACCTTCATTGGTTTCTAACCTGCTCATCCAAAACACATCTACATCCAATCATCCTAAGACAAGAGAAAACAGCACCAACTGATGCTTTTATAAGCCCCTTACTATCCTTATGAGTAAGTACTAGTCTTAAAAATAGTAGTCCACAGAATCAGCTGACACCGACAGTAGAACACTCCCAGAAAGCTTGTCCTTCCACTCAGACCCAGAAGATGATCTCCCACAGAGTAGATTTTAAAATATAGAGCTTGAAATGCAGAGGCTCAAAAAAGCAACCGCATGGTTCGGCGCATGCACGGCACCTTATCAGTATAGCTTCTCTCTTATTCTGTTGGCTACCTTTCTCTGTTGCATGCATCCAGCAAGAAAATAGTCTTCAGTATGCTCTATGCTGTAGCTAACTGAGTGAAAGCACTGAAGTGCAAACGTTTGGCGTGTTCAACTGAAATCATGGACATGGGCATGACATTAACATTGGAATCACGCCCCCTGTGTGTAGAAATAATGAAGAATATACTGGCCCGACCACAGGGAAGGGTTGAGAAGCTTGCTGAATTACATTAGCTTGTGTTCCGAGATAGGGTTTAATGCCCCGTTAAGATTTTTGAACCTTTATAAAGCTGTGCTCTCAAAGAAATGAACTGTGGATTGCTGTTATTCTCCCGATGGCTTTCACGAGTAAAACTATAACTTTGAATGAAGTGTTTATAGGAAAATCTAGTCTGCTTGATGTTGTGCCAAAGTAGTAGTAGTAAGAATGAAACAAGTAGAAATGGAACTGTTTAATTTGAATTGTGTGCAACTCTTGCAGTTTTGCTTTTAATGAAAAGAACTGTGTCCCATACATGGCATGGGTGGATAAAGGATTTGGACACAAATGTTCAGTTCCGGATGTACTGTAGTTGTAGCAGTGAAATGGTGATATAGTGTAGCATAGCCTAGGGAATGTACACATCAGATTCACATGAGACGTATTGGAGTAAAAGTAACTGTATACTCCTACTTGTACATGTAAGTTGAAATCATTTTACGATTAGCAGGTTTCTTTACAGCATTGTGCAGATACACTGATTGATAATTTTACAGAGAGCTAAGTCGATTGCTCCTGTTGGAGAGTGCTTCAAAAGCAGCGGAAAAAGGAAAGTGGAGCAAAATAAAGATGGTAAGGTTGCATACATGTGCTTTATACATGCTGTAGATGAATGTACTGTAATATATACACTGAATGCAATATGTGCATGAATGGCTAACACTGCACCAGTTGTCCAGGATATATGTAAGAGACTGAGACTAAACTTGCTGCCTTACATTGAGTCGTATTCCAGGTAGTGTTCAGCCTGCAGTTAGCCTTTTAGGTCAGAAGATTGAGGAATAGTCACTGAAAAAACATCAGCCATGCCCTCAATAGCTAACTACTGCCTTAGCCTTCACCATGCAGTGAGATATAGGCAAAAACTGCTCGCTTGCTCATGATTCATCATTCAGTTGTTTGCCGATACATTGCCCGTGCTCAAAACAGGCAAACCGCTGCGGTGAGTAGCTACCTCATTTGCGTATTGGCTTTTTTACACCATAACTTTGTAGTAACTCTTGCTGTACATTTTTGAGAAACTGATGCTTACCACTACTAGAGGCATTGTTCTAACTCAGCAGTAAAAGACATAGAGGGTAAGGAAGTCCTTAAAATCTGACATCCAGGACACACCTACGGCCTTACAGGGGCATTTCTACTCTCACATGTTGCTGTTCCAGGCCTGCCCCATTTTGAATGTTGCCCAACTGGCACCAAAAAAGACAGGTGTGGTCTGCAAACTGAAGATAGATACAATAATTACCAGTGAGATAGTAAAAGAGAAGAAAGAAACCTTTCTTTTGGAGTTTCAACTGCTTGTCTTTACATATGTAAACCATACTGTTCGACTGCCTTATCAGTTCAAGCACAACAGCACGACGACAGCATTCTTGATTCATACACTCCTTATAACACAACCATTTTTGATCCTATAGATGCCAAGAAGCATAACCTGGGGTATGACAAATGATGAACTGAGAACATTTGTGCAAAGAAACCAGGGAAAGCAATTGGAAGGTTTGTGAGTGCATATGTATATGCAGAGGTAATTGTAGTTAGATGTAGTATATATGTAACATTACGAGAAATCCGTTGTTACACTTGACAGTGAGTGTAACTTATGCGTTTGCTCCATGGCAACAGGTGTTTGGATATATTCATAAATTTCTTATTCCCCTTCCAATGAATCAAGAAGCAGCAGTGACCTAGTGCTGCCTCTTCTTGACAGCAGACGATGCACGTGGCTTATTGCCCATACGTCAATAGGTATCCGGATGTAGCTATCACGCTTAGTGAACGGTATGCTGTATTACAGCTGACCTGAATGCTATATGGATGTGTTGCAATGTTTTGAGTATGGCAATACAGGTTTATGAACCCACATAACATACTGTCCTCTTTGTACCACGTTTTTTAATTGGACCAATTGCTCAATTCGATTTGATATTAGCCTGTCTAAATATATCTCCACTAAGTTTCATGCTGCCTGGTCTCATGTGCCCCATTCATCCTGCCTTTGAGTCAAGTTCAGTGGCATCATAAAAATATTGTGCATTTGTGCTTTTTTGTCCCTGTCCCTTGCCACTGCCTTACATTGAAGATAGAAGATGAGCAGAGTATGCAATGCGCCCAAAGTTTATAAAATTTCGCAAAAAAAAACGTTTGAGGACGATTCAGAAATAGCGAAAAACACGCAAGTTTAGTTTGGTATACAGTGAAATTTTCAAAAAACAACATTTTATGCATGTTCTTTTTGATGTAAGCCTGTGTGAGCCCAACCTAGGACTGTAAATTGGCTGCATTGTCTATATGTATATATGGTACGTTTTACATCCTTCACAATGCATATGTAATGCATGTGTGTGAAAGGTGAAAGGTTGATGAAAGTATGCAAAGATGAGCCATGGGGAATAATGAAGAGAAGCAAGGCTCAACCTTAGAAGAGAGCACGCAACAGAATGATGCGCTTTCGAAAGCACTGAAGAAAGAGAGGCACAATTAGCCAGGGAGTCAGAGAGTATTGGATAGTGCTGTGCAGTCTTCCAACGAGCAGGAGAGGCGAAGAGCATAGATAGAGCTCCACATGCTGTGCAGTCCACCAAGCTGCATGCCTACTTGCCTACATACAACATCTGTGCTAGCGCCTTCACTCAGGCTTGCCCCATGATGCCCTGCATTAGACTAGTTTAGTGTATGAACATACATGTACATGTATATATGTACACTTACATTCTCATTACAGCCATTGTAGAGTATGTGAGGGATGGATCGACACTAAGAGCTATGGTGATTCCTGATTATATTCAGCTAACTGTAGCTATGTCTGGAATTAAGGTATGTATATATTTAGCAAACTCCCCTGTCAAGCAGATCACTGTGTAATCATTGCTGTATACTTTACACTACCCAGCAATGAGTATCAGCATATGCAATACTCATGCAATAATGCATTAGAAAAACTGCTGTTCCCTGGTCTACATTGTTGGCACACTGTTGACGCACTTGTTATATATACATTGTATGTGTGCACCTATTTGCAATGTGTGACAACCCTCATTGCCTAATGGGGTTGGGTTGGAGGCATTGTGCAGGGGTCAATCCTGGAAGTATAACATAGTTACTTACCACTGTTAATAGATAATGCTGTTACATACATATATAAAAGGTGTACGACTTCTTGTGTCAATGAATGCATTTGAAGCTGTTTTGAAGTACTGTAGCAACAGAATGTGTCCTCACATCTAATATCAGATATGTTACTAAGTGAGTGCAGTGCATTTTGGGTGAGCTGAGTTAGCCCACCTAGTTGTGAAAATGGGCCGATTGGAATGTCATTGTGCATGTAAAACTGAAGATAACGTATAACATTACAGTCTGTGCAGTGCCCATCACATACTAAGATAGTCATATACAGATATAAAGAAAAGTCGGCCTGCTTTCACATTTACGTTGGCTTGCTCTGTTTATTAATTACACATTTCCTCTTTATGTATTCTGTTGTTTCTTCTTTACTTTTGTACATATCACCTGGTGGTACATGTAAGTCCCCCATGTTTAAGCGAGATGGGGACACTGAAGTACCTGAACCTTTTGCTGAAATGGCGAAATTTTTTACTGAATCACGGTTACTTCAGCAAGACGTCCAACTCCTGATTGAAGGAGTTTCTAACCAGTTGGTGATGGCAACAGTCATTCACCCTGTGAGTTCTATCATTCTAAAGTATGTGGGGAAGGGGTGGTGGAGAATACTATATGTGCATACTTACTGTTCTATATACTCATATTTCATACCTTACTGACTTACACATGTATATCTGCCTACTATGTACATGAATGTATCTGCATGCTCATATTTTATACCTACCGACTTGTGTATACAGTAGAGGTCATGAAAAGTTCCTGTAGCTTAACTGTACTACCTACTGCACACATGCCGTAATTTTTACGTAATGTTTTGTTTCGTATCACACTCTACGGCAATTTACGGTATACCGGCGTTATCACACCTCTAGACCTTTTACATTAGCAAGAAGCCTGCTGTGAGAGAGATGGTTTTCACTGAATACGAAAAACGGTGAATGGTGTTCCTATCCAGCAATGGATACAAAGCTCCCACAATAGTGCGCCTGCTAGAGGAAGAGGGCATAAGCGTGAGTAAGCGAGGAGTTGGCAAGTTTCTGAAACGATACGAAGAGAGGACGATCGCACGATGCCCGTGAAGTGGACAACCAAGCAAGATTTCAAAGGAAATGAAGCAGCTCGTTGAAGAGGGAGGATGGCGAGACTACCCTGACTCAACTTCACGATCTACTGGTCTCACATGGACACAGTCTCTCTATGAACGGTCCTGAGATGTCGGATGATTCTGGGGTGGACATTCCGAGGCAGCGCTTAAAGTACATTTTTAATGCATAGTTTTAGTGGCTGTGCTTTGTAGTGAAGGACAAAGTAATGTGATGTTTGTATATTAGTTAGTGGAACATGTTTTACATACATGAAGTAAGACATTTAATCACTGGCAGGAATCATGGTACTCTCTACCTATGAAAAGCAACGAATATTGTTTTTCCACCAGAGTGAACTTGCACCATCACAAATTTATCAGCTCTAATGTCAGATAACATAGTTACAAACTCGGCAAACTATAGCACGCTTCATAAAAAGGTTTTCTGAAACAGGTTCGATGTTTCGTAAGGATGGTTCAGGAAGACCATAAAAAATAACTGATCGGGTACTACAACTTGTAGAACGAAGGATGAGAGAAGATGATGAGACTACTGCTGTTCAACTACATACTCTGCTAACAGCATGTGGCATCTCAATAAGTTTATCAACCATCCTTCGCAGTCGTTTTTCTCTTGGGTGGACCTACAGGGGTTCCAAATACTGTCAACTAATCAGGAGCCAGAACAAACTGAAACGATTTCAATGGGCATACGAGAATGACATGGAAAGTCTTTACAATGGCTTTGAGAATGTAATTTGGACTGATGAGACTAGTGTTCAGCTAGAGAGCCACAGGAGGCACTCCTACAGAAAACGGGGTGAGCAACCTACATTGAAACGTCGTCCTAAGCACCCTATTAAGGTTCATGTGTGGGCAGGAATTAGCAGACGTGGGCCTACAACGGTTGTTATTTTTGAAGGAACAATGACTGCCGAATTTTACATCTCCATTTTGCGAACTGGCTTATTACCATTTATTCATTCCACCTATCCTGATTCACATCGTTTCATGCAGGCTAAACACACTTCTGCTACTGCTAGGAGGTTTTTTCTGAAGAGGGAATTAATTGGTGGAAAACACCTCCCGAGTCACCTGATGCCAATCCTATTGAGAGTCTATGGCATGAGCTAAAAGAATACATGATGAGAGATTAAACCTTCCACAAAAGTGGAGCTCATCACTGGCATTGAAAAATTTTGGGATGTGTACAGAAATGCAATAAGTACATTAACCATCTGTGTAAAGTTTTCCCTCGTATTATACATTTGGATGGAGCAGCAACTGGATATTGAAACATTTTGAGAGATTAATAGCACATTATTCATGAAATAATGAAGAGATTGAGTATGTAATTAGTCAAATAGCATAACTGATTGGGAGTAATATGGTTATGAGCACATAAATGATAATGTGATGTGGTGATGTGACTTCGTCTATTTGTTGTAACGCAAGTTTTTGCACTTTTGCCCAATGGCTTTTTTGCATTTCTCCCAAAGGGCATTCCTATCCTGTGCACACCTCTTGATTGCATATTTTCCTAGTATAATATCCTTTATTCCCTCATTTTGGCCACATCTAGGGTAGCAGCAGTGCTCTGGCGCATCATATCAGCCCCAAAGTACACGAATTGAGCCAGGTGAACAGCTGCTTTACCTGCTTTGCTTTCCCCTCTGTTGTGACTAAGTATTTCTTCAATTGATTGAAGTTGATAGGCAGATGAACCTTGAGCAAGCATAGGGGGATAAACAGCTCCAGAATCTTGAGGTTGGGGTGGGAGGACAGTCTGAGATGAAGAGAAGTTTGTCTGAAAATATCCACCCTGGGGAGGATGTGAGGGGGCAATTGCTGGGGCCAGAGATTGTTTCTTGGTGGATGGTTGTCATAGCTAAAAACAGATTCCCTTGGGGATGAAGGTAGGGAGCACAGAGATTCTAAAAGAGCACTTGTGTCTTCATCGTCTAGGTCAGCTGCAAACCCAGATGTAGGGGTAGAGGTAGCAAGTGGTGGTGAAGTAGGTGCAGGTAAGCAGTAAATTGTATAAATTACCCACGCCTGTAAACAAAATGTGCAGCATACTGGTGATTGATGTCTTGTCCACTTGATGGGGAGGGCCAAATCCAGGGGATTTTGCCGGTACAACAACTCCATCACTGTGCCAGCCCAGGTTTTTTCTCCCCCTACATTCACTGTTACTATACGTCCAACAGTTAAACTCCCGTCAACCACCCACTGAGCTGGGACATCCTCAACCTTCCCGTCATATTTTTTAGAGTTATTGGAGCCCCACCTTATCCTTACACGCTCCACCGTTCGCTCACTCGTCACTTGCCGGCTCTCCACGCTCCCGCTCGATAGCTCGTATGCAGCCCCGCCCCCTTGGTACACTGTCCTGTTTGCGTAAACGGGCCCTTCCCCTTGCTCCACACGCTCGGCCATCGTCTGCTTTGCTCTCGTTTCCACTGTATCTAAACTGCGCTCGTCTACCGTCTCCACTTGGACTTGCTCGTACACTGTCTCGGCCTGTTTGCGGTCGATCGTCTCCGCTTGCTCGTTCACTGTCCCACTAGCCTGGTCCACATCCTCGCCTCCTGCTCTGCTCATTCGTATGTCTGCCATTTCGTTTACTAGCACTTACTGACTCTCCAGAAAACTGAGAGACTGACTTGGTGTGAAGGCTTAAAAACCCCGCAAACACCGCTCTCATCGCCATGTCTGAGATACATTGATAGAGCTCAAGAGGGTGACTGACCACGTATTGACAGACCTCAAGAGGGTGACTGACCGCTTCGTAGCCACGATCGTAGTAGAACTACGCTATATGGGTACAGTTCTACGATAAATTTACACACGTGTTACTGCTAGTAATTGCATAGATCAAAAATAGATTGTAGTTACAATACAGTACGTTTTGTACTGTAGTTTGTAGTAACCAAATTGTATTTGTGGTGCGTTTTTTGACTGGTACCGTATGTAGTTGTGCAGAAGTTTGTAGTTGTGCTGCACAATTATGCACTTTAGCAAGGTTTACCTTACCTACGACAAGTATTTCTACCAAAGGTTAAGAAACACTTACTGTGAAAAGCTTTCCTGTGATACTAATAGACAGTATTTCTTCGGTGTAAACTGAAGACTCATACTTTTTTTAAAGGAAGACATACGGTGAAAAGCTTAATTTGTTTTCCTGATGTATGTGCATATGATATAAGTGCACATATAGTCATTAATATCACTGTTTACATGTACATGTACGTATGTAATGTGTACAGTGTGTAATTTGACGGAATGTACAAATTTGTACTTCTATCTTTTAGATGGGTAACATTGCTGAGAGCCTCGTTAGAGAGGGGTTTGCTCGCTGTGTAGATTGGAGTATGGCCATGGTCTCCAAGGATAAGGACAAGCTCAGAGCTGCAGAGAAGTGTGTTTTTGGTTTAAGTGTGTGTATACTGCAGAACTCCAGACCTTCACATGTATGATACAGGATAAGCGGTGCATTTTTTGTGAGCAGAGTGAGCCCACCTAGTTGATTTGATGATGTCACTGCACAAAATTTTAACTCACATCTAACATTACATTATGGTGTGGGTCACGTGTGTATGAATATATGAATATTCAGCATCAGCACTGTCTATGCCTGCTCTGCTAGGGCCTAGACCTAAATACCCTAGGCAGACCTGAGCAGTTGTGGTTTCAGAACAATAGTATACATCTACCACTACACATGTCTACCTAGGCAAAATCCACCGCCTAACTCAAAGCCAACAGTAATGGGCAGGGCTGGGGTAATGAAACCGCCAAAGACACCCTAGCCCACTGGGGCACTTCACATGAAAATATGGTGTTTGCAGATCAAACCATGCAAACGGCGGACAACTTTTTCTGGCTGATTTGCCCTCATCAGCACCGTGTATGCAAGTTTATAGCACACTTGTAGATACAATATCTAAGATGGTAGTTTGATGACTGAACTTCCAATTTTCAGTTAGTAGGGCATATCAGAAATTCATAGAGAAGCCCCTTCTTACAGCCTTAGTTTGAACATCACAGCTATGTACATATATGCACATCTGTATATAGAGGTCCTGCATGTAGTGTGAAACTAGTGTAAATATTGAATGGTGTAGGGATGACAATGGAAAAAAGAAGATGTAGTAAGCAGGATTAATGGCATGCAATATTATGATTAAGCAACCCAGCCCCTTACATCTCTAACCCTTCAGTGCACTCTGCACTTCCTATTGCATTTTGTTATCTCTATCCTTTAAATAATTACACTGGTGTATGCATTTTATTTGCACCATTCACAAGCAGTTGCAGAGTATATGTGCACAATAAATGGACTATATGTGACTTAGTAATTTTTTCTTTCAGGGCTGCTAAACAGCAACAGTTGAGAATTTGGAAGGGCTACCAACCAAGTAGCTCTTCTTCTCTTTCTCAGGGCTCTCGTAACTTTTCTGGAAGGGTGGTTGAAGTTGTTAATGGTGATGCTCTTGTAATTAAGAAGGGAGATCAGCAGTACCAGAAGATATGGTTTTCCAGCATTCGACCCCCTAGGTTAGTCAAGTTTTCATGCTGGGAAGCAAGGTCTAAGTGTGTGTAATTGAAAGTAGAGTGGATAGGGTAGGGTCTTCTTTGTACGCAATGTAGGATGAACTGATTCTTCTTGTGGTATATAGTGAGATTGTGTCCTCCTTTGACATACATGTATTTGCCAGATAAAACACTGAAGTAGCGATTAGTACATAGCTATATGTGTTCTGACATCCTGGACACAAGATTGACCTGGTCTTTGCTTTTTACATTACCTTCATGTTGAATGCAGACTTCGTTTTCAATGAGCAACAGCACTAATCTGCTTTACATGGTCAAATATGCATGATGCTGTTACAATATCCAGGACTGTAGACAGATACCTCACAGTATAGGAAGAGAGTAGGCCAAATGCTTCAGCACCTCCAGTTGTCTTGTAAACCAGGTCATACAAAAGGTAGAACCTGCTGAGAGGTCATACAAAAGGTAGAAGCTTTTGCATATGGCTCTGACACAACGAGGTGTAGAGATGATATGTTTTGGGATACATGTTCTGAGTTATGGTTTATCACGTTGTGTTCTTAGTTGGAATATACACAACACAATTATGTTCATGAGTTGCATGTTTTCATGGCTTGTGCTAAATTGAACTTCACTTCAAGGTTCACTGACTGTCAGTGCTCCACCACCACCCTCCTTCCACAGGTCTATTTGAAGTCTGCCTCATGTAATTATTCAGCCCAGGTTCTTTAGCCCAGTTCCTTGCTGCACACATACATACGTATACAAAAATGCAGTAAGGCTATAGAATCTAAGAGTAGCCCTGAATTTGGATATATGTGGGTTGGTTATCAGTTCTGAATATATGCAAATTGTGTACATACCTTTGCTTGTATTCAGGATAACTCAAAAAGAGGATGAAGACAATGGCAGTGTTTCACGTAGACAGTTGCAACAACAGAGAATTCGCCCCCTATATGACATTCCATACATGTGGGAGGCCAGGGAGTTCCTAAGGAGAAAACTTATTGGGAAAAAGGTACGCCTCAGCTCTATTATCTATTAGAAACACTACTAAACCTGAAAAATTGTAGAGAGGTAAAGTTAAATTTTCCCTCACAATCAGTATAATGTTTGTAGAACAAGAAGAAATGCCTTCATTACCTAATACATACGCAATTATTAATTGCACGTTCTTACGTTTATGCAATTGAAATTGTGTGCTCACGTTTGCACATTTGCGTAATTGCATAGGCATATCAAGATCTACCAGGCTGGCATGCTGTTATGCACTGCAGGACTTGACAACGGCAGTAAAAATAGGCCTACTAGTACTGGTAAATTCATGTAGTTACATATAGAGTCTATTAAACTGGCCACGCTCTTTATTTACGCGCTATTATCTGTACAGGTTCAGTAAAATGCATTAATTAATGCATTTACTACCAAGTAAACTGGCGTTAACAAATATTTTTTATTCCAAAAAAATGACAGGAGACAAGTAAATATAATGTAGAAAATTTGAAAGGGATTGCATAAAAAGGAAAAGAGACAAGATTGGCACACAGACATGTTATAATATATCGACGTAGTCGTAATGTTACATTGATATTTCATAACATGTCTGTGTCCCAATCTTGTCTCCTTTCCTTTTTATGCAATCCCTATATTTCCTTTCAAATTTCCTACATTTTTTATTTACTTGTGTATGTAGAGATTGACATGGCAATTGCATGATGTTTAATTAGACAAAGGTAATGAGTTCATCTGGGTATTTGCTAGTAGGAGAGCAGGATCCTCCCGCATAGGCAGGCAGAGCAAACGGCTTACAGGGCTGGCCAGGTGCAAGGCCCTCCAGACATAGGCTATAGAGGCCATACATGGGCAGGAGCATATGCGCAGCATCCATGCTCATGCTTAGGTGCAAGAAAATGAGGGTCACCTTATCAAACGGTCAATAGAGCTAAATTTGCGTGGTGGGGGAGACAATAATTATAGGGACAGCCTAAGCCAGAGAGTATGTTTACTTGGCCAATTATGCGGTAATAACGGGGATGCTTAAATAGGAGGCATGTGCCTACTCCCCAGCAGAAATTATGACCCCTGCACGATACCTTCAATCCAAAATGATGAAGGTTGGAGCCACAGGTGTCATAGATGGTGCCACATTAATTGTGTCTATGTTGAGGACTAATTTAAAACCAGCAGCCCATATCGTCCAGATGGCTTGTGCACAGTCCAGGCCCATTTTAAAGCGTTTGGGTGCCGTTCAGACGGCTTTAAAACCGTCCAGCCTGATTAAAGGCTGTAAAAATAGCAGTAACCCAGGCAGCTAGAATCCAGCCCTGAGAATAGCAGTACACATATGGCACTGTCGTAATTACGTGTTGGCATGGCTCATAATGACTGGCTAAGGCTAAGGGTTAGGTCTAAGCTACATGTGAGCCAATATAGTAGACCGCGGTTCTTGCCTTCACCCCGCATATCTACGAATTGTGAGTGTGGAATCATGCGGCAGCTGTGGAACAGTGATTTTCAACTGTAAGTCAGCTTCTAGTTCAATCCCAGCCCAGTAGATCGTCCGCTGCGAGGTTAAATCGATTTTTAAACATAGTCAATTCAAAGGAGTAGTATTTATCTGCTACCCAGTTGGGTTGGCTTGAAAACTGTTGGGGTTACCGTCCGGATGGCTTGAAAGCCAACTAGCCTCTTTGGCAGCTGTCTGGCCAGCTTTAAAGCTGTCTGGCCCATTTTAAAGCCGTCGGACAGCTTTACAATTGTCCAGGTTATAATCGGTCCTCAACATATATGTATAATAATAAGGGAATCTGAAATCTATGATTACTTCTGAACTAAGGCATGGCTATGGTCTTGTCTTTTGTGAACTTATTTTATGGCAATATGTATTGTGTATTGTAAATACATATTTTGCTGATACATGATGATAAGTCAGCTTGGTCAATCTACATTTCTTCTAACTTGCATTTTTAACTAGCTAACTTTGTCTTCCAGGACAGGTACACAAATATTTCTAATATTTCTGGTTTATACTTTCAGGTGAATGTGAAAGTAGACTACATCAAGCCAGCTCAGGACACTTTTCCAGAAAAGACATGCTGCACTGTAACCCGAGAAGACATGTAAGGATTGTACATGTATGAACCTAGTTTATTAACCCTCGGCGCATGCGCAGGAGGGTTACAGTACTGCACTGTGTTGTCATGCAAATAACATGACCTTCATCACTGGGGTTTATGCTTGTAGGTATAGAAGTTTGGCTCTTTATATGTATTAGGTAAAGCACGAAAGGAAGTGCTGTATGTGCAATAATGGTACGAGGGGTGCAGTCGATATAGCCATACTGCACGAGGTGTAGCCGAGTGCTGTATGCATGACCACCCGGAGTACCATTACTGCACGTACAGCATGTGCTCTAATTGATTTATTGTACTTTGCATCTTACCGGCTGTAAGAAAGGCTAATACTATCACCGTTATCACGTGCCATGCTGTATAGCACGCGCCTCACATAAACCATGCTGTTTGATGGATAAAGCAATGGCAGTGCCTTTGATTCGCTCACGCAAAAGTATAATAGAAATTATATCACCTTTTGATAATTGACAGGCCACCATAGCATTCCCACCCCTGGCTATGAAATACTTGTAAGAGAGTTTCTGTTCACAGGCTTACACACTCACATCATTCAGCTCTTGCGCTTTGTAGAGATTACAGTTTTCTAGGCACCACTTGTCAACATGACCTCGGAAGTGCATCTTATCAATTTTGTACGAAGCTATTTGCTTGGATATTTTTTTCTGCATACTTCTTCAGGTTGCATCCATCATCATAACATATCATACCTTTCAATTTAATTTTGAGCAAATGTAATGATAGATGCCAGTAAAATGAAAGCACCGGTGGTGCAATGCCTCTGTGGTATATGCCTACAATGCATGTGCGACAAATTGGACGTGGCTCGCTCGTGATTAATAGGTGTGGCTACGCGAGTCTAAGCATGAGCTACTCTTCCGCTTCTACTACACTAAGGCCAGAGAATATTACCATCGTCAGGCGGCCTATTTTTAGTAGATTTTCTATTGGAGGTGTCGTAGGTGCTCCTAATGGCCTCGAAGTACACAAATTTTGCCGTAACTCCAGAACAAAGCACTATTTTACAAATCTGCCAAATTTCAAATCAAGAAAACACGGTTTTATAGCCGTATAAGCATTTACTTTCACTTGATTTCCACCGGCGGAACAGATATAGCTGGAACAGACAGACAGACAGACACACAAAGTGACTACCGTATGCTTGCTGTGCGCATGCGCACCGAGGCATAAATATTTTATTACGTTACCACGTAACATTTATTGGGCAAGTGGAGCAAGCCCACCTAGTCATACTGCGGAAAATTTCTGTATACATGTATGTCGCCCAAATACTGTTTGGTACCTTTTCATCATGCACATGTACATGATATTCAGCTTATAACTAGGTGGGTTTGCTCTGCTCCCCCACAATGCTGTAAGCATTCATATAGGTGAATTCTTCTCATGTATACTTACTTACTCAGAGCTACTGTATTCCATCCCGGGATGTATCTGGGATAGTCATGGGTTACTAGGGAATCCTGGATACTTGGACAGGGGTATGGCTATGAGTTGCTGTATTCCATCCTGGGATATACGTGGGCTAATCCCTGTATTACTAGGGAATCCTGGGATACTTAGACAGGGGTGTGGCTGTGCACTGCTGTATGCCATCCCGGGATGTACGTGGGATAGTCGTGGGTTACTAGGGAATCCTGGGATACTTGGTCAGGGGTATGGCTGTGACCTGCTGTATTCCATCCTGGGATATACGTGGGATAGTCCCTGTATTACTAGGGAATCCTGGGATACTTGGACAGGGGTGTGGCTGTGCACTGCTGTATGCCATCCCGGGATGTACGTGGGATAATCATGGGTTACTAGGGAATCCTGGGATACTTAGACAGGAGTATGGCTGTGAGCTGCTGTATACCATTTTGGGATATACCCGGGATAGTCATGGGTTGCTAGGGAATCCTGGGATACTTGGACAGAAGTATGTGCTATATGCCATTCTGGGATGTACATGGGTTAATAGGGAATCCTGGGATACTTGGATAGGGTATGGCTGTGAGCTGCTGTATCTGGGATAGTCTTGTGTTACTAGGTAGTTAGGGGATACTTTGGATAAGGTAAGGCTGTTCTCAAGTACAGCATTAACTTAGGAAACTTGGGACTAGTTGGACATGTCTTGGTGTCTCTGGACATGACTGGTGAGGTTGTGCTGTTTCAAGTGGGTACTCGTGTGTGTGTGTGTGTGTGTGTGTGTGTGTGTGTGTGTGTGTGTGTGTGTGTGTGTGTGTGTGTGTGTGTGTGTGTGTGTGTGTGTGTGTGTGTGTGTGTGTGTGTGTGTGTGTGTGTGTGTGTGTGTGTGTGTGTGTGTGTGTGTGTGTGTGTGTGTGTGTGTGTGTGTGTGTGTGTTCAGTGAATTCTGCAATTGTGCCCAATAAAAACCTCAAAAATGGACACCACATCAATCTGTGCCCAATGGGAAAGATTTTTAAAAAAGGTGTTTTTAAGTAAATGGTTCGTTTCGAATTTAAGTTACATAAAGTTAGCCATTTTGTTACATCAGTGAGCATGCACAAAGGGCTACATGCACTTTGGAGAGATGAAGTAATATGCGAGGTATGTACCAATTGTTGTTCAAAAGCGTAACGGGGTACTAAACGCTACCTGAAATATTGGCTAATGTAATACAGCGCGCTTCTCAAGCCTTCTCTGTGGCTGGGAAAGTTCTTCGCCATTTTTCATAGCTATACTCCTAGACGGGAGGTGGGGTTCCAATATATAGCCGGCTCATTAATGTGCTGAGGGTTCTGCACTTTAATGCTATTCATTGTAATAAGCAATTTTGAATAATCACCAGTAGTGGAAAGTGTCAAGACGCATTAAGTGGCCTTGTATTTGTGTTCATATACATTTTTTCTTCTGCATTTCACACATATGTACTAAGGTAAAAGTGCACAATGGAGCCGCATAGGACATCACCACTTTATACTATCAAGAACATACATATAAGCATTCTAAGGTGGCAGAGGAGTGTTGAACTACGCATCATACTATATCACTGAACACACCTTCCTGATGTTACACAACCTAACTTGAGAATCCTTGTGTCATCCAGGTAGCCCTATTGTTTTGCTGGTTTTCACACCAGCAAAGCTTCGAGCATGTTAGTAGCCTTGGCACGTAAATGGCGGATATGCTTGAGGTCATGCGCACTATATTCCTTGCGGTCAATGGCATCTCCATACTTTTCTTATGGGACATACAGCTAACTTTGGAGTGGTCAAGATCAGATTTAGTGATACCTATCACTAGACGTGGCAATTAAATGCGGGGAATGAAATGGTCCTTTTTGTTTTGATATTGGTGAAAAATATGAGTTATTGCCAAAATTTGAGTGCTCGGGTGGAGTCAGATCTGCCTGTGCATCTGTATGCTGTTGCCGACATATATATCTCTGGTTTAACATGTATGTGCGTATGTACGTATGTACATAAATGATGTACATATACACACTGTGGTTATCATGTGCAAAGTCAGCTGTGTGTATGATTTCTATACTCTATTTCTCTATAGCAATATAGCAGAAGCTCTGATCAGCAAGGGTTTGGCATACTGCTTACGCCACAAACAAGATGATGACCAGCGCTCCTCTCAGTATGATGAGCTTATGGCAGCAGAGGCTAGGTACATGTATATACGTCATCCTGTTGAATGACATGTATTGAGTTCTACATTATTTGTTTACACTGTATTTGAGAGCCAGTAGAGTCTAGGTAGGGATGCTGCTGACATGCCCATTTACCTTAAGTTTAAAAACAGCTCCAAACTCCTAATCGCTGCATTTAGCCACCTTATCATCCTATCACACTATGGTACAGTGGTACTGGGGTCATAACTTTTGAAGAAAATTGAAATGTATAGTATGGTTGTGAATGGAGACACAGACAAAGTAGGATACATTAACATATAATTGTTCTACACTGATGTCCGTGTGCCAATCTTGTAATCTGCCTCCAGCCTCCTGCAGGGATAGTTGCTGTTCGAGTGCACATCTGTATGTGCACATGCACTACGCCCTACTAAGCGTTTGCTACGTTCCTGCATGCATGCATGTGTTTACTTTGACTTGCGCAAATTGAATGTGCATCCGTGTGCGTTCGCGATTTACTGCAGGATTTTAATTAAATGTCAGAACATGTTTTGACGCAGCAAATGTTTACCACGCAAACGTACTTTCGGTTCGATAACTTTCAGGATGTACTATATGTATCCGATGATCCATTTTGTCCCTGGGGCTGCCCGTGCGCTACGCCCCAGGGCTGCCTGCGCGCGGCGTGCCAACATAACCAGCCTTACCTCTTCCGCTCGCCATCAATGCGTAGCATTCAACTAGTATATATACCACAGCCTAGAGGTGTATTGGACAGGGTTTATATTATGTGTACTGTGTTGAATATTGGTGAGGTGTATATGCAATATATTAACCTGCCATTACCATAGCAACATAGTATATATAATCCTATTTTTCATTTTTCACTTTTAATTTGTCACTTCTCACGTAAACAGGTGAATATTATCACAAATTGTCAGGACTGTTATTAGTACCATAGTGTAGTAGGCTACTCTCCCTCTCTCTATTGTATACATACATGAATAAATTGTGTTTCAGAGCTATCAAGAATGGGAAAGGTGTTCACAGCAAAAAAGAACCAGTGCCACACCGTACCGCCGAGTTGTCAAATGTAAGGAAAACATTTTCACTCAATGATGTATAAAGATTATGTCATGCTGTAGAGTTGGAAAGTGTGAACAATTTTGCATTCAAACTGGATGCATGGTTGTCGTTACAATGTTCTTATAATGAACACCGGCACATGTACGTATTTTAATTGTAGTGAGGCTTGTACAATAATGTGTGGGGTTGAATGGCTTGTGTAACTATGTGTTCTAGCAAAGTACGTAAAAGTGAAGCCTTCATGAAAGAAATGTATGTATATGGCAGTTTCTGCAGTTGTGGTCTGTGATATTACAGCATTGGTAGCCTAAGTACACATACATACCCATACAGTGTGCGTTTTTACATTAGAACTTATAGTAACATCTAGAACATTTCATAAAGTGCGCATGATTGCACCACAAAGTGTGGAAAGCTCGAGTGATGACTGCTGGCAACAGTGATTGTGGTCCTCTGGCTAATAGTTTAAAGAAATTCTCAAACTTAAATGGTGGAGAAATTGAATGACACAATGCTAAACACATATATTTTGCTCATGTATAACAAGGACATTTGCAGTATACATTAGATTGAAGACAAGGTCTGTTGCTATTGTAGTTACAATGACGATTTTATTATATGACTTTTACATGTAGTGGCTGGGTGTTTATATTCGCTAGACTGGACTACTGGACTAGAGTACCAGACTGACCTGAATTTTGAGGCATATATAGCTGTACTGTGTAACCTAGCATGATGTTCACCTGTGCTTGGCATACAGAAATGCTCATACCTCTGCAGTTACCACTAGATGAACTATGGCTTAGCTTATCTGAGAGACTAAGAACAAACTAACCATAAGTATTGATGTAATGAAAGTGCTAAACCCTCCTATATAATAAGTATATATCCAAATATTTGAAAAACACATGTGCTCATTCTAATTACATGTAAGTGAAAGATTTGCAAAAAGACAGACACATTTGAGTTGTTCAGCCATTTAGCCATTTAGGAACTTTAGAAGGGTGTGGTGACAGAAGAATGAGCAGTGGTCGCTGCAAAGACATCAGCCATGGCTTTGATAGGCAAATACCTCCTTAACTTCATCCACACTGTGAGACATAGGAAAACAATCACAAGCTCGCTCGTGATTCGTCCTTCAGTTGACTGGTGATACATAGCTGGTGCTCAAAACAGGCGAGCTTAGCCACTACCTCATTTGCATTTGCATTAGCTTTTTCGCACCATAACTTTCAAACAGTAGGTTATTTCAAAATTCCACTCAATTAAAAAGCTACAAGGTACCTGCAAATAATGTACCTTGAGGTTAGAAACACATAATGTGTATAGCAACTTCAGTAACAGGCACACACACAGGCAGACAGATGCACACAGATGGCAGGTACTGTAGCCCTTCTGGACATGAGTGCTGAGGGTTAATTATGTACACCTAAGAACATAAGAGTTACTAGTTGATTTATATACAGTGCTAAGTAACTTGCTTGTGTTTCATGATATATACATGTATATTACATTATTTTCTGTGGCAGGATCCTACAAAAGCCAAACGCTTTCTACCATTTCTGCAAAGAGCTGGAAAAACTGTAGCTCTTGTTGAGGTACGCATATACCACTACTGTATACCTGCATGTGTATCGATTTATTGGAGAGCAGGAGTGAGCCAACCTAGTAGTACAGCTGGCACAAGATTTCTATAAATGTGTTTATATATCCGAGATTGTATTTGGCCCCATGTATAAACTATGTCAAGTACACATGGGACCCGTGAGGCCCAGGGCTGCTCAGGGGCTGCCCGTACACTACACGCAAACATAAAGCCAGCTCATCGAAAGTTCAAAGGTTGTGAAACATGAGCTGCCACAGTTTCCATGACTAAGAAGTTGAAGCCACATATGTTGCTTGTCAAGGATGCTGAGAGGTCCCTGAGTACAGCAGAGCCAAGCTCTACTAGAAACCGTGAGAGAGAGGAAATGCCGCACTTTCAGAACTGACGAAACTCAGAAGCGGCGGCTATTACTAAACAAATAACAAAGTTGCAAGAGAAAATGTCCAATGTCTTGCCTCTGAGACAGCCAAAGAACGAGAGACACGCTTGTCCCGACTCCATACTCAAGACCAAGCATGGCATGCAACCTGAACATTGCAGGCAAGAGAGGCGTGCCTTTAGCAACTAAAACCGCTGGCCAACAAAGACAAGCTATGGAAATGCCCGAACAAAAAGATACACTCGTCTGAATCAGCTTCGAATAGTTGTACACATGTTGTTTGTGATATTCAACCTTAAGTGCTTTTCTAGACAGAATTGAAGACATACAGCATGTTTTTAAAATGTATTTGAGGCAGCTCCCGCTTGTCAAAAGATGCTCAGGTATTTTTTGTTGCTATATGTCATGTGCTACATTCTGTGCAGAGTAAGGTATCAAAGGTCAGATGTATCAGACAGTCTAATTAAATGTACATACAAAGTTGGCTTTGTTAATTGAATTACTTAAACTTCTCTCACATACATATGCAAGTGTTACATTGAGCTAGTTTGTTGGATATTTTAATGTTTGGTAGTTTATACTTTCATCAACTGTTTTTCTGTATCTGCTCTAACAGCCTTTGCTAGGAAATATCTACACCTTATACTAAATCCTATACAATCCTGTGTGACTAGTGACTAGAGGGAATCATTAAACTTTAAGAGGTTATGGACTACAGAATTTAAGTCAAAGTGATCTAGCTACATACATACAAAGAAGAGCTAATGCACTCCCAACGATGAATGATTCTATTCATGCTTCACACAGTATACCAGGATCATAGCCACTCAAGTACCACAATATTGGACATACATGTACCATGTACATGATAAGGGTCATGTTTTTAGCATGATCATTTCAGATTTAATAGAATACTTATGAACTATCCAGGTAGTAAAATATACTCATGTTGACTGTCCCAAATTCATGCATAGTTCCGTTTTACCTACGTATTTGTACCTAGACAGCCACTTGCAATCAGAGTAGTTAATGCTTTCATGCCCTTCCAACTTGCAATTTTTGGGTGGAAGTGTATCTGATATTGGCTGGAAGTGTATCTGATATTGCAGGACTTTGTGAAGTGTGAATAGAGTCCTTGATGTCTTGCATGTTGTGAGTGCATTAGTTACTCTTCCAACACATGCAATTGAATCACTCTGAGTCTTATGTAGATTTTTCAGGCATACGATGCAGTATCCAATATTGGATGTTGATATTTCACCTCATCCCTGCACTTTTCAGCTCTGATAAAACTTTAGCCCATATTGTAGTCAGTTATGTTTTTAGCGCGATCATTTCAGATTTAGGTAGTAAAATATACATTTGTACATGTACTCATGTTGAATGCCCCAAATGCATGCATAGTTCCATTTTACCTATGTATTCGTACCTAGACAGCCACTTTCGATCACAGTGTAACTGAAACCTGCAGTACACCAACCTGTAAGAGTTAGGGAGTAGAATTGTTGTGTATAATGTATTTAGTGTGTGTAGAGGGTATTTCACCACATCAGCAGCATGTCACAGCAGCCCTAAACATGAAAGTATTGACATGTAATGTATTTTTCCACAGTTTATTGCCTCTGGTTCTCGTATGAGGCTCTATCTTCCAAAGGATACCTGCCTTATATCCTTCTTATTAGCAGGTAAAGTGATAACTGGTGCACAGTGTGGCTGAGTAAGATTAGTGAAGTCAATTTTTGTACATCTATATACTATACTATATATTGTATGATATAAGTATGTGCAGATGTTAATATACTGCCATTCATGCCATATCACTCAGTATGCTCTATAGTACTGTATGTATAGGGAATGCTATTCCTGTTGGAAGCATTATACTTTCAATTTCAATATCCAGATCACGTATGTACATTTTTTGTGTAATAGTTATTTTCACCTGTTCTTATCATTGGAGGTTCAACCATTGATATAACTGACCCTTCTTCACATCCTCCTAAAAGGTTATGCTGTAAGGCGATGTACTGTGGTATTATTTTGTAAAACAAGTCCCTCTGTGCAGTCAAGGGTGTCTTAGATTTAGTTAGTAGCAAAAACTGATATTCAAATTCTTCTGTTTCTTCATACCCATAGTAATAATACTCAAGATGCTACCACATCGACCGTGCACCCACAATAGCCATAATAATAGTAGCTACCATACATGTAGCACTATGGAATCGACCACGCAGCCACTATCTTTGGCAGAGCCACACATACATGTACATACAGGCAAATCCTTACCATCTGTTCCTCCCTCCATCCATTTGCGCCTTAACTCTAGCCAGCAATAGATAGATCCTCAGCCAGGGACTGAAGTTGTCTAGGGCATGAGTAATCACCGTTTAGTTTGTGTTTACACACATCCCAGACGGCCTACATCATATTCCTTCACTAAGCTGAGTAAAATGACAAAAGTCCTGCTATTCCAAGAGCTCACTTGCTTGTACATATGCTGTTTTCTCTATACTCTTAAGCTTGTCAAATTTTGCATATCGTTTCCTAAAAGCTCCCAAAGCTTCTCATCAAGAATGACGATAGTTTGAACACTCCCACAACACGGAACTTCAAGTGTAGTTCTTTCAGCAAACATTGTGTCTTGCTCTAGCTTCTGTCGTACAATGCTGAGTGCTTCATCAACCGGTACTTTGGTAAAGAGGGAGGAGACATTGAAACTGACCATTATTTTCTGATCCAGGGTGCTTGGTTGACAAGCTCAGTGAAGTGATACTCCATCCTTTATCAATAACTCTGTTCTTCAATAATCATATAGCACATAGAAGTAGTGGCCAGGCAGAGATACAAACACACTGTATGCAGTGTTTGACGGTGAGAGTAGCACAATAATCGTCAATACATCTTTCTTTTGCTTATGTAGTACTAAGCTCTAGTTCCTATACGAATCATCAACACATTTCTCTATTCTCAGCCTGTTCACTGTGTGCCTAGTTGCTACCCGCTATTTGCTAAGCGTTCGCTCATGCGTGGAAGATGTGATGATGTTATTAAGTCGAGTCTTGCATCTGTATATTTTCCACATGCAGTAGCACTTAACAATCGCACACATAACAATTGCTCAATATCAGCCGCTGTTAGTTTGTGTCTGCTAGACTTCTATTCTGTGTGCTGTTAGTTTGCAGCATGGGACTCAATGGCAGAACTTTACACGGGATTAACTCAGGTGATCTCCACCTACAACCCCCCTAAGCCCTCCAACACAATGTTACTGGATGACAAAGTTTTGCCAATCTAGTGACTGCAGTGGCTGCCCCAATCCTAAAACTATATGGCCCGAGTAGCTGGATACATCTATGTCTGCCTGGGCCAATAGGCTCCTCGCTCTCTCCACAAGCTGAGCCATAGACAGCTGGGAATCTGTGTTGTTGGCAGAAGAATGCTCCATCCTTTTCTTTGCATAACACGATAGGGCAAAGATCCTTTCCTTTTATACTGCTACAAATTATAAGAGGGAATGAGGGGACGGACTTTTGTCTGGTGATCGTGGCTCAGTGTCTGGTGTGCTGGTTTGCTGGTCATTAGACCTGGGTTCGACTCCGGACGGAAGTCTGTCTTTCTCATTCCCTCTTGATCATCTGGGCCTGAGTATGCTGACATCAAAACTTAATACATCTTTACCAGGTCACTAAGAATATTTAGCTACAAATTGGTCTGTCTTTCACCTCTTGAGGAATAGCCTCACCAGCTTAGAACTAATCGCTACATCTCCTGAACACTGCTGTGTCAAATGCTCCCACCAACATGACTGTGATCTCCCTGATCATATACATGTATATTGCCGAGGAGAAGTAATACCAAAAAAACATTGCAGCTGCCTGATAGCAAGCAGCTTCTCTCGTGACTGCAGTTTTATGCATAGGTGTGTAGACACCTGGGATGGTTCTGGACATTCCCTTTGAATTAGGTCATTGTATTAGCAATCACTTTCAAACTTAGGGCATTGCATTAGCGAACACTTTCAAACACTTTCAGGCCTTCTTAAGCACTTTCTTCAGGCCTGCAAATACTGTGTAGATTCCCTGTCCCGCCAGATATACAACAAAATAAGGTAGTTGGCGAGCAGCGTTAGCACCTGATCTGCAATAAGTGCAGCTACACCCATCAATCACATTTGGGTAGGCCTCTGCTGATCACATATTACTGTTTGCAGGCAGAGTGATTGTGGTATATTGCTGCTTTGTGTTCCATTAAATTTGGTTAAACTCAAGTTTCAGAAAGTATACTCTTCCACCGCAAGCTTTAACACTGATGGTTTTAGACTTTATGTACCTCATGTGTCTCATATACCCACCTATGTACACAGACATACTACTGGCTTACACTTGCATGCGCACAATATGTTTGGAATA
The DNA here is from genome assembly GCA_963970385.1 of Theonella swinhoei. NCBI lineage: Eukaryota > Metazoa > Porifera > Demospongiae > Tetractinellida > Theonellidae > Theonella > Theonella swinhoei. The sequence goes on along the minus strand of OZ019949.1, from coordinate 5,171,178 downwards.
TCTTTTTGGGAGGTGTGGGGAGGGGGGGTGGAATGTAATATAGCATAACAATGAACGGAGACTGGGATACAAACATGCTACATAAATCAACATTTTTGTTGGTGTATTGATGTCTCTGTCCCAGTCTTGTCTCTGTTCATTCCATATAGTATTATGTTTCAAATTTCCTATTTACTGGTGTCTTTGTGTGTCGCTACTTACTGTGGGCCCTAATAATGGCACTGAGCTACACAGTAGTGTGTGGCTGCGTAGGGTGTTGTCTGGTTGCTAAGCTTATAATGCCTGATAAAGGCCAGCTACATGTAAGCAAGCTGCATGCACTTAGAATACTACAACTATATGTACATGTATGAGCAAACATGTAAGCAAGCTGCATGCACTTAAAATACTACAACTATATGTACATATATGAGCAAACTTGTTAGCAACACACCATTGGTCACTAGTGCCAATACAATCACTCCTCACTCTATACATTGCTGGGAGAGATAATCAGTAGTACAAGAAGTACAAAGGTTAATGAAAAAATTATCACTTGACATCAACATTTGGGCTGGTGGTTCCATGGTTGCTCACTTTCACTCCTCATTAAATGCATTGCTGGAAGAGATAATCAATAGTACAAGGAGTACAATGGTCAACAAAAATATTATACCTTCTGTAATGATTTGTGCACACAAAGATACATGATGGGTATTGCATTACCCTTCTTCAAAAGGAGGAAAACTTGGCAAAAAAAGGGGAAACTTACTTTTCTATCTGGGGTTCGTACCAGGTCTGTACAAATATCTGTGCTGTTACATGGTTAGTATTCTGATGGGTTCATATTTATTGGTGAGCCGAGCGAGCCCTCCTAGATATGTGACAGGCGATTTTTCTATATATATATATGTGACTGGCACTGTATTTTTTGTGTAGGAATAACATGTCCACGTGCCACAAGAGATGATTCTAATCCCGGTGATGCATTTGGTCAAGAGGCACTAATGTTTACAAAAGAATTGATTATGCAGAGAGAGGTCTGTCATTTGTTGTGTAGTATTGTTATTTATATACACACTCATTGTTTTCAGTGAATGTAGCTGAATAGTTTGTAGTTACACTTGCATGTAGTGCTGTGACTTTTACTGTAGCTCAAAGAGGTGCATTTACTAATGCAACACATAGCACTAAAAGAAGTAGGCTACAGACATACGTATGTATTTACTCTGTTTGATGTGTTATGGACAATGTGTGTAAAGAAGTCAAATGAATGTCTGTGTGTGTACCAGAAAACATAGCAAGAAGTAGACTCTGGAGCTGGTTCACTGTGTGTGGTGATGAATGTTACTTGTGTGCATCAAACCAGCTTCAGAAATACACTTCTTACTTTTTTTCCTGGCACCTCCTTGTACTTACAGATGCTCCTTTGAGGTGTACAATGTGGTACACATGTATAGAAAATGTAACTAGGTTTTTGGTTGTGGAACTGCAGAGCCTCTTTTGGTTTGCTACGTAACTTCTACATTGCTGACACTGACATGTGACCTTAGGCAGCTGATCTTTCTTTGAAGAATGACTGCTTTGGGTGAATTGTGCTGTGTTGCTTTCTCTCTCTGTTGTGTTGTGTTGCCTTCTTATGTGAGAAAGGCAACGTTTCTACAAATGGAAGACCATGTGGCAAATGGAAGACCATGTGTTGTGTTGCCTTCTTATGTGAGAAAGGCAACGTTTCTACAAATGGAAGACCATGTGGCAGTTATTCAACTAAGCAAACACTTTGAAAATGGCCAATAGTATTATGCACTGGTCCAGTATTCCAGAGGGTTGGTTGGTCCTGACCATACACATACATTGCCCTGCAAAGCTAAGCTACATGTACTTGCATGCAGTATAGACTTATACTTTTGTGCCAAGATACATGAGTGTCAGTTTCCATAATGTATGTGATTATTTGAATGAAGTGGTGTATGATACTACATATGCTTCAAGAGCATTTGGGACTTAAACACATTCTATTTAGGTTGAGATAGAAGTGGAAGCTTGTGATAAAGGAGGGAACTTTATTGGTTGGCTCTACTCTGAGGGGCAGAATCACTCCATAGCTCTGTTGGAGGTACACATTTTATTGTATACAATTTCTATCACACTACACCATCATAAATTATGGTATTGTTAGTTAACCCTTCTTGACAACTGCTTTTATTTCTAAAAACACTCATGTGCCTGTATGTAGCTCTTTTTTTCTGATGCAATCAAACCCTATGTTCTGTTGTAGCATTGGTTCTGTGTCTGATTGTCTTATGGATGTATCCTTGTCAAAGTTGAGTACGTATATAGGACCTACTCCACTCTTGCATGATCATCTACAGAATAAACATGGACATTCACATTATGTGGATGAAATTGCTAGTTCATCTGTTTTGCTCAAACTGATGAATGCTAGCTGTCATCAATTGCCAATTATATGAGGGCCAAGGGCTCGAAGTTGAGGTTACGTGAGTGAGATGAGCAAATATTACTTTGCACAGCAAACACAGTAACTTTTTCAGCTACAACTTATCACATAATGTATATACGGTCAGCTCAGCTACATTATATAAAGGCCGCACTCTCTGGCTACATTAAGCTGCAAACAGCGTCAATCTGCTTTTATCCCTATAGTAAAGAAAGAGGGGTTTAAGTGTTTTGAAGAAGGTGGATGTATGGGACAATTAACATTTGCTCATCTCATTTGTACATATAATCGCAACTTAACTTCGTGCCCTTTGGCCCTTGTCAAGGTGGCAGTCATACTTCATAAGATTTGCTGCCTGTTTCATTGGTAGATTTTAAAGCCTTTTATCCATCTCCCAAGAGAAAGGGCACATCTCCACTTGTGCACTGGCAGTGACGATAGCACTTTTACTGGGAATACTTATACAATGGGCAATAAGCCCTTACATAGACACACAACTGACCCAACTCACTTTCCATCGGAACACTAGAGGAGCTTCTGAATATAGCTGAAAAGAATTTTTAAACCTTTTTGGGCAACTGATACTGAAGCCCCACATACAGAGTGTGCTTTGAACACTCCTGTGTCCACCCCATCTTTAGGATATTTTTCTGGTTTGAAGGGCTTCACGTAATACAAGAAGAGGGGTTCAGCTGATGCTTCTGAATCCGTGTCTTAAGGTAGCCCCACCAACATTTCACTAAACTGACCCAACCTTCTGAGTCTTCATAACCTCTGTCAGATGGAAGAGAACCCCATTGGGTCTATAGACCTAGGATCTGTCGGAAGCTCTGATGTTCAGCTTGCCACTGCAAGGGTCATTAGAAAGGCCAGTTTCTGACTCTACCACTTTAAGAGTAGATCCTCATTCTCACCCATGTTGACAATATAATGACCATCTAATCCAAAGTGTATAAATATCTATGCTTTAGTGGTCTGAGGTTGTTGGACAATCCTGAGCGAGCCCAACCTAGTGAGTTAGACATTGCGAGAGACCCATATATATATTGTACGTTCATGTGGTCCTGCTGTCCACCCCCGTTAGAATGTACAATGTCAACCTTCCGTATATTATGCGATTACGCTCGCCAGCTGGAAAAGCCGGCCCAAGCAATGAGGTGGATGAAACTAGTCAATTGAAGCTTTGTCGTAGGCTGGGAATGGCGTGCTTTAGACACTGCAGAACAACATCCAACCAGGCTGATGGGGAAGGGCTGTGGCTGCTCCTCAACTAGTTGTGAGATAGGGGACGTGGGATATCCCAGGACAGTCCATGGCAATCCTAGACATATACCGTTGAGCTCTTCCTTGATGTCAGCGAATGTTTGTGCTTGATCAGGGCTCCATAGCCAGCTGGACTTCTTAGTCTGTTACTAGGAGTGCTTTCTTGAGTAGCCCCTCAAAATGCAAGATACATGTGTCTAATGGTTGGACAGGTCCAGTTATCATCTTCTGCTCCCTGTAGCCCTCCCTGCCCGAGTTGTATCAACCTCGCTTAAATCACTGGAGACTCCATAGTCTTGAAACAAGCTGCTACATGTGCTTTCTGACAGCGCTGACTGAATGTTCCAGAAGAATATTACGGGATGTACAGCCTGCATCCTGGGACGGTTAGGTGTGAGACTAGTATTGATAGGTGGATTATTCACACCTAACCATCATTTTTTTTTGAGTTGTCAACCAATGTCAGTCTGCAGCTGCTTTACGCCAGTGAACAGATGTATTGCTGCGCACTTTCAGTGCTACTCTCACATTTGATTGGGCTTTTGTTACATTCTTTTATTTTGTTATTTTATTTCAAAGACACATTAGTATTTCATTCATTCACTGAGTTGTATTCCAGCATGTGTATGATATCTTACATCTTGTACACGTGTTTGATGTAAGCCATCTTTAGTGAATTACTTGTGTTAAAGATAGATGTATACAAGGTCCTTGAGACAGAAATATGTGTATGTACCTGCTGTCAGAAAGTGGTGTGTGTTTATTCATTATATATTATACTTCGTAGGAGGGTTTGTCAAAAGTTGGTCCACAAGCTGACCGTACAGCCCATGCTCAGGCACTGTTCGCTGCCGAGGAGAGAGCTAAAATGTCGAAGAAAAACCTGTGGAAGGACTACATTGAGCCTGTCACTCAGGAGGAGAGTGAAGATGGAGAGCCCGATGTCAAGGAGGAAATTGCTACCAGTGAAGACAGTCAAACCCTCAGTGATGAGAAAAATGATTTTGAAAAGGTATTTTTCTTTACCGTCTGTAATTATGACCTTGTATCTATAGTACATCCTGAAAGTTTTTAGACGTTTTGCACTCGAATGTGTTCAAATGCTCTATCCACCCACACCCAAAACATGATTTACATTTTGCATGCACTTGAGTTCGTGTGCATTCATACATCTGCATATATTTATGCGTTCGCTCCTGTACGTGCATGGGAGTACACGTGAGGCTTATTATACTCACCATCAGGAAATCTGGGTACTCGCTGTTCGAGTGCGCATCTGTCTGTGTGCACGCACTGCTGCCATGCCCTACTAGTATATGCATTTGCCTACATTCCTGCGTGCTTGTGTTTACTTTGACTTGCGCAAATTGCATGTGCGTCAGCATACGTTTGCAATTTACTGCTGGATTTTAATGCTGCGTCAAAACGTGTTTTGACGCAGCAACATTAACACACAAACGCACTTTTGGTGTGATAACTTTCAAGATGTACTATATATATTTGTTGCCTGGTAGAGTAACAGATCAAAGGCTAAAGTGTGCCAACATATTGTATGAGGCACACTTATTACATCACTAATTACATAAGGCTAGTAAGGGAGTGGTTAGGGCTGGGAAACCATAGAAATGGCAACAACTAATACATGTACATGAAGTTGAATGTAGTTCTAGGAATACATACAGTAAGGTCATATATGTATCTATGTGTGTATGTTGTTTATTTTCCCAATTGAGGCTTCTAGCATGCATACAAGATGGCTTACTTATAGAGATGCTTAGAAAGGCAATAACACACAAGTAACACATACAACACCCCTGAAGCAGTCATTTGTTATGTCAGTTGAACACCCATATACCTGTTTGTATGCTTGATTTTTTTTGCAGGTTATAGTGACTGAAGTTGTTTCTTGTTGTCACTTTTGGGTTCAGTTTGTGGAGCAAGGTATGTATATTTGTTACAGTTGGTAGACCTTTTATGTAGGGATGGTACTGAAATATCAATTAACTTTGACGTATAGAAGCTTTAAACTAAACACAGCCTAGCTCGATAGTGACATACATATTTCTTGCCATAGACACAAGTATACATACAACATATGTAGGTTTTCCTGTGATGGATATGTCCATCACCAGTACCTCTGTTCTGGTGTGAAATAGCTGCAAGTGAGTAAAATTAGGCATTTAAATAAAAGTCCTGGCCAGGGTGACCGGTCTTGCAGATCGCAGTAATGAGACTCCATTTCATGACTCCAGGAGTAAGCTCCACCATGCTAAGTCGAAGTGTAAACCACAATTAATTGGTGGCTAAGGCGAGTTCCTCTCAATGACTCAAACACTTGCTGGAGGAAAGATTTTCCTAGTTACACCTCCTCAGAAGCATGCTGGAGCTTGACTGCAGTTCTGCCTTCCAACACCAGTGACACCCAGACCATGAAGAGTTGATGTCCCTCAGTGTCCCTAATTTCTCAGCTGAGCAGCGTAAGGTCAATGCATCTGTGTCTATCTCTATGCCAGGGAACTGGGAGGCCGCTCCACTGACGGCACTAGATAGATCCGCCACACACAGATGGGAGCCTGGAGATCCCAAAATCAAGAAATCATCTATGTAGTGAAAGGTCCCCTGCATTCCACTAGATCAAACCAGAGCATCAGCAACTGAGTTTAAAATATTTGGAGCTGTATTGATGTATATATGTGTCCTTGTTCCAGGACATGCCCAGGAACCACCAGTCATGCGGGTGCATTGTTATGTTCCTATAAGCGTTGCAAATATCCACTGTGGCCAGTAGTTCAATCTGAACATTTTTGCTCCCAACTCCACTATCAGGTAAGAGAGAGAACAGAGATTGTGTGCATTGCCATCGTTCACACTGTGACCCTTGGGGTGAGAAAGATCCGGCCGGTACCTTCCAGTAGTGATCTTGGGGACAGCACCCAGTCAATTGGCATTTACCATGCTTTTGCTGAATGGGCCTAGCACCCTGTTCGGTGCACATTCTATTGGCAGGAACTCATGAATCTTACTTTGGCGCTGTCTAGCACAAGGCATATTGTGTCAAGATGACTGACAGACTACTGAAACATACTGGAAGCCGATACGAAAACCAGAGCTGATGCCTTGCATGATGTGGTCTGGAAAACCACGGTCTGGATGCTCGCTGCGTGCACTGAATGGTATCCGATCAAGTGACTACTGATGCATAGCGCAGTGATGGCAATGTGAACTGTGGGGCTTGGCAGCTGTCCAGCCCCATAAGATCAGCTGTGTACTTTTAGTTCTGTTGCCAGGGGTATTTGTAACTGAAGGGCTCTGGTGCTGGGGGGTAGTGTTGAAGGGGTGGGTGGTCGGTTGAGGTTACTGTGCATAGGGTAGGTCAGTGGGGTGAGGGTGACCCGGCCCAAAGTGCTGGCCACCATATGGCTGTTGTTCCAAAGCCGGAGTCACCACATGTTGCCGTTCAAGCCGATGCTCACAGCAGGTTCTGGCCTCCACAGACTCTGCACAGACTTTACACGTGTGCCTATATAGGCTGTAAAACATGCAGCATCATCCCGCATTGAAGTTTCTGCACACCTCCATTGAAGCATGTATGAGCACAAAACTTTGTGATGGTGTTGCTTAAAGACAAAGGAAAGTAACTGTACAAAGAAAAACATTAGCCCTGTGATGACCTCTTTTGCTTTGAGCGTATATCTCAAATTGACATTTTGTTCGAAGTCCTCTGTTCGTTTATTCGGTTACATATTCCGTTTTACTACTTACTGATATTATCACCTCATTCATTAACTAGGAGAATGCAAAGCATTTGTGGGGCAAGCAATAGAGGCAAGGCTGGCTACATTACGCTTCCACTAGTGATAGAGTAATGTCTGTGGATATTTGTGTTGTGTTAAGTGAGGTTATATCCCCAGTATTGATCATTTGGCAACCGCCTTTGTTACTGAGATCATATATTTACTCCAAGTACACCACCAAAGTTTAGTGAATTCTTTCCCCTTATACCGTGTTTAGATGTGAGCATGTGGTTGGTTGGTTTGTGCTAAACCTAGGGCCTATGGGTATTTACGTTAAGGCATTTAATAGTGAGTAAAGAATTTGTAGTGACACACTTAAACTGACTTAAAACAGTGCTTACTCTAATATAATAATATAATAATGCAAATTCATTTTTTCATCTATGCACATGCATGGTTTCATCTATGCACAGGACCACAACTTGAACAGCTAATGCAGCAATTACGCAATGATCTAGCTGCAAATCCTCCCATACCAGGTTCTTTCACTGCAAAGAAAGGAATTTCTTGTATTGCCAAATTCACTGATGGCTTATGGTAAGGAATCATATTTTAAGTTCTATACAGATAGGTTTGACATTTAACTTACGCATATATTTATATGCGTATGTCTTTTAAAGTCCAGTGTGATGGAACATAAAACTACATGTGATGCTAACTGGTTATTTTTGAATAGCTCTCCATGTTCCATTTGCATGTCCAGTGTGCCACACAGTATGTAATGATACATTTCCATATGCATGCAAAGACTCAAGTTCATTGTTATTGAGTTACGCTGCTTCAAGTCAATAAGAAGATGAAGAACATGGACAAAATGTGGAATAGATATTATGTACATGTCACATCACAACACAACCAATTACATTCTTCACCTTGATATCATTCCAAGTGAAATCAACTTCAAATTGAAAGTGAAAATGAAGAATATCCTTATGTATGGTTTTCAGTGGGGATAGACCATAGCAATCCCTATATATGTACACAGTACTACCATACTGTGTGATTATGGTTTTCAATGGGGATAGACCATAGTAATCCCTATATACACAAATAAACCCAAAAATTTAGGAAATATAGGGATTGTATAAAAAGGAACAGAGACAAGATTGGGACACAGACATATTATGATATATCGATGTAACATTATAGGTACATCGATGTATCATAACATGTCTGTGTCCCAATTATGATATATTGACATAACATTATAGGTACATTGATATATCATAACATATATGTGTCCTAATCGTGTCTTTATGCAATCCATATATTTCCTTTCAAATTTCTTTATTTACTTGTCTCCCATCATTTTTTTCTGGACCTAGGTACATGCATTTTGCTATTTTGTAGTTTACTTGGTAGCAAACGTATTAGCCAATAGAACTTGTAGCCTGAGGCTATCCAACATTTTTATTGCAACATCAATTGTTTTTGTATTATATTGTACCAAATTTTAATTTTAGTAAAGCTTTTGTTAATGAAATATAGCAAAGTAGTGCCTGGGCCTACTATTTAAAGATTACAAGATTTTATCTCAACATTAATTATTGGGATATTAAGCTTTAACACCACACAAATTTCCCCATTTTTTTACTACCTTTTTAGCGAGATATAGCTAACTCTTGCCAGAGGCTATTTTGTTGTTATATTACAAGATTTACATTGTTACAGAGAGTTTATCACAGCATTGATCATTGGGGTAACTAAGCATCACACCAATTTTCACATTTAGTAGAGCTTCTGTTAGTAAAATACAGTAATGTTAGCCTGAGGCTTTTTTTTACAAGATTTACATGGTTTACAGTGATTTTATCACAATGTTGATCTTTGGGGTATTAAGGTTTGCCATCATACCAATTTTCACATTTAGTAGAGCTTCTGTTAGTGAGATACAGTAATGCTAGCCTGAAGCTATTTTGTACAAGATTTACATGGTTTACAGAGATTTTATCACAACGTTGATTTTTGCTTTACCATCACATCAATTTCCACTTTTAGTGGAGCTTTTGTTAGTGAGATACAGTAATGCTTGCCTGAGGCTATTTGTTGTTGTATTACAAGATTGTTTACAGAGATCTTATCACAACGTTGATCATTGGTGTATTACACTTCATCATACCAATTTCCACATTTAATGGAGCTTTTGTTAGTGAGTACGATGATGCTTGCGTGAGGCTATTTGTTGTTATATTACAAGATTTACATTGTTTACAGAGATTTTATCACAACGTTGATCATCGGGGTATTAAACTATACTATCATACAAAATTTCACATTTAGCAGACCTTTCATTAGTCAGATATAGGATTGTAAAAACTCTTGGTTGGCTAGGAGAAGACATACTAACTTTTATCAACATACACTAGCCAGGAATAGATTTGACGTTTTGACCACTAACGTTTTGACCACAAACGTTTGGCTAATTCAAATCTATTCCTGGCTAGTGTATGTTGATCAAAGTTGGTATATAGATATGTATTGGTTAACGTACAGGCGGCGAGGCGATACAGGATAAGTCCGAGGCCGTTTATTATACCGCACGAGGGTGGAGCCCTCGTGCGGTATAATAAATGGCCGAGGGCATATCCTGTATCACCGAGCGCACCTGTACGTCAACCAATTTGTAGTACAACCAACCAATGAAATCGTTCCACGTCATTTACTTCCGTTCGTCGATTGAGGCAGCCCTGAATGTGTAGCGACCGGTTGTGTCTTGGGTAGCTGTGGTGCAGTGAGTAGGGGTGCTGCGAGCACGAGATGGACCCTCCACCCAAGAAGCGAGACGTAACTCTACACCTACACCAGAAGTGGGATCTCTCTTCCCTTCTCCTATGTCGTCGCCGAAAATGAGCGAAATATGCAAAGGGTACGTACCACCGAATACGGAGAAAGCCACCAAATGGGCCTTGACTGTGTTTCACTGTTGGCGAAGTCAACGAAACGCAAAAGCGAGAGGCGTGGACCTGTGCCCTGATGATTTATTGGTTCACTATCCCCAGTGGAACTACAAAACTGTACCAATTGTTATGTTTAGATGTGTTTCCGTTAGTGAGTTATGCTTCTTCAAACGGAAGAAGATGAAGAATTTACAAAATGGACTTTTGTTAATTGAACACCTTTCTCATTCATCAAATTATACCATTTTATAATCACAGTTAGTTTCTGGGTATAGTTACATATTCATGTTAACAGAAGTCCAGTAGGTAGCAAACTGAAAGTGAAAGTGATGAAAAACCTTGTATATGGTTTTCAATGGGGATAGACCATAGCAATCGTTATATACGCAGTACTACATACTGTGTGATAGATAGTACTGAGAGTCTTACTGTGTATGGACGCACTTGCAGATTGTATGTCTGATGAGTTTTACATGTAAGCTGTTTTGAGCTAATTGTATGTTTGCAGAGTTTGGAGCTGTGTACTTTGTTTATTAAAGCTAATCACATGTTGGCAATTTCCCTACTCAGAGAGTCTCAAATTGGAACCACATCAAATTCACATGTTGGCATTTTCCCTACACACAGAGTCTCAAATTGCAACCGCATCAATTTTACAATCATGCTCTGAGTGTTTGCACTTCATTGTGTGTGTGATGATGGTTCTTTGAAGCACATTATATTCCCTCAGGTATAGAGCAGTAGTTGAGAAATCCCTATCTGTTGATCAAATTCAAGTTCTCTTCACTGATTTTGGAAACGTAAGTTCATTGAACTATCCTTATATTTGACTGGATATATGAAAAGTGAGCACTTCGCACACAGAGTGAAAATTACTTTTTTGTAATAATTTGGCATATATGGGTCTGGTCTAAAATTCGTGAAAATTTGGAGGCGATCGCCTGTATAGTTTCTGAGATACAGGACTTGGTACCGTTCCTGTAGCATTATTTTAGATTCATGTTTCTGAGAAAACAAGCGTTATTGCCGTTGCTACGTGTAGTCCTTATTCTTCCGCTTGCCTACAATATTAACATGTTTAGGGCATACAGCTGCTTTTCAAATTGGCAGTTCGCGTCATGAAGGAGCACTGTGAAGTCACAGAGGTAGAGTAATAACAGCAGCGTGACATAATCAGTGTCTCTGCAAAAGTGATCAGTCCACGAGGGCAGGGCGATCGGTGTCTACAAAGAGTTTGAAGTCTTCATCTGCAGAGCAACTTACTATTCCATCTTAGCATAGGCATAGTCAGTTGAGAGTTTGACTGTAGTCCAGCTGTAAATGATTTTGTATTTTTACCTAGAACCGTAGCAATGCATTCCTGCATATGTGCTACATGCACTCAACTATTCTGTGCGTTTCAGTGTGTAACTTCCACAACGAAGCACTTATGAGCACAAAACTTTGCCATGGTGTTGCTTAAAGACAAAGGAAAGTAACTGTACACAGCCCTATGACGACCTATTTGACCTTGTGCATGTACATGTATATCTCAAATTGACATTTTGTGCGAAGTGCTCTGTTTTCATATATTTGGTCACATATTCCCTTTTACTGCTTACTGATATTATCACCTCATCATTAACTAAGAAAATGCAAAGCATTTGTGGGACAAGTGCAATGAGCAGAAGAGGCAAGGCTGGCTACGTTCGCACGTTGCACTGGCACAGTCGGTTGATGACACATATATATAAACATACATACAAACAGAGTTCAACTGTCCCCCAACCAGAAACAACCGTTCTGCCGCTCGGTTGTGTGCCAGGAAAGGCTTGGAGCTAGGCTATAAATCACTCATAACATCCCCTCTTCGTGATATGGCTGGTATATACGCACTCGAGGGGGTGTTATAACTAATACATATATGTATATGTATGTATGTATGTATGTATATATGTATGTATGTATGAATGTATGTATGTACGTATGTATGTGGTTAGAAATTCATTGAACAATATGCACAATGTAAGTGTGTTGCTTTTCTCAGCGTTCTGTTGTTTCTCCTTCTCAACTTGCAAGTCTACCAGCAGGATATGGCAGGTGTGTAATCATGATACTGTGTGGCAAGTGTAGTAACATTTTAACCCATGAGGGAGGGTTACAGTACTTTGTGTGTGCGTGCGTGTCCGTGCGTGTCCGTGCGTGTGTGTGTGTGTGTGTGTGTGTGTGTGTGTGTGTGTGTGTGTGTGTGTGTGTGTGTGCGTGCGTGCGTGCGTGCGTGCGTGCGTGCGTGCGTGCGTGCGTGCGTGCGTGCGTGCGTGCGTGCGTGCGTGCGTGCGTGCGTGCGTGCGTGCGTGCGTGCGTGCGTGCGTGCGTGCGTGCGTGCGTGCGTGCGTGCGTGCGTGCGTGCGTGCGTGCGTGCGTGCGTGCGTGTGTGTGCGCGCGCGCGTGCCAGTTACCAGGTTTTCAGCTACTAGACACAACTGCTAATAGTCCTTTTCATTTTACAGGCTAAGGAATGCATGATTGACATGCAGAGTGCATTTAGGCTGTGGTCAATGCCCATTTTACACTCACTTCAATGTAAATTTTCCTTGACTACGAGCCCCGTGAAGTGTGAAGTCGTACTGGATGTCTCAATATTACATGAAAGCTGCATCTTTCTCGAATCTTGTGCAAGTTGTCTCATTTTTGTAGGGCCATTCTAGATGAACTAATAGTCTGCCAAAGCTAACTAGTTGTAACCTATGTATTACTATATTCAAAAGCCAGGAGAGGATGTGTGTACATGTAAAAAAAGTTTGCGTGCTGGTTAGAACTTTTTTTTTCTTTCTCTCTCTTTCCCTACCTACATACTTTAACAGAGTAAAACTGTCACACTTACCCTGCACCTACATCCAGGCTCATAAAACACTAAATTGAGAGATAAAATGCCACATACATACATACGTACCTGTAGGAAGTGGCTTTTTTAAGTAGCTTAGCTTATATGTAAGTTACTTGCCTGACTCTTGACCATACAAGTGTTAGAACTAGTCAGCTTTACCTCCCTATAACTTGGTGTAAGATGTCCCTATGAAGACGTGCATGCTAACTTGCATACTGCCAATGACAAGTTTTTACGATATTCGCTATATTGGAATATCCGGCAGGATGTAGCACTAGTAGTCATTTACATTGAAGTGAATGCAGTATGGGCATTGAGCATGGCCTAAATGTACTCTGAATGTGACGTATCATGCAATCATTGAATTCTATACACACTTTATCTTAAAATGAATACATCTATTTGTGTTGACTTACCTTGAACAGATTCTGCCTGTTTTGTGCTCCATGGATGCATTAAAAGTTACACCAAGGGCAATTTATGGGATTTACATAGTCTTGGGCCATGCCGCTGCTGGCAGCAACTGTAAGCTTGGCTCAATCTAATGTGCGTATCACTATGCCTTTCATCATTAGGTTAGTGCTTTGAAAATCATACAAACATGATATTAAGGGCCTTGAGAAATGCATAATGTCTCGGTAGAAGCCTTCAATGGATCTGTAGCCAGGCTAACAATTTTTATACCACGTAGTCCACCTGTTCTACTTTCAAAGTGGACACTCCTCTCACATTTCTCTTGAGTTGGTTGAGCTTGCTGGTGAAAATGGTGTCGATCTACTGTGTCTGATGATCATTGGTGATGGACCAACTCTAACCACCCATTTGGGGCATCTACTACATATAGCCACATATCACTAACAAACATAGAAAAACAAACCTGGCGTTGGGCTACAACTCGTGTCTTCACAAAAGTGATATATACGATACTATCGGGGCTGTGGCATTTGTAAATTTATTTATGCACATCCACACAAACCACGACCTCTGACAGTTACATATTCATATTTTACAAGGTCATTCCTAACATCGAGTCTTTATACCCGCAGAAAGTAAAATCATGCAACAATGTGATAATAGCACTTCCTTTGTACTAACTAGCCTTGGTTCCAGGCCATAGTGCTGCAGAGGAAGGCCTCGCTGGTACTCACTGCATGTGTTTTAACGCACATTTGCACCATTCCCCAAAATCCAGGGGAATCCTTTTACATCAGTAAATTATCAGTAAACCTATTTACGTACCTGCTCTAGAATCACTGGAGAAAGCAACTGAAGGCTTGGAATGGATATCCATTTGCAAAGTTGCCATACAAATGCAATATCCTGGAACTTTGCACATGCATGTAAACAAAGCCACAAAATGTGGGCGTCGTATATTTACTCTGTATTTTAATATGTATGCTTTTACATTGTGTTACAGACGGTTACCCAGATTAGGGACAATCCTTACATAGAGAGTTACGCTGATATACAGTACAATGTCACCAATAGGATAGCCATGTGGTAGCAGGGTAACTAGGTTGGGTAGAAGAGTAGCAGCATGGGATTGTAAGATAACACAGTAATGGTAGCAGATATGTAGATAGTAGAGTAACAAAGCAAGTTACAGTATTGTGGTAGAGTAGTAGTGTAGCTTTGTTGGCTTTTTACAAAGTATTTTTATATCTTTTAGAATGCCTCCTCAAGCAAAAGAATGTTTTCTGGCTTGTGTTGCTGCTCCAAATGATGTAAGTGCATACATACAATTATACACACGTCGACAATTTAATTATGTATATACGTATGTACTATTATATATAGGACATAAGAACATACATACTTGTGCATGTATTTTCAGAAGACTAAAATATTACACAGGAAGATTGGTCAAGAGAGGCTATGACTGCATTTTCTATGGAGGTACAGGACCAAATCTTACTAATGAAGATGGAATACAAGACTATGGGACAGGTATGTACAAAATATTCCTCACTGTCCAAGTTATAGCAATGAGTAATTGGGGAATGAGACTACTTGTATTTGCATGTACTTACATATTTTTCTTACAGGAATTTGTACGGCTACTGCAATCAATAGGTAACAGTGATGTTGCAGCAAAACTCGTATCAGATGGTTTGCTGCGAACTGAAAAAAGAGGTGACAAGAAAGTAGCAAAATTGGTAAGAACTTTCACTTGTGAAACTTATTGTACCAATCAGGACCTCATTAAAACCTTTATCAGGGAGCTGAACACCACACAAGACATAGAACTTAGAGCATGCATATGTTTGAGAAATGTGCCTTTTTGATATGATTATCCCCAGATTCCACACACATACAATTATTCTATACATTTACACCCATGCACAAGTTAAGCACAGGGAGAGCCTGGTCCATGAAATCTCATGCGAAGTAGAAAGTTGTATAAAGTCGTGGAGTACAATTGAACTGGCACTGCCACGGCCAGTAAAAGTGTTCAATTACAGTTCATGAATAACACTATTTGAGAATATAAAGAGATTTCTACGCCATTCTGTGCACTTTTTCGTCAGGTATCGCAAATGTAGTCATCCCAGCTTAGCATCTCAGTTGTGTAGTAAATAGGCTGCTTTCCTCCACAAATACTGTGGTCTTTACTTCCTCACTAAACGGACATTACCATTGTGAATCAATAGAATTGAACTCTACTTAGAGTCGGTCACTGTGACACACCCACAAATTGAACTAAAGAGGTTTTTGCACAATAAAAGCTTTCACTGTCATAGTACAGTTTAGCAATCTAGAAAGGGTGTGCAAGCAAGAGAGATGGAAGATATACAATCACATAGGTCCCTGTTACAGATCACATGATTCACTGACCATCCCCATTTACAAAGGTCAATGGTCCATTGTGTGCTTACATTGCTAAGAACAACATAGCAAAAGCATATGTTGTTACCCCTTGTGATTCTTGTAATACTGATGTTAACACTCTTCTCAATGCAATACATGTACATGTGTATAGCGATTACATAATATCATTTTGAATTTACATGCTGAGTACATACATTGTACTTATATAAAAGCATGCATCATATAATACATGTGACACAAGACTAGTTAATGACGTCATTACATCTGCCATGCATGCACAAACACTTCTGCACTTTATTGCATTCATTCTTCTTGAAAGAGCGTAACCATAAAACAAATGAACTTGAATCTGCGTGTGGAAATGTGTCGTTACGAACTGAGGAAGAGAGGTATAATATTTCACCCTTGTAGTTTTTGTACTACTGATCGTTATCTCTCCCTGCAATGTATTATGAATGAGGGTAACTAATGAGCAAAAATCAGCAGCCATGGTAACCATCAACCTGAAAGTCAGCATGTGCAGAGATATCATCGCTAATACATGTAGCAACATAACAAAAGCATATGTTGTTAACCCTTGTGATTCTTGAAATAGTGATGTTAACACTTCTCTCAATGCAATACATGTACATATATACATAATATCATTTTGAATGTACGTGCATAGTACCTACGTTGTACGTATATAGTTAGCATGCATCATGGATTACGTAATGTGAAAAAACTCATTAAAGACGTCATTACATCTTCCGCGCACGCGCAAATGCTTAGCAACTAGCGTGTAGCAACTAGGTGCCAAGTGAACTGGCATGTGTTGACAATTCGACGTATAGCAACTAGCACTTAGTACTACAGAACAAAAGACATGCAATAACTGTCTATTTTCTGTTTAGAGCCACTCTGCACATGATGCAGTAGTTGAGTTTCACGTGGAATGAGCGTATCAAATCTTCCAAATGTGCTACCTATTATTTAAAAAATATTCCTGAATAATTAGCTCAGGGCTACAAACAAGGACTGATGTGTAGAGTGTTCTAAACTTGATCTTTATGCATCCACTCTATGTTACAGATCATATCATGCATAAAGTGCAATTACTGTTGGGATCTTTTAGTGCATATAGCTCAAACCTCCCTTTCATAGATACTTGCTGGGTTCTGCACACAATATGAAATGCAACTGTTCGATATACATACCACAAATTGTATACTGTGTTTTTCCTCGTTCAGATGGCAGAATATAAGGAAAAAGAGGCAGAAGCACGCAAGTCAAGGGTTAGTGCTTGTATTCTTATCATGTGCTATTAATTCTATTGCATTGCATCTTTTTTGAATAGTACTTGTTAATGACCATATTTTCATCACCACCGCCTTCAGCCGTTTTTTTGCTGCAAAATGGCTTAAATGCAGCAATTATACATTCTATAAGCACTGCCCTTCCATTGCGTTGAAGTCCACTCGCATTCACCTGGCTCCTCGAATAACTTCCTTAAATTTCAAACACTAGGAGCTAACAAATTCTCCCACGATATTTCTGGTATCTATTGCAAAGCATTATGCCCTACCAGTTAGAAGATCCCTTTATGTCCCAACAGAGCGTGCTATTAAAAGCAGAAAGTGTAGGTGTGTGTTATTTAGAAATCAAGGCACTACCTGTTCTACTACATTGGTTGAAAAACAACTTACTAGTGAAGCTAGCAAACAACGTGAACTGAAGAAGTGCTTCCGTATCAGCACAAAATAACAGCGTAGTTTGGCTCCATTTACCCACGCATGATGTGCTGCTACGTGAGCTTACTCTACTGCAACTACTTATGTGGACAAGTGGACGCAAACGGATGTTAGTAGTAAATGGAGTAACTCATGTTTCCATGTTATTGGGCGAGCGGGACCGAGCCAACCTAGTCATGTCAACCAGCCAATTTTCTAATTTATCTGACTCATACTGTACAGAGTAATGTTATACCTGAGTTCTGATTTTGTATGCTAACTGATACACACATATAGTGGGTTCACTCCTGCTCACCCACAATGCATAGCATTCTTCTAGTATTCATAGCTGCTGCTTCCACAGAGTTTCTTGCAACTATCTCTGTGTGTGGTTCATTATTGCCGAGCGCCTTAGCGCGAGGCATCCGTGTAGATTAGTGCCTCGCACAGTAATGCATAGTATGGTTAAAAGTATAGTATGGTTAGAAGAGAATGAGGTCAATAATGATGTTAATGTCTCTGGCCCTCCTGTTGCATTCTGCCTCAAGTCTAACTGACCTAGTCGAGGAGTAACGTACATAAGTACAGTAGGGGTGGGGTTTCCGGGGATTTCCGAACACGGCCGATTTTTACCTCCTCGAACACAAGGCCAAGTTTTACAGTAGAATCTAGTAGTACAGCTAGCCTCGTGCCCAGTCCCTTTCCGGGGGAAAAAAAAAGAGCAGGTTTGACATTTTAAGCCAAAATGATTTAGCCACGTTTTCTTCCGATGTATGGGATAAGCTCCCAACAATGGAGATGCACCCTTGCTAAATGCAATGTGTGGCTTACTTACCAACGTGCTCAACAAAACTTTCCCTGGGGTCAAATTTAGACTAGGTAAATCTTTAGCTGAATGTTCTAGTGCTCTTGTGGAACACAACAAAGCCAGCATGTGGGCACTCATTTCTCCATCTCTGACTCTCTGACTCCAGTCTCTCATTTACCCAGTCCGGGGTTTCCTGTATTAGTTCCGCGGCTTGGCAATAAGCGCCCCCTTACCAAGGAGGAGAATCACGCGTACAGCGTCGTCAACAGAGATGTAGTCGACTGAATAAAAAAACGAGGGTTGTTACAGTTGTTCAGGCTAGCGTCCTCGGGGGTCAACAAATCACTGATTAGATGCCACTTCCGGGTTGGTGCGGCTTTGGAATCACCCCGAAACGGGTAGTGTGGACTTTCAACCCCTCCCACAATGGACAGATAATCCGCCCAGCCCTCAGTTCTCATTTGAGATACTCCTGTATTGGCATGTTATTGGCCATGGCAGAGCATGAATGGGAGCCGTAGTCAAACCCGATGTAGAAGCCTAGCCGAATACCAGTCATAATATGTCCCTAACACCTTGTCGGGATAATCCTGTAGCTCCCATGCCTCCCCTCATATAGTGGTGGAGATTTTTTCGACCCTGGCAGGAAGGGGCACCAGCTCAAGGTCGTTACGATATATGTAACAACCGTTCACCTCTATCAACACCTGTACATGTCCTGCAGCTCTCCTTCGCCCTATTGGAGGTAACCAGCATAACTGACTACTGGCAGCATGCAACATCACCCCTTGCAAACGCCAATAGCTTTATGTATCTGTGGGCTTAACCGCTCCTGTCCCTCGCAAGTCAGCACAACATCTAATGCATATTAGACAACTAGAATCCCATGACTACGCAGACTCTTCGCTATGAAATTTCCTGAGGCCTGTGGCACATGCTCACTGAACCGACTGCAGGTGCCCCTTTCCCTCGCTCTCTCTGGGAGGCTTCCAGTCTGTGGAGTTCTGGGACCAAAGGGAGCAACAGTGTACAATCTTGTGAATCCCCCCCAACCCCCACACCACACCCAAAATGCCAGAATTTGCTGTTGGGAAGGAACATTCACCCTGATTCCAGAAGCATACCATAGAGCGGGGAGCTTTAACCTTATATCCCCTGGGGCCTCCATCACACTGTTCCCTGCCCACTGACAGCTTAGGTGACTGAGACAGGTCAGACTTGGCCTTAGACAACACACATTCCTCCTCCCGATGGTCCGACTCCAGACTGTATTGTTACGCCTCGACCAGCTATAACAACGAATCAGCTCTACCGAGTCTCTACAGCTCCCAACTCACACAATATACAATATACATAATTGCATACAGTCATGTGCACACATATTACACATTGCTTATACACTATAGAACTATACGCATACATCCACATATACATTACGAGCAATACATAATGCATACATCATACATACATGCATACTATGACCTTACACTACATCTCCCCTCAAAGTGTTTATGAACAATCTTTCAAGAGATGCTGAAAGGCAAGGCAACAACAACAACACAACAGAAAGGCAAAGCAACACAACACAACTCGCCCGAAACAGTCATTTTTCAAAGAAAAATTGGCTGCCTCGGGTGGGACTCGAACCCACGACCATCAGCTCTCCAGGCGATGCTCTTATGTGCAACTTGGGTCATAACACTGAGGCGGCTGAACTGTCCAACTACTCCTGCGATTTTGAATATCAGATGCTTCCTGACCCGATATTAGTTCAGGACTAGAGTCTTGAGATGAACGTCGTGGCAGTTGAATGATATCTCTTTGATTTCTTCTATATGTACCATCCTCTGTTTCGACTTAATATGATCAAGGGTTGGTCTCCTCACCAACATTGGCTGGACTAAGTTCAGGCAAGTCTGTAGCACCTCTACATGTGTTAAATGTCTTTTCTTGCCTCTGCTTCTGACACTTGTCTCTCTTTTCAACTTCTGCCCTATCGGGGACTGCAGGTTTCAGCTGCTCTCGAGTAGTTGGGACGATAGTACATAGCTTCCGACCAATGAGGAGTTCTGACGGGCTGTAGCCTATCTGTAGTGGTGTTGTCCTGTACATCAGCAGGGCTAAATAAGAATCTCCCTCCTTTTTAAGGAGTACTTTTATGGTCTTCACTGCATGTTCGGCTTCCCCATTTCCTTGTGGGTAAAGTGGACTGCTTGTACTGTGGATGAATTGATATTCTCTCGCGAATTCAGAGAATTCTTCACTTGCATATTGCGGGCCATTATCGGATATCACCTGTTCCGGTGTCCCATGTCTTGCGAAGACACTCTTCATGTGAACAATGACTTCAGCCGAGGTCAGTCTATTCAACAGAGCAATCTCAATGTATTGTGAATAGTAATCTACTAGGAGAAGATAGGTTCACTTTTCCCACTCAAATAAGTCTGTACTGTGTAATTTGTGATTGGTTCTTACAACACCCAGTACAGTTCCTGATTAGCTCTCCAAGCTGCACAGATATACCTGGCCACCATTACTGACCGACGGGCTAGTTTACGTCACTTTACGATCCCTTGATGGCCAGTGTGGAATTTCTTGAGGATCTCTTCTCTCATCGCATTTGGAATCACTATGCGACCTCCTCTCAACAGCAGACCATCATGTACAGACATTTCAGCTGAAACTGGGTAGTAAGGTCTTACTGCTGCTGTCAACTCTCTCTTCTCTGGCCAGCCTGTTTGACAGTATTGAGATAAGAGCTGGCAAACCTCGTCTTGCTGCTGCTGTCGTTTGACCTCTGCTATTTAGTCCTCATTTGTAGGGCTTTGTATCACAACATCCACAAAGGCATCTACCTCTTCTTGGAGAATTCGATCTGAGCCTCTGGCTTCGTCTACCGGAGCTCTAGACTGGACACTGGCCACAGTGAGGTGTTTCCCTGGGACATGTGTGATTGTGAACTGGAATCTCATCATCCTCATCTGAAACCTCTGTACTCGAATAGGTAGCTCATCTAGATTCTTCGTACTGAATAGTGGAACTAGAGGCTTATGGTCAGTCTCAATACCAAATTGGAGCCCTATGAGGTAATCTGAGAATCGTTCACGCACCCAGGTAAGGGCTTCTTTCTCGATTTATGCGTACCTCTGTTCCATGGGTGTGAGAGATTGCGAAATATATGCCACTGGCTTTATGGTGCCATTAGGTTGTCTCTGCATCAGAACAGCACCTAGTCCGTAGTAAGAGGCGTCTGCTGAAACGATTGTCTCATGTCTCACATCAAAGAGTGCAAGAACAGGTGCTGTGATCAGAGCTTCCTTCACTTTGTCAAAGGTTTCTTCTTGTGGCGTACCCCATAGCCATGCTCTGTCCTTGTGGAGAAGTTCTCGTAGTGGTCTAATTTTCTCAGCAAGATTCGGTGAGAATTTGCCAAGCTGATTAACCATGCCGAAGAATCAGCGTACATCACTCACGTTCTTGGGTACTGGCACTTTCTGAATTGCCTTGACTTTGTGGGTCAGGGTGGACTCCAGTCCTGTCCACCATCTGACCGAGAAACTTCACTTCCCTCTCACATTTGTCTTTGTTGAGTGTCAGTCCAGCAATGAAGAGTTGGCGGATAAGGGTGTTTGCCAAAAGCCTGAATTGGCATCGAGTTTGGAAAATACATGAGCCTCTGCAAATTGAGCTAGAACTTGTTCGACTGCTGGCAAGGGGTGTCTCTCATGGCATACACTCTGGTTCAACTTTGTTAAGTCGACACAAATACGTACTGTGCCATTGGCCTTTGGTAGCTGCCTTTAAGCGTTGCAGAACTCGATGTAGGTGATCATCATGTTCCGCTTGATCCCTACCGTAGACAAGAATGTCGTCCATCATACAAACTATGCCTTCCATCCTGTCGAGTATGGTAGACATTTGGCACTGGAAGATCTCTGGTGCAGATGTTATTCCAAATGGAAGACGGTGAAAGCCAAATGTGTCGGGAAGGTTGTGATACAACGACCATTCCCGCACACCAGTCTGTGGGAACCTCTATTACTCCAAGTCTTTTCATCCTCTCTAGCTCTGTTAGGACTTTGCTCATAAGTGGGACTGTTACTCGTCTTGGAACTGATATAGCATATGGCTTGGAGTCAGGTCTGAGTTTTATCTCATATTCTCCATCTAGCTTTCCATTGAAGTCCATTGAAGAGTTGTGGGAACACCTGAACTGGACTCGTATTGTTGTGAAATATGGCCCCAACTCGCACTGCAAGTCCTAGTGCATCCGATAGCTGGGCGGCCTAACAACTGTTGTCTCAGATTTCTCACAACAAAAATCTCCTGTTGCATCTCCTGGCTGCCACGCTTAAGTTTGCCAGTGAAACATCCTGTAACAGGCAGAGGGTAATTTCTTGGACCTCTCAGTGTCCTGCTTGGTTGAAGAAGGGGAGGACTTCCTATCTTCTCATGTCTGGCCTTAGATATCACTGACTCCTCAGCTCCAGTATCAATATCAAATTGATTGACGGTCATGAGATGGAGACTTCCCACATCTATTGCAGGTGGCTGGAGGATGTGGATTTTTCCCTGGCTAAACTTAGGTGGCCTCTTCCTCTTCTGGACCGCCCCCATGGGATGTCAGGTTCTGCCCTCCAGCTGTAGTAGTGCCAGGTGTCTCACCACTCAACAAGAGCTGTTGCTTCTAAACCTCTTCTGCTTGGCGAACCTTTACGATTGCTGTAGTTAGAGTCAACTCTGCATCAAGCTGTAGCTTCGAGGAGTCTCGTATCATCTCATCATGTAACGTTCCGTAGTTACAGTGAGCTGCAAGTGCATGATAAAAGTATCGACCGATTCTCCAGATTCTTGTTTACAGCTATTGAACTTCGCTCTCTCGAAGATCACATTTCTATGCTTCACAAAATGACTCTCAAAATTGTTTTAACAGTTTCGTACTTCTTAGCGTCTGCTTCCGCCAGCTGAAACGACCGTAGAATATCATCTGTGTGGTCACCCATGCAGTATATCAAAGTGTTCACTTGGCCTTCCTCTGACTTCTCGGTAAGTCCTGAAGCTTGACAGAAGCGCTCGAATCTGCGGAGCCATTTAGGCCAGCCCTACGGACTCGCGAAGTTGAACGGCTCCAGTTGGGAGACCTGGTAGGTAGCAGCCATGCCTCGTGCTCACTCAGTCTTGGTGATCCGGGCAGTCTTGGTTTAGGCTCCGAATCCCGACGTTGCCACCATGTATTGTTACTCCTCGACCAGCTATAACAACGAATCAGGTTTACCAAGTCTCTACAGCTCCCAACTCACACAATATACAATATACATATTTACATACAGTCACGTGCACACATATTACACATTGCTCATACACTATAGAACTCTACGCCTACATACACGCATACATTACAAGCAATACATAGTGCATACATCATACATACATGCATACTATGACCTTAGACCACACAGACACAGACTGCAGTTAGGCCGGTGTGGCCCTCCCAGCACCAGGAAAATAGATGAAAAATGATAGGAGCTCAGCCTTCCCCATTCCTCACCCCTCCACTCGCCTGCCATCTGCTGACAGAAGGAAGAGTCATATGACAACCAGCCCTTACCGCCACACCTCCTGGCCTCCCTAACAATCAGTGTCTGATACGCCATTAGCTTGTGGACCCTCTCTGGGTATTTACTTGCAACCACTGCCGTATATATACTGAAGCACTGGACCCAGCTCAATAAGTCAGGTACCTCCCGACGAGGGCGACCCTGACTGGATGGAAGGAGTGAGTAATGGCTAACACCCTGTGCTAGCCCTCCAGCGCACCTTGGCAGTGCACCCACCGCTTACCACATGGCTCACCATTGACCAACCCTGCCCACCATGGGCAGGCAACTAACATAAATGGGATCTGCCAGCCAATCCGTACTTGGGGATGTGGAGGTAAAACTCACCAGGCGACATCTCTGTTGGAAGCTTAAGCAGAGATGGTGTCTCTTCGGTAAGTGATTCCTTTAGTAACGCCTTGAGGTTGGGAATAGATGCTAAGCTAGGATCCGATTGAGCAATGCTACTGTCAGGCAAGGCCCCTCCGTCCATGATTATTCTGGATAAAGAAAAAAAGTTGTCTGCTGTTCCTTTTCACCAGTGGCATCAAACGTTACAGAGATGAGTAAGCTGACCCCATCGTGCATGCTCTCAGCATAACCCCCCCGTGCCTGCGCACACCGATTAGCAGACTAGACCACCCACACCTGCCGCAGCCTCTTGCTGTTAACCGGGTCTAAATATGTTTATACCCCATTATGTTTCTTCCAGAAGATAAAATGTGGAAATCACTTTTTGAGCGATTAAAACACATCACAACACATCTTACATCAGAAACATGTATATATACTGGGGAAATGAATAGGCTGGGTATGTTTCACACGTTTTTCACCTTGATGTTAAAATTGAAAGTGTAAACTTATATATGGTTTCAAAGAGGATAGACCATAGGTGTACGTGTAAAAGCTGGACTCTGTATTGTGGATTGCAAGCAGTGTTCAGTTATGTTTTAGCCCACCTGCCACATGCACGTGCATACACAACACAAATTGGATGATGTCTATAATGTAGCTTCAGTCAAACGGTCGGTCCAGTCCAGGTTCTGGAGTCCAGCATTCACACTTACCCAGACCATAGTGATCCCTATATAAATACTGTGCTGTCTGATTAGAGCATAATAAGTTACTTGTAAAGATTCTTACATCAAGTTAAGTTGTAACCAAGTAGACTAGAAGTGCAAAAGGAAAGCATGGATATGACTTGCATGCTCTCTCAATGCTCTCTTCTTTTTTGTACAGGTGAATATTTGGCGTTATGGAGATTTTACACCTGATGATTGCCTGGAGTTTGGTTATCAAAAGTGATATGTGGAGAAACCAGTTTAGTGACATTTTGATCATGACCGAAATAATTTGAAACTGCAAGCATTGCTTTGCAGTGTAGTGTTTATGCATAATACGTTGCTGATTGAAGTCATAAGTTCGCAAGCTATATGATGTAACTATGTATTTACTACTACTGTCTGTGGCATGTAAGCGGTTGTAGAGGTTGGCAACAGTTCGCACTTCTTAGTGATTTGATTCTTGAGTTAATGACTTTCACTAGCTGTATAGACCACTGAAATTTCCATACGTGCTGCGCACTTTAGTTCTTTGATCTGACAATTCTGCTTCTAACCAGTATAATAACATTTAAGAACGTTTGACTTCCCGCCTTGAGGGAATATCTTTCAAAGATGTTGGTATGAATTATCTATCTATTTACATGTAGATGTGTGGTTCTATGTAACTAGTTATTTGTTCATTGATATTCAATGTATTACAGGCGATGTTTAGTAGTTCAGCTGAATATGAAGCCTAACATGGTTTCAAACACCTCGGCATGCTTTAACATGTCTGAGAGACTATACCGATTAGCACCCGATTCTTACTTTGACCTTGCGAATGCTAGGCATTCTTTGGCGTATTGTAAAAGATGCAGAGCTCTCAACCAAAAGAGTTAGACTGTAACAAAATGCTTGAGTTTGCATGCAAATGAGTGAGGTCACGATTTCATACTTGTTTTCTTGACGAAACATGCAGTTACAATGTGCAAGATTGTATGTCATTGTATACCGAATGTCTAAACTTCGTCAGGCATCTAATTTTGACCGTCTAAACAGCGCGCTCAACTAATTTAGCTAGATGCTCTTACAGACAGGTATGAGGGCAGTAACATTGAAGAGATTCAGCCTAATAGAAGCGAAGCGATGAACGTGAGAAGAATACTTCGATTTTTGTCAGCCCGACATCAATTTTCGTTTCTGCCTGAAAGCAGAACTGAACTCTATATAGAGCAAAGTGGAGCAATCACTGCATCATGAGAACCTGGCAACGCCCCGCTACACCCGACTCCTGCTCAGGACAGTGCTATTTCAGATAATCGCGCGCCCCCGTTGAATTGCGCGCGCCGTGAGGAATATCCATGGCAACCGGCGATTGGTTTCCCGGGAAAGCATGGTAGCGGTAGATGGCCGTATGGATGTAAACTGGATCCGCAATCGCGCATGCGTAATTAGCCATGCCCTAGCCAGCCCGTAATGGCCCCGTCACAAACCAAGGCACGAAGAGGCAAAAGGATCCTCCGTGCCTATGCGCATGGGCGCGTAGTTTATATATGCCATTAACCATGGTAGCGGCAGTGTGATTGGTTGATCCCGCTGGCGCATGAGAGAGCGTCACGCTAAGCGGCCGTTAGCCGGCCGATGGCTGTCGGTTGAAGTCGTCGAGAACTTTGAATTTGCTCTAGGCGGATGGTAAACCTCCCTAAACCCGAGGTGAAAAGCGTGAGGGACGAATCCCATCTATCTAACTTTCTTCTGATCTATCTAACTTTCTTCAAAAAAACTCTTATGGATTTGACTTAGCCGTTTATTATATATATATTTTTTTCTTTTTCTTTTTAACCCATCTGTTGTATATCATTGTATGCTACTATATAATCATGTAGAATTGCTAAAAAAAAGTGAAAAGCGTTGCTTTCGAACCTACAGAGCCTACGCACTTGTATATGACTGGAAACTGAACCGGATCACAGGTACGCGCGATATTTGTTTACTAGTTGATAAACATTTTTAAAAACCCACGTTTTCTCTGCCCTAATTCGAATCAGCAAAATTAGCTTCTGCATGGAACAGATATCGGATGTATTCAATTGTATTAATGTATTACAGTGTATGTTCAGCTGAGAACAACTAATCACACTGAGAACACGCTCTGAAATCACACATTAAAGTCCGCTGACGATAGCATGGGGTGCCCCGACGTGGCGGCAATAGTTCCGGTTAATGGCATATATAAACTACGCGCCCATGCGCATAGGCACGGAGGATCCATGGGCGCTTACGGAACTAGCCAAGGCGGGGGGCCTGGGGGGGTTGGGGGTACCCCCCATCTAGATTATTTGCCTCTTCGTGCCTTGGTTTGTGACGGGGTAATTACGGGCTGGCTAGGGTATGGCTAACTACGCATGCGTGATTTATATATGCCATCCACCATAGTTTCACTGCCTGGATGTTGTCTTAATGGCTTTTGTAGGCCCGCGCAGCGGGGCAGGGCCGAAATTAAGGGGTAGTAGCTTCGCGCTAAGCTAGTGACTAGGGCCTCGGCACTCACCTTCCGATGGCGGAGAGGTCGAGTTGGTGATGTGTTTGGAACCCTGCTCGGGTTGCGCTTTTAGTGGTATGTCGTAGCGCTTCCTTCACTATCTCCTTATCTAGACGCTAGCGCGTCTGCTCTCCGGAGGTACCCTCGGACTAGATCATCAGAGCAGAGGCAAAGCAAAACTCGCCAGTACAGCTCGACCACTATCTCCGCGCCAAAACCTGTGGCCACGTGATCCCCTGTTGTGCGTGCATGCCCAAACACGGCAGGCGCTAGGCATTAACCCACATCTAAAAAACGGCGGCTCGCCAGCTAAAGCACTGGACTATAGCTAGGTGTCGTCGTTCCTCACAGATCTTTGGTGCTCTGTCATGCCATGGCAGCATGACAGAGCATCAAAGATCTGTGTTGTTCTGTCTGGTACATTGGTCAAACTGTTTGTACACTGTTGGTCTGTCAGCCACATCGGTCAAACTGGTCGTACACTGTTGGTCTGTCTGCCACATCGGTCAAACTGGTCGTACACTGTTGTTCTGTCTGCTACATCAGTCAAACTGGTCGCACACTGTTCTGTCTGCTACATTGGTTAAACTGGTCGTACACTCTTGTTGTGTCTGCTACATCGGTCAAACCGGTTGCACACTGTTGTTCTGTCTGCTACATTGGTTAAACTGGTCGTACACACTTGTTCTGTCTGCTACATCGGTCAAACTGGTAGCACACTGTTGTTCTGTCTGCTACATCGGTTGAACTGGTCGTACACTGTTGTTCTGTCTGCTACATTGGTCAAACTGGTCGTACACTGCCAGTGTACGCCGTGTTTGACCAATGTAGCAGACAGAACAACAAATACACGACACAAGAGTGATCTAGAGGAGAGGTAGGGTCTTTGAACGGGGTAGTATAACATGTAAGAGCGCTCTTTTTATATAACACACTTAATTGGCATGCAAAAGCACCATTAGCCCCTAGCCCTACCTAGATAAGTCACAAGACCCACTGACCATCCATCTGGGCTGCTAAGCAATCCAGGCTGCACGCTTATACTGTAGTGCCAATCCAGTAGAAACCACTTTCAGGAAGGACTGTAAAGGTGTCCTCGACATATCTCTTCCAAAGGATAGGTGTAGACGATTAAGCTTTCTCCTCCATAACCATGTTGTCAATAGTGACTGATACTGGGGAGCCCAAGGCTGTGCCAAAGATTTGCTGGCAGAACTTCCCCCTGAAGCAGAGAGAGCTGGCATCAAGACAGAAGAACTTCAGCAGATGGATGACGTTATCAACTGAGAGATGGCTTTGGTCACTGAATGTATCATCAGATTACAACCTCTCTCAAACAGCGAGGTGTACAGGAACCTGGTAGACAAAATCCAATCTCCTACATCTTGTGATTTGATAAACTCAGCGAAGAATGAGTAGCTTTTAACATGAGGATCGCTATTTCCAAAAGGATGTGTCAAAGACACTGTGAAACAGGTGATTCAGTCACAGAAGTTAGTAAGTAGACTAGGTGTAGAATCCCGCTTATGTTCTTCGTATCCTATTACATAGACTACAACCTGGATAGAAGTGTGATGTTCTTTTCAGAGGGAATTGTTTTTTCCAGGTCTTAAACCTCATCTCTACACATTTTTGACTGCTTTGCAGTTAGGTACTGTTGTGGCATTAGAAGTTTAGAGAGACTGCTCATCCAGTACGTGCTGTGCATGACTGTCAGGAGTGATCACTTACTGTGTAGCATATATACCATCCTGCTGCTTGGATGGGACACCATCAGCCCTTCCAGAGAGAGATCCCATGACACACTAGCTTGTGATAAGTCGATAATAGTTTGCTGCCTCATCACTCAGTCGTACCAAACCCCACTACATATAGCTTACTAAGGCCTTCCCCAAGAGGAGGGCTGGGTACAGAGCTAGTTTGAGTGACACCTATGGCTGATACCTGTAATATGACCTCTACTTCTAAAGTACTAAAGAATTATGCCTGCAGTCAAATATTTAGGGCAGTGACCATTCTCCTAAATTAAGGCTAGACTTTGCCTGCAATGCATGTTTGCACTTAACCAAGTTTCGTTACACAATACACATATAATATATATACTATAAGTCAAAACGCTCGCATTGGGCTACGCGTTATCAGTTCTTTATCACGCATGCACATAGTGTATATAGGGATTGCTATGTTCTATCCCCATTGAAAACCATATATAAGGGTTTTGTTCATTTCACTTCCAATTTGAAGTTGATTTTTAATATCAAGGTGAAGAATGTATAACCAGTATACAAAAATTTGTAATGATTTCCACATTTTGTCCATGTTTTCCATCCTCTTCTTGAAGAAGTGGAACTTAATAACCATAAAATCAATGAACTTGAATATTTGCATGTGGGAAATATATCATTACGTACTGGGGAATGGAGGTATAGTAAACTCTTGTAGTTCATGTACTACTGATCATTATCTCTCCCAGCAATGTATTATATAAGGATAACTAATGAGCAAAACTCAGCACGGTAACCATCAACCTGAAAATCAGGCATGTGTAGAGAGATCATTGCTAATAGCAACACAAAAAAGCATGTGTTGTTAACCCTTGTGATTCTTAATGTTAACACTCTTCTCAATACAATGCATGTACATGTATATAGTGATTACGTAATTTCATTTTAATGTATCATAGCTGCCAAGGGTGTAACACATCCAGGAGTGAGACCAAGACTCAAATACATGCACATTATAATTAGACATAGTGGCGGATCTAGAAATTTAGCTGCTACGTTTTAAACCATGATTTCGTGCATGCGCAAACAGGACATATGTGTTAGACTGACATGAGTTCCACTAACATCATCAATGTAGGTGCTTGCTCATGCTTTGCCCCAACTATATATGTTGTGCACCTCATTTTATCACAATGATAACAGATGCAATGATGAAATAACTTCATTGGTTGATAAAGTACACCATGACACAAAGAACATTAGAATCTGCACAAATGCAGAATAAATCACCCTAATAAGTCTAAGAGGCAAACAGTCACACATAGAACTTGTGCTTGCTGGTGGATCCAGCCTTCGTTGCGACATCTTGGTGACTCTAGCATGTAATTGTTGTGTAAACATAAACTCAACCTTTCATAAAATTGTGTGTAATTCACATACCTGATACACAACAGACACATTTCCCCTAACATGCAACTGAAGTCTTTCCTTGTAAGCCCGTCTGCAGTTCAGAAAGTAATTTAAAAAAGGGATATAATGAACTAAAAAGGGATATAATGAACAGATAGATGGATTGATTACCAGAGGTGATGTGGTATACCGCGCGTGCAGCGAGGGTTATGAACTTGTTTTGTGTGCATGCATGTGTGTGTCTGTCATATTTTCCTCAGATGCTGTAAGCCTACACATTGAAAAGAACGTAATAACCACTTCAGTGTGACACAGTGCATAAGAAGCAATAGGTGCTTCATTTAAAGTTGTGATTTCATTTTACTTACCTTCACATTCTATGTGGATACTGCAGCAACGTTTCGTACACAACAGAAAGGGTCCTAAACAATATGCTAAACCCTACGTCGAATGCTACTTCATGTAAGGGAGCTCTCTTAGTCTCCTTGTTTTGCCTATGTATACTTCCTGTTACGCATAATTAGAATGCATTTCAATAGTGTGTGAACTCGTGCATACACACGTTATAGGGTAGGTGGAAAACATGGATGCATGCGTACACAGACACAGACACGGACGCGGACTCACATATGTTACTGCGCATAAGCAAGAAGACTCTTGTGTCTCTGTGAATGTATATAAATGTCCAATTGTGTACATAGCTGCTTGTCACCTGCCTCAAATCAAGCCTGATATTTCCCACAGTAAGAATGAGCTACAAACTGTTGGATGAGAGTGACTCTGAATGGCTACCTCCAGCAAGCACTTCAAACTAAGGTATGACTGACTTCCCGGTAGCCTTCATCTACTACTATTGGTACTTGGCTGGTGAGCTGGTCATAAAATATACAGTTATTGCTAGTTTCCCTCACGTAGTGCGGAAGCACTACGAAATGTCCTGTGGTGCATCCTGGTTCGTGCCCTTCACAAAGTTCTAGCAGCCGTTTCGTTATGCCTATGGCTGTAAGCTTATACAATATTGTGATGTAAGGCACAGTAGTTAATGTGTTGCACGTATGTATGGTGTTTCTGTCCTTGGTTGGGTCTTTGTTCATTTTTTCTTCATTTTTTACTCTGTATAAACTTTGCATTTGTAACATATCTACATGCAGTGTGGAGTCTGATTCAGATGTCATACATGTAATTACCGCTGTTGAACCTGCTGCTGGCAATGTAATGATGTATGTGAGAAAATCACTGTTTAGTTCATCTTAGTTGTGAATACTGATTATGAGGGTTGAAGGCCCTGAGCATCCAATATGAACTCTGCGCAAATCCCTATACAGCATACTACAGTAGCTAGAGTGATGTTATGTAATATTAGGCAAGAGGTAAGTGGCTGTTACACATGGTATAAAGACTCCGTAACTCCTCCTAGTGCATAGTTACATGCTCTTGTAATTAGAAATGTGATGTGTATTTTCTTACAGAAATGATAGGGAGAAAGAAACCATTCCTGATAAACTGAAAGTAATGGATACCAGTTACCTGTGAAGTAAGTAACTATCTAATGAACATGAAACCAAACGCGACTTTTAATCATCCATAAGATGCTTAGAAAGAAAGGCAAGGCAACACAACACAACAGAAAGACAAAGCAACACAACACAACTCACCCAAGGCAGTATTTTTCAAAGAAAAAAGCTGCCTCAGGACGAACTAGAACCCATGACCGTCCGCTTGCTAGGCGACGCTCTTACCAACTGAACTACGGAGGCAGCTCAGCTGACTGGGCTCGAATCACATATACAATACAAAGCAACCAAAGCACCTCAACCAAACCATCACAAACCAGATGAACTGGTGAAGTATAAAGGAGAAGGCCGTGGTAATTAAACCAGCAAAGACGTCAATCACCAAACCAAGTATATACATTGTACATGACTTTTAATGATCTATAAGATGCTTATAAAGAAAGGCAAGGCAACACAACACAACAGAAAGACAAAGTAACACAACAGAACTCACCCCAGGCAGTACTTTCAAAGAAAAAAAGTTGCCTTGGGTGGGACTCGAACCCACTACCGTCTGCTTGGTTGGCGACGCTCTTACATGTAAGTGTAATATATAAACCTGGTGTTGAGCTCCCCTAAATTAACAAGCCTGACTATGTAGGCCTGTGTAATGTGTTTGTTTCAAGTGTGCATGGTCGCATCTTATACGCAATGTAGGTTAGATTGACTGTATTTTTGCTATCACTGGGTCAAACAAGATATAACTTCCATGCCCATTAAAGTTACCAATCTGCATGACATTGAGGAATTGCTAGTGTACGCTCAGCCATTAAGGATGGTTTCCACTCAAGAAGCGGTGAATGTACTTCCAGGCTCAGAACTTAGGAGTCCCTTTTAGTGTGGAAGTGAATGCACTGCTTGTTGTTGATTTGAACCAATTGTCTTCTCCAAATGATGTAATATGTAATGATATGGGTGCATTGAAGTGGAGCGGGAGCAGCAAAAGATGGGTGTTAGTTCAACAGGCTGGGTTTTGGCATTCATCAAGGAGGAGGATATGAAAAAGAATAGCTGTTACTTTGTGTGGAAGCACTACTACTGCCTTAAGACTGGCCCTGATGTGAATTAAACTTCACGGTAGGTTTTAAGGAGTTCTCTGAATTTTATATTTTATTTTTATGTACAGATGATGAAAAAGAAGTATTGAATCTAGCATTGGTTCAGTACTACTTTTCTCAAGGGGAACACAAGTTGAAGGTTGCTCCACATGGAAATTCTCGGGCTGATGAGCCTTATGTGAGAATGATGCCTAGTCTTATGTGCAAGTTGAAGGAGGAAGAGCACACCAAAGCGCGTACTCCAGTCCGTTAGCAATGAGGCGGGTGGCATTATGAGTGCAACAAGTGCAGGTGCTTGTAACAGACAACAGGTAAAAGATGCCAGATGACAAGGTTCAAACAAGCAAGATTATTACATTCAGTTATGTATACGTGTAAACAAGGAGAAGGGAAAGGTGGTAGTGGTTTTGTTAGGATGGTTAATGCTGCTCCTTATCCAAAGGCACCAGATTATTGATTAGACAATGTGGTACGCTTTTGTACATCACGCCATGGTTTTAGCATTCTTGGCATGGACCAAACTTCAATCTTGGTGAATTTAACATAACTGTCACCACTTATCATCACCTATTACTTCAACATCACAGGGACCTGAAGGAAAGCCACCCGTCATGTTTGGGCCAATATGTGAAAAGATTTTTCTACTTACCATTTTTCACATCAGCATTAGTAGGACAGAGGCCACAACTTTCTTCCATGTACGCACTATGTGAGGATTTTTGCATTTCCGTGGCAACATTGAACGAAAAGTTGACGAGTTGAGAATTCCCCGTGCTGTAGCAAGTGAAATTGTGAAAGATGTTATGGGGTGCCCGACTCAACTGCAACGTGGTCTAGTTGATGCTGAATCTGCTGAGAAATTTGATGAAATGCTAACTGGTTTTAAAGCAAGGAGGAATGAGCTCAAAAAGCCATACAATTCTAAAGCATTGCAGTGACAACGTGGTGACCATCTGTTCGTGAAATAGCTGGCCTAGGCTCACCTCCTTCTCCTTACTACACAAATGAGGTTGAGTCGAAAAATAAAGTGCTTAAAGAAAAGTTCAACACAAATCATCTCAACTCCTGAGTTTGTTTAATGGAGGAGCAGAAAAATGAGATTGAACATGCCATAATCTATGCCATGAAAGTGACATGCATCATGTATATAGGGCAAACTGGAAAATGCACTCTCTCTTGATACTAAAAATACACTACCATTGATATAGCAAACATTTATCCAGTCAAGTGTCAACAGGAATCCAACACTCACATGCTGAGTTTCAAGTGAGTGGAGTGTTTCTGAAAAAAAAAACAGCCCTCATGGGTGTACATGTACTGCACCCTTAAAGCCACTATGATATGATAAAACATAAAGCAGGTGGAGGGGTGTGAATTTTAAGTGCACTTACCCAATATGCATTATATCATCCACCTTCTCAACATTTCCAGTCCATATTGCTATCTTGTCTCCTTTGTTTCTTATCTGCACCACAGACCCACATACCTCATCACTACTCTCATCAAATCCCTCACCTATTAGACACATTAGCTGTGTGTACATGAATGAAGAACAAAATGGAACTTCAGCTACAAGCATGTAGTACAATATTTAGCTGTGTGTACATGAATGAAGAACAAAATGGAACTTCAGCTACAAGCATGTAGTACAATATTTAGCTGTGTGTACATGAATGAAGAACAAAATGGAACTTCAACTACAAGCATGTAGTACAATATTTAGTTGATTTAATTCAGCAATCACACATTGTGACACATTTAGAAGGTGCGACATTGATACATGTTGAGGGGGAATCAAATAGTAGTATACAATGCCTGTTTCTACAAAAGTAAGTAGCTGAGTCCTGATTTCATCATGCTAGCCTCTGTTAGCTAGTGCAGTTGCATATTTTAGTGTTTACAGAAAGTCTCAACACTAACAAACAGGCTACCAACAAACACAGCATGCAAACCCTGTATGATAAATACTATTTCACATCTAATCATGACAGAATGAAAGAGGTTTCCAGCTATCGTAACTTCTTTACTAAGAGCATTGTGTTTCTAGAAGCACACATATGTAGAACATGATACAAAACAAGCCTTGGATCTAAGGAAACTTTTACACTTGTACAACTAAAGTCATTAGTGAGGCACTTTAGGAGCACTTTAGTGAGGCATGTTGCTAAGCTAACCTGAATGAGCCATACTGAAGCCTACTATCACAATTCAAGTTGTTCAAGTTGCAATTTTACTCTGATACACTACACAGGTAATCAAAGAGCATGACATAGACCAAAACCTGGCTTCAATTTTGGTAGGAGGAGCAAATAACATGAACCTTTGGCATTAAAAGACCTAGAGCTAAGAACCTCCAGTAGGAGGAGGTAAATGTGCATGACTTAATCATCCATGAGATGCTTAGAAAGAAAGACAAGGCAACACAACACAACAGAAAAACAAAGCAACACAACTCGCCCAAGGCAGTTATTGAAAAAACTGCCTCGGGTGGGATTCGAACCCACAACCATCAGCTTGCTAGGTGTCGCTCTACCAAATGAGCTACGAGGCAGCTCAGCTGGCTGGGCTCGAATCACATATACAATACAAAGCAACCAAAGCACCTGAAGCATCACAAGCCAGATAAACAGGTGAACTCAAACCCAGTATGAAGGAGAAGGCTGCGGTAACAAAACCAGCAAAGATGCCGAACACCAAACTAAATATATACATGACTTAATCATCCATGAGACGCTTAGAAAGAAAAACAAGACAACACAACAGAAAGACAACACAACAGAAAGACAACACAGCTCGCCCAAGGCAGTTATAGAAAAAAAACTGGGATTCGAACCCACGACTATCCGCTTGCTAGGTGTCGCTCTTACCAACTGAGCTACCGAGGCAGCTCAGCAGGCTGGGCTCGAATCACATATACATGTACAATACAAAGCAACCAAAGCACCTGAAGCATCACGAACCAGATAAACATGTGAACTCAAACTCAGTATGAAGGAGAAGGCCGCGGTAATGAAACCAGCAAAGATGCCAAACACCAAACCAAGTATATACATGACTTAAACATCCATGAGATGCTTAGAAAGACAAGGCAACACAACACAACAGAAAGACAAAGCAACACAACACAACTCACCCAAGGCAGTTATTTTCAAAGAAAAACAAAACCAAAACCCCCCCAAAAAACAAAACAAAAAACTGGATTCGAACCCACGACCGTCCACTTGCTAGGCGTCGCTCTTACCAACATGTTAGCCTGCAGCTGACATATGAGCAAGGATAAAGGTGCAAATTCTGCAAACCGCCTCTTCAAATGGCCAAAACATTGTGCAGTATTTGCATTCATTTCCTCATTATGCATGTGGGCTTTCATGTGACCACGAGCAGAAAAAGGGGGTGAACTCGCACACAAGCAAAAACATTGAATTGCAAGGGAATATAAACAAAACTAGTGAAACAAGAGTGATTTAATTTTTCTAAGCCATGAGGCTGTTCTACTCTTTAAGCCTAGGAGCCGTGTACATGTATGTTTGTCAGTGTTTTGTATATGTGAGTTAGGGGTACTTGGATGTGTGGGGAGAGTTAACCACAAAACATATTTAATCCAGGTGGCCCTCACTACATACATGTGTGTGTTTGGTGTTTTTGTTTGTCAGTAATGTAGCTAGGCAGGTTTCCTTTTTTACTTTCTTCTATTAGGCTGGTATGTTAAGCACATGTATTTTTATGTACATGATATGCATGCATTGGTAACTGCAGATACATGGTAGGTGGGTTAGGTTCACATAAACAGAAGCCAGCAAGTGTTAATGAATTTATACATCTACAGACACAACTTAAAATCTGTAAGTGTCTGGAATTATCACCATGTTGCACAACATAGCTGTAGCTGTTGAAGCTGAAAGTTTTAACAGATAAAAATATATACGGGGGTATTTTCTAAACTGGTGAAGCTGGTGTGTGTGTGTGTGCATGCATGTGTGTGTGTCCATGTTTGTGTGCATATATGTACATAAAATTCCTTTCTCTATTCTGTTTCTTTACTACTTCTTTTCTTCTTTCTTTTTCTAAATAGTGCTCTATGCATGTGATTGTTCATAGACAATTAGCCTCGTTCCCAGGCTGCTGCAGGGGCCGAAAAGATGGCTGGGTATCAACGGTTTGCGCATGCACATAAATCTCATTAATTTATAGGAAAATGTCTAGTAATATTTGAAGTATCAGCAAATGTAATCAACTGTGTATACGTTGCTCAATCTAGGCTCTTTCTGAATCTCTCAAGGGCGAATGACATACCCCACTTGAATATTCCCTCAGCATATACACATCCTCAAATACCAGATACCAGAGTACACTGTACTATACACACATGTAGCTACGTAAATGCTGTTATCCAGATTACCAGAAAATATGGTAAAGGCACATGTGCCAACAGGCCATCTTTTCTGCCCCCAACGGCCTGTATATGGGGCTAATATACAATGCACATGTAGAGTAGGAGCAATTACTGCTACGATACTGGAGCACGGAGACCTAAGCACTATTAGAGATGCTGGTCTTAGATCATCGAGAGAAAAGACAAGAGCAGAAACTGTGTTACCGGAAAGATAAAATATATAAAAATGCTGTAGCTTGAGTGTAAGTAAAAATGGTCATCAAGAGGAGTGGATGCACAGGCCTTTAATGAATGGGAAAACATGGTCGATCAGTGCATCTAGAGAAGGATTAGGTTTCTTAGGGGAAAGACAGCAACATGTTAGGAGCTTAAGTACATGTATGTTTTAGTAACCAGCAAATATGGCAACATGTAAAGCAATACCATATAAGTAGTTACTTGGACATACATGTATGCAGTAGCCCCTTTTTGTATATATTTAGAGATGTAGGGATAGTGAAATGTTTTTACTCTTGTTTCACTGAGTGTAGCAACACATGTGTAAACATACAATTTTCATGCAGAGTTCTGTATACCTCCCTTGCATACTTTTAAGCAGGATAGCCAGCAATTGTCAGTGGCGACTACCATCCTGTCTTGTACAAGTGTTGCCTACTGAGTACAACAGCGGGCCCAGTTGCCTGCGACAGTTAGTCATTTCGGGAAACAGACACAAAGTATCAATAGCAACACAGCCAAAGGAAGAAACAGAACGATAACAAAACCACAGATATTATTAGACACACAACCATGTTAACCTGTTGCATGTAACTGGTAACGTGTCTATAATATCTATGGCAGAACTAACTTCATGAGTCAGGCAAACAAGAAAATGGTATCTATTGCTAACACTTTTAAGGTTGCAGCCCTGGGGTTTGATGGTACTAATCAATGATCATGTACACTAGGGTTTTGTGAAAGAATTAGAGCAATTACTAGCACTAGTGACAAGGCTTTAGAGTGCTGGCAGGTTGCCTTGCTGGCATTATTATTGAGGTAATGGAAACAATAAAACTAAGAGAACAGCTCACTTATAAACGCTGAAAGGTAAATACCTCTACATGTAGCCTAGACGCTGTTACATGTATGCATTTTTCTAAGCCTAAGGGCTGTTATACATGTACATGTATGTAGGTTCTCTAGAGGAAGTTACATGTATGTGTACTCTTTTCTGAGATGTCTATGTGAGTATGGATGTGAGTTTGGAGACTGGGTGTGAGGGAAGAGTTGGTACACTATAAGTGATCTCCAACCCAGTACATGTATATGCATGTATCTTGAGCCAGTAATTCATCTCACAGTTTCCAACCAACAAAGATCCAGTAACTCCTTTCTATCTCTTTTCTCAAGGTTAAAGAGCCACCGGCCACCACTCTTGTTTTTTACATCCTCCCACATAGGCTGTATGCCATCCTAAAATCAATGCAAGGGTAGTCCACAACATCATAGTGAAGTACATAATATATACAATGTACACTTACTTTAAACAACATGTAGTCACATCCGGACTGGACCAGACTAGCAGGCTTTATGTGATTGTATATTCTGTTAGACCAAACATAATGCACATTGTATGTATAGCTTCAGTTATCAATGCAGAAATACACATGCATTTGTGCATGTACATAAGTGGACATAAAATATTCAGGCAATGCAACATAACAGTCACTTTCAGTGAACTGCCGTCAGGGGACTCAAAACTGCAACATTCTAAATATGCTCAACAAACTGGGCTACCAAGGCAGGGGCAAATCACACATACAAAATCAAGGCTAAGCATCTCAACCTGAAGGCAGACTTATATAGTATACATGCACATGTACAATGCTTCATTGATCACAACATGCATGTTTACTGTACAATGAAGAAATAACTTACGCCCAAAAATCTTCAACCTTTGATTTTGAAGCATCATGGGAAAAGAAACAAATATGGTTATGCTAATTAAACACATCCATAAACATAGTGTTTTATTTACATGTACATACTTGTACATGTGCATTATGATCTCTTGGGCATCAATCTAGACTGTGCTAACATTGTCTACTCAAATCATAGTTCATCCACCTGCACAGTGGATGTTTGATCAACTGTGAGGAAGGCTCTTGCCGCACTCCTACCTGTAAGTGTAATGTTTTTCTAGGGGTGGAGCTCAGTGCTTACCATGCATAACCATCATTGATAACACAATCATTCACCAATTTTCATACTTAAAAAGCTGTACTGCATTTTGCCACTCCAGTGTTAACCAAGATTAGCATTTGATTATACATTGCTGTCCTGTCTGGTGTTTGTTCTTAATTTATGTTTTCTTAAACATAAAGGGACCAGGGAATAGCAATTTAACATTGCTTACATGAAAAAAGGTGTGTGCAGAGCAAACCAAGCAAACAGCGGACAGCTGCTCTGTAACGGCCTAGACTTACATACCCTAGGCATATGAATAAGTATGCAGGTGCAAAATCTGCATAGCACAGATGTTTGACTAGACATACATAAGACTTCTGGTGCCAAAATAATCTGCACATACATGTACAGTTACCAAGCATATTATACACACATACCACCTGTGCTACATGGCATTTGTGTGTATACATGAAGGTGTATCATCTGCCAACTCTGCAATATAGGTACATAGATGCACATGCTTGTCTGCCAGGAAAAACAACCAAGTACATGTATGGCCACCGTTATATAACAGGTATGCTGGTAATTAGCCAAGTAGACACAACTCCACATGTACACTTGTGTGACGAAATAAGGAATAATAAAATTTTATATTAATTTACACATGTACATGTACATGTACATGCCATCCCAGCTTTAGCAGTGGAATTTCCTTTTTTGTGTTGTTTGTCTTGTTTTGTTAGCTGACAATTACACAGAAACTAAAAAATGGATCGTGTCTGGCTCACTAATAATCTAAAATCCAGGTTACCTATAGCTAATCAGTTACATGTAAGTGATATTTCATGCTTGTAGTGTGACATTTCATGTATATGGGAATTGCTCATACTAAAATAGCGTATATTGCACCTAGGTCTACAACAATTACTTTGCACAAAGATGATGTAAAAATGGTGTAATACATGTATAAGCAACATGCATAGGCAGCAGAGCTAATCCAATCATCGAGGAGAATAAGACACAAAGTGAAGTGACATGTATATATATGTTGAGGACCAATATAAAACCAGCAGCCCATTTAAAG
This sequence comes from Theonella swinhoei, assembly GCA_963970385.1. NCBI lineage: Eukaryota > Metazoa > Porifera > Demospongiae > Tetractinellida > Theonellidae > Theonella > Theonella swinhoei. The sequence continues at coordinate 5,130,005 of OZ019949.1, read as the reverse complement.
TCGTCCAGACAGCTTTAAAGCTGGCCAATCGAAGCCATCCAGACGGCTTGTGTGCAGTCCAAGTCAGTTTTAAAGTTGTCTGGGTGCCGTCCAGACAGCTTTAAAACTGTAATGGAAGAGTGGATATATATGTTGAGGAGCAATATAAAACCAGCAGCCCATTTAAAGTCGTTCAGACAGCTGCTGAAACATTTATGGTTGTTTGTGTCAATACTCCTCATCATGAATAACCTTCTTTAAACTTACTGAATTTGTGGCTAATTACAGTGTATTCCACCCCAGTGCAAATGTAATAGCCACAGTTACATTGTAGATTATATACCCAGTGTCACATTGTTGATTTGTTGTATACTCAAAACATATCAACCAAGGATGCACATAGTACAGACAATATTAAAGCCACTCTGTAACTGAATTTGGAAATTCTTAGATGTGTTCCAAGTTTTGGGTAAACAAGTATATATTGAAAGACACATGTACAGGTATGCAGTATCAATGAAAGCACCGGTGGTGCAATGCCTCGGTGGTATACGCCTACAATGCATGTGCGACAAATTGGACGCAGCTCACTCGTGATTAATAGGCGTGGCTATGCGAGTCTAAGCACGAGCTACTCTTCTGCTTCTACTACACTAAGGCCAGAGAATATTACCATCGTCAGACAGCCTAATTTTAGTAGATTTTCGATTGGAGGTGTCGTAGGTGCTCCTAATGGCCTCGAAGTACACAAATTTGCCATAACTCAAGAACAAAGCACTATTTTACAAATCTGCCAAATTTCAAATCAAGAAAACACGGTTTTATAGCCGTATAAATATTTACTTTCACTTGATTTCCACCGGCGGAACAGATACAGCTGGAACAGACAGACAGACACACAAAGTGACTACCGTATGCTCGCTGCGCGCATGCGCACCGAGGCATAATAATAGAGTACAATGGCACACATAATTCCTTACTGTATCAAAAGAAATGACAAGTTTCAGATTGTCTTTCCAGTCTTTGTTTTTGTCTGACTTTAAGTACCAGAGTGCCCACCTGCAAATAATTGTGTACACACATTCATACACATGTATCTAAAGGTAGAGATACACATGTACATGTAAATGTACAACTAAGTATGCATATGGCTAAGCAGATTAAACGTATGTCTAAGTACAGGGTGTCAACTTCTGTCACATGAGTGTCTGGATTAGAGAAGCTCCACTATAATGTACACATACTTCTTAATAAGAACACTGGTAATCGTATTACATTTCCAGGGATCCTGAATCCCATGTCAACATACATGTACTTTTTAGATGCCAGAACAGTGAAGTGTTTGTAAGGATGCTGACATTGCCCCATCGTACAGTACATGTATTTACTGTAATAATCTAACTTTCAATGTGGTCAAAACGTACATGATTATGTGCCTAGGAAAGGCAATGTATACAAGGATACATTGGCAACAATTAAACTTGGCAAAACAGTTCTGAATATATGTTCCATTAATAACAATTTTGTAATACAATTTTCCAATTAGAAATTGGTAAATATTTGGTAAATAAGAAAATTGACATTACTTTATCTAGCCACAGCACATTGTATCTTCCATGTTCTAGCTATCGTACATGTACACATACATGTACTTCACTAACTGTAACACTGAAAAACATGAAACTTGTTAGGGACCGTGACCTGATGAAGAATTCTTGTATATTTCTTGCAGAACACTGCATTATTAATGGAATGTACATGTATATATGCAATGGAAGCAAGTATAGATGATGTGACTTTTTTCATTTAAGGCAAATATGTAAATGTATGGAATTCAATGATTGCATTTGTGTCACATCCAGAGTACAGGCTATGGCCAGTTAATGCCCATTTTACACTCACTTCAATGCAAATTTTGCAAGCACTGTGTAGCACTGTGCATCGCAAGATATTAGTGAATATCAGGTGAAAGCACAATCTTTCACAGGTCTCATGCCAGTTAACCTGTCTTGGTAATGGAATTTTCGGTGAAATTATAGGCAGACAAAAGCTGACTAGTTGTAACCAGTATGTTCAAGGGCCAGGAGAGGTAAAGAAAGTTACATGCTTAGTTGTTTAACAAACAATTCCCAAAGTTAATAAAGTCTCTAGGTAGTACATGTTTTATGAGCCTCTGTGGGATTGTCAGTGTGAGGTAGAGAGAGAGAGTGTGAAAAAAAGAATTTTCCCAGCCAGACCCAAGCTCATAAAATGCACACACATTCTGTCCTGGCCTTTGGTACTTGGGTTACAATTAGTCAGCTTTGTCTGCTACTACTTCAAGCACTATATCCAAGATGCTTCTACAAGGACTGGTAACATAAGACTGCTCCCATGATATCCTGCAGGATGCTGTGCTATATGGGTGAGGCTTGTAGACATGTTAGTTGTAGCACCCCCTTAAGTGATGTACACATAACGCCTGAGGGTGGAGTGGGTATATACATGTACTGCCACATCATGAGCCCATGAGCAGTGCATATTAATGTACATGTACATCTATCTGATATACATGTATGTACAGATGAAGTTTTGGCACTGGTATGGCTTAAATACACTTCTACCCAGATCAAAGGAATTTACATAATATCTAACCCATAAACATGATGCTCTACTTGTGACAATACGCCTCAGTTGACGTCTCCTGGAGTCATGGTGGGAAGGGTTGTGGCCCCTGTGATGTTCATTGTTGACAGTAAGTGCAGTGGTGCATCAGTTCAGAAATGTGTTGGGTTGCACTGCTAGACATTTACGTTGGCATGTGGTCGAACGCAGTCCCCAACTGGAGCTGTATACTACTGTCCACAGTGGGATGGGTAGCCCCTTTGGTTTCTGTTGCGAACAGTGAACTGCAATGGTGCGAACAGTGAACTGCAATGGTTTGCAGTCCCTCGAACTCCTCTCTGTGGACCCTGTTTTTTGTTTGTCTGCTTTTTTGTCTGTAGCTATGTGCGTTTACTTTGTTGTAGATATGCATGTATCCCTGACGGGCTGACATGAGAACTTTGATCTTTGGAGGGGAAAAAAGGCCGACTCATGTAGTAGCCGTAAAACACTGGAAAAACACTGGCTCTGCAACAGAGCAGTTTCAGAGAAAATCCCACAAAACCTTTATTATGCGTTAGGTAAGTGGAGTCATTTGTAGAACAAATAGACTTACTACAAGTGAGTTAGCAGTAGGGACAAACAGACAGACAGACAGAACGACTACAGTACCCTGCTGCGTATGCGCATCGAGGGTAAAAATCCAAGGTTTAGTACTAGTAGACAAGTTAGGACAATACTTTTGATCTAAAATGATAGGTTGGCATCAGTGTTGACTTTCCGCAAAATGTTCATCTTTGGAATGGCACGTTGCTAAAGACTATTGATGATCTTACAAAAGCAATATGCCATCAGATCCCGGCTGTAATTCAATGGAAGCAGAAGAGAGAGTAGTGAAAGTACGCTCAGTTATAACTTAGATCCATGGACTATCCACAGTATAAAGCCTGCTTCCTTAAAAGTGATTTTTTCCTACATGTATGAGGCTAAAAGTGACATTTTGTATGTTCTGCCCACACCCAAAAATATTTTCCTAAGCTGTTATTGTCAAAATTATAATGCCATTTTTTGGTATTGAGTTAAGCTCTGTAACAGTCTGAACATTAAAAAATAACATGATAGTTTCTAAATTAGCAGGTTAGGTACATTTTAAGTGAGTGGATAGAACACGCCTCCAGCTTCATATTTTGACAAAAATCACATTTAAATATAGCACGTGACCCAGCTGCATTAGAGTGCAAGCTCTGCAAAGCAATGAAGGAAGTAGGCTCTATACTGTTGATGGCTGGATAGTCAGTGGATCTAAGTTGTAACTGAGTGTACTTTCACTTATTTTCTGTTCTGCTTCCCATTGAATTACGGCGGGGGTCCGATCATCGATAGTTTCGGACACTCGTTTCTGCAGCGTGCTGTTCTGAAGGTAGACATCGTGCGGAATTGAAATTTAGTAGAAAATATATGCTGATGCCGACCTATCATTTCAGGTTAAAAGTATCCTCCTACCTTGTCTACTAGTACTACAGTGTCCGATAATACACGGCACCTGATAATTGACAACTTAGTCTAGTAAGGGCATATTGTATCACTCGATCATGGCTATCTACTTTAACTCAGATTTGTCAGTTGCACCCATTTTTGGCCTGCTAAACTAGGTCTTTGCCTCACATCCATTCTTGATTCTGTGATTCATTGCATCATCAATTTCATGTCACACATCCTCTAATACAACACTATGGTGTCTTTTCAAAAACGAATGTGCTTATATAAAAACTGACTTATTTTGGAGAGGGTGCCTTTCTGGAAGTGTTTCAGCAACTTCCTCTGCTTGTTGCTTCTCCTCCTGTGGGGGAAAACGTTTCAATACCTAAACAACCCACATGGAAAAAAAAGGTGTGCGTAGAGCAAACAAAGCAAACGGCGGACAACTCAGTTTCAAGCTGGTTGGCCCTCATCAGCACCATGTATGCTTAGTTGCTCTGCGATGGCCTAGACTTACATACTCTAGGCAGCCCTGAGAAGTTGTGGTTTCCGAACAATAATATCCATCCACTACAAACCACATAAGCCTACATAGGCAAAACCCCACCGCCTAATTAAAAGCCAAAAGTAACGTACATGTACATGTACACATACATTACAAAATCTTACATAGCTGTCCAGAATCACACTGTAGCCGTATAACCAATATAAAAGTTGGACACTAACCAACACGAACATTTATAGTCATAGCAGTGTTGGTGCAAGATATTCAGCCTCAATGAAGTACATAATGTACTAACTAGTTGAATGCTATGCATTGATGGCGAGCGCTAGAGCAGAAGAGGCAAGGCCAGTTACAATTGCGCGTAGCGTGCAGGCAGCCCTGGGGCCAAAATGCAGGATACATGTAGCTGTACGACTAGGTGGGCTCGCTTCGCTGGCCAACTAGGTAGTTATGTACAGTTACGATATAAACGTGTATTACCATGTATATACATGTATGTACACGAATTACACCCTCTGCACACTGCACATGATCACTATTTCATCCACACGGGCACTGAAACTACACATATGACCAGCAATGTGTCAAAGTGCATATGTGTGTGTTAATGTAATGGTCGGTTGTGGAGAGTTGAGTGCTGTTACTACCATTCGGAGTCACCGGCCAACAAATTCCTCCATCATCTGGAACATGGACCAAGATTGGTAAGCTATATATTTACATAATTGTCCCCATTGCTACCTTACATTTCAACTAAGTGTCCCAATTTTGTCTCTGTTCCTTTTATGTAATCCCTACATTTTCTTTCAAATTTTATTTACTTGTCTCCTGTCACTTTTTCCTGGAATAATCATTTATCACACAGTATGGTAGTACTGTGTATATAGGGATTGCTATGGTCTATCCCCATTGAAAACCATATATAAGGATATTCTTCATTTTCACTTTCAATTTGTTGTTCACTTTTAATGATATCAAGGTAAAAAATGTGTGAAAAATAACCAGTATACAAAAATTGGATGTGTTGTGATGTAAAATGTGTGAAATAGCTTAAAAAGTGCTTTTCACATTTTTGTCATGTTTTCCATCTTCTTCTTCTTCTCCTTGAAGGACAACAAGGGTGTGATTTACCGCATACCATGTCAGGATTGTGACAAGTCATACATTGGTGAGACAGGAAGAATGTTGAAGGTTAGACTAACAGAACACAAAAGATATTGTCGCAATGGTGAAACGAACAGATCTGGTGTATCACAACATACCCTCATAGACAATCACAGAATTGACTGGGAAAGGAGTACTGTGATTGCAAAGGAACCTAACTACTACAAGAGAAGGATTAAAGCAGCTCTCTTCATTAGGAAATTCAACAACATGAACCAGGATCAAGGCCTAGCAGTCAGTCCTATTTGGAGCGTTCCTTTCAAGTAATATCATTTTTTATTTTTTACTTTCTGTTTCTCATTTTCTTCCTGCACTGCTTCTATTATTGGATTCTTTCTCTATTGTCTTGTGGTTAAGTGCATTTGTATTCTTACATTCCTTTCCTTTTGTCTGGTTGCTCTTACTTTGCTTTCTTTCAGTTATTGTAGTATTTCTGACCTGAAGAAGACCAACACAGCTTGGTCGAAACATTGTCAGTAATAATTTAAACTCTCGTGAGAAGTCCATATTAAGATAATCTTGAAGGAGCGTAACTCAATAATCATAAAGTCAATGAAGTTAAATCTTTGCATGTGGAAATGTATCATTACGTACTGGGGGAATAGAGGTATATTTTTTCGTTAACCCTTGCAGTTCATGTACTACTGATCGTTATCTCTCCCAGCAATGTATTATGAATGAGGATAACTAATGAGCAAACTCCTGACACTCCTCTCAATGTAATACATGTATATGTCACACAGTAGTACTGTGTATATAGGCATTGCTATGGTCTATCCTCATTAAAACCATATATAAGGCTTTTCATCACTTTCATTTTCAGTTTGCTGCTTACTGGATTTCTGTTAACATAAATATGTAAAAACTAACTGTGGTTATAAAATGGTAGATAAGGCGTTAAATTAACAAGAGTCTATTTTGTAAATTGTTCACCTTCCGACACTACTTCTTCCACTTGAAAAAGCGTAACTCACACATTTAAACATTAAATTTGGTACAGTGATGTAGTTCGTCATGTTTAAACAATGTACTTCTTGTAAAATAAACAAAAATAGCCTTAGGCTATGTATAATAGTGGAGGCCACACAATCCTATATCTGACTAATAAAAGCCCTGCTAAATGTGAATTTTTGTATGGGAGTATAGTTTAACAAGTAAATAAAAAATTTAGGAAATTTGAAAGGAAATATAGGGATTGCATAAAAAGGAACGGAGACAAGATTGGGACACAGACATGTTATGATATATCAACGTAACATTATGGGTACGTCGATATATCATAACATGTCTGTGTCCCAATCTTGTCTCCGTTCCTTTTTATGCAATCCCTATATTTCCTTTCAAATTTCCTAAATTTTTTATTTACTTGTCTCCCATCATTTTTTTCTGGACCTAGGTACATGCATTTTGCTATTTTTGTAGTTTACTTTGTAGCAAACATATTAGCTAGCCTGAGGCTATCCAACATTTTTATTGTAACATCAATTGATTGTGTATTATATTGTACCAAATTTTACTTTTAGTGGAGCTTTGGTTAATGATATATTGCAAAGTAGTGCCTGGGGCCTGGGCTACTATTTACAAGATTACAATATTTTATTTCAATATTAATTATTCGGATATTAAGCTTTAACACCACACCAATTTCCACATTTTGTGCTACTTTTTTAGCAAGATATAGCTAACTATTGCCTGAGGCTATTTTGTTGTTATATTACAAGATTTACATTGTTTACAGAGATTTTATCACAACATTGATCATTGGGGTATTAAGCCTTACCATCACACCAATTTTCACATTTAGTAGAGCTTCTGTTAGTAAGATACAGTAATGCTAGCCTGAGGCTATTTTTTTACAAGATTTACAGAGATTTTATCACAATGTTGATCTTTGGGGTATTAAGCTTTACCATCATACCGATTTTCACATTTAGTAGAGCTTCTGTTAGTAAGATACAGTAATGCTAGCCTGAGGCTATTTTGTACAAGATTTATGGTTTACAGAGATTTTATCACACTGTTGATCTTTGAGCTTTACCATCACACCAATTTTCACATATAAGGAAGCTATTGTTAGTGAAATACAGAAATGCTTGCCTGAGGCTATTTGTTGTTGTATTACAAGATTTACATTGTTTACAGAGATCTTATCACAACGTTGATCATTGGTGTATTACACTTTATCATCACACTAATTTCCACATTTTGTGAAGCTTTTGTTAGTGAGATATGGTAATGCTAGCCTGAGGCTATTTTTTACAAGATTTACAGAGATTTTATTACAACGTTGATCTTTGGGGTATTAAGCTCTACCATCACTCCAATTTCCACATTTAATAGAGCTTCCGTTAATAAGATACGGTAATGCTAGCCTGAGGCTATTTTTTACAAGATTTACATGGTTTACAGAGATTTTATCACAACATGGATCCTTGGGGTATTAAACTCTACCATCACACCAATTTCCACATTTACTAGAACTTTTGTTAGTGAGATACAGTAATGCTTGCCTGAGGCTATTTATTGTTGTATTACAAGATTTACATTGTTTACAGAGATTTTATCACAACGTTGATCATTAGGGTATTAAACTATACTATCATACAAAATTTCACATTTAGCAGACCTTTCATTAGTCAGATATAGGATTGTGTGCCCCCCATTAATAATACATGGCCTGAGGCTATTTTTATTTATTTTACAAGAAGTACATTGTTTACAAAATTTTTAACATGACGATGCACTACCCACAGTGGAACTACATCACTGTACCAAGTTTCATGTTTGGATGTGTTACCGTTAGTGAGTTACGCCTGTTAAAGCGGAAGAAGAAGAAGAAGAAGAAGAAGATGAAGAAGAAGATGAAGAATTCACAAAATAGACTTTTGTTAATTTAACCCCTTTATCATCGATCAAATTATACCATTTTATAATCATAGTTAGTTTCTGGGTATAGTTACACATTCATGTCAACAGAAGTCCAGTAGGTAGCAAACTGAAAGTGAAAGTGATGAAAAACCTTATATATGGTTTTCAATGGGGATAGACCATAGCAATCCCTATATACACAGTACTACCGTACTGTGTGATACCCCAATGATCAACGTTGTGATAAAATCTCTGTAAACAATGTAAATCTTGTAATAAAACAACAAATAGCCTCAGGTAAGCATTTCTGTATCTCAGTAACAATAGCTCCCCTAAATGTGGAAAATGGTATGATGGAAAAGCTTAATACCTCAATGATCAACATTGTGATAAAATCTATGTAAACCATGTAAATCTTGTACACAATAGCCTCAGGCAAGCATTACTGTATCTCACTAACAAAGGCTCCACTAAATGTGGAAATTGGTGTGATGGTAAAGCATAATACCTCAATGATCAACATTGTGATAAAATCTATGTAAACCATGTAAATCTTGTACAAAATAGCCTCAGGCAAGCATTACTGTATCTCACTAACAAAAGCTCTGCTATATATGGATATTGGTGGATTGGTAAAGCTTAACACCCCAATGATCAATGTTGTGATAAGATCTATGTAAACAATGTAAATCTTGTAATATAACAACAAATAGCCTCAGGCAAGCATTACCGTATCTCAATAACAAAAGCTCCACTAAATGTGGAAATTGGTATGCTGGTAAAGTGTAATGCACCAATGATCAACATTATGATAAGATCTCTGTAAACAATGTAAGTCTTGTAATATCACAACAAATAGCCTCAGGCAAGCGTTACCATATCTCACTAACAAAAGCTTCACTAAATGTGAATATTTGTATGATGGTAAACCTAAGTACGGGCAGTTACACAGAGCCTATAACTCTTCATGCACACGCTATTATCTTACTGCTAATTCAGTTTAACTGATGTACAATGCATTAGTTCATACGTTTGTAACCAAGTAAACTGCAAAATATACCTAGGTCCAGAAAAAAATGACAGGAGACAAGTAAATAAAAAATTAAATTTGAAAGGAAATATAGGGATTGCATAAAAAGCAAAGGACCATTACATTACAAGATTTATATCATTTACAGAGATTTTATCACAACAATGATCATTGGTGTATTAAAATTTACCATCACACCACATTTCTACATTAAGGAGTTTCCGTTAGTGAGTGAGATACAGTAATGCTTAGGCGGTCTACAATCACTGGACTGGACCAGTGGACTGGACTGGTGGACTCATTAAAACCGTTTTAACACGATTCGTAGGTCTGTAATAATATACCAATTCTCCCGTCAAAACCACAATTTCATTGTGTATTTTTAGGGTTTGGCAATGGGCGGTGCCATCCCCTGCTGCAAGTCCTACCTCACTGAGCTAAGGGGTGCAAGACTATAGCACAACACAACTGGTGCAAAACTATAGCACAACAAAGTTGGTCATAAAATCACTGTCTTGCTCGGGTCTAATCCTGTGAGTACTCTAAATTAACCAACACTATCGGAATTCATGCTTGGTAATGAGTTTACGTACGATTTCAATGAGTCCATCAGTCTAGTCCACCAGTCCAGTCCACTGGTCCAGTCCAGTGATTGTAGACCACCTAATGCTTACCTGAGGCTATTTTTTGCAAGGTTTATATTGTTGACAGACAACATTAATCATAGCTTTGCCATCACACCAATTTCTATTCTTTAGTGGAGCTTTGTTAGTTAGATACAATAATGCTTGCCTTTTATCACAACTAGGTTGGCGAGCGGGATTTACATTGTTCGCAGATATTTTTATCACAATGTTGATCACTGGGGTATTAAGCTTTACCATCACATCGATTTACACATTTAGTGGACCTATTGTTAGTGATTGCCTGAGGCTCTGTCAACAAGATTTACCGTGTTTATGGATATTTTATCACAACATATTAATCGTTGGGGTATTAACCCCATCACACCAATTTCTTATCATGTATAGAAACAATCGTAGACCATGTTATGCATCTATAATGTCTTAAAACTTCAGCATTTGTGAGTTCTGAGCCATTTCACTACTGACTCTCTCTGATATGTACATGTACAGGTACACGTATACTCAATGCAGTTTGTCATCAAACATGCTATTAACAAAAGGACATGATGATTTTTTTCAAGTCGTTCAGAATTTCCATTTGCTTTGGCAGTGGCCCAAACAGCTCCTTTATACACACTCCTTTTTTGATTGCATTTTACATGTACCACAGAGGAACAATCATGTGTATAGCACACTACAAAGAAGAAAAATGGACGTGAAAAGGACGTAGACCAAAGAAAGGAGCACTAACCATAAACACATACAAATGTATAATTCACTATAGCCTTATTGGATTAATGCAGCCTCAACAGCTTAGAAACATATACATGTAATTTTATCATCAGCCTACAGTATTTCTCTTCACGTATACTCGTCACTCTACATTCTTGTATCATCCACACTGTGTATGCACATACATTACATATATTGACTTCAACACAGCCCCAGCACCCCAAGCTACCATGTAACGCAGTACACTTACTGACCCACATTCTCACTCCTCACAAACCCTTCCTCATCCCACAAAGCACCAACCCTATATATCTATTGAATCCTAGCATTCCACCAATGTACCAGCCTTAGTCTCCATCCTGCAAAGTTCCATTCTCACCAAGTACCAAATAGATCTATTTTAGCTCATTTATTGTAACATTTTATTTTCCATTCAGTGAATGCTGCACAATGGCTGCTTCAAAAGCCCTACCTGAGCATCCCAGAGATTGTGAGTATCAGAACTGCTGACAGAGCTGAGCCCTGCTGAAGTGGCCATGAGCAATGGTATTCCCCCCTTGGGAGCCTGTTCCCCTAATGGATAGAAACCCTCCGTGGCTAAATCAAGAGTATACAATAAGAGAGAAGAGAGTATCTAATGTATACAGTGATAGTATACAGAGATAACGGACAAATGATTGCATTCTAAGCGTGTGACTTTCTGCACACATATTCTACATGCAAACTGGGCATTGGATACTCTCTTCCCTCTCTTATTATATACTCTTGGGCTAGATACATGTAATCCCCAGACAGAACATGACTTGGGATTGAATAGGATACTCTGCAAGCACAACAAACTCTTGTTTTCATCACCAAAAAACAGCTCCACTGTAGGACTTGAACCTACGTTCAACTGTTGACCTGACGGAATGCATTACCACTCTGCCAAGGGGGAGGCCTGAGGGATTTATGATTCAAATCCTATAGAGTATGCTGTGGTGATTGAAACAAGTCGATAACTTAATAATTTGGGATTGAATAGGCTGGGACTAAGGGATAAGCCTGCTCTGCAACCACAACATACACTGTTTTCATCGTATAGTATACGGAGATAATGACAAATGATTGCATTCTAAGCGTGTGACTTTCCGCACACATACATGTATTCTACATGCAAACTGGGCATTGGACACTCTCTTCCCTCAATTATCATATACTCTTGGGCTAGATACATGTAATCCCCAGACAGAACATGACTTGGGGTGATTTGTCAGGTATGAGACTATACAGTGTACTGTAGGACAGTTCATGGGGAACTGGGAGTCATAGTTAATTTCTAGCCACTGATCCCAAGTTTAGCGGTAAGCGACCTTCCCTACTCCCTGCTGGCTACAACTTTCACCCTTGCGATATATAATATACGGGTAGGCAGGCATGGGCAAACTAAGCAAGGTGTAACAGTGGGTAGGGCACTAATTAGAGTACACACACCGCCAGAGCTTTACTTTATGGGTGTCCGACTGACGTGCACATGCCTACCAAAAGAGAATAACAAAAAGACAAATCCAAATAAAACATACTGTTCCCTCCACAGCTGCCATTCGCTACAGAACAAATCCACAGAACGGGTCTCCGTGAAGCTATTACACTGTTTACTTAGATGCTGTCTTCACTTTATTTCAGGCAAGTTTATGCACACACTTGTACGTCACGTCGTCAGCATAACACCTTTGACCCTACAGATGTGCGCCTGCCCTTTGACCCCCACATACGATGTGGCAAAAAAGTGGCACATATAAACTAAGGGCCCATGCGCATAGACGCGGAGGATCTATGGGCGGTACAGAACTAGCCAAGGCGGGGGGAGCCTGGGGGGGGGAACCCCATCTAGGCAGGCACTTTTGCCTCTCGGTGCCTTGGTTTGTGACGGGGCCATTACGGGCTGGCTAGGGCATGGCTCATTACGCATGCGCGATTGTGGATACACTTTATCTACGCCCCCCCCCCCAGCCTAGGGAGGGTTTGGGGGGGGGGGGGGGGAACCCCGTCTAGGCACTTTTGCCTCTCGGTGCCTTGGTTTGTGACGGGGCCATTACGGGCTGGCTAGGGCATGGCTCATTACGCATGCGCGATTGTGGATACACTTTATCTACGCCCCCCCCAAGCCTAGGGGGGGTTTGGGGGGGGGGGAACCCCATCTAGGCGCTTTTGCCTCTCGGTGCCTTGGTTTGTGACGGGGCCATTACGGGCTGGCTAGGGCATGGCTCATTACGCATGCGCGATTGTGGATACACTTTATCTACCATCGTGTGCATACTGTACACCGGATTTCAGGTCCGTTGTCCCAAGGCTGTCGCGCATGCGCATCAACTGCCAGTGTTTTCCTCGGCTTGCAGGGGAACGTTTTTGTATTCAGTAGTGAATCGCCCTTAGCAGGTCGAGCAGCCCTTTTACAGTATACTCTGACTGACAACCTGCCTATAGATGAGAGCAAATACGGTTAGCCTAATGCGCCTGTGCAGCCGTCAATGGAAAAACAAACGACAACGGACCTGAAATCCGGTGTAATATGGGAGGGCCTCTGTTCACGGCTGCATATCGATCGTTGCGCATGCGCAGACGGCCGGACCAACAAAATTATGCTTCCGCCGGGCCTAATGTGGGTACAGTTTTTCAATGAGCCTTCTAATGTTCTTTGCTAATGGTGGGTTCACGCTGCCTGGAATACAGGTCCATGTAAGGAAGTGGGATACTTCACTGTCACACTAAGCTTTGGCCTGTAACCTTCTGTATACTTTTCGTATACCTAGTGTTTAAAGAGCATGAGCGTTTACGATAGTAAGCATGCGCATACTGGTAGGTATATATACCAGGCCCACATTGTGTGTGTGTGGCCAAGACTAATAAACGTACACTGGCAAAAGCGCCCAGGGCTCTGCACTTCAGTTAGTTATTATTACCCCCCCCCCCCCCCCCCAACCCCCTACCCTCCATCTAGGCACTTTTGCGTCCCGGTGCCTTGGTTGGTTAATGGCATATATAAACTACGCGCCCATGCGCATAGGCACAGAGGATCCATGGGCGCTTACGGAACTAGCCAAGGCGGGGGGACCTGGGGGGGCGCAGCCCCTCCAGCCTAGGGGGGGGGTTTGGGGGGTACCCCCATCTAGGTTATTTGCCTCTTCGTGTCTTGGTTTGTGACGGGGCCATTACGGGCTGGCTAGGGTATGGCTACTTACGCATGCGTGATTACGGATACAGTTTATATATGGGTAGATGGCATATAATAATAATAATAATAATAATACTTTTAATGACTATAGAGGCCAGAAGGCCCATTTGTCATACAAACAGTAACAACAACAACAACAACAAAAAACACGGAAAACAGAGAATATATTATCTACTCTTAAAAGCAACATGTATAAGTTTAGCTAAACTGAATATTACATTGTAATTAGGACAAGACATAACTGTTTTAAACTTTGCATCTGTGGAGAGCATATTATAGCTTTGTATTTCCCTTTCACAGGTACTTAAAAAGTGCTTATATTCTGGCAATCTTTGTGTTGAAGAGCAGTTTAACAGAAAATGTTTTTCATCTTCCATGACTCCACATGTTTGACATACTCTTTCCTCAGGAGGTGAAGGTGGCCTGGTATATCTTCCTGTTTCAATGGCTAATGAGTGGCAACTTATTCTGAACCTTCCAATTGCTGTACGCAGGTGAGATGGTAGAAGCAAATAAGGTTCCAGGTTGTAGTTAATCTTGAATAGTTGGTAGGTTCTCAGTTTCCGAGAGTATGTTATATCCTGTCTCCACTTTTGCAAATATTGATCATATAACCGTTCTTTGACACTAAGTATTACCTCTGCTGGCTCTAGTCTGGACACTTCATCATAAATATAGGATAAACCACAATGATTCAATACCGACCGTATATGTGATAACCACAATGAATTGAACTCTTGGTGTTTTCTATAGCAGGCCCACAATATGGGAGATATTGTGTGATGTTGAAAGACGTAGCCAATATTTAATAAATAATATATTTCTTCTTATTTTCAGTGGAATCCTGCCCAATTCTCCATAAACGCTGATATTTGTAGCTGATGATGGTACATTCAAGATGAATTTACAGAATTTTCGATGTATAAGCTCAATTTCAGTATTGTTTGATGTCGTGTAGTCCCATATCTGGCAACCATATTCAAGTACAGGTGTGATCGATGCATCAAATAATTTAAGCAGCAGAAAGGGAGGTGGATAATCTAAGTATACAACTTTCTGCATTAATGAAAACAGAGCTTTTTTGGCTTGATTTGCTAGCGTTGCTACTGCAGGTTTCAATGAACCATTCGACTTCAATACCAATCCTAAATACTTTATTGATGTTACTATTTCAATTTCTTCCTCATTGATAAAAAATCGGTACTGAAGAGGTTGGGGAACTCTAGCATATATCATAACTTTTGATTTTTCTGCATTAATTTTTAACTTCCATGAGTTAGAGTAGTCACATATATAAACTGTATCCGTAATCACGCATGCGTAACTAGCCATACCCTAGCCAGCCCGTAATGGCCCCGTCACAAACCAAGGCACGAAGAGGCAAATTACCTAGATGGGGGTACCCCCCCAAACCCCCCCTAGGCTGGGGGGGGCGCAGCCCCCCCCAGGCCCCCCCGCCTTGGCTAGTTCCGTAAGCGCCCATGGATCCTCCGTGCCTATGCGCATGGGCGCGTAGTTTATATATGCCATTAACCTATATATGCCATCTACCCCTTGGTTTGTGACGGGGCCATTACGGGCTGGCTAGGGCATGGATAATTACGTATGCGCGATTGTGGATACAGTTTATATATGCCACAGAGGATCCATGGGCCCTTACGGAACTAGCCAAGGCGGGGAGCCTGGGGGGCGCAGCGTAGCTCCCCTAGCCTGGGGGGGGGGGGGGGGGGTTGGGGAGGACCCTCCATCTAGGTACTTTTGCCTCTCGGTGCCTTGGTTTGTGACGGGGCCATTACGGGCTAATTACGCATGTAAGGCAAGCGCCCATGCGTATGGACACGCAGGATCCATGGGTGCTTCGGAACTAGCCAAGGCGGCGGGGCCTGGGGTAGATACTTTTGCCTCTCGGTGTCTTAATTTGTGGCGAAGCTCTACGAAGTTTTCATTGAAAACTTACATTTTTGCCGCAAGAAAAATTCCGGTGATAGACCATTGTGACTAGCTAGCGCGTGGTGACCTAAATAAAGTATGGTGAGATACACCTTAAGGTGACTCTTTTTTGCTGGTACTAAAGTTTGATATTTCTGCGGATTTGCACCAGAACGCAAAATTTAATCGTAAAAATTTGGATCGGCGCCGCACACGCACGCGAGTATAAATGCATGCGCGGTGGGTGGGTATATACGTAGCTGATACCAGAATCCTAAATCTGCCAAAAATGTACCTGCAAATAATTGTCACCTTAAGGTATATACTGATGTGAAGTAAACTTAAAATGGAACTCTTGTGATAACTATACTTCAATATATTCCTGTATGTTACTTTTACTCGTGATATTTACGCATATTTTATGTACCCGTACACAATACTTGCTCCAACAGATCCACTCAATGTAGTTACACAGCGGCGTAGCCAGGATTTAGAAAAGGGGGGTCAGTGGTGGAAATGACGCGCTAAAGCGGGCCGAAATTTTTGTTTAGCCACGCCCTCAATTGACACCGATCGCTCTCTGGTAGCGCTGTGCGGTGCTCAGTTCTGAATTTGCGTAGCTACCAGCAGGTGCACTGTAGTACTGTAGCTGTACAGTCTGTGAGTAGAGCTAGTGTAGTGTTCGTGGACTACATGTACATGTAGTCCAGTAGTTAGGGGCCTTGCCCAGTTTATTGATCTAGGTGTGGCAGACACTATGTAGGTAATGATGTGGTGGATGAATCTCATTAGTTCTGAAACCGCTGAACCACTAGTGTTCTGGTGCGCCTTGTGTATATAAACCGGTGGTGCGCTAGACAAGCTGTGCGTATTCCCTGCTGATGAGAGCTAATAAGCTCGAAACAGCGCTGTCCAGGGATCGCTTAGCAGCTTGTCTGGCCCCACCAGATATGTTTTTTTTCATGTATATAAGCGCCGGGGAGGTTTATTGTACGCGCGAGTTGATGTGCTGCGAATCTACTATAGCTAGCCCTCTGTGCTTAGCTAAGCCGAAGATGAGTCACAAATACATACTACCAGTAGCTTTCTCGCTCTGAGGCTCTATTGCTGCTAGTGTGCAACTGAAAGAAGGGGCCCCTGCTCTAGGTAAGCCATAAGTTTGTTATAGCGAAATTCCCACAAATCATCTGATCTACATCGCCGGTTAGGTATGTTGTATCGTATTCGCTCAGCGAAAATTGCGTGAAAGTTCTTGTAACTGCCGCGTTTGGGAGTTCTGAGCAACTCCATGTGAGAAAATGGGCATATCGCATCCCAACATACAGACTCACTTCTCATGGCATGAGCAGTTCTTAGTATAAACCATTATTAGTAATAATAATAATAATAATAAATTTTAATGACATTTACAGCCAGGGTGGCTATATGTCAATTGACAGAAAAGAACAGCAACAACTACAACAACAACAACCAATTCAATGGTGCAGTTTAAAAGCTCTGTACACAAAACTCCCTAGTGCTTTCAATATGCATGTATATCCTGTTTGTAGCAAAAAATTTTAATAAGAACTTTTCTCTTGAACTTAACATTGAGAACTCGGGGAAGTATGGAATAGTTACTGAAAACAAGTCCTCTCTTAGAAATGAGTAACGGACACAGTCACACAGAAAATGAACTTCACCTTCTAGCACACCACACTCTGAACATAACTGTTGATCAACAGGAAGTGAGGTTGGCTTGTAGTATCTACCAGTTTCAATTGCTAAACAGTGGCTGCTGACTCTTACTTTGGTAAGGGCTATACGATGCTTGGTTATATTAATGCAAAGTAAGTATTTTTCTAGTTAAAATTGGTGCTTGAATACTTTGTACGTTCTGAGTTTGTTCAATGTGTTTCTTCGTATACTCAGTGGTCTCTGTATTTGGGCAAACCACTCTTGAACATATTGATCTCTATACCTTGTCATGATTGCATTAACATGATCTTTTATATTGTCCATGTTAGCAGATATATGAAGAGTAGATAATCCTGCTTTGTCGTATATATCTTTTGTCTTAGAGAGCCAACATACTTTGCCACCTTTATCCAATGCCAATTGCTCAGATAGAGCATGTTGAAGAAGGGAAGGAACAAATCCAGAGCTAAGGCGATGCCAGTATTTTATTATTCTCTCTTTCCAAAACAAGTGAAGTGGAAGTTGTCCTAGTTCACCACGTACTGCTGCATTGGTTGTACTGAGTGGGAGGCAAAGAATGTACTTTAGATATTTCAATTCTAACTCTTGGTCATTATTGAAGCCCCAAATTTCACATCGATAACAAAGAATTGGTTTCACAAGTGTGTCATATAACTTGAATTAAATGACAGGAGGAGGGAACTGTAAATGCAAAATGCTCTAGTGACATGCAGTGACAGCGGGACATACGTGAAGGAAATAGTAACAGTGAAAACGGATATCCTCTCTCCTTATTGCATTGAATGTTGCGTTGGGCGAAGCATAGAGTTTCCGTTGGGCGAAGCCCACAATTTGCGTTTAGCGAAGCGAGTTGAGCGAAGCACACAATTTCTGTTGAGCGAAGAGCGTTGGGCAAAGCACACAATTTTCGTTGGGTGAAGCTCACAATTTCCGTTGAGCGAAGCGCGTTGGTAGAAGCACACAATTTCCGTTGAGCGAAGCGCGCAATTTTCGTTGAGCGAAGCGCACGATTTGCGTTGCGCGAAGGCAAAAGCGAAAAGCCTTTCTCAGCCAACGTACTATGGTGTCTACTTGACGCTCGATTTGACTTTGGTCTTGTATAACGAAGGTTTTAGAACTCTGAGTAAATGTTTTTGTCGCTGTGTGGTGTGTGTGTGTGTGTGTGTGTGTGTGTGTGTGTGTGTGTGTGTGTGTGTGTGTGTGTGTGTGTGTGTGTGTGTGTGTGTGTGGCAGCCGCGATGATGGCGACGGTGTACTCTCTCCCTCCGCCTCGGAGTCTCCGCTCGCTCACTGACCGGCACCGTTTGTCACATGGACAAATAAATGTGTCTTTGTGCTTGTTTAATGGATTCTGTGTCATTGTGTCTTGTGTATGCCCATGCCCTCTGGGTCGTGCTTATTTCGCGTGCTGCGCGCCGAGTGTATGATTATGTGTGACACTTAGGAATTTCACTGCACCTCCAACCCTTCGAAAACATGTTGGAAGACCGACAATCGCGGACAACCCTATGCCTATAGATTCGGTGCGCACTGCGTTATACGTATCTTTAGAACACAAGCTAAATTAATTAAGTACTTCAAAGCATTTCTGCTCCGCTGCTCACTGCTGTTGGACAGTGGTGATGGGTAGAGAGGCGTACGTGTTAGAGCCAATTAGCACTCAAATAATACAATATAGACTAAGGAGTGATATATAAACAATGCTTGTCCACATGAACAATAACCTATACAATAACCTATACAATAACAATTAAAAAATAGCTAAAAATAAATAAAGAAATACCCAGACAACATGCACAAACAGAACAAGACAATACAAGGCAAGCCAAAACCAAACAAAACAGCACAACATACAACAAAAATGAAAAATGTCACTACGCAATACCGTCGAGAGATGGAGGGAGAGACGGATGACGATGTAGCCAAAGACAGGCATTGCTACGCCACAGGGCAATGGCAAGCCTGCCAAAGAGGCGTTTGGAGGTGGAAGAGGGGTCAGGAGAGCCGGAACGATCAGCAATAGCACGGCCAATGGCAGCAACAGTCCGAATAGTATCCTCTCCCAGGCCGCCCAGGGTCTCAGCCACGAGAGGGATGAAGTCTGGGACTGGAAGATGACAGAGAGGGGGGGGAAGAGTGGAGTTAATAGTAGAGACATCAGGCGACGGAGCACTTCAGGAAGGAGCCGAGGGAGCAGGAGAGTGTGGCAACGACGGGGTTGAGTTGGAAGATGGGTTGTGTGGGATATTGTTGCGGCAGTTTCCTGAAACTCCCGGCAAGCAATGAGTGCAAGGAGTACCATTTCTAACACAGGAGCACCTCAGGCACTTCGCGGTGCCATTGCAGCGACAACAACAACGCATCTTGAACCAGAGCCAAATTTGGCTTAGGCGAAGTCACATGAGTTGGGGAAGCGCCCCCCCCCCCCGAGCCCCCATGGTTCCTACGCGTATGAAACCTTATGTACTAAGCCTATGCAATTATTAGTTGACATAAGACTGCCCCTTTTGCGTGTGAAAACCATTATAAGGGTCAATCTTATGTACGTACTTGGTGGACAAAGGGTAAGTTCCTGTAATTACCTGAGGCAGAGTACATAAGTTTGACCCCATATAAATAGTGAGATCAGTGTACATAGGATCAATTTATACTAGAGGGATCTTTGGTACCTAGATTGACCCATATATCATAGGGATGCATGAAATGGCTTCTTATTCCCCTGCAGAGTGGTTTTGGTCAGCGGACTCTTCATAGGATCATTCCAGCACAATTAAAGCTACGCCGTTTCCTCATTATTATGCAAAGGGGAGGTGGGCTCGTTGGTAAAAGTCTACTGGATGTATTTGGCAACGAAAAACAATATTTTCTATAGGATGTAGGAATGACAATCACAGGAACAAGATGCAGCAGGCAAAAGCAGTGATAATGGCATGAGAAATAAGGAGCAGCATGACAGATGGGCAAGCAACAATCAACATGTGTAATCCCCTCTTGTCTGAATATTTGAAGCAGTGCTAAATATGAAAAGTGGTAGGGAGGTAAAGGTACGAATTTAGGCATGGGACTATTAGGCTTGGAGGGGGACTATTTATTCTGGGACAGGCTGTCTAGTGAGATATATGGTCCTAGGAGCAAATAACTGGGGGGACAGTTATCTCCCTATACATCACCCCATATATTATTACTATTAATTATTATTATATAGCAGGAAGTATGAAGTATGTAATAGATGAGTATAAAACTCAGGTGATAAGCAGGCTCTGTTGAAGGAATGTTGACAAAGTAGCCAACATTATGAAGAAGACAACACACATACAACATAATTCATAATGAGAGTCTATCAAATTGCATGTTTACAGGGAACACTGAACATTTGTGACAAACACACAAAAAATGAGAGCAGAGAGCCCAGGTAGGGTCTATCATGAGTGGTGACATTGACTTGTGTGTCTTCAAAAAGGCTGTTGGCTTGGTCTAGATGCTATTCGTTCGTAAGAAGCCATGTCTTGGGAGCATAGGCAAAGTTTCCAAAAGCTGGACCTACTGTAACCAAATGGTTCCAGAATTGTCAGATGGAATGAAGGCTTCCAGTGGCCGTAGCGTCATCAGCACACCATACTTGTTTCAGGTCTGCAGTCTTACTGAGATGATTGATGAGGGGGATGGTGGCCATGTCATACATCAGCATTGCCAACAGGTTGCCTTGGGTTGTTCCTTCCTCTGAGAGGAGTGTTGAACTGTCCGTGAACAACTCAGTTGCATTCCAGTAGATGTTAATAAGTATTGTGTGATATTCAGTGGCGGATCTAGGGGGGTTTCAGAGGTTTCCACTGAAACCCCCTTTTGCTGCAACTGTATAATAGCTCACATCTCACGAACACGCGCAGCTGACTTACTGTCGCGTTCGTCGCGCGAGAGTGCCTTAGCGCTAGCACGCTATAAATATTTGCAGACGCCTAGCGCCTATATACGCAGCGATTATCGATCTTCAAGGGATTTGCATCTCTCAACTCTTCACTTACATGTAAACTTTAGTACCCCTTACTTTATAACTGAAACTGGGCAGGGAAGGTTACGTGTATACGCACGCGCGGACGTAATTCCGCAATCGCGCGCATGCATATAATTAAACTGGGTGTGGCTTCAAAACTTGCGCGCGCGACATGCTACCCCCTTTGTAAAATCCTAGATCCGCCACTGATATTATGAAGGCAGCATCCCTGTTGAGGGCGTTGAAGGCGTTGCTTGTGTCCACCAGCAACACTGCCTCTGTACTCTCAGAATGAAAGCTTTCTCTCATGAAGTGGATTGATGCTTCAAAACCTGCAATCTGTCTGGCAGAGAGCTGAAGTGACCAGGTTGCATCCTGGATGTCATCCTTGATGGCATGAAGGATTGCTTTTGAAATGATCCTTCTTGCAGTTTCACATATATCAATGCGTCTCACACCAGGGCACTTGTTCAACGCAATTAATCAACAGGCAAGGAAGGCTTTGGGATTTTCTAGCAAACAGGGATGGCTCAGCTGCACCTTTAGTGTTGAGGGCAGCATAGCAGATGCTCTATCCTGGGTGAACTGGTGGGAGGTCCTGGTGATCCATGGGTAATACCTCAATAGTAGCAGGCCATGCAGGAGGATGCTTTGATTTCAGCACATCAAAAACCAAAGGGAATGAGGGTTATTGGGATATTGGCGGCATGTAAGATATCTCCTTTGCCTTTTTGGGAAAGAAGACCTAAGGCGGCACTGGTTTTCTCCTTGAACATCAGGTTTGAAAATGTATGTGCCAGGGACTCTTGTTCAGTTGTGTATGTGAGAGGATGATCTTTGGAAGGCGCTTCTGAAGGCAGGCTTAAAAGAGTCTACTAAGCTCCTGTACAAACCTCTTGCCAAAATTCCCGAGGGGGACAGGAAACAAGTTCGTCTTTCAGTGTAGTACCTGTGCATAGGCAGCTGATAAGGAGTTTGTTAAGGTCATTGCATCGCATGTTTCCCACACCAGTGGCCGATCCATGATTTATGAGAGGGGGGGGGGGCAACGCAGAGGCGGGTTTGGCCCGCGCTAAGCGCGGCGGAAACTTTTTATTTGGTGAGGCCACGCCTATTTGACAACCCACTATATAGCGACCAGGCGTTCGTCCGCGAGGAGAGATCCCTCCCCTCGCGGGTGGGCGGTGCAGTGTACGAGACTGGTGCACGGGTGTAAAGCCATTCAACTTATAAACGTAGACTCTCGATCGCGAGACATCGGGCCTGTATTCGGTAGATGGCATATATAAACTGGGTCTTAGTAATTACATTCCTCATGTCCTATAACAATGTAATGAATATAAATTACTAAGATCCAGTTTATATATGCCATCTACCCTGTATTCACTCATGCGCGCGCACGTAACCCCGTGGAGGCGAGATCTCGAGAACTGGGAGTACGTACGGTACGTGTATTATACGGGACTAGCTACAGCGCTTCCATAAAACTCTTACCGCCATGAAAGGCCAAGAAAGGCGGGGGGAGGGCAATTGCCCCCTGCCCCTCCCCCCCCTTGATCCGCCACTGCACACGAAAGTGGAGGCAGCCATGGGTGCAGTGGTTGGGTAGATGGCATATATAAACTGGATCCGTAATCACGCATGCGTAAAGTAGCCATACCCTAGCCAGCCCGTAATGGCCCCGTCACAAACCAAGGCACGGAGAGGCAAATTACCTAGTTGGGGGGTACCCCCCAAACCCCCTCCAGGCCCCCCCGCCTTGGCTAGTTCCGTAAGCGCCCATGGATCCTCCGCGCCTATGCGCATGGGCGCGTAGTTTATATATGCCATTAACCAGTGGTTGGGCACTAATTGAAGTTGTCGGCGAGGTCGACGAGTTAGAAGGTCAGTGGAGGGAGAGGGATTTGGATCCACCGCTGTGTCTCTAGTAGAACTGGAATTAGCCGAGGGCGAGGTAAAGTAGACGATGCTGAGCGTGTTGTAGTCGATGGATGTAGGTCGAGCAGGAGAGGCGGCTGACCGTCAAGAGAGGCCGGAAAATGCATTGTGTTCGAGCAGTGACCTCTTCTAGTCGATAGACAATTGTTACAAGGTCTTCTGGCTATGGTGCAGGCTACATTTCATTGCAACGACAGCAAACTGTTATCTTACGCGCAATCTCTCAAAAGTTGGTGGTCAGAGAGAGGTTTGCGTCCTTTATGAGGTTCTTCGCGTATCACAAGGGCCCGGGCCGCTTTTGCGCGACTATAACTGGCTGATTGATTGGCGTAAAAGCTTCTCTTTATACAGTAGCCCCGAATTCATGTCACGAGGTAGAATTACGCCCGAGTACCCAGTTCAAAAGCTTTTTTTTCTAATGTAAACAATATGTGAATGGCAGAATGAGAAGTAAAAATGACATAGTATTAAGGACAAGCATATTACAAAGGAGCATAAAATACCAAACGTAGAGGACCATGTACATAAGAAAAAACAGCAAAACAAACAAAAGACAAAACAAACAGCAAGTTAATAGAACAGACGCCATCTACAGAAAGGACAAAAGTAGGGAGCCGGCGAATCCACAGTGCCGCATTACCCCGCCACAATGAAAGATCACAACGCTGAAAAAGGTGGCGAGTAGAATCGGATGGTGAAATTCCAAGGCGTTGTCCAATGAGGCGGCCTAAGTAGGACAAATTGCAGACAGTAGAGGAACTCAGCCCGCCCAGGGTCTCAAAAACGCTTTCCGTTACGTACACAACGCATAGATTTTTTTAGTGTACACAGGCAGATATGGACATTACACAAAAGTTTTATACACAGGACAAGAAAATGAAACAAAGCCAAACAAAAAAAATTACAGCAAAACAAAAGAAGGCATACTTAGGACAAGTAAACAAAACAGAACAAGACATATTACAACGAAACAAAAGAAGGCATACAAAGGACAAGTAAACGAAACAAAACAGAACAAAACAATACAGCAAAACAGAACATATAAACAGTCAAATGACCCCATCCACCACCGATGATCGGATGGGTATACGGCGAGTCCAGAGAGCTGCGTTTCCACGCCATAGGGCGATAGAGAGCCTTTGGAAGAGGTGACGTGTGGATTCGGCTGGAGCATAGGCGTAGGAACAAAGTTGTTAGTGGGGGGGCCCAATGGTGTGGTAATAATATAATACATATGCTATGAACAAATATTTGCCAAAAAACAGTAGTAATTTCCAAAATGAATGCACTAAAGTGCAGAACCCTCGGCGTCCGCGCGTGCGCGAATCCTTGAACGCGTGCGCGAATGCCGGAAAGGCACGTGCGATTGAAACTCAAGGTTGGCTCTGTACACTGCTGGAAGCGCTATTGCTTTCACCGGAGCAGTATCCATGCTTGTACTCCCTCATGCAGTAACCGCTGGTGCTTCGCTGTACATCGAGCAGGAATACCTGATCGCGGGTAAGCCAGAGTAGGCTAGATCTAATTAGCATATTGGCTCTTTAGCTTGCGTTTCACGCCATAACTCTTGAACGGAGCGGTTTCAAAGAAAACCCCGCAAATTTTTTTACCTCCGTTGCCCGCTGAGTACACGACAGTATTTTCAGGACGAACAGACGCTCCAGAAGTGAGATGTGACTTAACAGACACACAGACACACAGACACACAGACCCAACTACAGTAACCCTCCTGCGCATGCGCGCCGAGGGTTAAAAATGCTTTTCTTCTGTCAACTTGCATGTACTAGCATAGTCTACGTAGTCTAAATTATGACGCGCGCGCGCACGCGCCCGCGGGCGGCACCGATCGCGCAGAATACATCATGGATTGTCTCCGTATCATGGCTTTTCGCCGTATATGCGTATATTAACTCCCCAAAAAGTGGGGAGGCCAGGGCCCCCTTGACCCCCCCGGTTCCGACGCCTATGTGGAGGGATACCAAGTCTTTGTCCAAGAAGACGACCAATTGAGCCAATGGTGGCAATTACTTCGTCATCCCAGCCACCCAAAAATTCAATGACAAGGGGAATGAAATCAACTCCTACTGACCGGCAATCTGCGGAATGGGCTGCCAGCTTTCTCACCCTACCCACAGTCAGGGCACGACCTTGAGTATCAGCGGCTCCCTCCACAGTCAGTTGCTGAAGGGCAGAGACTACAGTCACATCTAGGGCAGCAGGTATAGATTGGCGCTCCCATTAAGGCAAAGGTTGGCCCTTTTATCGCCATCGCCATGAAATAGATCGTGCGAAATAAGTGAGGGAGAGCAGAGTCGAGGAAGGCCTGGGAACCGAGGCTATAGAGAGTTAAGAGTTACGACTACAGATATGCCTATATGCTGCCGGTGCAACGGTAGTGGGCGCTGTAGGTCCTGCGCCCGTGTCAAATCTGGTACACCCTGTGTTGACTGTTTGCCTTCTCGTAAGGGCCACTGCAGCAATGCTCCCGCTCCCGCTAGTTACACAACTACGCCTGTAACGGACAATGGCCAGTGCCTGTCGTCGTCCACAAATGCGAATACGTCGACCACAGCAAATCCTCTATCATGTCCATCAGGGGGGCAAGGTCCTCCAAACATCGTCCCGCTATCTAATGTGCATGTCCAATTGACGTTCAGGTTGCGGAAGGCCACTTCTGAACAGTTCACATGACATTGTTAATTACAACATGTTTCTTTTTTCTTTCTTTTGCGTTACATATTGATGCTTGCATGTGTCTTGTATATTAAAGTTTTATATTTTTTTAATTTATTTTTTGCTTGTACAGTAGCATGTTTCAGTCTATAGATTTTCACTTTTGTCGCCATTGTATGTACTACCTGGGCTCCGCTCGGTGTGTGTGTGTGTGTGTGTGTGTGTGTGTGTGTGTGTGTATGTGTGTGTGTGTGTGTGTGTGTGTGTGTGTGTGCGTGTGTGTGTGCGTGTGTGTGGTTGTGTGTGTGTTGTTACCACCTTTTCTGCTTCTTCGAGCAACTGATCACCCTATCAATGGCCTCAGCGCGACATGGGAAAGACTTTAAAATGCTAAAATTAATATGCTTTGTTATGGCGTCGTTCGCATACCTTGATCTCTTACTGCGGCAGCGAGATGTGGACTTGGATTAGCTGCCACGCGCTAATGCGCTCGGCAATTATATAGGTGGGCATGGCTAGCGATCGTGTGGGTTAATGGCATATATAAACTACGCGCCCATGCGCATAGGCACGGAGAATCCATGGGTGCTTACAGAACTGGCCAAGGCGGGGGGCTTGGGGGGTACCCCCATCTAGGTACTTTTGCCTCTCGGTGCCTTGGTTTATGACGAGGCCATTAAGGGCTGGCTAGGGCATGGCTTATTACGCATGCGTGATTGTGGATACAGTTTATATATGCCATCTACCATCGTGTGCATAATGTAACAAGTAAATAAAAAATTTAGGAAATTTGAAAGGAAATATAGGGATTGCATAAAAAGGAAAGGAGACAAGATTGGGACACAGACATGTTATGAAATATCAACGTAACATTATGGGTACGTCGATATATCATAACATGTCTGTGTCCCAATCTTGTCTCCCTTCCTTTTTATGCAATCCCTATATTTCCTTTCAAATTTCCTAAATTTTTTATTTACTTGTCTCCCATCATTTTTTATGGACCTAACTACATGCATTTTGCTATTTTTGTAGTTTTCTTGGTAGTAAACATATTAGCTAATAGAGCTTGTAGCCTGAGGCTATCCAACATTTTTATCGCAACATCAATTGTTTGTGTATTATATTGTACCAAATTTTACTTTTAGTGGAGCTTTTGTTAATGAAATACAGCAAAGTAGTGCCTGGGACTACTATTTACAAGATTACAAGATTTTATTTCAGCATTAATTATTGGGATATTAAGCTTTAACACCACACAAATTTCCACTTTTTGTGCTACTTTTTTAGCGAGATATAGCTAACTATTGCCTGAGGATATTTTGTTGTTATATTACAAGTTTTACATTGTTTACAGAGATTTTATCACAACATTGATCATTGGGGTATTAAGCTCTACCATCACACCAATTTTCACATTTAGTAGAGCTTCTGTTAGTAAGATACGGTAATGCTAGCCTGAGGCTATTTTTTACAAGATTTACATGGTTTACAGAGATTTTATCACAATGTTGATCTTTGGGGTATTAAGCATTACCATCATACCAATTTTCACATTTAGTAGAGCTTCTGTTAGTAAGATGCAGTAATGCTAGCCTGAGGCTATTTTTTACAAGATTTACATGGTTTACAGAGATTTTATCACAATGTTGATCTTTGGGGTATTAAGCTTTACCATCATACCGATTTTCACATTTAGTAGAGCTTCTGTTAGTAAGATACAGTAATGTTAGCCTGAGGCTATTTTTTACAAGATTTACATGGTTTACAGAGATTTTATCACAATGTCGATCTTTAGGGTATTAAGCTCTACCATCACACCAATTTCCACATTTAGTGGAGCTTTTGTTAGTGAGATACAGTAATGCTTGCCTGAGGCTATTTGTGGTTGTATTACAAGATTTACATTGTTTACAGAGATCTTATCACAACGTTGATCATTAGCGTATTACACTTTACCATCATACCAATTTCCATATTCAATGGAGCTTTATTAGTGAGATACAGTAATCCTTGCCTGAGGCTATTTGTTGTTATATTACAAGATTTACATTGTTTACAGAGATTTTATCACAACGTTGATCATTGGGGTATTGAACTATACTATCATAAAAAATTTCACATTTAGCAGACCTTTCATTAGTCAGATATAGGATTGTGTGGCCCCATTAATAGTACATGGCCTGAGGCTATTTTTGTTTATTTTACAAGAAGTACATTGTTTACAAAATTTTTAACATGACGATGCACTATCCCCGGTGGAACTACATAACTGTACCAAGTTTCATGTTTAGATGTGTTACCGTTAGTGAGTTACGCTTGTTAAAGCGGAAGAAGAAGAAGAAGAAGAAGAAGAAGAAGAAGAAGAAGAAGATGGAGAATTTACAAAACGAACTTTTGTTAATTTAACACCTTTCTCTTGCATCAAATTATACCATTTTATAATCACAGTTAGTTTCTGGGTATAGTTACACATTCATGTCAACAGAAGTCCAGTAGGTAGCAAACTGAAAGTGAAAGTGATGAAAAACCTTATATATGGTTTTCAATGGGGATAGACCATAGCAATCCCTATATACACAGTACTACCGTACTGTGTGATATGGGTGGGCCTCTGTTCATGGCTGCATATTGGATCGTTGCGCATGCGCAGACGGCCGGACCAATAAAATTATGCTTCCGCCGGACCTAATGTGGGTACAGTTTTTCGATGAGCCTTCTAATGTTCTTTGCTAATGGTGGGTTCACGCTGCCTGGAATACAGGTCAATGTAAGGAAGTGGGATACTTCACTGTCACACTAAGCTTTGGCCTGTAACCTTCTGTATACTTTCGTATACCTAGTGTTTAAAGAGCATGAGCGTTTACGATAGTAAGCATGCGCATACTGGTAGGTATATATATATACCAGACCCACATTGTGTGTGTGTGGCCAAGACTAATAAACGTACACTGGCAAAAGCGCCCAGGGCTCTGCACTTCAGTGTTTATATTAGTTATTATTACTGGAGTTCAATCATCTCATGTTATTTTTTAGTTTCTTACCTCACTTCATGTTATTTTTTGGTTTGTAACCTCACTTCATGTTATTTTTTTAGTTTCTAACCTCACTTAATCAGTATATCGTTCCAAAATTAGACGCTTAATTTTTCTTGAAATTGGCAATTGCTGTTGCAAGCATGGACTCTGCTGTAGTCACACTTTCCTCATACAATTGTGGTATCAAAAATACCATTTGGATAAGGGATGCTGGTGGGTAGATATCTTTATTTGTCTGGAATATATTTCAAGCATAACTACAACTAGACAATGAATAGCACTAAAGCAGCGAAGAACTTGCCCAGCTGCAGAGAAGGCTTGAGAAGCGCGCTGTATTACATTAGCCTATATTTCAGGTAGCGTTTAGTACAGTGGAACCTCTCTATAACGGACACCATTGGGGAAAGCCAGTTTGTCCGTTATAGAGAGGTGTCCTTAGTAGAGAGGTTCGATATTTTAATGACCATAATAACTATTACTGTAATATATATACATGTAGTAATCATAATTCATCCATTGTAGCCTCTCTAGCTGAGGCTAGACTTTCATACAGTAAGGACACCACGGTATCCATCAGAGAACCTACTTTGGTGGCTTAGTGGCGGATCTAGGGGGGTATCCAGGGCTGCAAAGGAGCCCTCCTTAGGCTAGGGTATTCAGCAACTACGAATTCGTCGCCCTCACGTTTTACACAAGCGCGCGCATCGACATCGCCGTAAGCCAATTACCCGCATAGTACGCGGTACTGGTACAAGGGCTAGGGAGCGATACAGTACTAGAGGTTTATAGTTCGACACGCCCGGCCGTGCGCCTGGTCGTAATTGAATTTGCTGTCTGTTACAGCCAGCTGAATATTGGATTGTGGGTGTGGTTATTGTAGGTATGGCCAAGTGTCCGTTATAGCGAGGTCTATTTGTATTGCTGTTGGCGATTACGGGACAAAAAACGTGTCCGTTATACGGAATAGCGAGGTGTCCGTTGTTCGGGGGTTGCTTTACTATTGGAGTCTATGGAGCTACAATCCGGACTTGAGTAAGTGTCCGTTATAAGGGGGGTGTCCGTTCTTCAGAGGTGTCCGTTAAGAGAGGTTCCACTGTACTCCGTTAGGCTTTTGAACAACAATCGGTACATATCTCGCATATTACTTCATTGTCTATCCCGTCTTCAAAATGCACGTAGCCCTTTGGGCATGCTCACTGATGTAACAAAATGGCCGACTTTATGTACTGTATAAACGGGAAATAGCCGTAACTTTGGAACTAACCATTTATTTTAAAAAGGGCGCCGGGGTGTTTATTGGGCACAATGGCAGAATTCGCTGAATGGACTGTGCGCATGCGTAGATCAGCTGTTTTTGCTGTAACGTGCCTCGTACAGGACTTAATTACTGATTGCAGAGCGGCCCTACACATGAGCAGTTAGATATGACCACACACTCTTAACGCTGCACGCGTTGGTAACTTTCACTTAATAAGCACTGGCGCGGCGTCCATAAAACTCATGTACTAACGTCTACGAGCTGGGTATTTGCTGTTTGGTCGTGTGAAAACGGAGTCTGGTCGTGAGATCGTGTGACAAGGCCTAAAATCGTGTGTCACACGGTGAGATCGTGTGAGTTGAGAGGTCTGACACACACACACACACACACACACACACACACACACACACACACACACACACACACACACCAAGTACTGTAACCCTCCTGCGCATGCGCCGAGGGTTAATAACAATACATGTACGCAAAGTACATGATCCATCCTAGGACTATACACTGTGACTTGTATCTTATATACCTCCTCCACTTGACAGCGGTTTTCATTTTTAGTTCTAATTACACAAAAGCAGAGCAGCCTGGCTATCACAATTTTGACAAGTAAAATATAATGGGTCAAACTACATAAATTTTACAATACTAAGTAGTTGATGCCTCTGTCTGTACTGTTCTGCTATGTTGAGTCTTGGGTGGAGTGGAAGTCTGCAAGGGTAATTGATGAAATAAATGCCCTTTGTTTCAAGAGTTGTGTTGCATGCATGGAATCAGCTGTAGTAACACTTTCCTCAATCAATTTGTAGTATCAAAAGGCATATATTCCTCACTTTCAGTTTGTCCAATTGAGAGAGATGGGGGATGCTCGTCAATAGATAGTTCCTATCTGTAGGGGGAGTGCCTGTCCGTGAGGTGCTATTTAGTACTGACACTCCCAAGTGTGCTCCATGAGGTGATAACTTAGAGTGCAGTTTGTCTGGAAAAGAAGTATAATATAATTGAATTAGGAGGTAGTGTCCGGTGTGAATTTCACCCCTGTTACACCTTGAGCTACACTTAGGGTAGAAAGTTGATGAACCCCAATACACTCTCTGGTATACAGGATAAGACATTACCTTTGTCTTTGAAGTAAGGGAATAGTAGTGGATCTTTGCTTTTTGCTGGTTGCTTCTTGAAGGAGGGTGCAGCATTCTGCTGCTGTGGACTAGCATGAGGAATATGGGAGGAGAACACATCCGGTTTATTAGGTGGGCCATTTAATGGCATATACCTGCATGGAGTATATAATATACGACAACGTTTCCTAAATGCAAGTGAGACAAAGGAAGTGGAGGTTTGGAACACAATACGACAATATGACACTGACAAAACAAATACAGTAAGTGATTGATGGCATGCAACAATAATAACATATCTAACCCCATAATAAGGATGTAGGGAGGGTTAGTTACACATGACTGTCTTGCTGCCTATACACATACATGTCAGTGGCGTAGCTAGGATTTTAGAGTAGGAGGTGCTTGATCAGGTGCAAAGTGCCAGAAAAGATTTTTACTGGAAGCCACGCCCATTAATTAAATCACAAGTCTACATTATTAACATGTACACAAAAGATTAGCCAGAGCAGTGTTTGGGCTGGTCTTGAGCTGAATTTGTCTCGGATGTTTTCTGGCAAACTCCTCGATAACTTCTGAGATGTCCACGTGTATGTCTCTGTGGACGTGTTTTGTGAAGCACGAAGGGGGTGCTCGAGCACCTTTAGAACCCCCTCTGGCTACGCCACTGCATGTATACCGAATTTGGTTTGGTGTGTGTATCTGTCTGTATTCCTAACCAAAGTGTGCACCATACCTCATCATTGATGGACTAGTGCTCTATTCCTAGAGCATAATAGCCATAGTCTGCCACTCATGAAGCTACAACAAAGTATAGTGATTTGACCACAATTTCTGAGGTAGCATCCATTACTTTGATGTATCA
Organism: Theonella swinhoei; assembly: GCA_963970385.1. NCBI lineage: Eukaryota > Metazoa > Porifera > Demospongiae > Tetractinellida > Theonellidae > Theonella > Theonella swinhoei. The sequence goes on along the minus strand of OZ019949.1, from coordinate 5,097,308 downwards.
GAGAGTTAGTAGACTCTCCATGAAGGGATAGTGCTGATACACCCATTGGACTTAAAAAGTGAAACAACTCAAAAACTCCTGAACATTACAGCTACAAGAATAATATTAAAGGATGTAGTAATATGGCATAATACACCAAAGCAAAAAAAGGAGGACTGGGAGCACTTTAAGCAGGTAGGGAAAAGAATAACATCAAGTATCCGGAGAGCTAAACTGCACTACTTTGAATAGATGAGTAAGGAATCGGTAAAGACCCAAGAAAATCAAGGAAAGAAGTAACTAGGGTACTAAAGCAAGAAGACAATTGATGCCTTAAAAACTGACAGAAGAGTGATTACAGATCAACAGCTAGTTGCAGAGGAGTTTTGCAAGTACTTCTCTTTTCCATTGTAGGTAAAATTGAGGAATGTTCTCTGGACAACCATAAGAAGGAATTGGAGTGAGAGACCCAGTTCAAGTTCAGAGAAATTCAAGAGAGTGATGTGCTGAAAGGAAAGTGCTAAGGAGCTTGGATCCAAACAAGGCATGTGGAGCAGATTGCATTAGTGCTAAATTAATTAAGAAGGTGGCACCAGCAATCAGTCACACCCTTACCTCTCTCTTCAATACCAGTTTCAAAAGTGGAAAGACACCACAAGAATGGAAGTAAGCACATGTAAGACCACTGCCAAAAAGGGGAGACAGTGATACTGTGACCAACTTGAGACCTATCTCAGTATTGCCAGTGGTTAAGAAGGTTTTTGGCACCACCAACTGTACAACTACTTGCAGGAACATAACATTCTAAGCTGTTGGTTTCCGACCTGGACATTCCAGTCAAGACATATTGGTTAGTCTAGTGGAGAGGCGATAGATGAAAACACCTTATATATTAGTGGCTCTGCTTCTTGAATTGACATGAGTAAGACATTTGATGCAGTCAATCACTCAATTTTGCTTCAGACACTCATGGGGGGGGGGGGGGGGGAGGGGGGCTGAACTAGAATGGTTTACAGAGTAGCTGAGCAGTAGGAGACAGAGAGTATGTATTGGAGGTGTTTGGAGTGAATGGACAGAAGTGAAAAGAGGAGTCCCCCAGAGGTCTATATTAGACCCCTTACTATTCATTTGGTATGTGAATGATCTCCCACAGTCTCTTGGTAAAGCAATATGCTGATGACACTACCATGTCATTGTTGGCGAAGGATGTAAACAGTCTTAGGAAAGAACTAGAGGAAGATGCATTAGTAGGGGCTCAGCGTCAAAAAATCTACCTGCAAACAATTGTCACCTTAAGGTATTATTGTTGTATGCCATCATCCCCTGTCTTGCTGCATATATATATATGCAGCCTTGCTTCTCGTATTTTTGCACTACTATCCTTCAACAAATGATATTGTTGTAGTGATGGTGCAGTGATAGCAAGTGCTCATTTACAAGTTGCAGTGTGAGTACTCTAGGAAATTATTAGCCATGGAAAAAGTTCTGAGATGGTGATGTAGCACAAGCATGAGTGTTGCATAAGCTTCAAGGAGGGATTGTCCACTTCTGACAATCTGCTCTCAGGAACAATTGAGTGCCACTTGTTCGTCTTTTATTTTCAAAAGCATCTTGCCTATACTCTGACTACACTTAAAGTTGTTTATGCTGTCTATGCTCGTACTCCATGAAAATTACTGGGCCTAGGAATGTTCTCACCATCTCTGGCTAAGAGCTCTTTATCTGTGGTGAAAAATGCCTTCTGCTAGCCATATGCGGAATAAGTAAGGCAAAGGCGGGGGTTTCTGGATGGGAAGGGGTTTCCGAACTGGCATGCTTTCTCGTAAACAATGAGGTTGCCCAAAGTGATAATTTTGGTACATGGTGAGGATACTTCCTTGCCTTCATGTTGATACTGTTTTAGTTATTCTATCTTCACTTGCAATTGTTAGCTACTGTTCGGAACCCCATCCTATCCAGAAAACCCCGCCCTTACCTTATTCGAAGTAGCATACAAGGCCCACAAGAACTGTGCAGTCAGTGCAGCTGCACTCTCTCAACACAGAATAGGGGTAGAGCTGAGCATCTTTGTGTGGTAAATTCATTCAACTCTCTGTTTGTATCATGGTAGAAACTCAGTCTGCAAAGAAAGTTGCTGTAGCTTTCCCATGCCTGATGAGCATATATAATTTACAAATGGCAGTAGCTCATAGACTTGCTAAATCCAGTGGGGGAAGCAGAGGAATACGCCTTTCCTGAGGAATACATGCCGAACTGCGATGATTGCTGGAGCTTGGATTAGGATTTCCCTAGACCAGGCTCAGAAGAGTTGTGTGTGGTCATATCATAATCAGTTGTTCACTGTGCACCACTCGGGTTATTACAGTCTTGCTTCTTTAGTTTTTGGCACTATTATCCCTACATCCTTCAACATTTTAATGAAATGTTTTTTATACTTGTTTCAACAGTTTTTTCTACTTGTTACTATACTGTTGCAACAAGAATATTGTCATATTCAGAACTTAAAATAAAATACAACATACCACTATTTGATCATAAGGAAATATTATTGTCAGTGTAATCAGTAGTAAGACTTGACAAGGAAAGTAATTTCAGTGAGATCTACATCCTGTCTACTTCGAGTTTACTGCGCATATATTGTTGACGCAGGCGCGATCATCTAGTAGCGCATGAGTGATCACATCACAAATATGCAATCAATGAGGAAATGGCGTCCGATTATACGTAAGTGCTTATAAATCCTTGTCGTTCTCGTGCGAGAGGAATCTTGTGGCGATTCTGTTGGCCTAGGATCATGCACCAGAGAGAAAGGAATCATTTTATGCCAAAACAAAGGTGAGCTCATTTGTCAATTTTGACGTAGACCGTTTGAAGAAGAAGAAGAAGACAATGAACAAATCGGCGTTTTAGGAATTTCCGTGTACCATTGTAGCAGTGAATTTTACCAACTTTGAGAGTCTTACCATGTATAAAAATGCTCGTAGAGCAGGCTCGGTGTCTGAAAAGGCTTAGAACAGCCGCATTCGAGAGTTCTGAGTCGTTTTTGTTAAGACTTAATAGGCATGTCGGTGCCTATTGTCTACCGACTCTCTGATACATGTACATGCACAAAACCTGAGGGTAAAAACATTACTCAAATGTTGAAGGATGGAGAGTTGGTAATGCTAAAAATCATAGACACAAGACAACATACATGCATGGCAGGCAACAATAAACTCCCATCCCCACTATGGGAGCAGGTTCACATGTCCAACCCCATTTCTGCTATGGTGATATGCATTTATGAGAAGATGTAGAAATGGCAGTGCCAATACTCAGACAAACAATTGTATATAGCCGTGTATTTGAGAATCTTACCACGTATAGAAACACTTGTATAGAGCAGGTGTTGTGAGCAACTCTATCTAAGGCTAAAATCAACGGGCATGTCACGGCATACAAACTCTGATATTGCTGCCTTCCATGAATATAATATTGTGCTATTTTTGGCACTACCATCCCCACATCTTTCAACAATAGAATTACAAATGTTGACTTATCAACCTTGATACATAATATTATACAAAAACAATTCTTTATCACCTCTGCTTGCTGTCACTGTGTAGGGCATTAGTATCTGGTGAATGGGTGCTTTTCATGACAGACTGGGAGCTTGATGCATTTGGAATTCCATCATCTAAGGATCTAAGAGGTATTTATGTACATTGATGAAGACTGAACAGCCTTAATATTCTCTTTGACCTCTCCCACATTCAATGATAGAGATTGTGCTTATTTGTAGTCAGTTACATTGTAGGCAGAGAGCCTGGGGGGGGCAGGGGGGGCTTGAGCCCCCCCCACTTTTTGATAAGGGGGGGCTGAGCCCCCCCAAAATTTGGTTGTCAATGGGTCAAATGAAGAATGTAAAATTTCAGAATGAATGTATATAGTGAACTTCATGAACACCGAGCCCCCCCACTTTTGACATGGTGTCTCTGCCCCTGGTTACCATAATAGTGACAGTCTACTACTAAACATAGTCTTGTACCCAGACCCTCTCTAAGCGGGAGAGGGTCTTTGTGCAGCATCTATGGCTTCTCAAGTGGGTGTAAAATTGAATTAAGCTGCATCAAGCACAGGTGTACTGTACTTGACAGAGTAAACTGTGGTCTGTCAGCCACTTAGTTGCCGGAAAGAATGCGGCAAACGCTGCACAAGTCTACTATAGGAATGTTACCAGACCCTCTCCCGCTTTTAGAGAGGGTCTGGGTACGAGGCTATACTGTATATGGCAATAGTAATTTACATGTTTGTTATTGCCATGTACCAAATGTGCATATAGGAACAGGGGCCCAACCAACTTTAGTACACTTTTACTAAAATGTTGAAGTGCCAAAAAGCATAGAAACAAGGTCAAAGCTCAGCATGCATGCAGACAAAGGCAGGGGATGATAGCATGCAACAATCATAACATGTGTAACCCCTTTTAATATTAACATACAGATTAGGGATATGGGGTTACGCATGTTCTGATTGTTGCATGCTATCATTCCTTGCTTTTACCTGCATGTATGACCTTGTTTCTATGCTTTTTGGCACTTCAATCCCTACACCCGTCAACATTTTTGTTTCACTGATTTTTACTGTTGTGTAGCAACATGTATAAACCTATTGACTTTCGTACAGAGTTCTACCTCCCTTGCCTACCTATAAGCAGGACAGCTACCAACTCCTACATCCTGTCTTGTACAAATATTACGAGTACTGAGTACCACAGCGGGTCCAGTTGCCTATAACAGTTAGTTGTTCAAAGAAACCAACAAAACTAACTTCACGTGTTCGGCACGTGATCAAACAAGAAAATGGCATCTAAAACTAACACATATAAGGTTGCAGACCTGGAGTTCGACAGCATTGGGAGAAGTTATGAAGATTTTATTCATCAAGGATCATTTACGCTCCCGTATGAATGATTTCGTGAAAGAATTAGAGCTGTTACTAACCCCAGTTTCGCGGTAGGCCGTTTGAACTGAAGAAGAAAAAAGTACCCATGTCATTGCTTAAATTACAAGTGTAAAAACATTTTCACTAAAATGTTGAAGGATGTAGGAATGGTAGTGCCAAAAAGTACAGAAACAAGGTCAAAGTTCAGCATGCATGCAGGGGATGATAGCATGCAACAATCATAACATGCGTAACCCCATATTTACAGATGTAGGGATATGGGGTTACGCATGTTATGATTGTTGCATGCTACCTTTGTCTGCATGCATGCTGAACTTTGACCTTGTTTCTATACTTTTTGGCACTACCATCCCTACATCCTTCAACATTTTAGTGAAAATGTTTTTACACTTGTTTCACTGGTTTTTACTGTGTGTAGCAACGTGTATAAACCTACTGGCTTTCATTCTACCTCCCTTGCATACCTATGAGGATAGCCAGCAATTGGCTGTTACTCCTACATCCTGTCTTGTACGAATATTGCATACTGAGTACAACAGCGGGTCCAGTTATGGCAACAGTTAGCTGTTCAAAGAAACGGAGCAACGCTGGTAGCCAAACAGCGCGACAAACCACAACCACGACCAAACTTCTAACTTCACGTCTTCGGCACGTGAGCAAACAAGCAAATGGCACGTGAGCAAACTAACACTTCTAAGCTTGCCAAACTGGAGTTTGATGGGCTTTGGGAGAAAGTATGAAGATTTTGTGTATCAAGGATCATGTACGCTCCAGTATAAATGATTTTCGTGAAAGAAATAGAGTGATTACTAACCCCAGTTTCGCGGTAGGCCGTTTGAACTGAAGAAGAAAGAAGAAGAAGAAGAAGATGATGAACAATCGGCGTTTTTAAATTTTCCAAAAATCACCGTAGCTGTATATTTTACGGAGTTTGCGAGTACTATAGTGTATAGAGGCACTCGCAGAGCACGTTGTTTGTCTGAAAAGGCCTATAATTCCGCGTTTGAGAGTTCTCAGCCATTACTTTTGTATGGGACTAATGGGCGTGTCTGCGCCATCGCTACATATATAGTCTACCGACACTATGATATATTTGTTACCTTAAACTGAGCGTGTTGACAAGAGATGTAGGTGGACTTTTGAAGGAGATAGTGGCATGGTTTTTGTGAGGAATGGGAGGTGTTGGAACATGAGGATGTGAGGGGTAGGGGTGGTGGGTAGATGTGTAGGTGAGATGTGATGAAATACCTTCACTCTGTGGAGCTGTGGAATAAAAGTTGTACTTAAGTAAAACATACCTTACAGCTGCCAGTATATAGCTAATTCCATTGCTTCTAGTAGCTAATTTCATTGATGTCAAAAGTTCCTTCATAGTTAGAATACAGTAATGGTGTACATGTGACACAGTAGTAAAAATATTTTGGGTTAGAGGAAGTATGGATACTAGTGCCAAAACTCAAAGAAAGAAGCGTAGATAGGACGATGGTATATGCAACCATAATGACATGCATAACGAGGCCTTGCTCATAAAGATGGAGGGAACTGTGTGCATGCATTTTCAAAGTTTGGTGTAAAAGGAATACTTGTACTAATTTTGTTCTAGGTCAACGTAGTCTAGTGGTCTTTTTCACCTACTTTGAGAGAGTCTTATCATGTTCAAAAACACTAATGCTCTGCTAACTTCATCAGCAAAATGGGCATATTGGCATCATCCCAATACATAGGAGGTCTAATAAATGTAGGGAAGCTGCCAACACGCCCATTAGCCCTACACTGACAAACAAAACGAAACTTCCAAACGCTGCAGTTCTAAGTCATTTTAGACACATATCCATCTCTACGAATGGTTATATGCCCAGCAGTACCGCTATAGTGACATAGAGAAATTTGCAAAAATGGCAATTCTCCATCTTCTTTAGTTAGACAGACCAAGGAAGCATCCATGCAGCAAAATGACATGCAACAATCATAACCCCCTCCCTACATCTTCTATTTCTCCCTACATCCTTCAATATTTCAACTAGAGTATTCGAAGAATATGTACCCTGCGGCGAGTTTGGTCGAGGGCTTTCTTTCTCTTCTAAGCATCATTGTGCACAATAAACTACCACAATATACTGACGGTATATGGTAGGCAGAACGGCTGTATGCTCTCTGTAATTTAAAGCATTCCATCCACATTTGCACGTAATTTGCAATTATTGTAGGCGGAGCAAACTTCGCTAATTTTTGGAACAGCTAGCACTACAGAGAAATACCCACGTAGACGAAACTGGCGCCTAGGAAGGGAAGTAAATATGTTTTTCAAATGTTCTTCAAAGCCATATATATACTGTGCACATAGGACAGATTTCAATATTTTTTTGATGACTGACTGACTGACAGACAGACAGACAGAACCAATTGCTTAACACCGCTCTGCACATGCACAGCTGCAGGATAATAAAGTTTACTACACTATTGAGGTGTACCAGCATGCCCAATTAACACATAAACATGTCATGTCAATCACATACCAATATGTGGCATTGGAGGCAGAGTTGTGGTTGTCTGTGAAGGCGGGGAATGAGGGGTAGGTGGGAGCTGTCTACGTGGAGTTTGTGTACGGGAAGACAGAAGGTGAGTCTGGGATGCAGTGAGACTGGTCTGAGATGATGTCAGTGGTAACTTGTCTGGTGCTGCTGGTACAGTGGTCGTTGACATTGGAACTGTAGCAAAGGAAGGTGAAATAAGGATGGTGTTTTAGGGTCTATACAGTGCACTATTCACATGGAACTTTAAATAGAATATAGATCAGTGATTCTGAAGTTGCTACATTACTTGTATATATGCTTGTAAATAATACCTTTAGTTTCAGTGGTGTGAAATAGACCTCTTGGAGCTTTCTCTCTTGTAAGAAGTGGATCCTATAACACAGGTAGATATTTACATGATAACTTCTGTCATTGCAAAGAAAAGCTAATCATGATTGCTACAAATAAAGATGGCTAAGTTAGTCATTCATATATAAATCTTGGAAGTTATTATTATCTTACAACAGAGCCAACAAGGAAGTAAAGGGGAGATGATTGTGGGTTGAGGCTGGTACTAACCTGGATGTGTGTACATGCATGTTGTAAGTGCATTGATATGTAGTTCTGAAGGTGCATAATAACTCTAGTGTAATAGAGTTCTTGCCTTTCTAGGTTTCTTTCTTCTTTCTTTCCTGCGTACTCGGCCATCTGCATCGGATGTCTTGGTTTCATGGCTACCTGCTACTTCAGAGTGGACCTGTGCTACTTCCTGACGAGCCTGTTTGAAATCCATAATGCAGTCATACTCCCAAAACACATTGCTTTGTGTCAAACAATGCTACATGTATCTGAACCCATTACTATAATTATTCTACAATATTTGAGCAGCACCTTTAACCAAGAGATAATCCTGAATGGCCAAATATTTAGACATAGGCTTTTGCTTAAACTTGCTGTGTGCTTATATGTGTAAATGTAGCACAACAAAAGATCGTAACATGCAAAGTAACATATCCCTACATGGAGTTATTTGCAGTTGTATGTTATACTATCATTCTTGCTCTATGTATATACTGTCTATGAATTTTGCTGTTGTCCTTCAGCACTCTACTTTTGTAATATAGAAAAAGTCTTCACAAACCTTCCGTTCTGCTATCTCTCTCTGCCTGGCTTCATGTACACTACCGTAAATGGTAATTCCTAGGTTCTTTATCAGAGGATTCTCATCAAACTCCTTTTCAATTTTTGATCTGTTAGGGTACACATACATACAGAGTAAATACACTCTCTATGTAGGGATGGCAAAGTATATAAAATGCATGAATACAGCAACATATGCATGCATTCATAACCCCTCCCTTCATTTATACTACGGTTGTTGCCTGCTGTGTATGTATATTAGAGAGAGTCAGTAGAATATATAGGGGTGGTACTGACACGCCCATTTAGCCTTAACAAACCTAACGGCTCAGAACTCTCAAACGTGGCGGTTATAAGCCTTTTTGGACACAGAACCTGCTATACCAGTGTTTCTATACACGGTAAAAGACTCTCAAAGTAGGTAAAATATACTGCTACGATGGTACACGAAAAATTCCTAAACTGCTGATTTCTTCATCATCTTCTTCTTCTTCAAACAGTCTACTTCAAAATTGACGAAACCTTTATTTCGATTCCTTTCTCTCCGTTGCATGATCTTTGGCCAACAGAATCATTGTAGGATCCCTCTCAAATGAGAATGACAAGGATTTACTGGTACTTCCCTATAGTCGGATGCCATTTCCTCATTGATTGCATATTTGCCATACGATATACCCATGCATTATATATGGATCGCGCCTGCATCAAAAATATACGCGCACTTGATAATCAGTACTAACTTTGACAGGTTATTACATACAATGGAAAACCAGTGAAACAAGTTTAAAAAACATTTCATTAAAATGTTGAATGATGTAGGAATAGAAGTGCCAAAAATCAGACAAACAAGTATATGCAGCAAGACAGGGGATGATAGCATACAACAGTAATACCATGCGTAACTCCTCCCTGCATCTTTTATTAGTATGGAGTTACGTGAGGTATTACTGTTGTATGCCATCATCCCCTGTCTTGCTGCATATATACAGTCCTTGTTTCTCTGATTTTTGGCACTTCCATTTCTATATCATTTTACACTTTATCTTGTTTCTATGATTTTTGGCACAACCACCCCCACATCCTTCAGCCTTTGAATAGAAATAATTTTGTAATCTTAGTCTCATGCCCAGCCACCCACCCTTGAGGGAAAGGGACATATATTGAAACACTTCCTGGTCCTATATGACATAATGTGTTTTCCAAAATTCACATGCAAATTGTACAGTTCACAACTTGCAGTTAGAGTATAATGCTACTCACGGACTGTCCATTTTTATCTTATTGGCCTTTTATGTTTGAAAAGCTGCTTCTACAGCTGAGTTTATGACTCCTAGTAAGTAGTAATTTCATTCATAACACGCTATTACAACACTGATCTGCAATATGATTGCTGATCTCGATTTTGAGATCAAGGACTAAGGAATGCATCAATAGAGGGTCACAATACGACATAAATTGTCATGCTATGAGCTCGTCCCAACTGGCATGTAGCATAGACAAAGGACGTCGTTTAGTGCATCTGCAATGGTTTCATGTATGCACACACACAAGGTTGTGGACTGCATGTAATTTGCCTACGTTTAGCAATTTAATATGTGCTCTGACTGCCTGAAATTAGATAGTAACTGGGCAAAATCCAAATGATGTAATGATGTGTAGTGAAAAGGAATCAAAGCAAAGATGTAGGGATTGTAGTGCCAGATTTAACTCGTGTACAAAAGCATCTGATGCAAGAAACGGGGATGATTGCATTCATTCATTTCTACAACATGTAGCATGCCATCATCCTGCCTTGCTACATACTGTATATACTTGTCTGACTTCTGGTACAAACATCCTTACATTCCCAGACTTAATATTTACTCCTATACAAAATATACATACCTTAGATCAACAGCAAATTTCTCAGTCCAGCCATTCATAGTGAATAGTTCATGTCTAAGTAACTGTGAACATGTGGGTCGGTCATGAGGGTCTAGTCTGAGAGACCACTACAGGGAAAATGAGAATAGCACTGAAGCGCTTAACTCTCTGCATGTGTATTCATTCATGTGTGAAACTTTATAAAAATGCTATGCTATTGACTAATTACGTGAAGCGAGAGATATACAGAAGATTTGCAAAAGACGAAGAAGCAGCTCACTGCCTTACATTAAGTTGTACTCCAGGTAGCATTTTGCATATATATATATCTCCTTATAGAAGCCTTAGAAGGCCCTTTTGTCGAAAATTCATGCTGCATTACGATGTCTCAGTAATTTTTAATGAAGTGTTTATACAAAATCCCTTCTTATAACAGTCTACTCCTTGTCATGCCAAAGATGTCAGTACTGTCATAATGTGTGACATTATGACAGTACTGACACACACACACACACACACACACACACACACACACACACACACACACACACACACACACACACACACACACACACACACACACACACACATGCACACACACACACACACACACACACACACACACACACACACACACACACACACACACAGAGCAAGCATGTTGCATATGGTAATGATGCAAATGGTATTTAAAGGAATATGTGTTGATATTGCCGAAGGCATTTTAACTTCTCTGATGTCTAGCACCAAGGAGGTGTGTATGCTAGCTAAGTGTCTAGTTCATTAAGGGGCTAGTCTCTCTATAAAGGCAATAAACAAGCATATGTATATAATGCATGTACATAGTGCATGCATGTACTAGTATCTAACCTTTATAATGTCCATTGCTGATGGAGATAGCTGAAGATATCTTCTTTCCAAAGCCTCAAGCTCTCTTGCTTCAGGCAATCTCATGCCAATGAAAAGGGGATTACGACGAAATATCTCTCGATGCTGACCAATCAGGTTCCCTACATGGAAGTAAGTATATTTTGTATGGGTGAACATGTATGTAACAGTGCATTCATCAGGTAGTTATAGGTAAACAAATGTGGAGGGTCGTTCCATGACCCCAACATGGCATCATTTACTTTCTGGCATCTTTTGCTTTTTTGTGTGCTGTAACCAATCTGAGATATCACCATGTCTACCATGTATGTATGTCTAAAGGATGCATGCAGCATAGGCACTCAAACTAAAAAAAGTGGGCTTATATTAAGCGATGACAATGAAAAAACACAAAATCCTCACCAAAACATTTTGTGATAAGGTGTAGTTGGTCAATGTCTGACTCTCCAGGGAATAAAGGCTCTCCAGTCAGCATTTCAGAGAACAAACACCCAATTGCCCACACATCCACTGCCCTAAAAGTTTTTTGTTTTGTATATCAGAAAAGTATATACACATACATGTCTTTCACAAGTGTATCACTTAAAAGCCTAAATCCGGGAATAACGTATACATGGTGACGGTTTCTCTGAAAAATAACTGCCTTGGGCTAGTTGTGTTGTGGTGCATTGTCTTTCTTTCTCTCTAAGCATCTCATGGATAATTAAGTCATGTATATACTTGGTTTGGTGTTTGGTGTCTTTGCTGGTTTCATTACCGCGGCCTTCTCCTTTATACTGAGTTTGAGTTCACCAGTTTATCTGGTTTGTGATGCTTGAGGTGATTTGGTTGCTTTGTATTGTATATGTGATTCTAGCCCAGCCAGCTGAGCTGCCTCGGTAGCTCAGTTGGTAAAGAGCTACGCCTAGCAAGTGGACGGTCGTGGGTTTGAATCCCACCTGAGGCAGTTTTTCTTTGAAAAATAACTGCCTTGGGCTAGTTGTGTTGTGTTGCATTGTCTTTCTTTCTCTCTAAGCATCTCATGGATAGTGTCATGCATATGTGTCTGGGATTACAATTATACAAACAAATTACGTGGACACCTAGCACATTAGTAAAGCAGTTACACCTAACTGTGTGTTGGTCAATAGTGATGCTTACATAAAGGCTAACATTGAATGTCTTTAGCATGGTTGATATGCATACTGCATGCATCTACCGTGAGACATCACACACATAGTACTAACATCATTACACTATTGGACTAACTTACAATGGACTTGCACAAGGGCTCACACGGGCTCACAAGGTCTTACTTATATAACATATCGCCATGCATGTATACCTGCCATAACTAGTGTCTCCCACCAGCAACTCTGGAGCTCTGTACCAACGTGTAGCAACATAGTCTGTGTACACCTCACCTGGTGGAGCTGAATAATAATATGCACACATAATTCAATGGTTTATGCATGCTATATATAATTGTTGCATGTCCATCCCCTGCCTTTGCCTTCATACTACTTATTTTTCATCCCATCATCACTGCTTTAGCCTGCATATGCTGCATCTTGTTCCTCTGCTTTTTGGCACTGTCATCCCTACATCCCATGAAAACTCTTGTAGTAGTAGAGGTGGAAAATTTCAAGAAAAATGTTATGTAGATACTACACTATTTTCATAATGATTATGGTGCTAAGTGTGGTGCATATTTGCTGACTGCACAGTGTTTTCATTCGCTAAGTGCTGCAGTGGGATGTTTGGTTTTCCTTATAGCATATAAATCAGAAGCCCAGGCATTAGCATAGCAACTAGGAATACACAGTATTGATGAGGGTCAACCAGCCCTAAACTGCCCAGTTTGCCCCTACTAATCCATATAAGCTGTTTAAGGTAGGCCTGTCTAACTTAAGAAGATATTCATATGTCTTCGTTGCTAAGCAGCATAATGTAACTCCCTTGAGGTATAGAAAACACTCATAGGACACAAAAAAGCTTATAACTGCAACATTTGGGAATTCTGAGTCATTTAATATGAGCATACTGCCATCCCTACATATACATATATAGACAGTATATCAGCATAGTACAACCAATAGACATTGACTCATGGAGTCATTTTATATGAATACATGTATACATGCATATCGATATTCACAGGACATATGCTGACTAGTGCTGCAGTAGTAAGTGGCCCAGTTGGAATGAATATCAGTACCAGCCCAGTGAGAATGAATATTAGTACCCTCTTCCTTGATTTGCTTGCAGGGGGTGAACAATGACTAAGGTTATACATAGATTAGTGTGCTGCATCAAATCCAATCGACAGACTCATGGACAGGGCAAATGTCTGGGAAAGCTCTCTCGTGAATATTGTAGTGACATACATATACTCAATACCAATGCACAAAACAGATATAGTGGTACTTATATGTATGTGAGGTATGCAACATACCCATACCACAGACATGAACTCGGAGCCTTCAAAATGTGGACATGTACATGCAGGTAAATTATTAATGTCATTTAGCATGACATTGCAATTTCTATGAACAAAATCATGCAGCAAGTCCCTTACATACATTTGGTCAACAATGATGCTACATATACCTACCAATAGTCCTGGCAAAGCCGAAGTCACAGATTTTGACAACTCCTCTTCTGGAAATGAGAATATTCTCTGGCTTTACATCACGGTGGATTATCTATTCATAAGAACATGGTGGTGAACAGATCTGACCCAGGCACCGCATAAGTGAACGCACTATTATGAGATGTAGTGAATTGTGTAGGGGGTGCATGGATGCATGTGTACCAGTGGGATTTATAAGTAACTTAATTTCAGGGTGTCATCGACTCAAAGTACTTGGTTCTTCTGTCTAAAGTAACATTAACATGGAATGTTTTAAATAGTCTCACATTGTGCAAGTGGCAGAACTCCACTCCTTTCAGTACTTGCCACATAATCTTTTTTACATGGTTTTCCTCAGCACCAGCTGGGAAGCGCTCTAGGTCATCCAATGCTGTGCGGTCGACAAACTCAAACACCAGGTAAAGTCGCTTCTTTCTTCGAAATACTTCCAGCAGATTTACCAAGTTCTCATGACGTAATTGCTATTATTAATGCATGTGTGCATGGAAAGGGAGAGTGTACATTTAGTTCTTCCATAAGAGAAACCTAGGCAATATCCATTAGTATAGTTACAAAGTACATAAAACAAGGAGGCCGAGTATATTTTTCCATACACATTTCATGTGGCACGGTCTTGGAAACTTAGGGTCTATATATAGAGTCCTGCATACCAACAATTATGTCTACAGAGATGCATATACCTTAAGCATTTTCACTTCCCGAAGAGCAATTTTTTTCACCATTTTATCATCTTCCGTCTCTAAGAACTTCTTGATGGCTACAACCTGACCTGTCTCCTATAGACAAAGCCATAGATAATGCAGGGTATTAGGTGCCAACATAATTATTAGAACCACACCACTGAATGGACCCTAACACCTAAGAAAGTCTAATCATAGCATTAACAGTTGTTGGGCCTATGAACCACAATAAGCTAGGTCTCAATTTTTGTTAGATCTAGCTTTAGAACTTTACAGACAAGCCAATAGAGCTGTAGTAACACTTTGGGAACATGGGACAGGGCTGTTAGATTGGGGACAGTTTTCTACCTATGCAATACAAGGTAGTTTACACAGACTATACCTCAGAGAACAAACTGCTCTCTAAAGTATTATTTACACCTCACTCTACTATCCTCACCTTATGTTTGCATTTCATTACCATACCGTACGATCCTTCCCCTAGCATGCCCAGATTTTCGTACTTCTCCATCGTTCATTGAGTGAAGGGCGGTGCTACGCAAGACGCAATAGGTATATGGTAGCTATATTATACATACACGTCTTCGAAGACTGGGAGAGCAGAGCTACCTATTATTAGTATACAATAACATAATATGTTTAGCGGTTGCCTAGCACAAGCGATGAATACTTATTCAAGACTACGCTGGGTAGACATACGTAGGTAACAGATATGGCATCGGCGGTTGAGTCAGTCATGTGCCAATACGGATCAAGATACTGTTCAACCACTGACAGTTTAACCATGGGTCGTCCATAACTACTAATCGGTCTGGGGTTTTGATTTAGCTTCTATACAACAGAAAGGCCAGCCCCACCCACTTCCATGAATGCGGACGCGTTGAGGTGCACAACCTTAGTTTCAATACTGCTTAAATATGCGTGGTCCAGCTCAATTTTGTAATGTTAAGATAGTGTGAAAATCAATCACATTTTTTAGTTTAAAGAATGTGGATCTATGGGGAGAAATAAGTGCGGAATAACAGCAATCTCAGATATAGGGATGGAAGTTCATTCAGCACAGTGTCCATCATTCTTACCTTCTCTGTACATCTCCTTCCCTTATAATCATCTGTGTTGTAAAGCATAATAATAATAATAATAATAATAATAATAATAATAATAATAATAATAATAATAATAATAATAATAATAATAATAATAATAATAATAATAATAAGTTACACGTGCTCCTGAATACCTATTTTAGCATAGGTATATTTACGGGTGAAGGATGTAGGCCTGGGATGGCATGCAGTGCCAAGGAGAAATAATATCTTAATGCAATAATGCTATTCCTAATGTTCTGGGAGGTGAGATCTAGTCTGCTATTGATGTTGTATGCCCTTGCTCGGAGCACGAAGTCAGATCATAAAGTTTAATGGTAGCGATGGCATCGGGGCACCAACCTCAGAGTATCAACACCAATAGGAAGAAAGTGAACCTTTTATCTTTTTCTTCTTTTATGCAATCCCTCGTTTGTTCTTTATTATTTTTCTCCGTTAATATTGCTGCTAGATCTAACAGTCACGTTCTTAAACTTCCAGACACGTCGCCGCTCGCGTCGCCGTTACTGGTAACCGTGAAAATGTTAGGTACAACTTTCTCTCTTTGGTTGAAGCGTTTCGTCTTGCACTTCGAGAAACATGGCAACACTCATGTAAGCTGAAACTAGTCAGAGCACGAGTCTAGATATATACATCTTCTAGCACTATAAAAATGGAATTTCATGAATTTGCATAATTAAAATATTACACTCAGGCCATAATAGGCCAGATGTAGGTAGAAATAAGAGAGGTGAGAGAATTAATAATGAAGTTTAATAAAGATGTTGTAGGCCAAGCCAATTCTGATTTGGAAGCCCTTACAATGCTGGTGTTAGCCATGGGTCAAAGGATATTGAAACAAGAAAATGAGATTAATAGGCTGAATCAAATAGTTCAGTCCCAGTCTGATATACAGGCAGAAACTGAATCCAATTTCAGTGCCGGGGACCCACAGCCAATAAATCCTAGTGCCACCTCTAATTCAAACTCCACTCACGCCCCCTTCGAATCCAATGCCTCAGTTACAAAGAGCCAGATACGAGCTCTGCAAGCAAAGGTAGATTCTTTAACATCATCTCTGATAAGGGAAAAGGAGAGAGAAAAAAGGAAGTGCAATATCTTAGTGCCTGAGGGGGAATCACTAGAAGGTGATCAAGATAAAGTGAATGCCATCTTTCAACGACAGTTTAAAGTTGAATTTAAAGCAGTTCAAGTCGGGAGGATTGGTAAGAGAAACGAAGCAAAACCAAGATTATTATTGGTGAAATTGAAATCTGTTGATGATAAGATAAAGCTTCTTAGATTAGCGAAGGCATTGAGGGGGTCTGACATATATCTTATGGAAGACCTGTCTAAAGCAGATAGAGAAGGCAGACAGAAACTGGTAAAGGCGATGAAGAAAGCGAGAAGCGAGGGAAAGAGGGCATACATTAGATTCAGTGATGGAAAGCTGATTGTTGATGGCATTGTATTTGAGGCAACTTCAAACCCAAACCCTGAACATGTCAGTGTTCATGCATAGAAACACTGCCAACACCTCAGGAGACAATACTCAATTAAATTTGCACAATGGAATGTTTGTGGATGGCCTACAGATTATGATCACTCATGTAATTTCAAACGAATGATAATTGATAAAGGTCATTATGACATTATATGTCTGTGTGAAACATGGCTACGAAACAATGACGGCATATCAGTACCTGGTTACACATGGTATGGGAATAATAGAAAAGTAATTTCAAAAAGGGCTATTAGAGGATCAGGGGAAGTTGGATTGTTAATTAATTCTGACTTATTATCAATTTATAATGTGACAGTGTTAGAATTTGAAAGTAAAAACGACTGCTTTCAATATGCCTTTTGTGTGTGTGTATGCTACCTACCCTCCTCGATGAACAATTCAATCAAAACTGATGAAAGATCTTCATGGAAAACAGTCTGATTTCTGGTCACTGATCAAAACCTTTTTGGGCCCAAGAAGAGCTACACATTCACTGATACCACTTCAGATAATTGAGAATGAGAGAGTTATCTCTTCCTTACCAAAGGTTCTGGAGAAGTGGTGCAATGATTTTAGTGGCCTACTGACAGCTGCCTCAAGTAATGATAAACCATCAGCAGCTGTGACAACAACTATTCAGAATGATGCTATAATTCCTTGGGAAAATTGTCACACATGAGGAAGTAAAGCAAGCAGTGTTATCCCAGAAGAATAAGAAGGCCCCCGGTCTGGACAACATACCAGCAGAGGTACTAAAAAATGTTGATTGCATAAGGTTTTTGACAGATCTCTTCACAGCCTGTATTAAACATTTAGACTCAGTTGTCATTCCTTAGAAATAGAGACAGGGCGATATGTAAGACCCTATTTACCCCCCCGAGGAAAAAATTTGTCATATATGCAAGGTGATGGAGGATGAGAAACACCTTCTGTTGAGTTGTCCAAGAACCAAATCTCTTCCTGAATATGACCCTTTTCTTAATACTTGCATTGAGTCTATAAGAAGCTTCAACTTTCTGACCATTAACAACAAGTTCTTTTCTATAATGTCATCCCAAGACCATAAGTCAATATATCACTTAGGTAGACTTCTATACATTGTATTTAAACAAAGAGATACACTTTAATGTTTCTGACAATTGGGCCTTCTGGCCTTTATAGTCATTAAAATTTTTATTATTATATATATATACAGGGGCGGAGAAATATGGGGGGCAGGGGGGGCTCGGGCACCCTCACTTTTCATAGTGAGCAGCCCCCCCCCCACTTTTGCAACACGGATACATATTATTATTGTAAGAGCATTAGCTTTGTTCCCAGGCCCACTCCCGCTCCGCGTATATCTTGCACGCGCACACTCAGTCGTGAAATTGGCGATCTTCAAACGATCGAGCTCAGGTTTACGTCTTCTGCGCATGCGCATTGTGAAGGGTTTTTACAACTCGCTTCGCTTCTCCACATTGAGCCCCCCGAGCCTCCCCACTTTTGAGTGGCTGTCTCCGCTCTTGAATATATATATATATATTTAGTGCATAGCTGTCAGAATCTGCTAATTTGATTGGTGAATTAAAAGTGTCTTATATGCATATTAATTTTATCTACAATCTAACACAAAAACATATAGAGCACCTACAACACTAACAAGAAAGCATATAGAGCACCTACAATTCTAACGAGAAAGCATATAGAGCACCTACAATTCTAACGAGAAAACATATAGAGCACCTATAATTCTAACAAGAAAACGTATAAAGTTTTAACAAGATATGTCAGGTGTTCATGAAATTTGTCAGGTAGGCCAGATAGCTTTTAAGTCAAGGTTTGTTTGATTATACATGGCTGTATGTACATGTTAAATACTCATGTGTACATTACAAGTTATTTATTGATGCTGATAATAACAGAGTTGCATGAGTGAAAGTAAAATGCACCACGCACAATCAAAACGCGAACAATTACGCACAAAGGGGAAGGCCCGGGAACCGAGGCTACGTCCTGAGCGTAGGCAGCAAGGAATAAAGTATTTAAGTCAGCCCCCTGGTCTTCACGCAAGAATTTTAAAGTGTTGTCGTCAAGTAAGTCTCTTAATTCTATTTTGGCGCTCGCTTCTCCTACTGCCTAAACTTTGAATGTGCTGTGCTATGGAAACGAAGGCAGTTGCTGCTGCACATGCGGTACGCGCTCGCGCATTCGAGTTACGCATTTCTCAGCACTGCACTGAACGTTCGAACTCGGACGCAGCTAGCTCGAAAACGAAGCTCGAAGCGCAATCCGCTGCACTAAGTACACACTGAGCTAGCTGCACAAAATTCTCTGCACTAAACACGGTAGATACTTTGTCCGAGGTATCCACGGAAATCATGAACCCTTGGGCCGTGTTAGTGCCCTCGCTACGGGTTCATGATTTCTGTAGATACCTCGGACAAAGTATCTACCTGTTATATAAATCGTGCCAGTTGTACGACTAGGTGGGTTCGCTCCGCTCGCAAATAATGATTTTTGAGGTTAGGATACATCAGGCCTGCCAACCATCACGCATTGAGCGTGGAAATCCACGCGTACCACGCATCCACGCACGCCTGGCTGAAAGTCCACGCATTAACTAGCATATGATTATTTTCATGGGGGCATCGATTTAGAATTTCATCTTATATGCGAAATAAACAATGATGGTGATTGAGTTGTGAAGCAAGCAGATAAGTAGTTCTAAAGAACAAGAAAGTAACAAAAGAATATAATATACAGTACTCAAAGAGAAAAATTAATTGTTAACTAGTTACATCATTTTTCCAAGCATTTTACCCTTTTTCCAAGCATGTTTACCTAATTTCATTGGCAATTCCAAGTATCTTTAATAAATTGGTTGGCAGGTATGATAGATCTACATTTCTTGGATCTCTTTTTCCTCTCGCGTGTATGCTTAGAGTCTGAGTCTGGGAACCAGATCTAGACGAGGACTTCTCACTTTCAGTTGGGTCTCCTGATCCAGAGGCTGTATCCTCGTCATCGTCTTCAGTGTGACGTAATGTACAACTGTGCTCGTCTTCAATCGCGGCTGCGTTCAGCATCTGCAACGAGACCTAGCAGTAGAAGTGTAGCATATAAGCAGGGAGACAGAGGGTGATGGCACACAGCAATAATAACATCCTTTATCAGAGATATGCATGCGCTGTCATGCCTGGCGCGGGCGCAGATGCTTATAGACGTTTCTGTGAAGCCTCTTTCTATTACGTATTAGAGAGTCGGTAGACTCTATGTAGGGATGGCGCCGACAGGACACGGCCATTTTCCAAAATAGAATGGCTCAGAACTCCCAAACGCGGCAGTTACAAACCCTTTTAGATACATACACGTACTCTACGAGTGATTCTGTACCCGCTAAGACCCTCAAAGTAGGTAAAATACACAGCACAACGGAAGTTGCCACACCCCTCTTTTTTGATTTTTTTTGTTCATCATCATCATCATCATCATCTTATTCTTCTTCTTCTTCTTCTTCTTCTTCTTCTTCTTCTTCTTCTTCTTCTTCTTCAGTTGAACTGGCCTATCGCAAAAGCGGCACAAGTACTGTCCTTGGTTTTTACATGAAACGACTCCTTTCCCTTGCGTGCGTGATCCTTGACCAAGAGAATCTTCGTAACTTTACTCAGGGCTCTGTAATCGCAAATTTTCCTCATTTGTTGGAAGCCATTTTCTATATGGTCACGTGCACACTTTTCATAGAAAGGTGGGGCTCAAGCGCGCGCAGGTCCGCGGGAATAGAAGCGGGTGGGGCTCGTGCGAAGACAAGCAAGTAGGGATTACTCTACAAGTGTAAAAAACATTTAATTAAAATGTTAAAGGATGTAGGGATGGTAGTGCCGAAAATTAAAGAAACAAATTGTAATAACCCGCAGTGAACAACTGATTATGATATGACCATACAAACTCATGTATACAGTTTGGAGTTCAGAGTTCACGCTACCACAGAGATGAATTACATCATGTATGCAGACAAGGGATAATTGCATGCAACAATAACAACATGCGTAACTCCATGAGAAATTATATACATAAGTTGTGTATGGTCATATCTAATCAGTTTTGTTCACTGTGGGTTATTACAATCTTTAAAAGTATATATATATATTTTATTTCTATTTTGTATTTAGTTGCCATTATAAGTGATAAATGATCAATGAATTCAGGGTGATTGTATTAGTTGATCTTTCGGTGCATGTGCATCTGTCATCAGCTTACCGTTGGACTAGTTTTCACTCCATTTAAGTGTCCTTCATATCGATTTACAACTATGTATTTCCAGAGGAAGAAATTATTTGGTGCAGCTAACTGGACTGGAGTCACACTGCACTTGGGCCATACCTTGATGTGTAACAAGTGGACCAGTACAGCTGAAGAAGTAGAATTGTGTGACACTGTTCTAAAGGGAGAAAAGTAGACGAGTACGAATGTGCATAGATCAGTTTCCCAGGCACGCAATAATTGTGCGGGGGCGAGCTCGCTTCCGCACAATTATTGTCACGCATCGTAAACAAGGAATCCCTTGGAACCAAGGCAAGAATGTGCACACATTGAGGAGAGAAGTAGTAAACAGGACATATGCAGTAAGGGTTACCTGGAAAAAGGGCTGTAGGTCTCTTAGAAATTCAATACTATCAAAGCCAAGTTCAAAATGTGGGAATGATAGTGAATGTACAGGTGAGCAGTCATCATAGAGAGTTATTAAGTCTCCTCTATACAGCTGGTATCTGGTTTCTCCACAGAGAAATTATTTCATTTCCTTTAACGTTGAGTCATTGAATCAGGCCAAACTGAGATTACCCAGTATCTCACCAAGAGCATCGTGGAAATAGGCCAGGGATGCTGTATTTGATGAACTAGTGTCCACCAAGAATCCAAAAGCCAAAATGGGCCTGCAAAGTCATTCTCAAACACAGCAACTGGCATGAAGACCCCACTACCCACTGTTAGATATGATTTTTCTTGTTCTCTATTTGTACAAGGCCCTGCTACATAATTGATTTTTCCATAGACATTCTCTGCCTGAAGAAGACTTGAAAAATCTACAAAGTGAAATTTGTGGGTAAATATGAAAAATTAATGCCGTTACTTACCATCCAAAATACAATAATTCTGCAAATTAACAATGGTGAGGGTACCTAACACCACAATTGTTAAGAGCAGCCTGTATATTCAGAAGAAAGGCCCCACTAAATATTTTACATTGTTATAGCAACGCACTGTATTATTCATTGCTAGACTATTCCAAGGTCACTTGCCACAGAAATAGACGTACCTAATTTCCTAGAACTGATGACTTAATTCTATCACTCAGTGCAGCAATTAGAGTTGTTTAAGTTAACTGGTTAGTTCCACAAAATTCCTTGATGATACTATATATATAACCATCGGCGCGCGCATGGGCAGCTAGTTGGGGCGAGCGTGAGCGAGCCCCTACCTTGATGATGTCAATGGCAGTTGGTCTGTCCGTCCGTCCGACCACGTACGTCCTCATGTTTGCGCATGTGCGAATTCATGTGACTAAGCAAGATCACGTGACATCGAAAATCTGTCTCATGAGTCATGATGGAGCAAGTTGAACGTCAGCAGAGGCTGGAACGAAGAAGACAACGGGAACGGGAGAGACGTGCCGGAGAAACACCTGAAGAGAGAGACAGAAGACGGAACCTACGAAATCAGAGAGACCGGGAAAGAAGACAGCAAAATACGCATGTGCAGAATTCGCGTGACATCGCGTATGCGCAGCGTATAAGCGCTCTGTATTGCATGCTGCGTATACAACCGTTTGGTATATAATAACACGCTCGTATAGTATCTATGCTCGTACCTACCTCACTCAAGCTCGCCCCATAATGACTTAAATTTCACTCTTGTAGTACTTTGTGTGTGCGTGCGTGTGTGTGTTGTTGGTGGGGGGCACAGCGTCTAAAATCCACTGCGCATGAGCAGAAAAAAATCTGCGATGAGTCGTGCGTGGTACTGCAGATTTCAGTTCCGTTTGAACATTACGTATTCCGTGAGTGCAGCGTGACTGTAGCGTGACTGTAGCAGTAGCAACTTCTTGTACACAGATCTTCACGGAAACGTTTCTGGGCCTCAGTAGTACTGTTTCCGTGGATTTCCGTGTACAAAAAGTTACTACCGCTACAGTCACGCAGCATTCACGGAATACGCAATGTTCAAACGGAAGTGAAATCTGTAGTAGATATCAGTGTGCAGGTCGCGCGTGTAAATGGCAACTGAGGTCTTAACGGGAGCAGTAAAATCTTTCCAAGATGATGGAAAGGGAAAGAAAGACGAGGGAACGTTGCTGGAACCTAAGGACTTTTTCTGGGATCAGTTCCTAAAGTACATTAGCTCCGCCATCCTCGCACTCACCGTTCTTAATGTGTCTGTCGAGTTTTTGAGAAGGGGAGGCGTGCAGTGTTTTCCACCAACCATATCCAAGTGAGACTTTCCAGCAACATACACTTCACGTACTATTTCAGAAGGACCAATCCCTGTCCACGGGGCAGCAGTTACGTAGTGTGCCTATATACACCTTAACTACTTACCTAAGCTTTTAAGGTGTAAGCTATATTTTAATTTTTTACTTTGTAGAGATCAAAATGAAAGTGACTTCACCCTTCGTCAGTCCGACTACTTAAACTCTTTCTGCTCTGAGAGTGTCCCATCCTCAGAATTTTTTCCTCTCTACATTCTTGTTCAAGGACTTCTTCTAGTTGCACCACATTTCATATGGGGGGCTGTGTTTAAGGGTGACTTTGATAGTTTCTTTGCTGTCACAGAGAAACTAGATCGTCTTCGTGACCGCAATACTGGCATGTATGATTCAACAAACTTTGATCGTGTGGAAAAACTGGAACTTGAGTTTGGTAGCAAACGAAAACGTATCTTTCTCTCTTATATTCTGAAGTTGCTCCTGCAGCTTGCTATATGTGTTGCTACTGTCATTTTCAGTGAGACGTACTTCAATGATTTCTCATTTACATTTAAGTGCCCTGTTGGCAGCAATGAGAGCGTGGTTTTTCCTAATGAGAGCGTGGTTTTTCCTGAGAACTGGCCATTAAACACTACTATTCCTTGTGTTTTTACCAGTCTCAGGGTGCTTAGCCTAATTCGATATGGTGACTACATCTTGACAGGAATGGCAGTTGTTCTCATAGGTGTTGGTCTGATATGGTGTGTGATTCGGCACACTAAAGAACTTGGTCATATTGACATTGCTCAATTTGTCTTTCAGTCATGCTTGACAACAAGGACACATGTTTTTCCACCTTTTTATGAAGTGCGCTCAAAGTTGAATCCAACTGAGAATTGTTGGTTTTGTTTCTTCCCATTTGCTTTGTGTTTCCCTTGCTGTAAAGGTTGTATTTTATGCTCTTTTCGATTCATGTTGTTCACCCCTCGCATTCAGAATGACCTTGATTTTCTTCAGATGACTCTCTTTCGAGCCGATTCGAGCCACGGTCGTGTATTTAAGGAAATTCAGATTGATAAGGAGCTTCAGAAATTGCATGGGAAAGATCACCAATTGATTCACTTATTCTTGAATGTACAGCTGGATATGGACGCATTGATAAACAAGAAGAAAGATAAGGCTGTGCAAGGAAATGATGGTAGGTTATACGTTCATGGACAATAGCATTGATGCTTAAAGGTATTAACTGTGCTAACTATATCTAGCAACATTTATATGCCACTGCTGGATGTATAGGTTCAAATCTGGACAGTGAGGTAACACATAGACCTGTACAAGTTCTACCTCGTGAAGTTGACCTGCACCATTTCTTCAAAATGAGTGGTTTCAGTGGAAACCCAGAGAAGTATGCCTACACACACTATCAGAGTCTTTTAGGCAACACAGAATGGGTAAGTACATGTACACTAAGCTAGTGAATAGTGAGTAAAAGGAAACCGTGAATATTGTTGCGGATACACTGACTAAAATAACTCAGGGTCACTCTTCCTGATTATGGTTTTAGATAGGTTTGCAGTATACATCACTTTTGTGAAAGTTACTCTCTTTTGTATCTCAGAAACCAGTGGAGGGAATTAGGGATCGTCTCTATGGTTTTGTCAAGTTCTGTCCAAAGCAAGTGGAAGGGAACGAGAAGGGTGAAGTGAAGACTGATATGGCAATGGATATATCATTTGGATCGAGTGGATATGCACTTGTTCTTGCTCGGGCCTTTAGAACAGTGTGTAAATTTCTCTGTATAAACACACATGATTCTCCTGTTTGCCCACAGCCGTGCAATCTTGTTTGTGGGTGTGTTACTTACGTCTAGTGCAACCCTTTATACAAGCATGCAAATGGTGTGTAGCCACTCAGTGAATACCTCAATGTATATATATATGTGATCAGGTTCAAACTTTAGCTAAGCATTTTGCTGACTCGCATGTTGCATATAGGATTGCTTTACTTTTGTATTGACAAACCAAAATGCATATGTTACATGATCTTCCCAGGGATACAGGGCAGCTTTTCATGATATGTATTTAACTTTAACCAGCATGGCCTTAAATGTGTCTACATTTTATGCTGACGATTTCATTATCAGGTTGTGTCTGTCAATTTTCGGCCGTTCTTCCGTAATGAAAACAAGCCAATCAAGAAAGAAACCTTCTACACAAACTACATCAATGTGGACTTCCCAGAAAACATCTTCACTCATGGCAGTGACAACATCAATGAGGTGTGGTAAACATACAGTGATATTTGCAGCACAATCCAAGTGTATCAAATTTCACCACTGAGGGACTCATGCAGTCCTGCATGTTTTGCTATGTTTTTATATGCAGGCAGTTCGACAGATGGTAGATCCCATGTTTGAAGACAAAAAACGACCAGTTGATTTCATAGTTGTAGGTCCTTTTGAAGAGGACACTAAGAGAATTACAGGTGAGTCTTTGATCCCACGCCTTTTCTGTTGACATATAGTCAGTAGACTTTATATATAGGGATGGCACCCAGCTCTACATCATGACACAGGTGCGGCGAATCGGCGCGTAGTCGATGCTTTACGGAAGGCGTTTTACTTTCATTCAACTCAGCAGCTTGCGGTAACACACGAAGGCCAGGGAGTTGGGGTCGAGTACCGCCTCCCCATCTTTCCTCGTCTGTCATTTCTGCCCGCCTTTTTGCACTGTCGAGGTTGACTACAAACCAGTTAAAGCACCGGGTTATGACCTTTCTCGAACTTCCCCGTGCCCAATATTTCCCATGCAGTAGTCGCGCGGGTAGTACATGTATCATTACCGACTAGATGTGTAGTCTAGGGATGGCGCCGACACAAAAGTAACGGCTCAGAACTCCTGAACGCGAATATTTTAATAAAGCCTTTTCATACAAACTACGTGCCCTGCGAGTGCTATAATACTCTCAAAGTACGTAAAATATACAGCTACAGTGATTCTCGGAAAATTGTAAAAAAAAACAGATTGTTCATCATCAGAGGCAGAGAACCTGGGGGGGGGGGGGCTTGAGCCCCCCCCACTTTTTGATAAGGGGGGCTGAGCCCTCCCAAAATTTGGTTGTCAATGGGCCAAATAAAATACTTTGTTTGCCAGATGCATTCAGAATGAATGCAGAGCACCTCCCCCCCACACTTTTGACATGCTGTCTCTGCCTCTCTTCTTTCTTCTTCAGTTCAAATGGCCTACTGCGAAACTGGGGTTATAATCGCTCTAATTCTTTCACCAAAATTATTTATACTGGAGCATAGATCAACATGATCCTTGATGCACAAAATCTTCATAAGCCAGCAACCTTACAAGTGTTAGTTTTAGACCCCATTTCTTGTTTGCTCACGTGCCAACACGTGAAGTTAGTTTTGTGCAGTTTCGTTGTGCTGCCAGTGTTTCGTGCACTGTGTGATCTTTTTTTGACTATGTTGCTCCTGTGTCCATTTCTTTGAACTACTACATGTAGCTATATAACTGTTGCAGGCAATTGGACCCCCTGTTGTACATGTTGCTACACACGGTAAAAAAACAGTGAAACAAGTGTAAAAACATTTTCACAAAAATGTTGAAGGATGTAGGGGTTGAAGTGCCAAAAAGTATAGAAACAAGGTCAAAGTGCAGCATGTATGCAGACAAAGGCAGGGGATGATAGCATGCAACAATCATAACATGCGTAACCCCATATCCCTACATCTCTGAATACTAAAAGGGGTTACGCATGTTATGATTGTTGCATGCTATCATCCCATGCCTCTGTCTGCAGGCATGCTGTACTTTGATGTTGTCTCTAATACTTTTGGGCACTTCAATCCCTACATCCTTCACCATTTTAATGAATACGTTTTTACAGCCTCTTATCATGTCCCATAGTGACACTGGCAATTGAGATGTTGTATACAACAGAAATCATTGAAGAGGAGGCCATTCTGCTTGCTGTGAGACCACTGCAAATTGGACATCGCAAAACCACTAAGCGCTTCCTCAAGTATGAACCACCAGTGCAGTAAGTAAATTAAGAATGGACATGTGGTGTACACTGTCAGAGTTGATAGACTCCTCTATGAAGGGATGGCACTAACACACAAAACTGGAAATGCTGCAGTTATAACCCTTCTAGACACATGTATGTAGTCCACGAGTGTTTCTGCATCCACCAAACCCTCAGAGTATGTAAAATACACTGCTACAGTGATATAAGAATATTGACCAAACCAATTTCTCCAAATTCAATTTGAATGACCTGCCACAAAATTGGCACAAGCACTCACCTTGACTTTTACACGCAATGGCTCCTTTCTATTGTGTACATGATCCTTGACGAAGAGAATCGTCGTACCTTCACAACTGTTAAACCAAGTTTATTTGTTGTAAGCCATTTTCTATTTGTGCATGTGCATTGCATGTTTCATATGCATGACACAAGAGGTGGAGCTCAAGCATGCAAGGTAGAAGGGGTGGGGCTTATGTGCCATTTGCACCAGTGATTGCAGTGAAACAGGTGGAAATGTTGGGGAAGCCGATTTTTCTGCCAATGAAAACAGAGTATGTTATGGTTGTGGAGCAGCATGGCCTTAGGCTTATATACAAGAGTACTCCTGCTTCTACTTTTGGCCTGTATTTCATGTTATGGTTGTGGAGCAGGATGGCCTTAGGCTTATATACAAGAGTACTCCTGCTTCTACTTTTGGCCTGTATTTCATGTTATGGTTGTGGAGCAGGATGGCCTTAGGCTTATATACAAGAGTACTCCTGCTTCTACTTTTGGCCTGTAATTCATGTCATACACAATACATGAGCCTGAGACTCACCTCCTATTCCCCCACCCCTACAGCTTCTATTTTATGAGTTATACATGCTGTCACACAGTATACTGTGTATATAGGGATTGCTATGGTCTATCCCCATTGAAAACCATATATAAGGATATTCTTCATTTTCACTTTCAATTTGAAATTGATTTCACTTCAAGGTGAAGAATGTGTGAAAAATAACCAGTATATTAAAATTAGGTGTGTAATGATGTAAGACGTGTGTCTATAGCAATAATGGGCCAGATGTTTTATGAATATGGTGAGCATGTGCTAGTGAGAGTTATTGCTTACAATAGTAAAAAAAACCTAAGAGACAGGTAAATAAAAAATTTAGGAAATTTGAAGTGTAATATAGGGATTGCATAAAAATTTACAGAGACAAGATCGGGACACAGAAAAGGTATGTTGATGTACATAGGTATGTTGATGTACATAGCATGTCTGTGTACCAATCTTGTCTCTGTTCATTTTTACGCAATCCCTATATTACACTTCAAATTTCCTAAATTTTTTATTTACTTGTTATTGTTGCATTCCATCATCCTGCATGTTTTTACACCATTTGGCACATCCATATTTTATATAAAATGTTTATACACTTGCATATACATGTATCTGAGTTCAGTTAAACTTGTGTATACTTGCAGGCAGGATAGCCCTCAGCCTAATTTGCAGTGTTACATAGGGAGGGGAAGTATATTTTGGCCTTACATTAGCCTGGGAATGTAATGAGTCTTAGTCTCGATTTCAGCGTTTTCCAACATATACCATACAAATTTCCACACCAGTCAGCATCATCTAGCCAAGAAAAGCCGGCTTCCTTTGTTGAATGCTGCCCAGCATACTGGTTGATATTCCCTTATGTTGCTTTAAAATTACATAGTATGTGCATCCATGTCATTATACATGCACCTACATACAATTCACATTCTCTCTCTCTCTCTCCCTCCCTCCCTCCCTCCCTCCCTCCTCTCTCTCTCTCTCTCTCTCTCTCTCTCTCTCTATCACACACACACACACACACACACACACACACACACACACACACGACTTTTCGACCACAGTTTTCATGAAGAAACAGTGCTTCCTCAACTCCGTGCTGAGGTGGAACCAGATTTTAGGGAAGTAGATGGAGCCATAGGGATCACAGTCAAATGTGGAGACACTAACTGTATATTTGAATTTATTACCTATAAGTACATTGGAGAGGTTGAAAGAAAACCAAATGCTACATCAGTCGAACATATGCCAGGGTCAAATGCTGAACCACTTACCACTGATCATCATCTGCAGGATGAAAACCCCTTGCAGCCTATACCAGTGAACTCTCAGCATTTAGACTTCCAACAACAGAGTTTGAGTCACAATGATAGTGATCATGACTATTCAAGTCTTTCCGCTTCACTACATCCTCTGCACTCAATGGAGGAACCACTTCAGCAAAGGCGTTCCAAGGCTCATCTACCTAAACTTGAGCAACGTACTTTTGACCTTTCCCCCCGCACAAGATTATTAAAACGTCAAAAGACACTAGAAGAAGCCACACTACGCTCCAATAGCAATATTCCTAATAACGACCTGCAGGCACATTCTTCGGATAGCAACAGACGACAGTACACAGCAGAACAAGGCAAAAGATCCAACCAACCGGCAGTAGATGTACACATTTCTGCAAGCTCAAGTTGTGCTCTTAGCCAAGGGCCAAATAATACTACGGTTTCAACAAGACCAGGAACAGGTGGTTCAAATTCACATTATCAATCTCAAAGATCACAAACAATATCAAGTACTGTAGCTACAATGCCCCTCTCCTCAATTGATGAAGATGGCAGTTATGAGAGCACTGAGTCATCTGTGGTTAGTCCTGAGCCTGTATTCACAACTCCCACAGACCAATGAAATATAATATACTGTACCTGATATACATGTTACATATAGCATAAACAAATGCTGCTTACTAGTAGATTGGATTTTGTATTTTCTGTGTATGGAATAAACACATGCTATGTACAATTGACATGAAAAAAATTCATAACAAGCCATGAAAACAGCGAACAGTACTTTGGCTCTCATCAGCAATGCAGCATAGCATGGATCTACACGTAGATGTATTAACCGCAGGCAAGCCTGTGCAGAATATACGATGCGGTTTCTATACATGCACCAACCACAAACTACAATAGCTCGTCTGGGCAAAAAATTATTCAACTTTCATAATAACAATCATATGTGGAGGGAAAGGAAGAAGGAAAAAGAAAAGGATTAGGACCAAACAAAGGAGCCCAACTGCAACATTAATACACGACTTCGATGGCAAAAGTAGAAAATTCACACTGGCCTTAACAGTGACTTAGAAACCCTACTTACCCTAGAAAAGTAGATCTATCAGCTTAAAATATGAGCCTCAACGGCTTAGAACAGTAGATCAAGCATAACACAGACAAGTCCACACCCAACTTTGAGAACATTGATGCTACCCTAACTTGCCACCACTTATGTGGCACAACCATTCTCACAGAAAGCAAACCTACAGCTCACCATCTCTTCACAAATTGTGGAAACAGGTATGTGCATTCAATACTAAATGTACATGTACATGCATGCATGTATAAAATAGCAGTACAGTACGTGTTGGTATGGTTAGTTCTATATCACGTGTCCCACATCTTTTGTGTGCTCAGTGCTCTCTCTTCAATTCAGCTTCATACTCTTGTAGTCTTCTTTTCTTATTCTCCTGTGCAAAACAGCATACACACTAGTGGACGAATATGGCTGTTTCTGCAGGCAACCCTCATTAGCTTATTATTCTGATACAAGCACGCTCAAGACCGGATCAGATGGAAGGTCTGAGGGAAGCCTGGATCACTACATGTGGGTGCTTGGATAGGTGCATAGCAGGCACAGTATATCCAGGTAGAGCTAGGGCTTAAAAGTATATAAACAGTATAATGCTGTGTAGCTTATTTTCAAAGATGTAATGCTAATAGAGGCTTACATGCAGAAACTGCCCATCAATATACATGTACAAGAATACATATGCAAATGAGCTATGTGAAATGCAATAATTGCCATGCAAAGTAACACTCTGCATTTTACATGGACACGTAGAAGTAACTGAGTGACCATTACCTGATTGGCTCTGATAGGGGTGGTTATGGTGAAACAGTTGAATGCTGCTCTCTCTGAGCTATCACAAGCATCAGTATGCAAAATATCTTGTAATGGATGATCACTCTGTACAATAGCAATACATATACACATATACATAAAAATTAATTACATGTGGAGCATAATTATTTCCCTAGGGTTAAATTATGGCAAAATCATGACTCAATTTGTTTACAAGTTTAAACGGTTACTAAGCAACAAGACTGGTACTACATATAGGTGAGTGTAGTAAGCCCACTTAGTTGCGACAAAAGGCCAATTTGCCAATGCCCACATAAAAAATAGAAACATTGTCCAGTGTGACTCACATATATATACGTATATAAAAATTGGCCTACTGTCACAACTAAGGGGGCTCAGTTTGCTTGTAGAGCATCGTGGGTGAGTGGGAACAAACCCACCTAGTTGTACATGTACATTGCAGCTAGAAAAAAATGCACGTTGTGTGTAGGCTGACGAATTATTGGAACAGTCTATGTGTATATAGGATATTCGGTATTTGGCAATGACAAAAATGAGAAATCTTTCCACCTGTAGGACTTTTAGGTCGGCCTCCTCCAATTCACCCAATCATTACATGATTGTTGTGAGTTCTAAACATGCCTGCAACAACTACTCCAAAGCAGCCACTTCTCTTCAAAAATGACTCTCTTGGGTGAGTTGTGTTGCAAGGGGACTATCAGGTGTGAATATTTCATATACAAGTATACATATACATGTATATGTACATCAATGCTTACAGGCGATATAAATGATGCAGCCTGGGATAAACGCCACTCTAAACTACGATCTCTCTTCTGTGCTAATCTTTGGCTTCTTCTCAAAGGTGATGCTCTGGAACAATTTTGTTTAGAAGAGTGCCCGAAGGACAATTTGACTTGAGAATTATTGGCAAGAACAGAACAAGGCGTTTCTTTAATCCCTCCACCATTAATTTCAAATGGAGACATGGAAAAGGGAGAGGGTGAGAGAAAGAGAGGGAGGGGTGGAGTGTAGGTGTTGGTACTTGGTGAAAAACGACCCTGCTTTGTGGGAGACAAAGTACAAATCTCTTGCATTTCAATCTCATGTGTATTCAAAAAAGAACAATTCCCAGTATCATCACGCTTTCTTTTCCTGCCGGTCTGGACATTTGCAACTGGAACTTCAACATCTAATTCTCTACAAGATTGTGGAACTGGTGTCCTTCCACCTCTTCCACCATCTCTCTTCCTCCTCTTTCTCTTTGCAGTCAATGTTTGCCTCTTTTGAGACCCAGCCAAATACCCATTCTCTAGTGCACTCTCATTCATTGGTTGCTGGATCAGCCGGGAACCAGGAGTTATGGCATTCAGGAGCCGACTGAGAAATGATTGAGTGACTGGAGTTGCAGCAACAGGGACACCTGCTGAAGTACATGTACATGTAATACATGTTTATGTGTTGACATATGCTATATGTGTGATTGTTCATGTACATGTAACATGCTGTTGTATACATGCATGTATATACATGCAAGTGTGTTTGCAGTGTTATACGACATTACCTGTAGTTTTTCTTCGTTTTGCTGGAGTACTACTCTCTCCTGTGGGGGCGCACCTTTTCAAAACTCGTGATGATAAAACCTCACACGAATCCTGAATCACTCTGTCTTGATACTGTTCTATCTCTGACCTTGAAACCGATGTCTTCCATAAAACAGGAATGAGAACTTCAAAAGATGTTCTGACGGGGAGGGAGGAGAATGGTTAGGGTTTCTTTCACCACAGACCACTGACATTACAAACATACCAGTATTGCAAGCACATGTGAAAATAAGGTGTGTACAGCACACAATAGCAGATGCTGTTTCAGGCTAGTTCATCATCAGCACATTGCATGCAGAGATGTTCAGCTATGGCCTAATATAGGCACGCCTGAGTAGGTGTGGTTACAGAACAATAACCACAACAAGACTCACAAGCTTACCTGTAGCTAAAACTGCCTAACTCTAAGACACATGTATGAGTACACTCACAGCCTGCTGGGGAGCTTCTGTATGAAAGGCAACACAGTTTCCATCTGATTCATAGCCAGCAGCTCAGCTGTAGATTCATAGTGCACAAGTACAGGGCATACATGTACAGGATATAACATGTACATGTACATATACATAACATGTACATATATCATGAAACATTCCTGAGTTCTACAAAACACCACAGACTATTCTGACAATCACATTTCAGTAAGACTACAACCAATATATGGTGGTGGTATCTTGTATTCTCATCAAAATAATACTTTTCTTTGACTAATAGAGCATTAACACCTGCAATGTAGTACATGTACACATTCACAAGGTTGAGACACTGCTTTGGCCCAGCCCAGCCACATCAGCTGCTCTGTTGATAAGATGTCTAGAGCCATTATTCTAGTAGGTTCAAGTCCTGCTCATTTTCTTCGAAAATGACTGCCCTAAATGCTTGATGTCTCTAATTAACCCTCTGCAGGCAAGCATACATGTAGCAAGGATTACGCTACTTGGTTTGTGTGTCTGTGTGTCAGTCTGATGCTCTATTTCTCAGACACACAGTTTTATGAGATCCTATAAATTGCTTCATTGCATCATTTGCTTACAGTGACATCCTATGTGGGCACCGCAGTGACATTCCATGCACTTTTTGATGGTAGAGCCTTTGAAGGGTCCTAAAAATTAGGCTAAATTCTACCTGGAACATGACTCGATGCAAGGCAGCAAGCTTCTTTCTCCTTAGTCTCTTTCTTTTGCCTAAAATCTTCCGTATACTTCGTATTATATGTAATTAGAATACGTGTTAATAGCGTGTGCACTTTCAAGGATTCATGCACATGCACTATATATGCATGCCAAGGGTTTATAGTGCTTTTCATTAGTCATGTACAGATGCATGTGTAATTTACATGTATATACCTGAGCAAACATCTAGTACTGCCAAACCAGCTCTGAATAGACACTGATACCCTAATAAAATAATAAAGAGTCATGCTACATGATGTACATGTACATATTATGGTGTCCGTGGAACATGAATTGACTTATATAGCTCCCACAACTACATGTATGACTGTTGCATGCTATCATCCCCTGCCTTTGCCTACATGCATGCTGCACTTTGCCCTTATTTCTATGCTTTTTGCCACTTCAATCCCTACATCCTTCAACATTTAGTGAAAATGTTTTTACGCTTTATATCTTAAGGTCAAGCACCACCCCTACATAGAAAGTCGACTGACTCTCCGATAACTCTAGTATATATCCCTAAATGTAGTTACCACTAGTGTGGTATCTTTTGTTCAGCCCTAAGTCTACGTAATGTAATCCATATACATTGTATAAGAGCAAGCCCAAGTGTATTCAAATTCTTGTGAGTCCTCTATCAGTAAGTCAGTGTGCTTGTGTATGATACATGAATTTCATACATATACCTTCCAGAAAGACAAGATCACAGATTGCTAGAACCGTATCCCAGCAAGGCAGGGTTGAGAACAGGCACATGAACCATGATGTCATGTACATGAGAGGGTGGATTGAAAGGACTTCCTGAGAGGGAGAGGGAGGCATCAAGAGAGTCTGCATGGAATGAGGCTAAACTACAGAAATGTACCAGGTGTTGTGCCAGCTGTGGTTGCCTATCTTTCAGCATCATGGAGAACACTGAAGCACACGTCTGCACCCTATGCACAATAAAACATACAATTATATTATGAGGCTACCATGCTGTACGTGTTCAGGTACATGTATATATGCTTTGCACACCTTATTTTCAGACAACTATGATAGTGAATACATGAGTTAGAGGGAGTTACCTAGACAACTTAGCATCATAGAAACCAGAGAGATATTTCTCACTGTTAAATAGAGTCACAATTGACCAGAACACATCCTGCAATGTGGATATTCATTATTTTTGGTTCCAACATAAATAAATTACTCAAGAAGCTGCCATAGCACGACTGCCATCGACCATGCACCCAAAATCATGGGAGAAGCTACACATATATGTATATACAGGCAAACCCTTACCATCTGTTCCTCCCTCACCTGAGGAACATAACTATCCATCTGTTGGCCCCTCAACTCCAGCCAGCTGCACATCCTCAGCTAGGGACTGAAGTTGACTAGGGCATGAGTCATCACTGTACATTTTTTGTTTACACGCATCCCAGACACCTACAACATGTTCCATTCACTACGCTGAGTACATGTAAATCATAAAAATCGTACTCCCAAAATGCTGTTTTCTCTATGCTAAGCTTGTCATACCTGTCTCCTAAAACTCCCAAAGCTTCTCCACAAAAATGACTCTATCGGCTGAACACTCCCACGACATGTGAACTACACTCTCACACACAGCACCACACAATGCACATTATGATTTGCCTTCTCTACCTCTATGCCTGCCTAACTCTTCATTCAAGCCATGTAGTTTCTGCATCACCAACCCCATGCAAATACATCTTAAATTCTAGTTCCTTCCCACACCTTTTGCACATATATAATTATTCAGTCCTTCCTCAAAACAGCCTACCCTCCCTCTCACTGAACCTCTCCTCTATACAAGCCAAAAACGAAGCTAATGAACTCTCTCCCCTCTTCGTATCCTCCACCCATTCATGCTTATCCAAACCTAAGACACAAAGAGTTCATTAACCACTTTACCCCATGCTGTCTACCTTTACGAGGCTTAGTTTCTCATTTCTGACTAAATATCATACCACTACGCTCTATCCCTTCAATGCATATCACCTCTAACTGCTTCAGTACAGGTTTTAGACGAACAACCCAGAATACTTTAGCTACCCTCAAGATAATAGCTAATGCAACTACTTGACCCCTTTATCCTCCCAAATCTCCCCTCCATACTCTATACTAGGTCTAATTACAGAAAGAAGCAACAGCCTATGTGCAGTAAGTTAATATCTCAACTACTAATAACACTATGCAACTGATTTACATTTTTCCTGCCAGCATACATGTGCATGTTGTACATGTAGCAACATGTACCTGTACAGCACATACATGTATGAGGTAGCTAATTGTTCTAAAATAACTGCTTTGGGCAAGTTGTGTTGTGTTACTTTGTCTTTCTGTTGTGTTGCCTTGCCTTGTCTTTCTAAGCATCTCACGGATGATTAAAGTCATGT
Organism: Theonella swinhoei; assembly: GCA_963970385.1. Taxonomy (NCBI): domain Eukaryota; kingdom Metazoa; phylum Porifera; class Demospongiae; order Tetractinellida; family Theonellidae; genus Theonella; species Theonella swinhoei. The sequence goes on along the minus strand of OZ019949.1, from coordinate 5,060,467 downwards.
ACATGTGAGGGCCAACCAGCCCCCTGAAACAGCTGTCTGCTGTTACAATTATTTTGATGTATATACTTGGTTTGGTGTTTGATGTCTTTGCTGGTGTAATTACCTTGGCCTTCTCTTTTATGCTAAGTTTGAATTGACCTGTTTATCAGGTGGTGTGATGCTTTGGTTGAGGTGCTTGTTTGCCTTGTCTTGATTTGTACATTCGGCCCAGCCAGCTGAGCTTCAGGTAGCTCAGTTGGTAAGAGAGTTGCTAGAATGCGAGTGTCGGGGGTTCAAGTCCCACCTGAGGCAGCTAATCTAACACTATGGGCGAGTTGTGGTGTGTTGCCTCATCTTTCTAAGCATCCCATGAATGATTAACACATGTATGTAGCACATGTACAATGTAATTGTAACACTCTATTTAGAATGCTGGAGCCCATACGTATCCATACACAATGCATATATACACATACACGTACCTCTTCCTTTTCCATATGCATCAAAAGTATAGCAGCAACATAAGCCATACCTTTAGATTTAACCACAAGTACAGAAGTCACCACTTTATATATGTACATGACACACACATGTACATGTAGATACATGTATGATACACGTAAAAGTATTTTATGTACATATTTAGGATTTCTTTTAGGAGGGGAGGCAAGGAGGGCCATTTGCCCCGCCCCCCTCTGCCCGTCCCCCAGAAAATCTTCACCATATACATGTACATGTAAGAAATGCTGGTACATGTAGTTACTCTAGCTAATAAATAATTCCTAGCCACACCTGCCCCACCCTCTGTCCCTACTGCTCGAGCTCACCCTGACAGTATCCTATAGTTGGGCTGTATTCGGAATACATCATCAGCACCCGAAGTAGAGACACTTTTGTAGATGTTTCACTGCTAAAGAGTCGATGAGTTGGGAATGTCCTAACTGTATATATATATATATATATATATACAAGTGTAAAATGTTAAAGAATGTAGAGATGGTAGTGCCAAAAATTAAAGAAACAAGATTGTAATAACCAGAGTGGTGCACAGTGAACAACTGATTATGATATGACCATACACAACTTACATGTATGTATATAGTTTGGAGTTCAGAGTTCACGCTACCACAAAGATGAATCGCAATTCATGCATGCAGACAAGGGATAACTACATGCAACAATAATAACATGCGTAAACTCATGGAATAAAACGTAGGGAGGGGTTACGCATGTTGCTATTTTTTGCATGCAATTATCCCTTGTCTGCATACATGAATTGTAATTTGTCTTTGTGGTAGCATGAACTCTGAACTCCAAACTATATACATAAGTTGTGTATGAGAAGATGATGATGAAAAAAATCCAAAAAGGGGTGTGTGGCCAATTCTGTAAGTCACTGTAGCTACTTGAGGGTCTTGGGTACATACAGTGTCTATTTCTGTGGAGTGATCCCTACTTGCTTGTGTTTGCACGAGCCCCACCCACTTCTACTCCCGTGGACCTGTGCGTGCGCTTGAGCCCCACCTTTCTATGAAACGTGAAATGCATGTGACCATACAGAAAATGGCTTTCAACAAATAAGGAAAATTATGCAGTTCCAAGTAAAGCTACGAAGATTGTCTTGGTCAAGGATCACACACGAAAGTGAAAGGAGTCGTTTCATGTAAAACCCAAGGAGAGTACTTGTGCTGCTTTTGTGGTAGGCCAGTTCAACTGAATTAGAAGAAGAAGATGAACAAAAAAATCCAAAAAGGGGTGTGTGGCAAATTCCGTAAGTCATTGTAGCTGTGTATTTTACCTACTTTGAGGGTCTTAGCAGGTACAGAATCACTCGTAGAGTACGTGTATGTGTCTAAAAGGGTTCATAACTGCCGTGTTCGGGAGTTCTGAGCCATTCTATTTTGGAAAATGGGTGTGTCCTGTCGGCACCATCCCTACATAGAGAGTCTACCGACTCTCTGATACACATGTATATATACATGTATACAATAAACACTGGCAGGTGTACAGATATACTGCATCGGCTTGTCTTACAAGTTTGTGGTTTGGTTTATTGATATCTGGGTACATGTCATGTGATTCAGCCCAGCCAGCTGAGATGCCTCGGTACATGTAGCCCAGTTGGTAAGAGTGTTGCCTAGAATGAGAGTGTTGTGGGTTCGAATCCCATCCGAGGCACACTGTGTTGTACTGCTTTGTCTTTCTATTGTGTTGTGTTGCCTTGCCTTGTCTTTCTAACCTAGATGTCCAGTATTGCCTTCAGGTGTCCACTGGGACAATGGGATTCCCAATATTTAAGGACTGTCATCAGATGTTCACTGGGACACTGGGATTTCCTATGGAGTTGTAGTGACATCCCCACATGTACCATGGGAGTCCTGAATGTCCATCCAAACTGTAGAACACTCACCTGTACGCTTCTGTCCATCCTGTGTCTATTTGTACCATGGGACACAAGGACAGAAGTGGGATGTACTAGTGTACCACAGGTACTCCTGTCCATCCCACCTATTCGTACCATGGGACACAAGGACAGAAGTGTGATTTGCTAGTGTACCACAGATACTATTGTGTACTCCTGGCCACCCCACCTATTCGTACCATGGGACACAAGGACAGAAGTGTGATTTGCTAGTGTACCACAGATACTATTGTGTACTCCTGGCCACCCCACCTATTCGTACCATGGGACACAAGGACAGAAGTGTGATTTGCTAGTGTACCACAGATACTATTGTGTACTCCTGGCCACCCCACCTATTCGTACCATGGGACACAAGGACAGAAGTGTGATTTGCTAGTGTACCACATATACTGTTGTGTATTCCTGTCCACCCCACCTATTTGTACCATGGGAAAAAAGGACAGAAGTGGGATGTACTAGTGTACCACAGATACTGTTGTGTACTCCTGTCCGTCCCGTCCACTTGTACCACGGGACACAAGGACAGAAGCGGGATGTACTAGTGTACCACAGATAGTATTGTGTACTCCTGTCCGTCCCGTCCACTTGTACCATGGGACACAAGGACAGAAGTGGGATGTACTAGTGTACCACAGATACTGTTGTGTACTCCTGTCCATCCCGTCCATTTGTACCAAAGGACACAAGGACAGAAGTGGGATGTACTAGTGTACCACAGATACCGTTGTGTACTCCTGTCCGTCCCGTCCACTTGTACCACGGGACACAAGGACAGAAGCGGGATGTACTAGTGTACCACAGATAGTATTGTGTACTCCTGTCCGTCCCGTCCACTTGTACCATGGGACACAAGGACAGAAGTGGGATGTACTAGTGTACCGCAGATACTGTTGTGTACTCCTGTCCATCCCGTCCATTTGTACCACAGGACACAAGGACAGAAGTGGGATGTACTAGTGTACCACAGATACTACTGCATGCTTCCATCTTTTAGTACCAAGAACAGGAGTGGAAGATGTACTAACACAATATTATTACATTCATAAGGGGTGTGGGTATCGTGGCACAAATTAAAGAATATAACACAAGTCGCGTAAAATAAATGAGGTTTGGAGTATAAATGCTAGTGATAAACCCAACAATTTGTAATCATGGAGAGTTATTTTTGAGGGCTGGCTATTGACTGGGATCTTGCGGGGACTCTTCCTAGGTAGAGGTGAATCACCTGAGAGATCCAGGGTTCTCTTTGTAGGTTTTCCCTTTGGAGAGCTATAATTCATAGTATATAGTACCTTGGTACATTCTAGGCACATACAAGGAAGAGCGTATGCAGGGTTTCACACAGCATTTTGTGGTGGTGGTGGGGGTGGGGGGAATATAAAAAAGAATAATAGGCAAATATAAAAAGAATAGGCAAAAATTTAGGTCACATGACACCTGCATGTTGATTTTACTGTACGATCAACAACATGTATAGTTAGCTAGAGCTTCAAGAGTAGCTTTCTCTGCATAAATGACTTACCAGACGAACAAGCATCCCTTTTGGGTAAATCCATCTCTGCGGTTATGTAGAAGAGGCTACGAGAGGTTGTAGCGGTTGAATGATGGTTTTGTGGAAATAATGAAAGAAAAATAAGTGAATAATAAAAGAATAATAGGAAAAGAAAAACATCCAGACGTTGCTGAAAGAACAGGTAAACTGTAATATGCATGTGCATATTGTATGGATGTGTAATGTGTCTACACAAGGCCCATCAACATCTCTACAGTAAACAAAGAACAGTAACTATACCTGCTTGTAATTACCCTAGAAATTATCTGCTATGACGACGCTTGCTACCATAGAAGGTATTGCAGAAATCCTACTCGCCAGTGCGTTTCTGAAGAAAGCAAGAAGTTAGGTTCAATGGAGATTGTGGTTGACAGGATGCACATGAAGGGTCACATAGATAAATGGTGCAAGGAACATTATGATCCCTCTAGAATATCTGCTCTTGATAAGGTGATGTTGAGTCTAGGATAACACAATGCCTTAATTAGTAGCATTTGTGCTAGTCAATAATTTTGTTACCACATGTCTTATTATCTTACCTTTGCAGGTAGACTCTGAAGTCTGTGAACAGACATTCTCATGGCTATCACGATATAGTCGAATTACCCAAAAAATGAGCCAACATACATTCTTTTTCTATTTACTCTACCTTTGTGAGCTACATAACGAGAGGGAAGGTTTATGCTGCAGGCTTTCTTCAGTAATGCAATATAATGACACACTTATTTTGATTCATCCTCCTTACTTTTAAGTATACTATGCTGTATATTTCATGTTCACTGTATAACCCACACATGGGAATATGCATATAAATGTATCCCACTACTGTATACTGTATACTGTCCGCTTTGTATGTTATGCAGTATACAACAGTATCTGTGGTACACTAGTACATCCCACTTCTGCCCTTGTGTCCTATGGTACAAATGGACGGGATGGACAGGAGTACACAACGGTATCTGTGGTACACTAGTACATCCCACTTCTGTCCTTGTGTCCTTTGGTACAAATGGACGGGATGGACAGGAGTACACAACAGTATCTGTAGTACACTAGTACATCCCACTTCTGTCCTTGTGTCCTTTGGTACAAGTGGACGGGATGGACAGTAGTACACAACGGTATCTGTGGTACACTAGTACATCCCACTTCTGTCCTTGTGTCCCGTGGTACAAGTGGACGGGATGGACAGTAGTACACAACAGTATCTGTAGTACACTAGTACATCCCACTTCTGTCCTTGTGTCCTATGGTACAAATGGACGGGATGGACAGTAGTACACAACAGTATCTGTGGTCTGTGGTACACTAGTACATCCCACTTCTGTCCTTGTGTCCTATGGTACAAATGGACGGGATGGACAGGAGTACACAACGGTATCTGTGGTACACTAGTACATCCCACTTCTGTCCTTGTGTCCTATGGTACAAATGGACGGGATGGACAGGAGTACACAACGGTATCTGTGGTACACTAGTACATCCCACTTCTGTCCTTGTGTCCTATGGTACAAATGGACGGGATGGACAGGAGTACACAACGGTATCTGTGGTACACTAGTACATCCCACTTCTGTCCTTGTGTCCTATGGTACAAGTGGACGGGATGGACAGTAGTACACAACGGTATCTGTGGTACACTAGTACATCCCACTTCTGTCCTTGTGTCCCGTGGTACAAGTGGACGGGATGGACAGTAGTACACAACGGTATCTGTGGTACACTAGTACATCCCACTTCTGTCCTTGTGTCCTATGGTACAAATGGACGGGATGGACAGGAGTACACAACGGTATCTGTGGTACACTAGTACATCCCACTTCTGTCCTTGTGTCCTATGGTACAAGTGGACGGGATGGACAGTAGTACACAACGGTATCTATGGTACACTAGTACATCCCACTTCTGTCCTTGTGTCCCGTGGTACAAGTGGACGGGATGGACAGTAGTACACAACGGTATCTGTGGTACACTAGTACATCCCACTTCTGTCCTTGTGTCCCGTGGTACAAGTGGACGGGATGGACAGTAGTACACAACGGTATCTGTGGTACACTAGTACATCCCACTTCTGTCCTTGTGTCCCGTGGTACAAGTGGACGGGATGGACAGTAGTACACAACGGTATCTGTGGTACACTAGTACATCCCACTTCTGTCCTTGTGTCCTATGGTACAAATGGACGGGATGGACAGGAGTACACAACGGTATCTGTGGTAGACTAGTACATCCCACTTCTGTCCTTGTGTCCTATGGTACAAGTGGACGGGATGGACAGTAGTACACAACGGTATCTATGGTACACTAGTACATCCCACTTCTGTCCTTGTGTCCCACTACCACATATACAACTCCTATTCTGTCCTAAGACTCCCACTGAATGTCCCCTTCATCCCAGTGTACTATTAGACAGTCTCTTACACATTTCACATTATACAGTCCATTTTACACACACAGGATAGGGGATCCCAGTGTCCGATAACACAGTCCTTACATATTGGGAATCCCAGTGTCCCATTGGACACTCGAAGGCAATACCGGACATCCCTCCTTTCTAAGCACCCCATTGATAATTAGTCATGTACATGTACCATATACGTACAGGCATCAATACATACATGTACATGTATATGTTCAGAAATATTCAAACCACAAGACTAGCAAAGTAGTCACACCTATAAAGCAACACAACTAAAGGTAGTGTCTCGACCCACACATACTTTATACCATGGGTAGCCTGAAAATACCTGAGGAGCACCTGAGGGAAGAGCCACAGGGTGTTATCATTAACTCGGGTGTTTCCCACTATACACTAGGCTACACACAGTACCCACACTATTTGCAGCCTAGCTGGTTTAAAAAGCCAAGTGAGTGTTGTGTGGGTGTAAGACTGAGAAGTATATAACAAATGGCATATTGTACATAGTATCCCTGAATGTGTCCTCTTGTCTTGCTAAACTCAAAAACTATGACTGTAGATTATGACTCACTAATGTCTAACATGATCTGCCTTGCAATAGACAACCATGCCCGATCATCTTCAGCCACACCCATTCTCTCATCCTCCTCACACAGTTCTCCATCCCATTCTCTTTCTGCCTCCTTTCCCTCTCCTCCTAAATTCTCCTTTTCTTTCTTACAGGACAGAACATCATTCAAAGAACGTCCGTCAAGAAGTGAACTGATTTTTCGTATATTGCATTCATTAGAAATTTCTGAAATTCCATATGACTCCAACTTGAAGCAAATATCTACAATCCTCTCCTAAGAGCAGAGCACATCGTATATATATATATACATGTATATGTACGTATACAATGTATATACATGAAATATTCAAACCATGAGACCATCAATTCAATACAACATAACACAGTGCTCAGTCATTTTTCAAAGGAAAAATGAGCTGTCTCAGGGACTTGAACATGAGGGACATGTACATGTTCAAATTCACCTGTTTATCTGGTTTGTGATGCTTTGGTTAAGGTGCTTTGGTTGCTGTACATACAAGTATATGTGATTCGAGCCCACAAGCTGAGCTGCCTCAGTAGCTCAGTTGGTAATAGCGTCGCCTAGCAAGCGGGTTTGAATCCCACCCGAGGCAGCTTTTTTCTTTGAAAAATACTGCCTTGGGAGAGTTGTGCTGTGTTGGTTTGTCTTTCTGTTGTGTTGCCTTGCCTTGCCTTTCTTTCTAAGCATCTCATGGATGATTGAAGTCATGTATATACTTGGTTTAGTGTTTGGTGTTTTTGCTCCTTTTTACTAAGTTCAAATTCACCTGTTTATTACGTTTGTGATGCTTTGGTTGAGGTGCTTTGGTTGCTTTGTATTGTACATGTATATGTGATTCGTGCCCAGCCAGCTAAGCTGTCTCAGTAGCTAAGTTGGTAAGAGCGTCGCCTAGCAAGCGGATGGTGGTCATGGGTTCGAGTCCCACCCAAGGCAGCTTTTTCTTTGAAAAATACTGCCTTGGGCGAGTTGTGTTGTGTTGCTTTATCTTTCTGTTGTGTTGCCTTGCCTTTCTTTCTAAGCATCTCATGGATGATTAAAGTCATGTACATGTACATGTAAAAGTGTTGAATATTTTGTGATGTTCTTTGCACTTGTATAAACTCGGGATGTACACGTATTTGTTGGATGGTAATTGGATTAGAGTCAGCAACTACAGTAGTTACAGCTACATGTATCTATGGGTACATAATTTTTGCAATTTGTACACAGTTCAGCAATATCTTATGTAATATCCACGCGTGAGTAGAAAGCCATCCAACAAAATATTTACATAGCCCAGACTGGCATGTAACCATAATATACGGTCTGTTTCATACAGGATTTTAAGTTGGGGAGGGGAGGGAGTTTGAAGCACTATAATTATGTGCACATGTGCAGCAGTCCTTATTACTATGCATATAATTGAGGTCCAAAAATCTAGGGGGGGAACTCAGGCTGAATATAACACATTAATGTTAGGGGGAAGTCTTGCTCTCCAGTAGCTACATTAATTTGTTAGCATGCCAATGTTCTTCCATGCTCATACGTATTCCGGGGAAGTAATGTAAAGCCACCTCTTTTCTAGCTAGCCGTCATTGATGATTTTAGGTTCACTCACAATTAAATGCTAATGCTTTACAAGGTTGCATACAGGATCTTTTATGGGGGGGAGGGGGGGGGGGGGATATAATACCATGTGTTAGTGTGGCTTCTAGGGGGGCTGGGGGCATGCCTCCCCCAGAAATTTTTTGGTGTTGTATGAGAGGGATTCTAATGCAATCTGAGGGACAAAATATATACATGTAGTTACACACCTGATGTTGACAAGCTGGCACATGTGTTGGCATTCATTAGTGCATGTTTTGGCCTAATTCTGGGGAGAACTTAAGCTGGAGGGGGAAAATCCCAGTGCCCCCCCCCTCTGTATGCAACCCTGCTTTACTAACTAAATCATCTGAAGGGTACAGCTCACTTTGTAGTTAAACTTATTTTCAGATCTGGTTTGTGATATCCCAAGAAACAGTTTCCAAATCTCTGAACGCATTGGATTGTGACCACCAGCTTTCAGCAGACGACAAACCTAGGGAGAGGAGAGAGAGAGAGAGAGAGAGAGAGAGAGAGAGTGTGTATGTGTGTGAGAGAGAGAGAGAGAGGATATTTATTTTTTGGCCTAAAGTACAAAACATCGGCACCGCAATGCACATGCGTATGGCATTTAAATTGAAACGCCTCCTGTCTATAATGAAAGTATATGGTGAAAATAGCAGCAAATATACTGGCTTAGCCACAGATAAGGCTTATTAATAAAAAGTACTACATTAGATCGTATTTCAGGTAGTGTTTAGTACATGTACCCTGTTACAACTTTATAAGCCTGTGCTGTTGAAAGAACGAGCTCTGGATCGATCTAATAGGCCTGGTGGCCTTTGTGGTAAGTAAATGACGCCATAAATCCCTTGTTATAATAATGTGCCTGCATGGGCATAGTCAACGCAGTAGGCACAGGTGGCATGCCTCCCACCCATCATGGAGTGGCTAGGTGTGGTAGCCATATCGCAGCTGATTTCTCTACACCTGGCTAAGCAACTTTCTTGAGAACTAGCCAACAGCTGCTGTACAACTAATTCATGTACAGTTTAGTGAATAGAAAATAGCACTATACTTTTGTACATGTAGCTGCACTTTAGCTGTAAGTTCTAAGAGCAGTATATACATGTATATCAGAACCGAAAAAGTCACACCCCTGTTCTCAAACCAACCCAACTACATGTACTGTACCATCCTTCACAAGTAAAAGCTTGTCCGTTTTGTGATAGGTAGATAGAAATCGCATACAGTAGCATCTACATGTACAAGGCGGAGTTTGAAGTTTAACATGCTTTGCATGTTGTATATGCCTTGCCTGTGTAGCCAAGTCATTGTCTGGGTTTGAACTCAATCCTTAGGATATTAACATCATTCCTACACTCCTCTGCCACAAGGGATCCAGTGGCTCAGTAGTAAGAGTGTCTGACTAGTAATCAGAAGGTCCTGGGTTCAAATCCCAGCTGGATCCTGAGTTTTTTTCAGGATCATTTAATAATGACTTGGCAGTGATGTTGGTTGATAGTGTCTCCATCATTTAGGCTATTAATCTTGATTACTTTACATGTACATACATGCATTTGAGACATGACATAGTGTGTTGGGATGAAAAGCAGAAGAGAGTCTGGTTTGTGGAACTTACTCTGTGTTATGATACATGTACATTGTACATGTACATGCTTTCAGGTAGGAGCAGATAGGAAGGAGACCTAGCACACAGAATGCAAGCTACAGGACACATGTTAAAACACTGGAAGTGGGTTCTTGGGGTCTTCCCGACCCTACTGGAGGCAGATTTTACATGTAACCTCCAAGCACATTTTAACCCATTTCGCATGATGCAATTAAACATATACATGTATGTAAGCGTCTATAAGCACAAGCCCCTAGCCCTAGCCCTAGCCATAACCCTAGAGAAGTCACAGGACCCGCTGACCATCCATCTGGGCCCCTAGCAAGTGATCCATCCGGGCTGCACACTTATATACATGTATACTGTGGATAACATGCCAATCCAGGTTTCACATAGGACCCCTACTGGATTAGAAAAACTAGCACATGCCTTCAACATCAAGGTCACAGATTTGAGAATCCTGATTAATACCCTTTCTCAAACTGCTATCTTAGGTTATCTTAGGCTCCCAACACATTTGGTGTTGCTGTAACTGACAGAATATATATTGTTTCTTTGTGCTTTTATTTGTGGTGGGAGCCAGGTAATTGGAGCACTGATTTTTGTTGACCACCATGATCACCCCCTCCTCTGTTTTATGTATGCAAAAACCAATGCAAATGTTCATGAGGGAGGGAAAGGGAGAGAGGGAGAGCGAGAGGTTAAGAAGGAAAAGAATGGGAGAAAGGTGGTTGAAAGAGGGAGTAAGAGAAAAGTGGTTAGGAGGGTGTCACCGTCTTCCTGTCTTTAATTAGGTCAGTAGAACTGGATTCAGCACAGAGTGTCTTCCACTGCTCAATTGAGGAGTTTGTGAGTGGTAGAGGACTGGAATAGAGACCAGGAATACAACATGACTCCTATAATTAGACCAATACAAGCACGTTGAACGTTGCAGCTCTGAAACGTCCATGTACCTGTATATGTGACACCTCTCATCCTGATCTTGTACTTCACTCTCCGAGTTTGTGTCACTCTCACTTAGTATCGCAAATCCATAATTGTCAAACTTCAGAACAGCACCATAATCCATAACTCAGGTTTCCCGCGTTCGCAGTCGTACAGTCGCACGTGAGCAGCTCCACCCCAATCAATCATTTCGCACTCAGGAATGCTCGTCCCGTCTCCAATTGAGGCAGGGCCCCGTAGCAGTTGTGCCTTAGTGGCTGAGTTGGATTCTCTAGCCCAGAATGTGCCACAATTTCAAATGGTCAGCTATGTAGAGCTATGTACTATTGCTAATATAGTAGCCTTTAATTGCCATGTGAAGGAATTGTAGAACCACATGATACTAAAATTGCTGTGTCTCTTTTATATCTCTACTCCATGCAGATGCAGAGGCATGGATATACAAATAGCTACTAGCTGATGCAAAGTATTCCCAGAATAAGATGTAAATAATTATTTAATGTAATAAAGTTGTTGAGTTTGTAATAGAAGAAGGTCCATAATGAACAAGAAAAGGAACAAAAGAATGCATTAATTTTAGCAAGAGGCCGATAAAAAATAAAGTGCTACTGGAGGAACGCAATTTATCTGGCAGTTTAGGTACAACACAAATATATCATCTCTTGTACAATCTTGAACATGGTGCACAAACATATTCCCTACGATCAGATAATGTAGGGATTTTGAATAGAGATGGTATAGCCAGCACTCCGCTGTTTACTGCACATACGTAGTCCATACTTCTGTACATGCTCTAGCTGATCTCTTTTCTTTCTGTAGATAAGGATTCCACATACCTCACAAGTGTGGGCATACAAGAGCCAGTGTACAGTTCAAAGAGAGTAATTGGGTCTGCATCACCATAAAAGTTGCTCTGCTGACTGACTTGTATACAATATATGCAATAAGTAATGCAAACACCTAATTATGTATATGTATATGACTGAAATTATACACATATTATGATCATGGATTCTTGCAGCTGTACAGTTGAGTGCTATTGGTATAGCATCAATTCAACTTAGCAACAAAATACAGACACTTATGAACATGTCCTCAATTGTGCAGGTTTTTGGTACAAAAATGTCTATATATACAAATGCAGGTATCAGTACGTTATGCAGGTACATAGCTGAATACATATTGTAGGTGGAAAGTATGACAGACAATGTGGCAATAGGCTGCAGGTGTGCTCACTATGGTCTTATGCCAGTGGTATGTGCATATGTGGTCATGCATTGTTGATTGCAGTTCGGGTAAGTCCCCGGATATCTCCCTAGTCACACGATATATGACCTTGGTAGTGTTCCAAAAACATTTCACTAAAACCTTATTCATCGGCTGTTATTGCGAAATACGTGACGTTATCAGTTACCTGTCCTATTGCGAAATACTAATGAGTTCGAGGGATTTCACAAGAGTATTGTATGGTTCACTAGTATTCATAAGTGGGCATATTCCCGTTCACAGGCTTATCGGAACTCTAGTTCTCCCATTACCTCCATTAAGTAAACATATATTGTTGCCCTATTGATAAAGTACATCTGCTACCCTGTGGTGGCTTAATGAAACAATCTGCTCTATCTGATTCTTAGTCCTGGCTTCCAAGGGGATCAGTGGTTACCATGGTAATGATCAATAGGTGCCTTGATTTACTTGGGTTATCAGAAGCCCTGAAAAGAGTGGTTGGTATTCATGAGCCCTTGTCTTCCCTAATTACATCTACCGACCATCGATAGAGGTGTACACCTTAGAGGAGGGCCTAAGAGCTCAGGCACCATTTATCGGGCATGTGGTGTATGAACCCAATTCCTTGGTACATGAAACCCAATCCTCCTAAGCCACAAATTACACAATGCATCATTGTCCTACACATGCAGTGCATACAAACCTACCCAATCAGATTAGATCAAACCACCCACCTTACTCTAGAACTTTCGAAGGAACGTGCACAACACGTGTGTCCTTTAGGGATGACGTGATTTGGAGTTGTTTGTTGTGTGTCTCAAAGTTACGTCACAGATTTCTAGGTAGTGTCCCTGATTTCATGATATACAAATTTCTAGCGTACCTAAGTTTTCTCAAGGGTTCGTACCAGTAAAATCCCTAGAACTCTGGATACGGTAGGGGGTAGAGCAGTGAATATAAAAGGCAGAGCAAAAGGCCGAAGAGCACAGTCTTCTTCATCTAAACTTCTACAAGCTGGGAAGAGGAAAAACTACAATTGACGTAACTCCCAAACACAGCTAAGTAAGTGGTTAATGTTCTTTTAGTTGTTTAAGTAGAACTAAGGTTGTGTGCAAATCCTGTAAAATTTGTAGATTTTTATGTGATTTTGGCAACTTTTCTAGATTTTCAGAACTTGAGAAACGAAGAAAAGACAAACCATGGCTGTAAGTTTGATGCAAGTTCAATAATCACATTTGAAACTAGTGTGCATGTGTGAGGGAATTAATTATAAGCTCAAATTTTAGAGCTGACTACTTTGCTTGATTATAGAAAGTTAGCAAAATTAGCATATTTCCTTTACTTTGCATGAAAATATATTGCATGTAAATAATGCATATTGCATGATTGTGCATTCAAAAACTGCATAGTACATGTAGAAGCTGGGTGCTGTGAAGTGTATTCATGAGATACCGTAAATGTAGTGGACTGTTTCTAAATAAACAAAGTGGGAGATGGGGCAGGCCAGTGGTAGGGAGGGAGGAACAGAGCCTATCTGTACTGATAAGACATAGAGATAGCGAACATACATGCACAAGCTAGTCAGTATATCTGCTTTTCTAGTGATAATGCAGGATTTATGCACCACAGTGGGCTATTTCTGTACCTGTGAAAAGGTCCTCAAACAAAAAGCAAAACTTTTTAAAGATTTATAATTGTTTTGCTATTGCTGACACATTTTTTAGCTATACAAAGAAGTGTTAATAACATGATCACAATGGACACTTTACGATTATGTCTTGTAGAGAATAGTGAATGGAATATACACTGTTAAAACTAACGCATGACAAAATTTGTTAGTTGTAGTAAATTTTGGTCTAACTAAGATTTAATAAACAAAACATACAGTTGTTGTAGGAAACAATCTTTTCAACTATATGCAAGATAGTAAAATTTACTACAAAGAGATAACAACCTTCAGTCTTCCAGATTCCAAGAGAGAAAGGTGGTTAAGGAAAATATACAATCATTGGTTCAAAGGAAAATGATTGTTTTGAGCTACAGAGAGAGCTATTATTTCAACACATGAATATTGCTCATCTTATTGCAGACATAGCATCTCTGTTTCACAGCAGAGAGTTATAAAGTGGTGTATATAATACTAAAAATCATTCTTCATTAACAGGGATTTGAGTCTTTTGGAATGATGTTTGGAAAAAGCAATAATTTATACTTTGTTGATGCATATCTTGAGTCAACCAGGATTACTCTAATCATTGATAGTGTATGCAAAAGGAAGTTTGAAAGCGGTGAACTGTATTCTAGAGATATCAGAAATATACAAGGCTACTATTGTTGCAAGCATGTTGCCTATGGCAGGTTTACTTGCGGACACAAAATTTTCTTTTACAATCCTCTTAATGGAGTTTCTGCTGTTCACCATAACTGTCCTTTTAGAGATGGAGGACGACTTTATCCAAACAGCATTGATGAATGTGACTCTTAACACTGTTACAATACACACAACCTACAACCTTTACAGTATGCAGATAGAACATACAATATGCATTACAAGTATCCATCACAACAATATTTCCTAAAACACATGTACTTTTTTTGCTTACAGAATTTTAAACACTAGTGCATTATCTCTGTATACTAACTGTCTCTATGTGCACTGCTATATAGATGTACAAGTATATTATTAACTGTATGAAAGAACAATACTATATATAGCAAGTTAACAAGAGCTGCATAAATGCATATTTTAAAGTATCCACATGAAATAAATATATGTAGGGTGCCCTTTATCAAAGAAAAAGACCAGGATTCACTGAATTTGCACCAAAATTTGGAAAAAGTGACGAATTGCATGTGATTTGTGCTCATTTACCTGATTCAACATCTGTATCGCCATCTGGTGCTTCACCTCCATCTACTGTCAAACTACTCCTTGATGATGCATGTCAAAACAAACTTGATCAAGGCAAACTCTATGAAGGAGATCTTAGAAAGATATTTGACTACTCATGTTGCAGGCATGTTGCATATGCGAAGTTCAACTGCAACGACAAAAATTTTTTCTTTAAGAAGCCTGGTCAATTGTCTAGTGCGGTTCCAAACACTTGCCCATTTAGAGATGGTGGACGCCGCCTCCCCAACACAGTCAATGAGATATAAACTCAAAATAATGCTGTGTGTTTAATATTAAATAGTATTGAATTGCAATAAGCATGACTCTTTGTTCAAGTACAGTGACTTAGTAAATATGTTAAGTATAAATATATATTCTGTATAAAATAAGATGCATGATTACTATATAGCTATAAATACATACAACCATTTCCAAATCATACATCATCACAAGTACGTATATTATAATAGTAATAGCTTTACTTTAGAGAACAAATCATAAAGTTGGGAATAACAACTTCATCATAATCATGTGTCAATCAAAGTGTGATTTTAAGCATGGGGAAAATACTGGGGCAACCTTATATGTAGTTGTGAAACAAGGTCATGTATGCGCATGCATGTATAGATGTAGCTAAATGCAGCTCCAATGACCATGTGGTGTATATCAATACAGTTTGCTAATGTAATACTGTAAAAAGGATATACGTATCATATATGCATGAGGGCAGCAAAATCCAATCTAATGTAGACACTGTGCTATATCTGTAAACACACACACACACACACACACACACACACACACACACACACACACACACACACACACACACACACTGAAAATCAAGCATGAATCAACAGGTTGATATGACAATGCTCTTCTTTCTATACAGAGTAATTCAAAGTGTGAAGGATGCCGGAAGGACTGCTCAACTGTGAGAAACTTTACTCAGTTTCAGTGTGTTGGAGAAAAACCACACCAATTATGTGACAAATGCCGCAATCTTTCAACATGTCCTATACATCCATGGGCCAAGAAAAGATAATATCTTAGGAATAGAAATATATAGTCATCAATCACATTTCTACTATAGGAAAAAGAATCAAGCAATGTTTAATCTGCATTTTCAATATGATATTTAAGCTTCTGTGTTCTTTTTTCACATGCTCTGTTTTGCAATAACTATGCAGGTACGTATATAATGCAGACAAAAATAAAAAATTTAGGAAATTTGAAAGGAAATATAGGGATTGCATAAACAGGAAAGGACACAAGATTGGGACACAGACATGTTATGTTATATCAACGTAACATTATGGGTACGTTGATATATCATAGCATATGTCTGTGTCCCAATCTTGTCTCCTTTCCTTTTTATGCAATGCCTATATTCCTTTCAAATTTTTTATTTACTTGTCTCCTGTCATTATTTTTTCCTGTGCCTTGGTACATTCATTTTGCTATTTTGCAGTTTACTTGGTTACAAACGTATGAGCTAATGCATTGTACATTAGTTAAACCAAATTAGCAGTACAGATAATAGCGTGTGCATGAAGCTCTATGTAACTACCAGTAATATGTAACTGCCAGTACTTATGTTTACCATCATACACATTTAGTGAAGCTTTTGTTAGTGAGATACAGTAATGCTTGCCTGAGGCTATTTGTTGTTTGTATTACAAGGTTTACCATCTTATCACAATGTTGATCATTGGTGCATTACACCCTACTAGCATACCAATTTCCACATTTAGTGGAGCTTTTTTTAGTGAGATACGGTATTGCCTGCCTGAGGCTATTTGTTGCTATATTACAAGACTTACATTGTTTACATAGATCTTGTCACAATGTTGATCATGGGGTATTAAGCTTTACCGCCACACCAATTTCCACATTTAGTGGAGCTTTTGTTAATGAGATACAGTAATGCTTGCCTGAGGCTATTTTGTACAAGATTTACATGGTTTACAGAGATTTTATCACAATGTTGATCATTGAGGTATTAAGCTTTACCATCACACCAATTTTCACATTTAGGGGAGCTATAGTTAGTGAGATATAGAAATGCTTGCCTGAGGCTATTTGTTGTTTTATTACAAGATTTACATTGTTTACAGAGATTTATCACAACATTGATTCATTAAACTATACTATCATACAAAATTTTATATTAGCAGGGCTTTCATTAGTCAGATGTAGGATTGTGTGGCCCCCATTATTATACATAGCCTGAGGCTATTTTTTTACAACAAGTATATTGTTTTAAACATGATGATGCACTGATGCACTATACCCACAGTGGATCTACATCACTGTACCAAGTTTCATGTTTAAAATTTAATATGTTACCATTAGTGAAGTGAATAGGCTGGGCCTAGAGGGTGAGCCTGCTCCGCAACCACAACATACTCTGCTTTCATCGCCGAAAAAACGGCTCCCACTGTAGGACTCGAACCTACGTTCAACCGTTTGCCGGATGGAACATATAACCACTCTGCCAAGGGGGAGGCCTGAGGGATTTACGGTTCAAATCCTATAGAGTATGCTGTGGTGATCGAAACAAGTGTCAGAAGATGAACAATTACAAAATAGACTTTTGTTAACCCTTTTATATACCATTTTATAATCACAGTTAGTTTCTGGGTATAGTTACATATTTATGCAGAAATCCAGTAAGCAGCAAACTGAAAGTGAAAGTGATGAAAAACCATATATATAGTTTAATGGGGATAGACCATAGCTATATACACAGTACTACTGTACTTTGTGACATGTACATGTATTGCATTGAGAGGAGTGTTAATATTAGTGTTACAAGAATCACAAGGATTAACAACAAATACTTTTGCTTTGTTGCTACTAGCGATGATATCTCTACACATGCTGATTTTCAGGTTGTTGGTTACCATGGTTGCTGGGTTTTGCTCATTAGTAATTATAATACATTGCAGGGAGAGATAACGATCAGTAGTACATGAACTACAAGGGTTAACAATATTATACCTCTATTCCCCAGTTCGTAATGATACATTTCCACATGCAAAGATTCAACTTCATTGACTTTATGATTATTGAGTTACGCTGCTTCAAGGAGAAGAAGAAGAAGATGGAAAACATGGCAAAAATGTGAAAAGCTTTTCTTATGCTATTATACATATCTTACATCACAACACAACCAATTTTTGTATACTGGTTATTTTTTACACATTCTTCACCTTGATATCATTAAAAGTGAGATCAACTTCAAATTGAAAGTGAAAATGAAGAATATCCTTATATATGGTTTTCAATGGGGATATACCATAGCAAACCCTATATACACAGTATTACAGCAATAGTAATACTCATGAAGCTACCATAGCATTACTGCCATCGACCACGCACCCACAATCATGGGCGGAGCCACACACACATGCACATAAAGACAAATTCTTACCATCTGTTCCTCCCTCACCTGAGGAACATAACTTACCATCCATTTGCCCCTCAACTCCAGCCAGCTGCAGATCCTCAGCCAAGGACTGAAGTTAACTAGGACACGAGTCATCACCATACAATTTTTGTTTATGCGCATCCCAGACACCTACAACATATTCTTTCACTAAGCTGAGTAAATCGTCAAAGGTGTATTCCCAAAGCTCACATCCTAATACATAACAAGCTTAATAGTATAGAGAAAACTGCATATTATGCAGTTTTCTCTATGCTATTAAGCTTGTCAAACTTGGCAAATTTGTTTCCTAAAAGCTCCCGAAGCTTCTCCACAAAGGTGACTCTAATATTACTATAGGCTGAACACTCCCACAACACATGAACTACACTCTCACACTCAGCACCACACAACACACACTCTGATTTGCCTTCTCTACCTCTATGCCTGCCTAGCTTTTCATTTAAACCATGTGTTCCTGACCTGAACTTGAACAAGAGTCTAGTTCCTGCATCACCAACCCCATGCAAATACCTCTTAAATTCTACTTCCTTCCTAAACCTTTTGTACATATCTAATTTTACTTTACTATTCAATCTTTCCTCAAACTGCCTACCCTCCCTTTCACTAATACTCTCCTCTATACACGCCAAAAATGAGGCTAATGAACTCTCTCCCCTCTTAATATCCTCTACCCATTCATGCTTATCCAAACCTAAGGACACAAAGAGTTCGTCAACCACTCTACCCCGTGCTTTCCTTTGTCTACCTCTACGAGGCTTAGTTTCCCATTCCCACCTGAATAATTGCTTTGGGTATATATCCTCAGGCATTGATACTAATTTTTACCACCACTTTAATTTAGCTCTATCCCTTCTACCCCTCAATGACCCATATCACCTCTAACTGCTTCATTACAAGTCTTAGACAAACAACCCAGAATCCTTTTGGCTCCCCCCAGAATAATGGACTCTAATCCAGCTACTTGACCCTTATTACCCTCCCAAATCTCCCCTCCATACTCTATACTAGGTCTAATCACAGAAAGAAGCAACAGCCTACGTGCAGTTAAGTGAATATCTCGATTACTAATAACACTATGCAACGGATTTACCTTTTTCCTGCCATTATTAATCACCTTTTTAATATGCACATCCCAGGCTCCATTACTTGCAAAATCTATGCCTAAATAACAGTAACTTGAAACCTTAGGAAGCTCATGTTCTCCCCACTTCCACTTACCCTCTACTCTATCCTTAGAAAACACCATCACTGCACTCTTACCCACATTAGCCTTTAGTCTCCACCTGTTACAGTACCTATATACAACACCAATAAGCTTCTGTAGGCTTTCCCTCGACTCACTAATACCTACAAAATCATCAGCAAACAACATTCCTCCCATCCTCTTACCATTACTAATCTCTATCCCAAGCCCAGCCTCTTCTACATCCTTTAATAAGCCATTTATTAATACTGAAAATAATATTGGGGATAAGCTACAGCCCTGTGCCACACCTTGCTGTACCCTAAATGCGGCCGACTTCTCCCCCTCTAACAATATGGCACTTCTAGATGCTTTGTACATACTCTTAATTACACGCCACATCCTTCCCTTCACACCCATCTCCCATCGCTTTACCCACAAACCATCACACCACACAGTATCATAAGCTTTACCTTTTTTGCTACCCATTTACAATACTCTCCCACTCATGCAAAACTCCACTCACTAACTTGTGTCCTTTAATGCCCTTTTGCAACATACCTTTAATGCTCTCTGAAAACCTGTGTACTTCAGCCCTTAACGCCTCCTGATATCTTACTTTTACCTCCTCATTTGTAAACCTATCTAATCTCCACCTCTTAATTACATGCTTCTCCTTTCTAGACCTGTTGGCTATCCTCCCTAATTCCATCCATACAAGAAAGTGATCCGAACATCCAATATCAGTATTATCTACCTGTACATTCCCAGAAGCTGCCATAAGCTGAGCATCAGTTATAACATAATCTATTATAGACATCTGTTTTAAAGTAGGTCTAACTCTAGTCCATTCAGGCTCCACTATCAAGCTTCTACCATTACAAACAACTAACTCCACTTCATTCAAGAAAGAAATCAGCCTATTACCGCTAGCATTACATGTATGCTTTAAATGCAGAGGCTCGAAAAAGCAACCGCACGGGGTTCGGCGCATGCGTGGAACCCACACAGTACTACAGTACTGTGTGATATATTGTTAAAGGAGGTATGGAAGCTGAAGAATGACATTTGATGCATGTACTTGTACTGATCCATCACTACATAACTATATGCTTTACAAATTCAAGAAATTAAAGTTATATATTTACATGCATGTGCTAAATAGACATTCTACAAATCATTATTGCTATAATTTGTAGGATGATAGTCTAGGTATGGTTGGAATAGTAGGACAGAAGTGATGGGAACACTCTCTGTGGAGCTCAAAACTTAAGGCAAAGACATGCATATATGTGTAAGTAGCCAATATCACATGTACAGGCTCAAAGTGAGTGTCAGAAATTATCAAAGACTCAGTAGTGTAAAGTACAATTAAGTTTTGGCAAGCCCTTTATAGTTTTTAGAAGCCTTTTTTGCAGGAGTACTAAAAAAGAATGTGAAGCAATACATGTATAAAATGTGGCATGTTGCAATTGAACAGGCTTTATACTAAACAATGAATGGACATTGAGCAGACATCCTACATAAGCGTACAGTGCAGCATATTGCTTCAATTCAACCAGTCATTCAGGAGAAGACCTGCAGAGGATGGTTATAGAGATATGATATGTGATAACCACCAATGGTTCCTGGCATCCTACTGGCATGAATGTACATATGAATACAGACAGTCTGTGTTCAAACTTCATGACATCAGACTCTTAACCCTGTTGATATATGGTGTATTCTTGTTTCCATTGTTTATATCTATTTATTTTTACAAGCATGTATTTGTTATCAATATATGGAAAACACTAACCTAGAAAGAAAAGACAGAAATCTAACCTCAACAAACCTAACAATACACACAAGACAACATACGTAGACTGGAGCAGGACACTGGATGCCCAACCTTGAGAACTGGGGTGGTGCTAGCGGCTAGCCACCTCCCCAGACACACCCAATGTCCAAACTCACATAATATTACAAAACAATACGATATATAATAAGCAGCCCAAAGCTTTGAAAATATACTTAAGTTACATGTAACAGCATGCCATCCTTTTGATTTCTTTCATAAATGTATATAGAGCAGGGCTTGAAATTCAATTCAATTGTCCAATTTCCAAACAGCAACCACTACAATTAATGGTGACTATTAATGTGAGTCACTACACTCCATGCAAGTTCTAGCCTGTCATCCTTTTCTTTCGTAGATGTAGAGCATACACCATGCAGGTGCGAGGGCTCAAAATTCAATTCAATTGTCTGATCTCCGAACAGCAATCACTAAATGGTGACTATTAATGTGAGTTACTATTTACATATTAATATATGTTAATTAAACATTCTTTATGCGAGTTCTGATCATGAGTTCTAGCCTGTCATCCTTTTCTTTTGTAGATGTAGAGCATGTGCCATGCAGGTGCGAGGGCTTGAAATTCAATTTAATTGTCCCATCTCCAAACAGCAATCACTAAATGGTGACTATTTACATATGTGAGTTGCTATTTACATATCAAATACGGAGTTAGTTAAATACAACCAAAACTGAACACTACTGACATCTATGGCAATGGAAAGTGCAATACGATGTAGTAAAATGAGGGATTAAATAATAGAGAGACAGGTGCTTGCTTCTGTAGACAGGTAGTGCAAAATGTCAATGATGATGATCCATGGTACAAATGAGGCAAGTCATGTGACAGTCAAGTGATCAGTGACCACACCTACACTCAGTCACCTTCCATACTGGATGTGTGTGGTTCCTACTGACTGAAATCTCTACATCAATTTTAACACGGCACCTCCACTGGAATCAGCATTATCTGAAAAATGTCAGGATTCTTCCTACACCTACACAAGTAGATAGACACACAATTTTTTAAAATTGTACTTTTAATGTACACACCCTCTCACCTAATGCACTGCACTTCTGGTTTGGGATATCTGCCACCACATTTCCCGACGTAATGCATCTTTGTTTCTCCCGGCGCTACTGCCCGACTCCCTCCGTTCTCAGAGGTGACCTGATAGTGTGATAACCTGGTAGCAGCCACCCACACACTTACACTCATTCACAACTAGCACACTTTTTGCACATGCACAAGAAATAAGACACTCAATTACAGTAATGTTGGACTGCTTAATGTAGCTCTAGTGCTACATGCCAAGTGTTAGTGAATGTAGCAAATGTAAGAGAGAGGCTACACTACTGCTAGAGAACTGACCGTTTGGTGTTGAAATTGTTGAGGTCTATGTCAACTGCTTGGTAGGTGTTATTTTGACCACACACACGTTTACTGAAACACAAGTCCAAGGTATAATTATATGAGTGTACACATTAAGTATCTAAGTGGTTACGTACTTATACTGTCAGATGACGATACTGCACCTCTTCAAATTCACCCAAACACTTGAGGACAAATGAACATCTTCATAATGTGTAGCCTAAACAGAAGGGAGACGGGAAGGGGACTGAATGGGTATGGCAGTACGAATGAATGGAGCCTGTGTTAATCAAGAAAGTATGAACTCACAGGGTAGCTAGTACATTGTATGTAACTTGCTTTGTGACTCTATGACAGCCTCCAGCCCTTCTATAGTGACATGATTGAATGACACGACAGGAGGGAGGGAGGGGGGAAGGTAGGGAGGGTGGAGGGAGGCATACGATACTGCACGTACACCATTGGATTGCTACTTACGGGGAAAGGAAGGGAAGGCTAAAATTCTTTCTTCACCCAAACTAATTAACAAACACAAAGTGGTAGTAGTACATAGTCTCAGAGAATGCTAACAGCTCTGATGTATGGAGGGAGAGGATTACTTCTTACTTATACAAACGAGGGGTTAATCAATTCCTATTCAGTAAACAGGAACCTTTCTAATCAGGTATGTACTGCTTATAAAGTACTATATGGAGGTGTCCTATTTAGTGCTGTCCTGATTTCAGGGTTACAGCTACACACATGGCAATTAGGACAGCACACCCTGTCCTGTTCATCAACATGTCCACTTCAAGGAGTCCTCATTGGATACTTCTAATGTATATATGTACATATATTACCTATGATGTCCCTCCTCTCCCTCTGTACAGTAGTGGGTGGAAGATGTCGACAGTGCCTAGATGGTATTGGTGAGTTCTCTGTACCGATGAAAGGAGAATTGTACCCTCTGCTAAAGTGACCAATTGAGTACAAGGTCAGTTGACGACTGTTTCAGTTTGATGCTACAAAAATATGTCAAGAATTGCGTTAAAATATTAGACACCAATTATTGTTCTCTTGTGTTGTCTCTTTACTTCATCTCCTACCTTCCTTCTCTCTCCTCCCTCCATTCTTCCTCATGCTCTCTCTTCTCTTAGATTCATTCATCTTCATTATTTCTCTCCCTTTCCCCCTCCCTCTTCTCCTACAGATATCTTACATGTTTGTGGCCATGATTGCTGTATTGTTAACTGGTTGCTGTTCTGTTTGCCATATTGTGTGAGAAAGTTTCCAATAATACTTCAAGACTTGGACACAGACTATGCGTGAATGTTGTATTCAATGTTTCCCCACAGACGGCTACCCGAAACCCCTCCCCAAGGGGACCCAATAGAAAACTAGGAGACTGTGAGGACTGCAGCTGTTGAGTGGTTGTGACTGCTGCTAGGTCTTCCTTTCTGTATCCTTGGGGGATATTTCCACATTAAGAAAACCTGCATTCTTTATACGTACATGTGAAGTTCTTGTTACTAGTTACGTATGTATATTATCTTGTACAAAGCATGTCCAATATGTATTTTAGCTTGTACATGGGATGTTCTCTCCATCTTCATTTATATTCATTTATCTTCATTACTTCTCTTTTCCTTTCTCCCTCCCTCCTTTCCTATCTCTCACATGTCTGTGGCCATGATTGCTGTATTGTGAGAAAGTTTCCAATTCATCAAGACTTGGACACAGACTATGTGTGAATGTATCTCTAACTATTCAACAAGTGTTTCCCCATATGTGGATATCTTGAAGCCCCTCCCCCAGAGGACTGAATCAAGGAGACTGTACAAGTGAGGACTGTACAAGTGAGGACTTTGAGCTCACTGGAGTGGTTGTGACTGTCACTGGGCCTTTTTGTTTCTTTGGCAGCCATTTGCACATTAGGTAACCTGCATTCTTTGCAAAGTTCATGTAAAAGAGCTTATTAGCTTATAGCAAAGTTCATGTAAAAGAGCGTATTACTTACATTGTAAGTATGTATATACACTATGTGTACAAATCACGTCAATTCTGTATTTTTGCTTGTACATGGGATGTTCTCTCCATCTTGATTTACATTTATTCATCTTCATGACTTCTCACTACCCTTCTCCTTCCCTCCTTTCCTATCTCACACATGTCTGTGGTCATGGAAAGTTACCAATTTCTCAAGACTTGGACATAGACTTTGTGAATGTACTTATTATCTATTCATGTACATAGTATTACGTTTCATCTTGCATTGTGAACAGAACAAAATTAGTCCTTCTTTGGCATTCTTACAAGAACAATAGTGAAGTCTCCTGGCCTCTCCCAGATTACCCTATGACTGTCTCACAGATACACATTGCAGTAGGCAATGACCAGTAGGTTCACCATGTAGACCATCGAGTGTGGTTTGGGTAGGTCTCACACACATACATTGACAAACACACATACATTTTGTATGGTCTGACACTGCACGACAATAGGGAGTAAACTATGAAACTCAGGAGCTGTGTTAGTCTCTATTTGGGGGGGAGGGGGTCATTTTCCATATTGGGGAAAAAGCCTTGTCCTTTATTCAATGTAAAGTTCGAGTTCGTGTACACTAGCTTGTTAGTTACCGTACAAAGCACGTATTTCTGATACTAAGTATTCCATTTCAGCCTCTCTCATATGTTAATGGCCATGACTGTTAACTGGATTTATTAACCTTCAGTGTGCATGCGCAGCGAGGGTTACTGTAGTCAAGGGGTCCGACACTCCCAGAAATTTTGTACACATCTGCTGAAATCTTTCAAAATCTTCACTGAAATCTCGTAAATCTTGAAATCTCCATTAAAATCTCCGTTAAATCCCTGAATCTCTTGCAATCTTCATTTAAATCTTGATATCTCCATCAAAATCTTAGGGGAAATCCCAAATCTTTCCAGAAATCCAGATCATGTGATCATGATTCACCACGTGATTGCATGACTGACCTTGTGCATCAGAAGTCCATCACATCTGTTTGTGCATGATGTGTAGCTTTCAGAGCTTGCCACACAGACAAACCTCTGGACTGTACCCACTCCTTCATCCTGATCAGTGATTTTGTAGAGAATTTTGTAGAGCAAGTGAGATGTGATGACTAGAGCAAGTGAGTTCCCTGTACTAGCTACCAGTGACTGCATGCCTCGTAGCTACATAGAACTGGAAATAAGTTTTTCATAATGTGTGATATGGATCTAATTTACTGAGTATATATTTTTTGGCTACTAGCGTTTTCATCAGTGACTTCACAGTTTCTGTAATTGTCATAGGGCTCGATTGGTGGCCCTCTTTCTTCTTTACACCTGTTTCAGAGGTACAGCTAAGTTAGTTAGTTAGGTTGTCTGCATTCTGGAATGTTATGAATGACCTTACAGGGCATGGCAACAAACCTAGAGGTAGGGAGTGAGCTGAATCTTGTAGCTACCCTTGATGTGCAACAAATTGCCCGAGTATGTCGTGAACTGTTTTCTTACATCTGGATTTGATATTGTTGATGTGATCATGTCTATGGATATTAGCGAGAATCCAGGCAATTCAATGGAATCCATTGAAAAGTTTATGAATGAGCACTATGCTGTTCATGACAAGTACTAATATCAGCACGTTCATTCACTCAGTTTGTCTTTCCACCTGGACACAGACTTCATACTTGTAACTTACAATAAAGTACAATTCCATATGTAAGAGGATTGGTAGAGGCTCATAATTGACATTTGTGTTGTGTATTAACCATACTCTACACTTCGGTGTGAGTTAGTATAATAATGTGAAGGATAAGTTACCACCTGAGAAAATGCCCTATAGGCAGTGTTCACATTACCCATACTGGTCATCTGCAGCATAAGGCGACGGTTAGACATGCAAAGATAGATATCTCAGCTGTGGCAGAACATGCATGGAAGGAAAGTCATCAGATGAACTTTCATCGTTCCTAAAAGGCCTAAATTGCACTGATGCTGTGCCCTGGAATCCTGATTTATTAAGCAGAACACTAATTGGGGTCCCTCCCAAAGGTGTATAGATGCCTTCTTGTATAGCTTCATATTTTTGTGTGTACTCAGTGTCTGCAATTGCATTGTACTCACATTGTCATGCTTTGTACTATTTTTTCACTTCCTTGGTATCATAGGCATTTCCATATTCCTACATCAGCTGTTGCTGTATAAATTCACTGGTATTGTGTTTGTATATAGGTTTGCTACTGAAGAAATCACACCAAGTGGTAAAAACATTTGGCAATATACATACTAATATTTCGGCTAGTGTATAATTATCGTGTAAGTGATATCCCCAATATAGGATGTAATACTAATATCGTGTGGTCATGATGGTATGGAATGAGGTGGTCCACATGTTGTGGTGACTGGTGTGAACACTTCCTAGGGGCCAGTGGTATATATACAACATATACAGATTGACTGGCAAATGTCCATTGTGTACACTAGAGTTTTTTATGTTCATGTGAGGTATAGTTGGTTACAAAAATTGAATTCTGTCCTTCACAGTATTATACTGTGTACATTGTGTGGCATACTCCTCACACCTCCTGGGAAGTCCAAGACCACCATCATATATGCTGTGCTTAGTGATGATGGATGTGTTCACAGTAAGAGCCTGTACTAACTGATGGGTACCCTCTTTACCTATAGCATCATTGCCTGACAAGTACAGCACCGTCAGGGTAGAGTTGTGATTGAGGGACTGAGCTAGGGTTACTGCTCCAGCATTACCAAAACTGGCATTGGATAAGTACAGCCACTCCAGGGTAGTGTTGTGATGGAGGGACTGCGCTAGGGCTTCTGCTCCGCCATCACCAATACTATTGTAAGACAAGTACAGCCTCTTCAAGGTAGAGTTGTGATGGAGGGCCTGCGCTAAGGCTTCTGCTCCAGCTACACTAATAATGTTATTAGACAAGTATAGCTCCTTTAGGATAGAGTTGTGATGGAGAGCCTGAGCTAGGGCCACTGCTCCAGCATCCCTAATGATGTTATTAGACAAGTTCAACCTCTTAAGGATAGAATTATGATGGAGGGCGTGAGCTAGAGCTACTGCTCCATCATTACTAATCGCCTCATCCGCCAAAATGGCAAATGTGTCCAGACTGCACCCAAGACCTACACATACCGTTGAAGCCTTCTTTTCATAATTAAGTTTTGTTAATTGAACATTTGTTACTCTGTCCCAGTCTACTATACTCTTCAGCATGCCAGGATAGTCCTTGATCATGTCCCTCAAATTAACTACATCTTCTGAACATTCCACGAAAAACGTCAATTTCTCAAGCTTGTGCTCCTGCAGTGTGGAGCAGTGGTGTATGGCGTCAGTCAGTTCTATAAGTCCTTGAGCACTGAATTTAACATGGCATATTCTGATATATTTCAGTGTAGTACTCCTTGTGATGAACTGTGCCAGAGACCTTGTGGCACTAGTGGTGAATGTAGACTTACAGTCAATATCCAGACTCCTCAGTTGTAGAGCTATATTGTTACACAAAACTTTAATAAATGTATCACCATATTTAAGTGTATTAAAGTGTATTTTAAGGTACTGCAATGTAGTACTCCTTTTGATGAACTGTGCCAGAGACCTTGTAGCAGTAGTGGTGAATGCACACTTACAGTCAATATCCAGAATCTTCATAGGTAGAGTTATATTGTTACTCAAACCATTCATTATTACTTCCATATCTTTGTTACTTACATGTACACTATATTCATGATTCCTAATGTTGGGAGAGAGACGAAAGTTCTTCAGAGATGAAGTAGATGATAGCAATTTACCAATAGCCTTACATGTTTTGGCTCCTAGAAAGGCACCTGTACAACTTGAACTAATGATCAGTGCTTCCAGTGAAGAGAAAGAAAGGTCACAGGATATATTAACAGCAGATCTATCATTATTGATTTGTAACTCCAGTATGTTTAGTGTGGAATAGGGTGGTATATAGAGAGAATCACCACTGTCAAACATTTGTAAATATACATGTAGTTTCTCAAAACAAGGTCTGAGACCATTCAATATAATACGCATCTTTTGTATTGTCATACATACAGATGTACTCTTCTGAATCAATGCTACTGTGTAGTTACTATCACTAATTGTGGCTCCTCTCACAAGCATGTGTAGTTTGTCTTCATCAGTGTCTCCATCAAGTGTCAACGACCACTTGCTATGACTGTGTGCAATGCAATAACCAACAGAATAATATTCCAATGGAAGCATTCCTCTTGTGAAGGTAAAGCTTGCTGTGTGGTTGTGAAATAATAATTGAAGTAGCTCACTGTTCTGGGCTTCAAACAGCCAGTTAGTATGATGTACACTAACACATACATCAGGTCTCATTGGATTGCAATATTGAGTCAGGTGCTCCTCTACTGTAGGCTCTCCAAGTAAACTTCTCAATTCATCAGGAGTTACTTTATTCAATTTTGTAAGTCCAGCAAGAAACCTCAGCACTACTCTCAATCTACCATCCTCGTGTCGCTGAAAGTGTTTCAGTTGCTCCGCTGTTGACATGGTAGAAATGTGATAAGCAGCTAGAAACTCTTGAAATGTCAGATGAAGGAAGTTGTGAGATGTCTTCTGTCCATCCATAAACAGTTGAGAAACAGACTGCATGAGACCAAGTGTTTCAAAATCATCAGGTATGTCAGAGAATATTATTTGTATACTTTCCTGACCACCAGATTGCACAACACTCCATTTCTCTCTGCAGATACCTTCATAGGCTATCTTACTGATAACAAGCAATTGAATGTACACTTCTCTTGGAAGGTCTTCAAGCGAGCCAACTCTACATTTCTGATATTTTGCATGTCCACAGAGGTAACGTCGTAGTAAAATTCGAGCCAAAGCTTGGTAGAGTTCAGTTAGAGTTGTTGGTAGAACCCACTTGCTCTTCATGCTCTCTCTGTATATACTAACAACTATGGCTGCATTCAGAGGAATGTACATGCACGCCTTTATCTGTGCATATTTACAAATGTATGCCATTACATCATCAATATTCTTCTTTGCTTCTTCACTTACTTCATCTGGACCTCCTACACTCTGGTCAATGGCACTGGCTGTCTTCTTACC
This sequence comes from Theonella swinhoei, assembly GCA_963970385.1. NCBI lineage: Eukaryota > Metazoa > Porifera > Demospongiae > Tetractinellida > Theonellidae > Theonella > Theonella swinhoei. The sequence continues at coordinate 5,030,285 of OZ019949.1, read as the reverse complement.
CTCTCTTGCAAACACACTTGTCACATATTTTGTAATGTTTTCCTCTGTGAACCCCAATATTTCTACATGCAGGAATATCCTGTGCTTAAATTGTGCTAGTAAAGCACCAGTTGCCCAGGGGCGACTAGTAATCATTATGGTCGCATGCAATAACAGCTTGCCAAGAATGAGCTGTAAGAAAATGGAGGAGTCCTTTCGTTGAGAGTTAGGAAGCTCATCAAATCCTTCTAAGATTATCAGTGTTCACTCCAAATGTTGATTCCAGTTCTTCTACAACAGCCTGACACAAATTCTCTGAGGAGTGATAGATGAGATCTCTCAGACTATTGGCTGTGCTGATTCCTTCATCTCTCAGTCTGAGGAGTAGAACTAACTGATACTGCTGAGCAATCTTTCCTCTCTCCCACCTCCTACAAAACTCCCATGCAAATGTGGACTTCCCCACACCTGGAGCACCCTCAACTAGTACAACTTTCTCAGAAGCAGTGACCGGAGGCAAATCTCGAACAATATCACTAAAATCAATGTTAGTCTTATTCTTCATTATAACATCAACATTACCATCCTCTACCATAGCCTTTGTGTACTCATCTGCTTCCTCTTTACTCACTACACTTTCCCAATCAATACAAGCCAGATTAATGAATATCTTTGAAGGAGTCTCTGGCCATTTCAAAACATTAAGATTCTTCTCAATTTCATATTGCTTATAAGTGGTTTTGACATAGTGGACAAAGGTGTCCATTGGTGACCTGTGATGGGCAGTGGTACTGCTACGCTGTATGTGGGTAGTGGGATAGGGTTGAGTGGTAGATAATGTATTGGGATGTACAGTCTGGTATGGTGTTATATGGTGAGGAAGATACATGTAGGGACTCCTCAAAGCAGCTCTATCTGGGGGTCTGATATCCACTGGTCCCTTCATAAGTGCAATCGGATGGTCATGCAGTGCCCCCCTTACAGGTGTCTGACCTGTCACTAGTGCAGGGCACTGAGAATTCTCCCCATATTGTGCCCCCCTCACTGTTTGACCCATTATTTGTGTTGGGGACTGGTCACTTTCCCCATGTTGTGGCCACCTGACTGGTGTCTGACCCATCATTTGTGTGTGGGGCTGGTATTGTTCCCAATATGTTGCCCCCATTTGATTAGAGAAAGGTGCCCCCCAAAAGCTACTTGTTGGTACTAATGTCATGTTAGGATTTTCTCTACCACTCACTCTTCTCTGACCCATCATTACCATGGGGTAGGGACGCTCCCCACCTAATGACAAATGCTGTTCAGTGTCAGAATCTGGATCCTGTCGGAGGTCAGAAGCTGGATCATGTTGTGGGTCAGAAGATGGATGCTGTTGGAGGTCTAAGGATGGATAGTTATACCAAGACTCAATGTGTCTGACAAGATCAGGATAATTTACGGATGGAGAACTCAGAGCTGTGACTATGTCATCCCATGTCAGAGGCATATCTTGTTTCAGCCTTTTTGTAATGATCTCACGTAACTGAGCTTCACAATCATTTTTATTATTTGTTATAATTATTCGTATCTTTGCTTCTTTAACCCCCAACTGGAGACCTAGTTCAAAACATTTGGGGGCTACTGAGTTGAGAGTGTTACAGAGGAGTGCTAGGTCATCAATAGTCAGTTTCTTATGAGGTGAATTAGTGTATGAAAACTGGCTGGCCATATCTGAAAGGGACATACATGTATTACATAACTTAAATTCTCACATATTGTGGTACAGTTTAGGTCCCACTCAGAGAGGTAATTGGTGACTGCCACTTACCGAAATAATAGCATCACTGGTAGATTATGCTATTACACCTTTTGGACACCATGACAAAAGGAGTGATAAAATGTTTATTACCATTGCTGGGGCATTGCTTGGATACTACCGCACACGTGAAATTGGTATGTAACTGGATCTCCAAACAAGGAATATGGGAGTAAGCGCACGCATCTTACTATTATACTAGGCACATGTTTTGAGGGAGAAGGAAAAAACAGGTTGACGCGAACGCACCCTGTGAATGATGGCAGAATCTGGCGAAGCTTTTCAGCTGCAGGTGGATGGATGGAATACTACCCTTCTTCTCGAAAAAAATGACACAGTGCATGAAAACTAAGCAGCTCTGGAAAGTGGTCCGACCAAAAAAACGCCAAGTCTCCGTCTCTGAAAATAATGACTCACTCTCCACTGAGCAGTTTGTTTTTCTGAATAATGCTAGGGTTGAGGCTCTTAGCAAAAGGTATGTGCTTAAGAATATGGAAAAGAGCACCCAATGGGCTTTATCACTTGGCGGGACAAGTGCAATAAGCATTTCAATGACAACGAAGTTCCTGAAGATCTATTTGCACCTACTGATCACATTGTTCTTTGCAAATGGCTTAGTTTTTTCGTTGTGGAAGTCAGGAAAAAGGATGGCACTGAATAGCCTCCTAAGATGATTTATATTTTGCTTACTAGGATTCTCAGACATATGCAATAGGAGAATGCCTCAGGTCCTAATTCTTTAAACACTAATGATGTGCGGTTTTCATAATGCTTTAGATAATGTTTTGAGAAATCTTCGTGCTAGGGGTGTCACAAGTGAGAGACTAGAACTGAAACATTTGGAAGAAGAAAGGCTATGGCGCTCAGGTGTATTGTGGGGAGCAAGCACATGGAAGTATAGAAAGGAGAAAAACAAATCATAGTTTGCACGCAACTGGGGTGTCTGATCTTTTTCAAGCTGGTGTTCCCGACAAGATTATTAAGGAGAGGTAGGGTCATTTGTCAATGAATGGGCTGAGGCAATATGAACATAACTACTACTGAGCAAGAAGAAAGTGTTTCAAAGGCACTTGGTTCCGGCTGTTCATGTTTCCATACAGCAATCACAATCCCATCATTTTCTGCCAAAACCAAGCTATTGCCCTCCAATTCAGCATTTTTCTGGCTATCATAGAGTCGGTACAGTGAATTCTCTGAATAACGGACACTTTGGTGCAAGGCCTACTGTCCGTTATTCTGGTGGTGTCCTTTATTGGGGTTGTAACCACATTTCACGTTCCTTGTTTCCAAGTTCCTTGCAAATATACAATGACTGTTTCGGGCGAGTTGTGTTATGTTGCTTTGCCTTTCTGTTGTGTTGTTGTTATTGCCTTGCCTTTCTAAGTATCTCTCGGATTGATTGTTCATGTACATGTAGGCTATATGGGCCATGCGAATCTATTGAAAGGCTACGAGAGTACATCCAATCAGAGTGGACAGAGCACTCATATATATATATACATGTATATACATATATATAGTTAAAAGTGTAAAAATATTTTCACTAAAATGTTGAAGAACTCCTACATGTACATCCTGTCTTGTACGAATATTACGAATACTGAGTACAACAGCGGGTCCAATTGCCTAGTCATTCAAAGAAACTGACAGCACATATTTGACACGTGAGCAAACAAGAAAATGGCGTCTAAAACTAACACATTTAAGGTTGCAGACCTGGAGTTTGACGGCATTGGGAGAAGGTATGAAGATTTTATGCATCAAGGATCATGTATGCTCCAGTATAAACGATTTTCGTGAAAGCGATTACTAACCCCAGTTTCACGGTAGGTCATTCGAACTGAAGAAGAAAGGAGAAGAAGATGATGAACAATTGGCGTTCTTACAATTTTCTGAAAATCACTGTAGATGTATATTTTATATACTTTGAGAGTATTATAGTGTATAGAAGCACTTGCAGAGCATGTAGTTTGTCTGAAAAGGCTTGAAACATCCACGTTTGGGAGTTTTGAGCCATTACTTTTGGCATGTTGGCGCCATCCCTACATATAGAGTCTACTGACTCTCTGATAAATGAATGCAGTGGAGCAAGACAGGATTTTATTTAACGCCATGCTTGCGATGGAGCTGGATCAGTCGGTGCAGTTCTCCCTGTCTGTTTTCCAGAAATAAGAGATGTCCGCTATTCAGTATGCATACGTCTAATGTGAATTTGGCCAGGACACGAAGGGTCGTCCATTATTTGGTAGAAGTCCGCTATTCAGAATGTCAGTTAAAAGAGAGTTTACTGTAGACTCTATATGTAGGGATGGCGCCAACACGCCCATTAGCCTTAACAAAAGTAACGGCTCAGAAGTCCGGAATGCGGATGTTATACATGTAAGCCTTTTCAGACAAACAACCCGCTCAAACAGTGCAACATTTTCTTCTTCCTCCTCCTTCCTTCTTCCTCCTCCTCCTCCTCCTCCTCCTCTTCTAATTCAGTTCAAACGGCCTACCGCAAAACTGGTGCTAGTAATCGCTCTACATGTAATTCTTTCACAAAAATCATTTATACCGGAGCGTACATGATCCTTGATGCACAAAATCTTCATTCTCTCTCCCAATGCCATCAAACTCCAGGTCTGCAACCTTACAAGTGTTAGTTCAAATGCTATTTTCTTGTTTGCTCACGTGCCGAACATGTAAAGTTAGTTTTGTGCAGTTTTCATCATGTTCGTCCCTGCATCGCGCTGTTTCGAGCACTGTTTTGTCTTTTTTGGCTATGTTGCTCCTTTGTGCCTATTTCTTTAAACAACTAACTGTTGCAGGCAACTGGACCTCAGTAGGCAATATTCATACAAGACAGGATGTAGAAATCACTGGTAATCCTGCCTATAGGTATGCAAGGGAGGTAGAACTCTGCCAGAAAGTCAGTAGGTTTATATGTGATGCTACACAGTAAAAACCAGTGAAACAAGTGTAAAAACATTTTCACTAAAATGTTGAAGGATGTAGGAATGGTAGTGCCAAAAAGATAAAAACAAGGTCAAAGGGTAGCATGCATGCAGACAAAGGCAGGGGATAATAGCATGTAACAATCATAACATACGTAACCCTAGCCTCGGTTCCTAGGCCTTCCCCATTACGCGTAATTGTGCGCGTTTTTGAAATCGGGGAAGGCCGAACATCTGTGAAACATCATGTGAGGGATGATGCGTAGCCCACGCCCCAAAGTCACTACCTAAGCTTCTCGCTCGAGAATAGAGCTAAACTTACACCAATGTAAAGTATATAGTGTGTATATACTACATACTCACAAGCCATGTACGTCAAACGTCTCAGCTCTTGCAAGTATATACAATTTGTGACTGAGGCGAACAGCGGCGTGTGCTAACGCGTCTACCCAACGTCTACCCTCACGTGATGTTTCATCCCAGGCCTTCCTAGTCTCGTACCCGAAAGGGAAAGGGTCTGGTCACTTTCACCACACTCCTTGGGACTGTACGTAAAATTAGAAACGAAATTTCGCATGTAACAGAAGTAATTATAGTGTGTAGTATGATAGTCTCATTTCCAGACCACACCCTTCACTTTCTTGAGACTATACGTAGAAAGAAACTTCGCAGAACCACGTACGTAGATCTACGTCGACTGCTTCGGAGAATGTGCTTGGTTGTTGATTTCTCAAACCTTCAGTTTTAATGAGTCCCAAGAAATGTGGCGAAAGCGACCAGACCCTTTCCCTTCGGGCTGTGGTCTGGGCACGAGACTAAGGCCTTCCCCAATTTCAAATGTTTCCCTCCCCCACACAATCAAAATGCGCACAATTATGCACAACGGGGAAGGCCTGGGAACCAAGGCTACGTAACCCCATATCCCTACATTTACGTATGTCATGATTCTATCATCTCCTGCCTTTGTCTGCACTTTGACCTTGTTTCTATACTTTTGGCAATGCAATCCCTACATCCTTCAACATTTTAGTGAAAATGTTTTTACACTTTTTATAATGCTCCATCTGCATCCAACCAGCCTTTAAGTAATGTTACAAATAAGACATGAATACATGTACTTCTATTTCATGCTATAAACAAAACTCAACTGCTTCTTTATTGTGTTTTGTTTAAAATAATGCTTTTAACCCTCGCACATGCGTGGGAGGGTTATTGTAGTCAGTCTGTGTGTGTGTGTGTGTGTGTGTGTGTGTGTGTGTGTGTGTGTGTGTGTGTGTGTGTGTGTGTGTGTGTGTCTCTGTCTGTAAACAACTTTTCTCGTAAACCGTGACTCCTCTGAGTTCCAAACGTGGAAATATGAAGAAGTGTCATTAGTGCTCACCACAGTTAACATCTGGAGCAGAAAGAGACCAGAGCTGCGTTGAAGTGGTAAATTGTCGATTTTCGTTAACCATGATTGTTGTGAGTGCCAAACATGGATATATTGACAAGCAGTATTGCTACTTTGTAATAGTAAGTCTGGAGCTGTATCGTCAGAAGTGTATCAGTTTTTAGGCAGCGGTTTATGCTTGAAGGTGTGCATTAACTGGAGATTGCAACAAGCACAACTTACCGTTAGACATAGTTTTCCATTAGCTACAAGTATGCAGAGCACGAAAAGAGTCAGGAGCTCTAATACATTTACTTGGTAGTCATAACTGTGCGAGGGTTACGCACTTTACAAGTGCATTTCATTTTGCATTGAATATGGTGCTTTGTATAGGGCCTAAATCAGTTATTCACACTTAGTTATTTTCCCTGCATTCATGAGTTAGTCCACCATTCCACAGTTATTCTCACCTTGACACCCTCTTGAGGGTGGTTCCTAATTTAATGAACATAGCAACGCCCAGCAACAGGTAATAATTTCACATATCTCAGATATATTGCTACCCACACTCTGTAGGATAACTGCAATATCCTATTTTTATATCATGGCCACATCTATGGGATCTCAGACCTGCACAGGAGCTAGTAATGTTCCTGAGAAGGGAACACTTTATACTCTCTCTGGCAGACAGATTCTGCAATAGCCCAACTAGGAACTTCAGTATCTCAGTACACAGAATATACTGAGATAGAGGATCAGGATATTACTGTATGCTACCATATTAACATGCTGCCTGTTACATTTCTTTTGATACTCAGTCCAACAATGGCCAGTCACACATGGAGATAAACTAAGAGGTGACCAGTTCATGATCCAGGTCATATCCTACATTACCTTGATAAAAAACTCCAGTCCAGGCAAAGTTAGTAGGACAGGAAGATACAATGTAGGTAGTTAGACTACACACCTACAAAAGATGAGTGGGGAGGCTGCCTGCTAGACAGAATATTCAAATGAGTCTAACCCATCTGGTAAATTCTAAGTTTGACAATAGCCTGCAGTAATACATGCCAACCTCACCCCATTGAGATCTACTCTGGCATATCATAAGACACAGGAAGACAATCAGGGCTGTGGTTATTACAGACCATTCCAGAGGTGTAGCTAGGCATGTGTGTCATAAGCTGACCCATACTACATGTAGAAGGGAAAGCTTCCAGAGATCAGACATAGATTGACCCTCTTCTTCCAAGACAGGAAAGAGAAGGGCTTACATTGTAGGTAAAGTAGTACTACTTCACAGCATGCGTGGTAGAGCACAGAGGCCTCAGATTACAAATGAGTGTCTTCTTACACTGAAGGACTCCAGTGCACATATTGACAATAGATGTACTATTGGACAGCTGCACATGCTCCCCACACTATTACAGATTAGAGAAGAGGTACTAACATTCTATATACACCCAACGTTACATACCAAGTGATGACTTAGGCAAACAGATACCCTAGGCCACTGAAAACCATAAGTATGGCTTGTGTATAGTGTGTTACATTTATACACCGTGTTCTCAACCATAGTGACACAATTTACACTAGGTCAGATGTGTGTAAAATCGGCTCGAGGAACACACCGGCTTTCAAACAAGGATACTTCTTGTCCTATTAATATACCACACACCAAACCTCCTACCACAACTCACCTTTGAACACAAGTCAAGAAAGTAAGTCAGTCCGAGAGTCAGACCATAGGTACTACCAGAGGCAGAGCTGTTCGCTTCAAACATGCGACAAACCTACGTGTGATCGTGAAGTCAGTTTCTCACATGCGCCCGCGCGCGTTCGCGCGTGCGGCCCATGCCCGCGCGCGCCCAGAACATCTAAGGGCGCGCGTGGGGGCAGCCACACGTTTTATTACTCACTGGTCATAGCTTATGGGATTTCTACAAAAGAACGCAACGGTGAACACATAAGACGCAAGGTGTAGACTAACTGTCATCAAGAGTTCAGTCATTTAAAACTGCTGTCAGTGTGCTCGAAATCACAAACAGTTCCATAACATAGCCTGTTGCTGCTTCAAAACTGTCTTGAGCTCCTGTTTAACTGACAGGCCTGATTTGCCACCACTGCTACCTTTAGTGGTTGTTTACAAAAAGACTATAGATTAAATGCCATCATGCTGAATACTGCTCACCTTCAGGTAGTCCTGAGTCCACAGCTCCATGTAAACTTCCAACTACACATCGGAAGTCCCATGGGAAGGTTTTGACAAGTATTGAAATCATGTGTTTAATGGAAAGAGGAGAAGAGGCTCAAGGAGAAACATAGAAAGGTCAGAGAAGAGAAATTGCGAAAGAAGCAGTGCCTATCTGGTAGGTTATTGAAAACAAGTTTATATATGTAGGGACGAGTGTTTAGCAAGCCCTGCCAGTTGTACTCCCAATGCTTCCGGTCTACATTTCTTTATATTGCATGTTGTTTTGGTCCCAGGAGGACATCTTTACATTGTGCAGTTACAATATATACTTCATCACTACTGGCCAACCTCTAGCAATCAAATATATTAACAATATCAAATTACCATAACAACTTAGGTAACATAACAGCCTATGAGTGAGGTCCTAATGAGCACAACGCAGGGTTCCCTGTAGGGATTCATGTGTGCTGCATATGTATATGCCTGTTTTATTGTCAGGTAAGGGGACCTTGCCCATTCGCCAGTGTACCTAAGAAAGAAGACAAATGGTACAGCAGTATTTGTTTTTTTTTAGCTATGAACTCACGACAAACGTGCTTCCAGGATACCTTCAGGGCTGAGAAAGCACTTTTATCGAGAGGCTGGGTCAAGTGTGTGGTGTGTAGTGGAAGAGTGAATAGAATGACCTGGGCAGCAGCAGCATATCTTATCACCTCTGGACAGTAATGGGATGAGTGTCCATCCATAAGTAAGAGTAGTGGTCGTCTTGATGGTATGTATATGCAAGAAAGTGCTTGGTGAACCAATCATGAAATATTTCTTGTGTGATCCAAACATTCCAGACAAGCTGTATATGCTTCCTGGAACCTTTTCCTTTTATCATTTTAGGGTTAACTTAAAGTGACTTTCTGTCAAAGATCGCAAATGGTGGAGGAGTGGAACCAGCAGCATTTGTGCACCCTAAAACAGTTATCTGGGATTTCCTATTTTCAGTGATGTGGCTTGGATTTCTTGCACCAGTACCTACTACGTTTAGTTGCTTTGGATTTAAGGGTAAGCCCATCTCATCACAGTTGTATATACGGTGGGGGTCATTCAACATGTTGTTTGCAACCAGTGTGTCCTCTAGCATATCATAGTATTGACTGACAACTTCATCATCAGTTACCATTGCTCTAATATACGAAAGGGGCATTGCGATTCTGAGAGTTAGTTGGGGGTGTCGGTTGCAAAAGCGTGACCACCACCCATCAGTTACTACTGTGTGTTCACCCTTGCTTTCTACAATGTGTTGTACAATTCCCAATACTTCCTTCATTTCTGGGGTGAGCATATCCAATCTTTGCACACTTAAGTAGAAAGGAGACAAGCTCCTCTTCCTCTTCAATTGTCAGATATGGTTTCCTACCAAGTTTACCATTTTGACCCTCCCAGACATCCTATCATGAAAAGTTAAACAAGGAACACTGAACATTACTGCTGCATTACGCCTTCCTCCACCATAGCCACTATGGCTACAAGGTGCAAAACGATGTGAAGTACTTGTATAATGTACAGCATTAGCAGGCTCAGAAGTGTTTCTCACTATTCGCACATTCAACAGAAGGGTGGCCTGATATAAAAAAAAAAACACTACCTAGGTCGCAAATGTTGGAGTGTATGCTCACCCGATATATCGCTGTACGATAGCATTTGATATAACAAGCAAAATTGGTGTTTGGTATTGATTCCTGTACAGTTGAAATAACTACCATACACCGTCACTCTGAGCCTGGGACTCAGCAGATTTGTACTGGTAAATGTATTCCAATTACTACCATAAGTGATAGAATACAGGAAGGAACACAAAGAGAAACACATAGTAATAGTTGTAGAAATTACAAGTGTAAAAACTTTTTTTCAACTACCATACAAAAATTGCTGTGTGTACTATGCATTCAGTTAATCTTTTAGTAAATTAAGTTATGAATAATTGCATCCATAAACGTAAGAAAAACCTATTGGGTTTTAACGACATTTCATAATCATACTTAATAAGTTGGAAGGCTGTCAATACTTCCAGAAATATCACTATCTCTGTCTTCCTCATGGTCTGATTCCATCTCTCTCATGAGAGCAGCCTCCTCATAGAGCTCCCATTCATCTTCAGCCTCTCTCTGACGAACACAGAATAGCCTCACTTTAAAACTATGCTTGAATCTTGTAATGAATTCGTGCAAAACTAGTCCAACAAATTGAACCAGCGCTATTGCAATGAGAGTGAAAGAGGCAACCGAAATATTACTACTTGAAAACAGTTTTGTTAGGTTTAAGATGGCTAGATTTAGGAAAAAGGCTGTAGAAAAATTCCCAATAACACTATTTTGATAGACATTCTGGCCCCAAAATGTGAGTACCATACACATTAAAGCTGTAGAGAACTCTATAATCCCAGCTGTAGTATTTTGGGAGATGATAGCTGATATTAGAAGAGTAGCAACTCTAGCAAGGAGAAGAAGTCCAAACCAGTAGCGATGTCTGTCTTTGAATGGTGCATAATGAGCATCTAGAAATGGTTTTAGCTTCAGTAATAAGCGTATGATGAGATGGCAGTTGAGTCTGTGTAGCCACTGTCCAAGCACGAGAAGAAGAGTATAAGGCAGCCAAAGAAACACAAGAACAGTAACAGCCACAGCAAAGAGAGGAGCATGCTCAGGACCGAGGTAGGCAATGTTGCCATCAACTGCCCACACTAGCTGCTGGCCTTGTGTTGTTTGGAGTGTTGTGAATGATAAAACTTTAATGATAGTATTGAACAGTTTGGCATATGAGAGAAGGAAGAGGGTGGCAAGTACTGGAACACCATTACTTCCCATCACCTTAGCCACTCTATCGTTATACTTGGCAAGGACAATGATCAGACCTGCTATAGTCCATATGTAGAGAGGAAACACAAACTGAAGCCATGTCCTGATGTAAGCAGTGAGTCCATTGAAGAAACAGGTTTCTATTCCAATATCCAGATTGAACCATGCAATGAACAAGGTTGTGGGATTAGTTGAATTGTAGAACAGATATTTATTGGTACTGACCACATTTGCATAGAATATTAATGCATTCATTGTTCCTTGAGATATTGTCAGGTTCAGGAATTTGATGAGAAATACGAGGACAACTCCAGCCATGGCAAAAGGTAAGAGGAGGGAGATGTAGACATTGGAACAATGTAGACATTGATCACTTCCCAAAGCTAGACTGAGACCAGGCTGACATCCTCCACACAGGATACCAGAGTGCCTGTAGTTGCATTGAGTGTCAGTACTGCTGCGATTGCTGTACTCAGAGTCAGGTACCTGAAGGGTCAAACTAGTTTCTGTACTTTTACAATAATTGTAAGGACAGTACTTGGAAGCAGCTAGAGTCCCACTGGTGTATGTACCAATCCACACCAATCCATCACGAGTAATTTTCTGTTCTTGTATATCACATTTAACCCCTGGCATCCGTTGCAGAAAATGATTGCAGTTACATTTGAATGGTGGATTTTTAGAGATGGAGAATCCAAGTGGACATGGATTAAATGTAATGTTAATGAATGTAGGATACCCATAGATCTCTTTGGGAAATACGAACTTAACAAAGTGATATAATAGACATTTACCTTTGCAAGTATTGATGCTTAAAGTGAATTTTAGAAAGTTTTGGATTGTGAGCAATGATACTTCACTGTAGTTACCAGATAAAGCAATTGCAAGTTCACGATAGTTAGGATTTTCATTGAGTATCTTCCAAGATTGATATATTTTGTGGTTGTCTTCAATGGTCATGGGTTGCAAAACCTGCGCATTGTCTGTTTTTAATACCAAAATTGCTGTACAATTTTCATCTCTCGTATATAGAGAATATTTAAGATTTGCACAATTGTTCTTGTCAACTGATGCACTCTGCTGTCCTTGTGCAAGATCTATGGAACATGTTGTGAATGGCTTTGAGAGAAACTCTGCAATGACTGGGCCTGTCACAGTACCAAAGTCTTGTCCTACAACAACTGCAGGTAGTGTAATGGTCTGTCCAGGGTAGATGCTGTATGTGTGAGGATCAGCCACTCTCAGACAGTCATCAGGATATTCAAAGTGGTCATTTTGACATAGACACACACGAGATGGGGCAGAAGAAATGACAGACGAATTATTTTGTTGTGTTAGGTCTGAAACATTTTTGAAACTCTGCAGACAGTTCCAATCTCCATCATAACCTAGGGCCACTAACCCTCCATAGACAACATCTCCTCCTCTTCCAGCTGTGTTATTTACATAGATAAGCCTAGCCTGTGATCTATCACCTTCTACCTGTATAAAGCATCTGGTGTTTGTTGTGACTAATGGTGTGAAAGCAAAGATTGATGTATTTTGAATGAATGCACTTTCACCATACCTTTCTTCTGTGTCTATGTAGACAGAACCTCCATAATTAACAGCATGATTACTTTCAAATTTAATAGTGCTTGTCTCAGAAATCACTAATACACTGCTGTGGGAAAGATGTAGAGCTGTCCCTACCAATGCTTGGTTATCAGCAAATAAAATGTCTCCTTGTACTCTAATTTTTGAACCAAATGCTCTTATGGAAGTGATCTTATTCCCAGTAAAGTTGCAATTTTTTACAATAAAAGTGCTTTCTATTACTTGAACAATAGTTTGTAGCTCTGTTGCTGGCACTGCGGAAATACTAGGAGTAGGTAAAGGGAACACATCAGAGAATACACTGTCTTCCAGTTGCAATTGGGATTGAGATAAAATAGAGATTCCAGCATATCCATTGTTATTAACAGATACATTCCTCATAGCAATATTTGTAGAAAAGTTCTGTACTCTTATTCCAACATTTCGATTGTGTGCTGCATATGCACCTGCAACATATATGTTTTTACATAACATTAAACCCAGTCCACTCCATTCATTTTTGGTTGCAAATAGTTTAGTTATATTTGCTCTATTACATGATGACAATCCAATTCCAGGTCGCTGATTGTTGCTTGTAAGTATATTTGATATACATACGTTTGTACAGAAAGACATTTCTATTCCACTTCCTTGATTTTTGATTGCAGATATAGCTATCAGTAATTTTTGTTTCTCTAAATGATTCCATTACTATTCCAATGCCCCGATTTTTGGTAGCAGATATGTTAGTAATACTCATTTCACTACATCGGAGTGTATACATTGCATTTTCATTATTGGATGCAGATAGGTTCATTATATTTGTGCTATTACAGGATACTAAGGCCATTCCAGCCTGCTGGTTGTTGATTCCGGATGCATTAGTTACACTTGCATTTCTACATTCTATCAGGTAAATACCATGCAACTGATTGTTGGCTGCAGATACATTGTTTATAATTATTTTACTACAGAATTGTAAGGCTATTCCCATGTTCTGATTGTTGATTGCATACATATTTGATATGCTTATATTCCTACATGACACAAAGTTCAATCCTGATCCACTATTGTTAGTTGCAAACCCATTAGTTATACTTGTGTTAGTGCACGATTTCAAGTAAATTCCTACCTTCTTATTATTGGTTGCGTATTGATTCATTATATTTGTGTTACTACACGAGTCTAAGGCAATTCCAAGATGCTGATTGCTGATTACAGATGCATTAGTTACACTTGTATCACTACACGATACCAAATAAATTCCATGTAATCGATTGTTTGTTGCAGAAACATTAGTTATACTTGTGTTATTACATGCTGCAAAAACCATTCCAGCATACCGATTTTTGTTTGTTCCATTATCTTTATTGCCTGATAATATTGTACTGGTTATTTCAACAGCATCACTTTTCATCACAAACAGTCCCGAATGCTCAATCATTGACTTCCTTATTTGAGCATTCTGAATGTTTCGTAGTAGAATCCCATACAAAAGGTTGGTGGCATGTAATTTATCCACATAGAGATGGTTGGTTTCATATGCCATAATACCAATGTTACATCCATTTATATCTAGGCCAGTTTTCACGGAGTAAATATCAATTTGTAAGTAAATATTTCTACTTTGTTCCACTCTTATTGCAGAGATATTGACTGAATGAATAGCCAAATGGATACCACTAATACTTACATGAGATACATTGATCAATTGGATAAGTGAACAATCTTCCAATGGAATATCATTTAGTAAAGCATTCACCCTTGCACTCTTATTAGAGCATTGGTAATTACTCCAACAGGAAAACTGAGCTACTAGTTGAGGATATTTTCCTCTTCCATTAGAGATCCCTCGTAAAGTGACATTATCTACATTCTTTATCTCGAGAGGTCTCTCCATAACATGATTTCCAGACAAAAAGGTGAACACCACATTGGATAACGTGTGCTGGCTGGATGTATTGATATACTGATTGAGTGTAAGACATGGCTGACCAGGACAGGAAGTGTTAGTGGGCTCAGTTGTTCTGACATAATACTCAGTGGCCCCACACTGGGAGATGACTGTCGTCAGAAGTAGTAGTATATGACATGTAAAAGAGTAAACCATCGCTCTGTGTAGAGAGATATAGTACAGATATAGTTAATTCAGTGTGTATTAGCTAGGCTCTAGTTTTGTTTTTCAGGCAAAAACAAAAATAGATATCAAGCTGACGAAAATCGAAGTATTCGGCAGGTCACTTCTCCCGTTCATCGCTTCGCTTCTATTAGGCTGAATATCTTCAAAATTCTAAATGTTAGTGCCCTCATACCTGTCTGTAAGTGCACGCAGTTAGAATTAGCGGGGCACTGTTGAGCGTGCTGTTTAGACTGTCGAAATTAGATGCCTGGGAAAGTTTGATACTTTACTCTAGTTAGCATGCGTCATATAACTAGATAATACTAAGCATTGTGGGCAAGCAGAAGCGAACCCACTGACGAACTGCTTAATTTTATTAGTTATTCTCATTGCCATTAGTTATTCTCATTCATAATACATTGCTTAGAGATCTAGAGATAATGATCATTAGTACATGAACTACAAGTACCTCTATTTCTTAGTTCGTAATGATATATTTTCATATACAAAGATTGATTTTGAGCTTGTTCAATAAAGAAGAAAAAGAAGAAAATGAAGAAAAAGGACAAAATATGGAAATCATTTTTAATTTGGAGATATTACACATATGTCTTACACCACATATTAACCAATTTTTGTATACTAGTTGTTTTCATGTGCTCTCTACCCTGATAGCTATCATTAAAAGTGAATCAAATTGAAAGTGAAAATGAAGAATATCCTTATACGACAGTAGCTAGACTATCTTATTACAATGGAAACACCAAATATAGCGAACACTTGTTTCTTTGACTCTATATAGAACGTATTACACAATACGGTAGTACTTCATTTTCACTTTCAATTTGAAGGTGATTTCACTTTTAATAATAGCTATCAGGGTGGAGAGCACATGAAAAACTAGTATACAAAAATTGGTAGGAACAAGGTGCCATATACAGGCAAAAGTAGAAGCATGAAGGCAAATTATGCAACAATCATAACATGCACAACCCCTCCCTCTTATAATGGGTGCTATTCTGTCAAAATTGCTATCCTGCAACAGTTACAATTGAGGGGTAAGTGCATGTGTTCAGAGTTTTGAGTGTAAGAAGTTAGAATGAATGTTGGATTTTGAAAAGAATATACGTTGCATTTCACCCTACAATTAATGATATGATTGTCCATTCATTTTAGACAAGACCCCAAGTCCATAACAAGGCTAAGGTGCTGACAATTGCATGTATCCTTATACGAATATAGCGAACACTTGTTTCTTTGACTCTATATAATAACATATATATAATTTTTGTATACTAGTTTTTCATGTGCTCTCCACCCTGATAGCTATTATTAAAAGTGAAATCACCTTCAAATTGAAAGTGAAAATGAAGTACTACCGTATTGTGTAATAACAAAGACATTGTATATACGTATACATTCCATATAGAGTCAAAGAAACAAGTGTTCGCTATATTTGGCATTTCCATTGTAATAAGATAGCTACTGTCGTGTAAGGATAGCTACATGCAGTTGTCAGCACCTTAGCCTTGTTATGGAATTGGGGTATAATTTGTCTAAAATGAATGGACAATTATATCATTATTCGTAGGGCGAAATTATAATCTCTAAGTGTAAATTAAGCGAGTGGGAGAGTGCTCACTCGATATCGACCGACGAGCTCGAGTGTAATTATACATTGCACGAATCAACTCTTTAAAAAACCTGCACATAATTATGGGCCGAGGACATCCTCCCTCACCAGCATATGGTCCTGGTTATTTTCTAAGGTGGAGGATATTCCAGTACCACACGATAGGCAAAGGATCAATTTTACCGTGATGGTGTGCTCTACAGTATATACTTTTACAACATAAGTTAACACGACGGTGTGGAACGATATACTTTTACAATATAAGTTTATAACACAACGGTGTGGAACCATAGCAATATAAAAGAGGCCTTCAGCAGTAAGATTCTCGGTGTATTGCAGAGTCACAATCTAGAACTTACGTAGACTTGCCAATCAACAAGTAACAGCAGTGTGGTGGCTATGTGTGCACCTTTCGGACCACACTAATACAGGCTACACTGTAACTCCAGGGCCAGGATTCCGTAGACTTGGAGAAGGTACGAGCAGTGGCGGATCTAGAATTTTGCAAAGGGGTCGCGGCTCGCGCTAGTTTTGAAGCCACACCCAGTTAATTACATCCTAATATGCGCGAATGATGACCTGCGGAGTTAGCCTCGCGGAGCCACGCCTTCTCAGAGGAAGGAGAATTCAGTGGAAGGAGAATTCAGTGGAAACCTCTGAAACCTCCCTAGATCCACCACTGACGAGTAATTGTACAATTCAAGTCTTTGTGCCACAATCTTTTAATACACTTGCTATGATTTATAGAGAAGGTTTCAATGAATTCTATACAATATCAGCTGGTTATATTAACAGTGCTATCTGCAAATAGAGCCAATGGCATAAGCCCGAAAATAGACTTGAGGGTATAATTATACAGCATTATTATACTACGTTGAACACATATTACACCCAAAACGGAAAAGGCAATTTCTTGGTCATGCTGACATCACTGGTCATATACGACATAATATGTCCTGGGCTGCAAGTAGTGTAACTCGAGTGGGATTAATTAAACTTACTACCCTCGATGTTATCACGTTTCAAAATTATGAACCCACCATGCATGGTCTTCCTACTTCTAACATAGATAGTGTGCTATGCACATGTATATATGCATTACTCGAGTGATATGGCGCGTATATTTTTACACGTGAACAGGAGAGAGAGCACTCCGCCGCCATTTTCAGCCCTGGTTGCGTGAGACTCAGGATGTGCGCATGCGCGTAATTTCGACGATAGCTAAAAATCCGTAGCGTAGAGCGGTGCATGAGCAAAATTCAAATACTGTATTATATATATGCTAAATATCTGCTGACCCTCTAAGGAGTAAAGCGTACTTACTACTGTCAGATTAACACTTGTTATCATTTACCCACTACTTGTAGATAGCTGTTCAATCTTCTTACACACATAAAACCTCTGTACAATGGAGAAAATCATGACCATTTATTAGCATTAACAGGTAATTTTGATAAGTGGACATACATGTATGTTCATGCCTTCACTATTTTATGGACAAGGACTTTTGCGCTGGTCTTCAATAATCATTGTCTACAAGGAGCGAGATATAGAGGTATGGTTAGCACTTGATGTTTTCTTCTCAATCTCACATTTCTAAATCTTTCCTCTCTCTCCCTCTTATATTCACATATTTGTTAATAACTAACACTAATCACTACATTGTAGATGACATAGTCCACTCCTCTCAACTCCACCTCACTCTCAAAAACACACTCCAAATTCTTCAATAGATCAGCTAATACAAGTAGAGAGAGAGAGAGAGAGAGAGAGAGAGAGAGAGAGAGAGAGAGAGAGAGAGAGAGAGAGAGAGAGAGAGAGAGAGAGAGAGAGAGAGAGAGAGAGAGAGAGAGAGAGAGAGAGAGAGAGAGAGAGAGAGAGAGAGAGAGAGAGAGAGAGAGAGAGAGAGAGAGAGAGAGAGAGAGAGAGAGAGAGAGATAAAATACTAATTAGAACTGTTCCCTGTAACACAATATTTACAACTTAATGTTGTTTCATTAATCATGAGAATTATATCGTAGTGTGAGTGAATGGGGTATGTACACAGTTACACTCACTGGGTGGTAGACACCTTTTTTTGACACCTTCCAGTCCCTCCAGTGACATGAATGACACTCACTTTATCGTCATTTCCTGAAATAATTATGGTACAAGGAAGGAGAGGGTGGAATAGTGAGAGAGTCCTAGTTAGAGGCTCCCTGTGATATGTGTACAAGCAAGTAAACAAGAACCTCTCTAATCTTACCAAGTACTAAGTAGTAGGTGATTAGAGAGGTTATTGTGATGGATGTGTCCTAATTTAGTGATGTCCTGATTTCAGGGGTTAAAGCTACACACATGGGAATTAAGACAGCACGCTCTGTCCTGTTCAAAAACATGTCCACTTCAGGGAGTCCTCATTGGATACATCTGTATACAGTATATGTACACACAGTATACCTACCATGTCCCTCCCCTCCCTCTGTAAAGTAATGGGTAGAAGATGTGGATTAGAGCCAGCCTGAATGCTGATGGTGTTGGCTTTCTCTGTGTTCTTTGTATTTGTATCTGAACCCTCTGGCTATTTCAGTAGAGCGTCAGTTGACTATATACTATTTTAGTTTGTCATATTTCAAGTATATATAACTATACATCTTCCTCTGTCAAGACTTGCACACATGTGTTAAATGTCAGCTGCTAAGTAATCATTGTTCACGTGTTGCATCTTTAACTCATTTCCTACCCTCCTTCCCTCTCTCTCCATTGTCCATGGTCTCTCCATCTTCAATCCCTTCGTCATTCCTCTATTATTGCCTTCTCTGTCATGTGACAGTTATATATGGTTAACTATTACATTGACTGGCCCTCCTTCCATCAGAGAACAATGCAGGAATTAGAGGAGAGAGCACTGAAGCTGTCAATAGAGCTGAGCCCTGTTGGAGTACTTGGGGGCTACTAGTTCTCCCCTATCACGGCCAATTCTATTATGGAGAACCTTTATTCAACGTTAAGATTTTGTAAAAGAGCTTGTTAGCTACGTATAACTTTTATCTTGTACATCTGTATTCATGTTGTATTGGAAGCAGACCAATACATGAGTCCTCCTGTAGCATTCTTCACAAACTAAATACTTCTGGATTCTCACAGATTACCTTCAAACTGTCTCACAGATAGAATGATCAGTAGGTTCACCATGTAGACTACATAGTGTGGCTTGGGTATAGGTTTCATACACACATGCATTGACAGTTAAATATACGTGGATCACTTTTTGAAAATTCCGACACTGCAAGATAATATAGGGATTACACCATGAAATAGAGTCATCATTTCTTCACCTTATTTACTATAACATTTTTCAATTCAATGAGTGTCATGTCCACACAGGTGACTCCTCCCACCAGAGGACCATGATATCTAGGAGTGGAGCCATCGACAGAGCTTAGCCCTACTGGAGTGGTTGGGAGTGGTACTTGTCTCAATATGTGTGTGTTCTATAATGAGGGAATCTCTCGACTACTAATTAATTATTCAATTGTAAAATAGCTTCTTAGTTATGTACTACATTGTATAGCATTTAAGCTCGTACATCATAGTATATTTATGTAAGTATTCCATTTCATATGTCAGTGGCCATGAATGCTAACCGGTTCTTTGGTCATATGCGTATGATTTACACAATATAGGATGTGATATTGGCAAGACTATTGTCAGCTGTTGCTGTATAGTGGTCTCAAAGGTTGCACACTGCATACAACTGGCATATGGACTCTCATGGTGTGTGTGTGGACCCTCTTAGTGGGAGTGAGGACTGTCATGGTGGTGGTTTGGAGTTGGTGTCCCTTTACTTCATCTCCTTCCTTCCCTCCCTTTATTGTTCCTCGTATATACTTCATCCATCCTATTATTTGCCTTCACTCATCTTCATTACGTCTCTCACCCTCCCTCCATCTCTCTCTCTCCCTGTCTGTGAGTATGGTTGTTGTATTTTAATTCAAAATTGTTAATTAATGGGGTATCGTTATTTTTCCTTTTGGTAAGTTGTCCCCAATAGAGGATTATATCCAATCATGTGGTGATTCATGCAATATAAAGATGATGTTGTGTGGACCACCTAGCCAATGAGGTGGTCCACATGTTGTGGTGATTGATGTAAACATTTAAACACTTCCTAGTGGCTGGTGGTATATGTACAGATTGATTGGCAATATCTTTCCCTTAATTGCAGCTCTTCAGTCCTCATATACACTTCATTGTTCCATTGTGTAGTGTTCTCTCATTGATGTTAAGTATATTTTGTTATCAAATTCTATTCTGTCCTTCACTGTATTATACTGTGTACATTGTGTGGCGTACTCCTCACACCTCCCGGGAAGTCTCAGACCACTGGCGTGCCTACTGTCCCTAGTATTAATGGATGTGTTCACTGTCAGAGCCTGTACTAGCTGATAAGTACCTTCTTTATTTATAGCATCATTGTGAGACAACTCCAGCCTCTCCAGAGTAGAATTGTGATGGAGGGCCTGAGCTAGGGCTACTGCTCCATCGTCACTAATATTGCTATGAGACAAGGATAATATCTGGAGGGTAGAGTTGTGATGCAGGGCCTGAGCTAGGGCTACTGCTCCATCATGACCAATTCTGCTATGAGACAAGAATAATATCTGCAGGGTGGAGTTATGATGGAGAGCCTGAGCTAGGGCTATTGCTCCAGTATCACTAATTGTGTTATTAGACAAGTACAACTTCTTCAGGGTAGAGTTGTGATGGAGGGCCTGAGCTAGGGCTTTTGTTCCAGCATCACTAATTCTGTTATTAGGCAAGTATAGCACCTTCAGGGTAGAGTTGTGATGCAGGGCCCGAGCTAACACTTCACCTATATCGCCAATATTAGTACTGTTATTGTACAAGTACAGTTCCTCCAAGGTATAGAGGGCCTGAGATAGGGCTTCTGCTAAACCAACACTAATATTTATCACCGTCAAACTAAGAGATGTGTCCTGATTACACCCAAGAGCTATACTCATTAGTGAAGCTTTCTTTTCATCACCAAGCTGTACTGAAGATGAGAGAACATTTGTTACTCCATCCCAGTCTGTTATACTCCTTTTCATGTCAGGATGGTCCTTGATCATGTCCCTCAGATTAACTACATCATTCCACAAAAAATGATAATTTCTCAAAATGTTTTTCCTGCAGTTTGGAGCAGTGATGTATGGCCTCAGTAAGTTCGATAAGTCCTTGAGCACTGAATGTAACATGGCCTATTCTGAGATATTGCAGTGTAGTACTCCTTGTGATGAACTGTACCAGAGACCTCGTGGCAGTAGTGGTGAATGTACACTTATAGTCAATATCCAGACTCTTCAGTGGTAGAGCTATGTTGTCACTCAAACCTTTGGCAAACATATCAACATCTTCAAAAGTATCAATATGTAACTTAAGGTATTGCAGTGTAGTAGTACTTGTGATGAACTGTACCAGAGACCTTGTGCCAGTAGTTGTGAATGTACACTTACACTCAATATCCAGACTATTCAGTGGTACAGCTATATTGTTATTCAAACCTTCAGCCAATATATCAACATCTTTAAGAATATTAATAAGACATTGAAGCACAGGGCTCCTTGCAATACCTTTTGCCACACATTGTGTGGCAATAGTAGTGAATATACAATCTGACTCAATCTTCAGACTCCGCAACTCTATAGCTGTATTGTCACCTAAACTTTTAACAATTTCCTCCATACTTTGATCACTGACATTGCTTTCAAAATGGAACTGTACTATGGAACTTGACAACGGAAGTTTACAGAGAGTCTTTTCTGTGTTGGGATTAATAGCATTCCTTGTGGTTCTGATGACTGTTAGTGATTCTAAGACAGGAAACGATAAAGCACTAATATCTGCTTTTCCACCAAAACGTAATTCCAATATACGTAATGCTGAAAGATGAGGCAGGGATAGAGGTGTCATAACTCTCAAATATAATTCCTCCATACAGCCACTGAAACATGCCAGCAGAAGATCAAGATTTTCACTTGATACGGGTTTTGTAGTCTTTATTGCAACACTACATTGCTGAATATCCCCAGTGTTGGCTCCTTTTAATAGCATATTTACTTTTTCTTTCTCTGTGTCTCGAACAAATGTCAATGACCACTTGCTATGACTGTGTGCAATGCAATAACCAACAGAATAATACTCTAATGGAAGCATCTTGCTTGTGAACGTAAAGCTTGCTATGTGGTTTTGGAATAATGATTGGAGTAGCTCACTGTTCTGGGATTCAAACAGCCAGTTGGTATGATGTGCACTAACACATACATCAGGTCTCATTGGATTGCAATATGGAGTCTGGTGTTCATCACTTTGGCGCTCTACTGTAGGCTCTCCAAGTAAACTTCTCAATTGATCAGGAGTTATTTTATTTAGTTTTGTAAGTCCAGCCAGAAACCTCAGCACTATTTTTAATTTACCCTCGTGTCTCTGAAAGTAAAACAGTTGGTCGTCTGATGACATTTTAGACATGTACAAAGCAGCAAAAAATTCCTGGACTGTTAAATGGAGGAAGTTGTGAGACATCTTCCATCCACATGTCACATACACCTCAGCTACAGACTGCATGAAACCAAGTGTTTCACAACCACCAAGATCACTGTCTGAGAATATCAGCTGTACTCCTTTCCTACTTTTTCCACAAATACCATCATAAGCTACCTTGCAGAGGATCAGCAGTTGTTTGTACACTTCATCAGGCAAGTCCTTCTCAAAAGAATCAATATTCCATTCCTGTTCCTTATAGTCAGCATGTCCATACAAATAGCGAAGCAGTAATACTTGAGTTAAGGCATAGTACAGCTCAGTCAGTGTTTTGGGTAAAATACACTTCCTCTTCTTACTTTCTTGATGTATGCTAACTACTATGGCTGAATTCAAAGGAATGTACATGCATGCCTTAATCTGTGGGTAGGTATGAAGATATACCATTACATCTTCAATACTCTTCTTTGCTTCTTCACTCACTTCATTTGGACACTCTACACTCTGGCCAAGGCTACTGGCTGTTTTCTTAGTATTTCCTATAAACACACTTTTTACATACTTTAAAATATTTTCTTCTGTGAATCCCAATACCTCTATATGCTGGAATATTCTGTGCTCAATTTTTCTCAATATTTTGCCAGATGCCCAGGGTCGACTAGTAATTATTATAGTTAAATGCAGTAACAGCCTGCCAAGAATGAGCTGTAAGAAAATAGAGGACTCCTTTCGTTGGCAATCAGGAAGTTCATCAAATCCATCCAATATTATGAGAGTGTTGACACCATGACTACCAACCAGCTCACACTTTACAGCATGGGAGACTTCTGTATTTGGATGAAAGATGAGGTCTTCAAGGTTCTTGGCTTTGCTTATTCTCTCATCTCTCAGTCTGAGGAGCAGCATCAACTGATACTGCTGAGCAATCTCTCCTCTCTCCCACCTCCTACAGAACTCCCAAGCAAATGTGGACTTCCCCACACCTGGAGCACCCTCCACTAGTATCACCCTTTCTGAGGAATTAGTGACTGGTAAGCCCCCAGCAATATCACTAAAGTCTATTTCTGTCTTTTTATTCCAAATAACATCAATATTACCATCCTCTATCATAGCTCTAGTGTATTCATCTGCTTCCTCCTTTCTGACAATTGTTCTCCTATCAATGCATGCCAAATTGATGAAGACTTCAGAGGGTGTTGGTGGCCACTTCAGCACACTGGGATCCTTTTCAATGATGCTTTGTCGGTAAATATCCTTAACAAAGTCAATGTA
Organism: Theonella swinhoei; assembly: GCA_963970385.1. Taxonomy (NCBI): domain Eukaryota; kingdom Metazoa; phylum Porifera; class Demospongiae; order Tetractinellida; family Theonellidae; genus Theonella; species Theonella swinhoei. The sequence continues at coordinate 5,006,045 of OZ019949.1, read as the reverse complement.
CAAATCCAATGGTGACTTGACTCCAGTGGTTTTGGCCGTTGGAGTCCCTACACCACCACTGGTAGTCTGCGACTGATGATAGATTGCTTGAAACTGAGTACTAGGTCTAACATGTTCTAGTTGACATAGAGAAGGGACAGAAGATCCCAAACCAGAGGTTCCACTTTGTCTCAGTGACTGAGTGTGGCTTGCCTGAGGCTGATTATGTGACATGTATGATGCACTGTCCCATTGACAAACTACTACCCCTTCCTGTAGAGGTTTAGTAGGAGCTTTCGTATGTGGAGAAGTTTGATGAGGTTGTGGGGTGTACGGCATAGTACAACACACTGCTTGATGTGGTGGAATTTGGTAAGGATACATGTGACGGTAGGGAGTAGTTAAACCTGTCTGTGTGCTGGGAGGCTGCTCATGGGGAACAGTATGAGATGGGACAATGCTAGGGGGATATACAGAAGCCTGTTGTGTACACTGGAGGCTAGATCGACTGGACACTAATACTCCTGAGGAACTACTCCTGGACATGTTTGAGGATGGTAGTGACTGGTGGAAGGAGGAAGAGGGTATATGGAGAGGTTGTGGAGGAAGCAAATGTTGCCATTGAGGAAAAGGGTAAATGGAAGGATGGTGTGGGGATGCGTATTGTGGGGGGATGTGAGGCTGGCTTTGGGATTCATGTAATAGAGGCTGGTATTGATGGTAAGAATGAAATGAGGAATGAGATGGGGAGAGAGTGTATCTGTTAGTATTTAATAATGGTGGAGGTTGAGAGGGGCATTGCTGAAGAGGTTGGTATAGGGGCTGACCAGTACCCATACTATTAACTGAGTGTGAATGAATTAGTGGTGTGTGTGTTTGTAGTGTTGGATTTGAGGAATATAGAACTGGTACTTGTAGATGGAGTATACTACGAGTAGTGTGTGTAGCCATATGTGAGGATTCAGTTTTCATGAGCTCAGATGATGAATGCTCTTGGGAGTCAGAGAACGTATTATGCTGAGGCTCCGAGGACAAATACTCTAATGATGGAGATATGTACTCAGACTCAATCTGTCTGATAAGATCAGGGTGATTTACTGATGAAGATATCAGAGCTGTGACTATGTTGTCCCATGTCAGAGGTTTATCTTCTTTCAGTCTCTCTGAAATGATCTCACGTAACTGAGCTTCACAATCATTTTTATTATTTGTCATAATTATCCGTATCTTTGCTTCTTTAACCCCCAACTGGAGACCTAGTTCAAAACATTTGGGGGCTACTGGGTTGAGAGTGTTACAGAGGAGTGCTAGGTCATCAATAGTCAGTTTCTTAAGAGCTGAATTAGTGTATGAAAACTGGCTGGCCATATCTGTAAGGGACAAATTACATAACTTAAATTCTCACATTTTATGGTGCAGTTTATGTCCCACTCAGAGAGGAAATGGGTGACTGCCACTCACTGTAATGACATCATCACTGGCAGATTGTTTCACAAATCTCGGGACACATTCTATGTCCTCAAATATATTGCTGCTATATGTATATATACGCACACTCTGTAGGATATATATACAAGTAAACAAAAATAGAAATTTGAAGTGTAATATAGGGATTGCATAAAAATGAACACAGACAAGATTGGAACACAGACATGCTATGTACATCAACATATCTTTTAGTACATTGATGCATATAGCATGTCTGTGTCCCAATCTTGTCTCTGTTCATTTTTATGCAATCCCTATATTACACTTCAAATTTCCTAAACTTGTCTCTTGTCATTTTTTACTATTGTAACCAATAATTCTCACTAGCACATGCTCACCATATCCATAAACATCTGGCCTAGTATTATTAATCACACTCCAAGCTACTGTATAAATGCGTGATTAGTAGGGCGTGGTTTTTGTTGCAAGCTATATACAAGCGGCTGCTTACACTTTGGTAACAACAAATTGTCAAATACTAGCAAACCTGCTAGCAACGTACTATCAGTCACCAGCGCTTTGGCTTGGTTGTAATATCGTGGTAGAATAGCGTTCTGTTTGTTCAGCAAACGGTATATAAGCTTAACATACGTAGAATAGCGTGCTGTTTGTCCAGCAGAAGGTATAATACAGTGGCGGATCTAGGATTTTGTAAAGGGTTAGCATGTCGAGGTGCGCGCGTTTTGAAGCCACACCCAGTTAATTATATCATAATATGGGCGCGCGCGAATGAAAACCTACGTTACCCTTGTCACCCTTGCCCAGTGTCAGTTATAGTAAACTAAAAGGTACTAGACTTTACATGTAAGACCGATAATCAGGCGCTATAAGCTTCCTTAAATGCTTATTGCTTGCTAGCAGCTGGCGCGCGCGACGAAAGCAAATTTGCATGAAATCGACAATCAGCTGCGCGCGTGTTCGTAAGATGTGAGCTACTACTGATATAAGCTTACCATACGCCAACACGCTGTATGCGTGTGCAGTGTTCTGGCGGTGAGAGTTTGTCAACACATCTCTCTTTTGCTTATGTAGTACGTTGCTATCGTCAACACATTTCTATTACAGCGGTTTTCCAGCTGGTTGTCCGCGGCACCGCGATACTTCTACGCGCATGCGCAAACCGGGAACTTTAGAATTTACCATAGGAGCCGTTAAAATGCCTCTAGCTTACTCAGTAGACTTTCGATGGCGAATTGTATGGCTTAGCATCGTGAATAACATGACACCAAGGAGCATTGCAAGCCAGATGTGCGTCTGTGAGCGCTCTGTCAGGCGCTATTTGAGACTCTTTCAACAAACTGGTGATATGGAGCCACAGAAACAGCGTCACGGTCCCCAGCCACTTCTGGGGGAGTTCGAACAGTTGATTTTGCTTCGTTTGATTGGGGAGAATACTGGAATATACTTGCATGAGTTACAGGAGAAGTTTCATGGCATCTTTGGGGTTCCTGTCAGCATACCAACAATCTGCAGAACACTAAAGAGAATGGGGTGTTGCCGGAGAGTCATTCAACACGTGGCCATGCAAAGATCAGATGAGCAACGGGCTTATTTCATGACTGATATTTCGGCATATGATCCAGGAATGATCATCTGGATAGATGAAAGTGGTTGTGACAGACGCAACAGTATGAGAAAATTTGCATACACACTTAGAGGCATTGCCCCAGTTGACTACAGAATATTAGCAAGGGGAACATGTTACTCTGCCATTACTGCCATTTCTGTCAGGGGAGTTCAGGATGTGGTTCTAGTTGAGGGGAATGTGAACGGAGAAACATTTGCAGATTTTATAAGCAGTTCATTAGTGCCAATTCTAAAACCGTTCAACTGTGTTAACCCTAACTCTATTGTAGTAATGGATAATGCCTCAATACACCATGTTGATGAAGTAGAGGACCTTATCATTCAGACAGGAGCACTGCTAAAATTTCTTCCTCCTTACTCTCCGGACTTGAACCCTGTCGAACAAGTGTTCAGCAAAGTCAAAGCCGTAATGAAAGAGAATGACCAGCTTTTTCAAGTGTTCAGTGAACCAAGATTATTACTATATATGGCATTTAACATGGTCACGGCTAGTGATTGTACAGAATATGCTAAATGTTGTGGATACATTTAAAACACTTTTTTGTCAAATCATGTAACAAGTTTTTTCAGAATAACTAATATCGCCTCCTTCTCACGCAAATAATCCTCTTCACTCAGTACACCTTGAGATTTCAGGTTTTGCAAATCACTTAGTTGTCTGTAACACTTGGAACGGTTATCTATAATCCTTGCTGGGCTGATCCCAGTTGAGGCACTGGGACGTTCAGTGGTAGATTTGGGTGTAAGTGCAGATACAATGGCAGTGGAGACTTGAGTAGCTGCCGCAGAAACAGCGTGTGTGAATTCAGAATTATTAGGTTTCTTTGTTACTGGTGTCGTTGCACCGGCTCTCTTAAACATTGAATTGTTGGGTGGATTATCCAAATCAGTATACATCCCATTTGCATGCAGCTCGGACCAGATTCTGTATTGCATGGGGGTGTAGTTAGTTGCATGTTTCGTCTGTAGACTTTCCATTGCATGCTTCAGCTTCTCGTCTCTCTGTTCACGGGCAGATTTCTTCTTTGGCTGGTCATCCTCTGAATTTCCATCGTCAGAATCTGTTCGCTTTCTCTTCTTCTGGGATTTCTCACTTTTAAGCCCATCACACCATAATTGAATTTTATCTCCATGAGATTTGACGTCCTTCCACAGCTCTAGGAGATCCTCTGTACTTCGAATGCTGATGACCTTTTCACCTCGTGTGCTGGTCACGTAACCAACGTCAAACTCAGCAATGACATCATCAGATAGCTGGTGCTTTATCAAGCGTCTTAGCTCATCGCATGAACGAACGTTGCTTGGGTTGATATTGCATAGTGTGAATACCTTCTCTTTCTTTTTTCCAGTCTTAGTCACTGCCTTCAAAAGCACTTTAGCGATGACCGGCTGATGGGTCGTCTGTCCCAAAGGAGTAATGAGGACCCGTCTTACTCCTGCTTGCTGGGCATTGACCGATCCATTGTTCACACCAACTACGGTAAAAGACGACCCCGAGTTTGACATCACAGCAATGAACACAGCCAGCGAGGAGAACTCCTGTACACGCACACCACTGCGCTTACGATTCTGTGCATGCGCATAAACTGTTGGCCAACCAACATAAAAACCGCTGTATCAGCCAGTTCACTCTGCTACGCTAAGCATTTGCGCATGCGCGGCGGATGTAGCGAGGATTACGGATTAATTTTACGTGTCTCTGGTAGCCTCGTCCCCAGGCTCTCTTTTTCTTTGTGGGAGGGGCGGGGAAAAAGAGAGCCTGGTATCCACTGTCTGCGCATGCTCGAAAATTACCGTTTATTTTCCGTATACTACATCGTTTATTCCCATACAGAATAAACGGAGGAATGTAACGGTCATCGCAGTTAGAGTATATGGATCAAGCCACACAGCTGTGCATCAACGCAGCTAGGACCGCTTGTGTCATATTTTGTTTGTCGGTGTGTAGTAGAAGCATAGATACTATACCTTAGGCCACTCCAACTAACATTTTAGTTTCCCGTCCAGAAATTTAACACTTTTGATGAGGGTATGCTCTTCATTTTTATTATTCATTATTGTGAAATGACCATTAAAAAAATTTTAAAAAAATTAAAAATCCAGACTCATGGTATTACATAGTTACTTTGTAGAAGTTTTTTTCCTCTGAGCTTTTACATTAGGAATCTTTCCTTTCTCTGAACAGATTTCACATTGTGGATAAAAGTCTTCGGTGTCATTCCACGGACCGACACTCTCTGACGAACAATGTATTCATGAGCATCTTTCCTCCTTTTCTACAGCTACAGCTTTGGAGCGTCAGCTATAAAAAGCAGCGCCACACCACACACGTGTGAGTGCAGTTCGATCACGTGCCACAGTTACTGGAGTATAAAGGTCAATAATGAAAAGTTGACGCGGTAGCCAAAAAGCATGCGCACGATGGACGGGAAACTAAACAATAAGTTGGAGTGGCCTTACGGAAGGCTATGGTAGAAGGTCAGGGGAATTTTAGCCGAGGCTTATTGGATTGACTTGCAAACTTGTATAAGACAGGTGCTAGCCATTGAGACCAGGCTAACAAACCTTAAAAGACAGGAGAGGGCGTGCTTGACAGCAAAAGAGAACTCACAGCCGGTGCATCTCGGTACGTAACACAAATACAGTGGCAAGTATACGGATTAGATTACTGTACAATTTCACGGTAATATACAATGGAATACGATTACCCAAAATCTGGGTAATTTTCGAGCATGCGCAGACAGTGGATACCAGGCTCTCTTTTTTTCCCCGCCCCTCCCACAAAGAAAAAAGAGAGCCTGGGGACGAGGCTAGTGTCTCTGGATACACGTGGCTATGTGGGTGTCCGTTCCCTTGTGTGTGTAGCTTGTGCTGCTGTTTTTGGTGTCTCTGGGTATTGCTGCCACGTCTACGCAGCTGGCTGGACATGTGCACCTGGTCGGGGAGTGTGCCAGCCTCGTTTCTGGTGTCGTGTTTCTCCTGATCACGGTGGGATGGGTAGCCTATTCAGTACATGTTGTCGACAGGCTCATGCTTGGATGCTAAGAGTTCTCAACTGCTAGATGGATACACGTGGCTATGTGGGTGTCCGTACCCTTGTATTGTCATGGTGGGATGGGTAGCCCCTTTAGCGTCCATTGCCGACATATGAGACTCCTGTGATGGCAGATAGTCCTTTTGAGAGACAACCAATTTGTGTGTGTTCAGTGTTGTCTTTGTGTTACTCTATAGTTGGTGTATGCTCGTGCCCCTTGTAGGGCTTCTCGTACGAAATATGAATATGAAATATGAATAAATATGAATGACACGTAATCGCTATATACATGTACATGTATTGCATTGAGTGGAGTGTTAACAACAGTATTACAAGAATCACAAGGGTTAATAACATATGATTTTGTTATGCTGCTATTAGCAATGCTATCTCCACACATGCTAACTTTCAGGTTGATGGTTACCATAGTTGCTGAGTTTTGCTCATTAGTTATCCTCATTCATAATACATTGCTTGGAGAGAGAACGATCAGTAGTACATGAACTACAAGGGATTATATCTATCCTGTAATGATACATTTTCACATGCAAAGATTTAAGATCATTGGTTTTATGGTTATTGAGGTACACTTCTTTAAAAGAAGAATAAGAATAAGAAGGAAAACATGGCAAAAATGTGAAAAGCACTTTTAAAGCTATTACACACATTTTACATCATAACACAACAAATTTTAGTACGCTGGTTACTTTTCATGCATTCTTCACCTTGATATCATTAGGCGGTCTACAATCACTGGACTGGACTGGTGGACTCATTAAAACTGTTTGCAAACTTGTTCCCATGCATGAATTCTAATACTTAGAGGACTTATAAATGCAAGAAGACAGTGACTTTTTTCTGTGAAATATGTTGTTGGATGAGGCACACTGTCATTTTAATACTTATAAGTACATGTGTACTAAGGCATGTGTCTATAGCCACTGTACCAGCACAAATCAACATGCTACATGATACCCCAACTCCTGTAAGCTCATCACACAGTCCTACATAACATCACCACAAGCTTACCAATAGCACTACTAGTCTTGTGCACCAGACCCTCTTAGAGGGTCTGGTGCAAGACTATAGCACAACACAACTGGTGCAAGACTATAGCACAACATAAAGTTGGTCATAAAATCACTGTCTTGCTCGGGTCTAATCCTGTGAGTACTCTAAATTAACTCACACTATCGGAATTCATGCCTGGTAATGAGTTTACGGACGGTTTCAATGAGTCCATCAGTCCAGTCCACTGGTCCAGTCCAGTGATTGTAGACCGCCATATCATTAAAAGTGAAATCAACTTCAAATTAAAAGTGAAAATGAACAAAATCCTTATATATGGTTTTCAATGGGGATAGACCATAGCAATCCCTATATACACAGTACGTACTGTGTGATATATATACTGTGTGATATATATATATATATACTATGTTGCTATGGTAACGGCAGGTTTATATATTGCATATACACCTCATCAATATTCAACATAGTATATATCGTATAAACCTTGTCCAATCAGTGTATATTTTCAGATATACACCTGCTATGTTCGGAAGTTTATTTGTGATATATCCGTCGGGCCGTTGGCCCTCGGGAAATATCACAAATAAATTCCTCACAGCAGGTGTATATCTGACATATACACCTCTTGGCCATGGTTTATACATTACATATATATATATATATATATGTATAGCACTGTAAAATCAATAACAGAAAGTGTTTGTTGCATGTCCTTGAGTTTTTCATTCCATACATGCATCAGTTCATCATGTGACACTACAATATTGTACACCTCAGACAATGACTATTCCTTACACGGGTGGCTGTTGACACAATGCCCCTACACATGTGGCTGTTGGGTCAGGGACTGCAGTGAGTGTATTCATATGTCTAGTTAACAGTCACTTGCGCAGAATGATGAAGTACTGTGTCAACAGTCACACGTAGGGATATAGTTTACCTATTAGTAATAGCTTTAGTATCCACGGCTCCCAACTTGCCTTCCTCTAGTATAGTTGAACTGTTCAGACAGCGCTGTCTCAGTGTCTGTCTATCAGTGTGTAATGTATGTTTGTGCCATATAGTTACAAACTATATCCCTATAATATATGTGTGACTGTTGACAGAGTATTTCATCATTCTACACAATTGACTGTTAACTAGACACACACACACACACACACACACACACACACGTCAGAGCAGGCTGAGCCTGTCCGGCTGGTCTTATATAGGTGGGCAGGGCTAGTGATCGTGTGCATACTATAATATGTGTGGGGCTCTGTTGACGACATCATGTAGCAGTCGAGCTAGCGATCGTGTGCATACTGTAATATGGGTGGGGCTCTGTTCACGACATCATGTACACAAAGACTACATTGACTCATTGGACCTAGTAGCTACTGCTAATGAATTTGTAAGAGACTCTGAATACAGACTATCTACATTCAGAAAGTTTACTAGCCTTGGTAGTTTTTGTTTCAAACGTGATGTGTGTAAGTAGATGTTTGGATACTATTAGGATTCTTCCTATGCAGAGTGGCCATGAAATTAAAAAAATCTGAGTCCTCCATAAAATTATGCTTCCGCTAGGCCTGTATATATACACATGTTGTAATCAATATATAAACCCTGGGCATATGTGTAGAGGCATTGTGGAATAGTGGACTCTTCTATCAACAGCCACACATGGTATATAAGGAATGGTTATTGTCTGAAGTATACAATATTGTAGTATCACATGATGAAGTGACGCATGTATGGGATGAAAAACCCATGCAACAAACACTTTTTGTGACAAAATTGATACTTCTATGGGATGCAATATGAATCACAGACCTGCACAGGAGCTGGTAATGCTCCTGAGAAGGGATCACTTTATACTCTCTCTGGCAATGTATAAACCAATGACTTCATGTCATGCGGTTGCACAATGCCACTCAACTGCAATAGTTCAACTAGGAACTTCAGTACACTGAATATAGACATGTGGGTTAGGACACTGTATACCATGCCACCACATCCACATGTGCCTGTCCACTCAGTCTAGCAATGGCCAGCAACATAATAATCACATGGAGATTGGATACAGAGGTAACCAGTTCGTGACCCAGCTACTTGTATATTACCTTGATAGCCAGACTCCTCCAGTCCAGGCAGAGCTAGTAGGATAGGAAGATAGAGTTAGACCAGACACCTAAAGAGGAGGAATGGAGAGAAACAACTTTAATATGACTGATGTGGTATCCAGACAGCAGCACATGCCATCATCCACAAACCTCAGAGACTACAAAGGCCACAGGGATATCACAAGGCTGTAGCTAAGACACAGGAAGTAACTCAAGACTGCAGCTACTACAGACCATCCCATAGGATAGGCAGGTATATATCACATACACATGATACACACATAATACTAGGTAAACGCAATGCGAGCAGTGCAGCGTGTAATATCGACGCATGCGCACTGGCACGACGTACGAACGTAAAATCGCCCATGTCTACTCAGAAGCCGTACGAATATAGAGGTCGCAACCCTTGCCGTTTCTGAGCGCGCTCGCGAGCGGGGCAGTTGAGAAATATGTTTTGCTGCATAATTAGGGCGTTAGTAGACCTCTATAGATACGCTGTGTATTCAATATAACTCACTGTCCTGTTGCTGCAATACGTGCCGTCCAGAAATGGAGGCTAATCTACCGATGGAGTTTTCGGACAGTCACATTTAAGTAATTGTAGCAGCCAAAGTAAAGGAGGAGTCAGGCACCTATTTTTAGGAATCAGTTACGTAAGTATTAATCTATCTAACAGTATATACCTTTTCATGTGTACCTTTGTACGCTGAGCAGAACGGCGTACGAAATTGAATGCGTCTGAACATAGATTACTTACTCTACATGCACCTTCCAAATTATGTAGTTAATTTTGAAGGAAAGCATGCAGGAGTGCACATAGTAGCGGACGAAAATAGTTGTGGACAATTGACCGCTGGGCTAAGCACGTTCTTACCACGCATGCTCTAAGTTGGTGGCAGTACCTGAGGGAGTAATCGTAACTCTTAGACTGATGAAGTCGAACTAGTCGAATCTACCCTGTGCTGTAAATTAAGTGAGTTGTATGTTAGGAGGTTTAGCCTGTCGACTACTGCCCGTCCCATCGCGTGGCCGCGCTCAACTGACGCATCTCCTTTTAGGTGGTTGATCTCCACATGGACTGCGAATACAGCTAGCGCTGTTCATACTAAGTAATAGACCTGTCACCCAGTACGAAGTAATAAGCTGTAGTCCTGGCCTGTCCGTTTCATTTACAGTATGATATGATATGAGACTAGAACCACCTGGTGTTATAATGAGTGATGAGAAACAAGTAATGTCATTATAGTGGTCTTAGGTTGAGACTGTTCTGTGAGACATTACCTCTGTACACACAGTATGTACAATAGTCCCATTCGTGCCATTATGTGACTCAGGCAACCATCCTTGCTATTACTTGTCAAAACAATAGACATGCTATTACTTGTCAGTGCTGAATGCATGACTTTAACCTCTCTTGGTATTCATTTATCCCAATGGAGAGTACATAAGTGGTGCAAGTGTATGCTATAAAGGAGTGCTCCTCCACATTACTTTATGACACTGTCCTTGTGAGGTATTATATAGAGGTAGTAGCCTCACAGCCAAAATCGATATAATTTTAAAAATTTTTATGATTGTACCTCAGTTACATGTTTCATAGAAAAGATCAATTATTGTACTTCATAGTTCCACGGCAGTCTGTGTATGATTTCCACTGCGACGTGTGTCAATTGCTTATGGAATCAGTATCCATTACAACCTGTAAGTAGCAGAACTACTCAGCCATGTAATTTTGCTTCATATTTGGGTATGCATGCAGTTAATCACTTCCTGCACCATTGAATGTATCTTAATTAGCACACTGCTTACTGAGTTATATTTAGATACATGTAAAATGTGATACAACTGAGGTAACCACACTTGGCGGACAAAATATTTTGCAGTGATACACTTAAATTTTTATTGTGTATTGTATGTTAGCATCTTACAACACATACCTACCTCTGGAATGGTCTATGATAACAACAATAGATACAGTCTCTAACTGTGTCCACAGCTTCTGTCTTGAAATATTTCAGCTACAACATCTGATCATATTTGATTTCTCAAGATATGGGAGTCATGCATGATAGTATGATGGGAGCAAATCAGATACTGTCATTTAGGAGACACACTTTGCACTGGACTTATTTAAATGGTCCCTCCCTCCTCTGTAGGTGTCTGGTCTAACTCTATCTTCCTGTCCTACTAGCTCTGCCCTGGACTGGAAGAGTCTGGCTATCAAGGTATCACAAGTACAGAAGGTATGACCTGGATCATGAACTGGTCACCTCTTAATTAAAACATTTCAATCTCCACGTGATTATCATGTGACTGGCCATTGCTGGGCTGACTATCAAAAGAATTTTAAAGTTTCCAAGTGCGCTGTTGGTTTAGCATAATTGCCCTAGTCTATAATGATGATTGAGCCTCTGTGTTTCTGTATCAGGAGCATATGAGCTGCTGAAAGCGGAGAAGGAGCGTCCAACTATGCATCATAGCACGGAACGGCATTTAAATTTGAACCACTTAACGCACCTTCCAAAAAAGGAGCGCGATGTGTACCTTGCGCGTAAGCTACAGCGTTAACGAGAGCGTTATCACAACAACACTTAGTTAAGGGTATTACCCGTCACTTATCACTCCTTATAGGGAAGGTGAGTTAAGTGGTTCAAATTTAAATGGCGTTCTACGGAGTTGGACGCTCCTTCGCCGCCTTCGGCGGCTCATATGCTCCTGCTGTATAGATCCCTGCTCAGGGCTCTGGTACTGCTTAGTGTAATCGTATATACCTCTACCGTTCAGTGTTTATTTATACGATGCCTCACTACTTCACTACCCCTATGGAAGGGTAGCGTATTCCGCGTACGTACGGAATTGTGCCATAAGTGAACTGTACCACAATATGAATTGTAATTTTAATTGTCCTTCTAGATATGGGCAATCGGTCGTCACGTGCCAGCCAGTCAAAAGAACTGACTATCAATGATCAACCACTCCTCTGTAACACTCTCAACCCAGTAGCCTCAAAACGCTTTGATCTAGGCCTCCAGTTGGGGGTGGAGTCAAAAGAACTGACTATCAATGATCTACCACTCCTCTGTAACACTCTCGACCCAGTAGCCTCAAAACGCTTTGAACTAGGCCTCCAATTGGGGGTGGAATATCTACAAATTCGTAATATTGAGCATAACTACAGAAAAAGGGAAGAGCAGTTACATGAGATTATTTCAGTGAGACTGAAGCAAGGCTCACCTCTCACATGGCATGATGTAGTCACAGCTTTGAGAGCACTCAGAATAAGGGAGTATACCCTTGCCAGTAAGATAGAACGTGACCACAAACTCAACCTACAATCTTCCACCTCAGTAGCCCCTCAAGTTAGTACAGTATCCTCAGTCCCTCCCACTTCCTCATCACTGACGTCAGCTCAGAATGTATTGCCAGTGAGGGGGTTATTGGGTGGGGAGCACTCCATGACCCCTCAGCAGATGGGGCCACAACATAGAGGGAATTACTACACTCCCGCACCAATGTTGGGTCAAGTGAGGGGGCCACTACATGGGGAGAATTACCTTCCCCCCACTCATTACCCTCCTCACTCACAAGCATGGGAATTTTCAGGTAGGGTTGCTCAGGGTACTCCCCTGTATGACACTCACCTACTTAAGTATACCCCATTCATTGATGTAGTCAACCAACACAGTGATGTACTGACAGAGACTATCAGTGGTGACCTGATATTTTTTATTAGCAAATTCATTGAGTTAGGATTTGTCACTAGAACAGCAACTGCTAATGTTCTCAGTCAACATGGAGTGGGGAATGGGGAGAAGGCTGGGCAGCTACTTAGTCTTCTCAATGCATGCTACAACAGAACACCTAACAAGGAAAAGTGGTTTGACAAATTTGTTGGTGTGTTTTCATCTGATCCTGCTTATGAGAATCTTGCAGATATGATGACAGTAGCATTAGAAAAGATGAGGTGGAGTGATTTTAGCTCATTAGTGACAGAGCCTCTACCTCAGTTAGGGAAGAGTCCCCTCTTCAGGTCACCAATGGATGCCTTTGTCCATTATATCAGAATTGGTTACAAGCAATGTGAAATTGAGAGGAATCTTAGTGTTTTGAAATGGCCACCAACTCCTTCAAAGATATTCATTAATCTGGCTTGCATTGATTGGGAAAGTGTAGTGAGTAAAGAGGAAGCAGATGAGTACACGAGAGCTATGGTAGAGGATGGTAATGTTGATGTCATAATGAAGAAAAAAACAAATATTAATTTCAGTGACATTGCTCAAAGCATACCATCCCCTAATTCTCCAAAAAGGCTTGTACTAGTGGAGGGTGCTCCAGGTGTGGGGAAGTCCACATTTGCATGGGAGTTCTGTAGGAGGTGGGAGAGAGGAGAGATTGCTCAGCAGCATCAGTTAGTGCTGCTCCTCAGACTGAGAGATGAGAGAATGACCAGAGCCAAGAATCTGAGAGATCTCATCTATCACCCTTCAGAAGACACATGTCATCATTTTGCAGTTGAACTGGTTGACTGTCTTGGAAATAATACTCTGATAATCTTAGAGGGATTTGATGAGCTTCCAGATCCCCAGCGCAGAGAGTCTTCCATTTTCTTACAGCTCATTCTTGGACAGTTGTTACCACTAGCTACCATACTAGTCACCAGCCGACCCTGGGCAACCGGTGCTTTACTAGTAAAGATTAAGCACAGGATATTTCAGCATGTAGAAATATTGGGGTTCACAGAGGAGAACATCACAAAGTATGTGACAAGTGTGTTTACAGGAGAGGGTAAGAAGACAGCCAGTGCCATTGACCAGAGTGTAGGAGGTCCAGATGAAGTGAGTGAAGAAGCAAAGAAGAATATTGATGATGTAATGGCATACATTGGAAAATATCCACAGATAAAAGCATGCATGTACATTCCTTTGAATGCAGCCATAGTTGTTAGTATATACAGAGAGAGCATGAAGAGCAAGTGGATTCTACCAAAAACTCTAACTGAACTCTATCAAGCTTTAACTCGAATCTTACTATTGCGCCACCTCCATGGACATTCAGAATACAGTCATCAGAAATGGAGTGTTAAGTCTCTTGAAGACCTGCCAACAGAAGTATACAGTAAATTTCTTGACATCAGCAAGATAGCTTATGATGGAGTCTGCAGAGAGGGTGGGAAAAGTGTACAGTTAATATTCCCTGACATGCCTGATAATTTTGAAGCACTTGGTCTCATGCAGTGTGTTTCTCAGCTGTTTATGGATGGACAGAAGACATCTCACAACTTCCTTCATCTGACATTTCAGGAGTTTCTAGCTGCTTTCCTCATCTTTACCAAGTCACCAGCAGAGCAACTGGAACATTTTCAGAGACACAAGGATGGTAGATTGAGAGTGGTGCTGAGGTTTCTTGCAGGTCTAACAAAGCTAAATAAAGTAACTCCTGATGATTTGAGAAGTTTACTTGGAGAGCCTACAGCAGAGCAATGTGATGAGCACCAGACTCCATATTGTAATCCAATGAGACCTGATGTATGTGTTAGTGCGCATCATACCAACTGGCTGTTTGAAGCTCAGAACAGTGAGCTACTCCAAACATTATTCCACAACCACACAGCAAGCTTTACCTTCACAAGAGGAATGGTTCCATTGGAATATTATTCTGTTGGTTATTGCATTGCACACACTCATAGCAAGTGGTCATTGACATTTGATGAAGACACAGAGGAAGAGAAACTACATATGCTTGTGAGTGGAGCTAAAACTGGTGATGGTGACTACAGAGTAGCAGTGAAGACTACATCAATGACACCAGAAAACATGAATATTTTAGTGAATGGCTTTAATTCTAATGTGGAGGAATTATATTATTTAAAAATTCCTGATAATGGTAATTCTATATCCCTACCGCCCCTTTCTACACTACACATTCTGGAATTACAAATAGAAAATAATAAATCTGTCTTCAATATATCCTGTGACCTTTCTTTCTCTTCACTGGAAGTACTGATCATTAGTTCAAGTCATGAGGGTATCACTCTAGGAGACAAGACATGTGAAGCTATTGATAAGTTGCTATCATCTACTATATCTTTAAAAAAACTTCGTATTTTTCTGAACATTGAAAGTCATGGATATAGTGCACATGTAAGTAACAAAGGTATGGAAGTAATTACTAAAGGTTTGAGCAACAATATAGCTCTACCACTGAAGAGTCTGGATATTGACTGTAAGTGTACATTCACCACTACTGCCACAAGGTCTCTGGTACAGTTCATCACAAGGAGTACTACACTGCAATATATCAGAATATGTCATGTTACATTTTGTGCTCAAGAACTTATTGAACTGACTGAGACCATACACCACTGCTCCAGACTGCAGGAGAAGAAGCTTGAGAAATTGACATTTCGTGTGGAATGTTCAGAAGATGTAGTTAATCTGAGGCACATGATCAAGGACCATCCTGATATGCTAAAGAGTGTAACAGAGTGGGATGGAGTAACCAATGTTTCTTCATCTTCAATAAAACTTGATGAAGATAGTAAAGCAATAGTGAGGCTAGGTCTTGGGTGTAGTCAGGACACTTCCCTCAGTTTGATGAATATGAGTATTAGTGATGCTGTAGTAGTAGCCCTAGCTCATGCCCTTCATCACAGCTCGACTGTGAAGGAGCTGGACTTATCTAAAAACAATATTAGTGATGTTGGAGCAGTAGCCCTAGCTCAGGCCCTTCATCACAACACTACCCTGAAGAGTTTGGACTTATCTGCCAATAATGCTATAGGAAGAGATGGTACTCATCAGCTAGTACAAGCTCTGACTGTCAACACATCCATCATCGAGGCCACTCTCATTTATGGCGGTCTGAGACTTCCCAGGAGGTTTAAGAAGTATGCCACACAATGTACACAGTATAATACAGTAAAGGACAGAATTCTATTTTATTAATCACAGTCAATGAACATGATTACTTCAATGAGAGAATACTACACAATAGAACAGTATATATGAGTATGAGGACTGAAGAGCAATTGGAATGAAGGAAAAGACAGTGTCAGTCAATCTGTATATGTACATATACCACCAGCCAAAGGGAAGTGTTCAAGTGTTTACATCAATCACCACAACATGTGGACCACCTCATCATCATTACTCATCATACATGAATCACCACATGATATGTTATCGCATGCCATATTGAGAATATCACTTACATGATATCAATTGAGTAACAATACCTCGTTAACGTTGAACAATGAATACCAACCAGTTAACAATACAACAGTCATGGACAGACACCTGAGAGAGAGGGAGAGAGAGAGGGTGAGAGAGGAACGGAAGGAGTAAGAGAGATAAGAATAATGAAGGAAAATAATTAAGATGGGGACATCGTATCAACAGTTAACAATCATGTCTACTGACATTGAGAGAGAGAGAACTGGATTACTTAACACGAATATACTATGTACAGGCTAAAATACATAATTGATATGCCTTGTACAAGCTACTGCACATAACTAACAAGCTATGACTTTCACAATTGAATAAAGGATGCAAGGTTTTCCTAATGTGGAAATTGCCCCCAAAGAAACAGAAAGGAATGGCTAGTGGCACTCCTGACCACTGTCGGCAAGGGGTAGTCGCTACCGCATTCATGTACAACCAGGGGTCACAAAATGGTCAAAGTATTTTTCATTCAGGTCATGCGGTTACGTCCAGTTTACGTGCACCGGTCACGGGTCACAGAGCCTCGCTCAGTTGGTGGGGCTAGCCGAGGGGTCGTAGGTCATATTAATTGACATGATACATGTGGTGAGTTCATGCAGTTCGGTGAAAATATCCATCATGTCAATTGTAATAAGATAGCAGTGGTTCTACGACCCTACTACAATAAAGAAAGCTTGGCGCTTCAACAGCATTGACATCCAGTACTACACACTGAAGTCAACTTCTGCAACTTTTCCCCGTAGCGAAGGAAAAGGGCCTTGGACTAGATCTAAGCTACAAAGATAACATGATTGGTAGCATCCAAATAGAAAGAGACTTAGACCTTCATACTGCTCTTGAATCCTTCTCGGAAGAATGCAACCTAGAAAACCTGCTACAGAATCTGTCAGGCCATTGAGCATCCCACTTAAAAGAAAAGGGGGCACCACTTCTACTCGCAAATCGAAGAAACCTAAGTTGGTAAGCAAATAAACTTCATTGTAATTGAGCTATTTTTTATAGAGCTTTTACCTTTCTGTAAACAGGCTGCAGGACAAGAGATAATAGTGCATGTAGTGGTATTACAAGAGATGGTAGTGACGAACATCTCTTGTGTCCATGTTGGACGTGAGGCAAGTCACAGCGTCACGTCAGACAGTCAATGGTGCTCAACAAGTCATGATTGAATTTTCTGGAGGGTCACAAGGTCACAAGGGAAAAACAGTCACAATATTGTGACCCCGGTCGCAGGTGGTTGTACGTGTGTGCGGTAGTGACTACCCCTTGGTCGAGGGAAGGCTGTTAGGGGAATGGATTGATGAGCATTGTCAAGAGTCATGTCTTGAGAATTCCCAACAATGTGTTAAGCAACCAGAGAATGTCTTAGGTGGAGACTCACAGTCTTCTGACACAAGTACAGGTATAATCCACAATGTGTTAGATTCTGATAACAATAGCTTACACAACGCTCACATTACAGTTGATAATGTCAGACAACAACCTCTTCCTAGAGAGATACCTATAATGCAGTGTACTGCTAACATGCCTAGTAACATCCCAGACACTGTCCATGGCTCATCCCTTAATACTGATCTTAATAAGTTGTTGAGAGACTTTGAGCTTCAATTAACAACATCATTTAAAGAGCTAGTTTACCAAGCAATACAATCAATGAGATCATGTATTAAAGAGGAAGTGAAATCATTCAGAAAACAAATAGAGACTCTTAATGAACGTGTCACACAACTGGAAGAAAAGGTATGTACCTATGGTCTCCAACATATTCATGAAGACTAGGAACATCCTGAGGCAGATTCTCCTAAATGTAAGATTGAACAGTCAAGTCCCCAAGTGGTTGTTCAGGACCAACTAAGTGAAGTAAAATCGCAGGTTGATATTTTGGCCTCTAAACAAGTTCAGTTTGAAAAGAGTAAAGAAAGGGAAAAGAGGTGCAATATAATAATTGGGAATTTTCAAACACCTGATGTGCTGAATCAGTTTCAGATTTATGTGTCTGTTCAAATATTGCCCAAAGAAACACTACACACCAACACAATCACTAAGAATTGGTAAAAAGAAAGAGGGAAAAATCGATTGGTTCTGGTAAAAATGGCAACATTTCAAAAGGAGTTGTAATTCTGGAAGCAGCCAAAAACCTAAGAGGTTCTGGGATCTTTATCAAGGAAGATCTCTCCAAGAGTGAACGAAATTACCAGAAGATATTTGTTGATAAAATGATGAAGGCAAGAGCTGAAGGAAAGAAGGCTTTCATCAGATATGCAGATGGAAAACTCATTGTTGATGGAAAGCCAACACAAAATCCAAAAAAATTGATTGTGTGTTGACCCCATACCCCAGAAACAGTAATGGTTCTCAGCAATAGGGATTTGCCCAAGGTGGTCCTGATTCAATTTGCGATGATTAAGAAATGCTCATCCGGGAATTCATTATCATTCTGTTTTTTTGAATATATATGGGTTAACAGTAGAGAAAGTTGAATGCATTATTAATATAATTACTAATTTTTTCGCAGTAGTTGAAACACGGTTTAAGAATGATTCACACAATGATTTTTCTGTAGATGGATACATAACGCAATGCTATAATCGCACATCGCTCAATCCAAGGGCCAGAAGAGGTTCAGGAGGAATAGCGTTGTATATTAGAGAGCAACTAGTTGATATTAGAGAGCAACTAGTTGATGGGGTAGAAACAGTGTCTGATGTGAATTTGAGTTTAATAGATGACAGGTGTGGTTCAGATTATGTAAGGATTTCTTTGGCCTGGATAATGACTTATATCTCGGAGTGTGGTATATTCCACCGTCAGATTCATGTAGATGCACTCAAACCCAGGATATGTGGGCAGTTTTTGAGTCACTTACAAGGAAGAGGTGATGTCATCTTAATGGGTGATTTCAATGCTTGTACAGGTGAATTGAAAGATTGGATTGAAATGGATCAAGCAGATAAGGTACCACATCCTCATGAATACATTTTTGATAAAGATATTAAACCTCGGGTCTCTATGGATAAAATTGTGAATAGCAGTGGTCAACACGTGTATAGCTACAGGATTACGAATATTAAATGGAAGACTAGGCTCAGATGGAAAGACTACATGCAAGAGAAAGAAGTGTTGTTGATTATATTTTAGTGCAGACTGACATTATCAAACTTATCAATACTTTTGAAATGTATGGCCCTCTCCTTATCTCTGACCATTCCCCTATTACCTTAATAATACTCATTAAGCTACCATAGCATTACTGCCATCAACCACGCACCCACAATCATGGGCGGAGCCACACACACATGCACGTACAGACAAATCCTTACCATTTGTTCCTCCCTCACCTGAGGAACATAACTTACCATCCATTTGCCCTCAACTCCAGCCAGATGCAGATCCTCAGCCGAGGACTGAAGTTGACTAGGGCACAAGTCATCACCGTACAGTTTTTGTTTGTTATGCGCATCCCAGACACCTACAACATATTCCTTCACTAAGCTGAGTAAATTGTCAAAGTTGTATTCCCAAAGCTCACTTCCTAATACATATGCAGTTTTCTCTATACTATTAAGCTTGTCAAACTCTGCATATCCGTTACCTAAAAGCTCCCGAAGCTTCTCCACAAAGTTGCCTCTAATATTACTATAGGCTGAACACTCCCACAACACATGAACTACACTCTCACACTCAGCACCACACAACACACACTCTGATTTGCCTTCTCTACCTCTATGCCTGTCTAGCTCTTCATTCAAGCCATGTGTTCCTGACCTGAACTTAAACAAGAGCATCACCAACCCTATGCAAATTCCTCTTAAATTCTACTTCCTTCCCAAACCTTTTGTACATATCTCATTTTACTTTACTATTCAATCCTTCCTCAAACTGCTTACCCTCCCTTTCACTAATACTTTCCTCTACACAAGCCAAAAATGAAGCTAATGAACTTTCTCCCCTCTTAATATCCTCCACCCATTCTATTACCTTTAGAGTATCCTGTCAGCAATCCACAGAAAATGTACAGAGTAATGATCCCTCAGGTGGAAGAGAGTATATGAATTTCTCATTTCATATAGATGGATACATTTGTAAGAGAAGTATCAAACCACAATCTGTTACATTCATTGGAGACCAATTTACATCAAATAGATATCAATACTTTTGCAAATTTACTGGAAAATGAGCTTAAAGAAGTTGGAATTGCTTCAGGAATACTAAAATATAGGAAAGGTGCCAGTCTTTGTCCTTCTAAGTTTACAAGACCAACTAACCGCTGGTTTGACAATGATTGTAAATTGCAGAAATGAAAAGTTAACAATGCTCTAAAACATTGGAAGAGAGAATTGTCTAATCATGTGTTAAAAGAGATATTTTTCAAGGAGAAAAGAAATTAACAAAACAAAAGAAACGCCAGATATTGGAGGAAGATAATATAACCCTTACAATGTTGTGTATGAAACACCCAAATGAATTTTGGAAGAATCAATGCGAAGAAGAGAATGAAACAAAAGGGTTTGCCACAATCAATCACTAGTGTTCAATGGGAAGATCATTTTAAGAGTCTTCATCAAATGAAGACATGCAATTACCATCAATTCTGGGAATATATGATGAGATCTTAGATGGTGAGATCACTGTAGATGAAATCTATACTGTATTGGGTCAAACAAAATGTGGTAAAGCACCTGGGAGAGACGGTCTTAGGATTGAGATCTACAAATCCTTACCACCAAGATTCATAGAGTTAATAGTAAATTTCTGGAACAAACAAATGGTAGAGTGCAATTCCTAAAATGTGGTGCATGGGAATAATTATTCCAATTCTTAAGGATGGAGATAAACAAGATGGTAACAACTACCATGGAATTACATTACTACCTGTAAACTTTTCTTTGCCACATTATCCAAAAGACTTTATGAGTGGGCTGAATTGCATGCAATCATTCCTGAGGAACAGTTTGCTAATCACAGAGCAATTGATGCAATCTTTATCATACATTAGTTGAGCATGCCTTCATAAAGAGGCAGAATCTTTATTATTGTTTTATAGATTTTAAGAAAGCTTTTGACTCAGTGCATCACCAGCTGCTGTGGTATAAACTATCTACTATTGGAGTGAGTACAAATATTTTGAGACTTTTAATGGATATTTATACAAATGCACAATCTTACATTCAATGAAATGGCAAATACACTGAAAGTTTCCTCTGCAATATTGATGTTAGACAGGGGTGTCCACTCAGCCCAATTCTGTTTACTCTGTTTACCCGTGACCTATTTGATGAAATCAGAAAAGTATGTGGAATTAGGTTAGGGCACAGGAAAGTATCTGGACTAATGTTTGCAGATGATCTTGTTTTGTTGGCAGACAATCTACAGGACATACAAGCAGGTCTGAATGCTCTTCAGGAGTACTGTTCAGAATGAGCCCTTACAGTCAACCATAACAAAATCAAAGTTCTGATTTTTGGTAGGTTCGGTTCACCAAGCACCTTTGTGTGGTCATACAATGGAACTTCATTGGAGCAGGTTTTGTCATATCGATATTTGGGTATCATCTTCTCTAACACTGGCTCATTTGCAACAGTTGTGAAAACATTGTGTCAAAGTGCTCTCAAGGTGATTAATAGAATTGAAACAATGTCAAGGGAACAAGGTGGATTTTCTCCTGATGTGATGTGCTCATTATTTTCATCATTGGTCCAACCTATACTGGAGTATGGCTGTGAAATCTGGGGGGTTACTTACCATCAAATAATTGAGAAGGTTCTACTCAAATTCTGTAAAGAAATGCTAGGACTCCTTCCCAACGCATCAACCATTGCTGTCTATGGTGAAACAGGTACCTTTCCTCAGTGGTTGAGGATATATTACAGAGCAATTAAGTACTATGTCAGAGCTCATATGAGCTCACCACCACTGGTCTTTGAAGCTCTTACAGTATTGAAAAGCCTACCAACCAAAAAAAAAAGGAATTGGAATACCAGTGTATCACAAATGATTATGAAGTATATAAACACTCAATCTATCAATGAAAGTCAAATAAGTATGACTGATATTAAAAGAATTTACAGAACTCCTCTAGCGCCACATGGAAGAAGCAGCTCTGGAATGACATTCGGCAGAGTGGTAGAAACAAACTTCGAACATACAGGTTATTCAAAACTGTTTTTGTATTGGAATTACATCTATCTAGAATCACCAAAAGAAGTCATATGATAGCAGTGGCAAGATTCAGAACCAGCTGTCATAGTCTGGCAATAGAGACTGGCAGGTATACCATCCCTCCAACCCCTCAAGAATATCGTCTACGTACATACTGCACCAGTGGAAAAGTAGATGATGAGCTCCATCTTATAACAGAATGTTGTCACCTGGATAACTATAGAAAAAGTCTTTATAATACAGCAGTACAATACAACGCAGAGTTTAATAGCCTATCCAACGTTAACATGAGAAAAATGTGCCATCGTTTTGAGACCAACAACACCCCAACAATTAGAAAACTAGGTTGGTATATTTTTTCCAGTTTTGACTGTAGAAAGAGTGCTCGAGTTTAGTATTATCTTTATTTTATGTATGTTTGACTAATGGGCCACCTAAGGCCTCTGTATGTCATAATATATTATTATTATTATTATTATTATTATTATTATTATTATTATTATTATTGTTATTATTATTATGGTTCACTTTGGTGGATATTTAGATGAAGGTGAGACAGAGAGTGAAGATGAGAGTTACTATTGTCAGAGAGGAGGAAGCAGATGAATACACTAGGGCCATGATAGAAGATGGTAATATTGATGTTATTCGCGAAAAAAAAAGACAGGGATAGATTTTAGTGATAATCATATTGCTGTAGGATTACCAGCCACTAATTCTTCAGTAAGGGTGATAATAATGGAGGGTGCTCCAGGTGAGGGGAAGTCCACACTTGTATGGGAGCTCTGTAGGAGGTGGGAGAAAGGAGAGATTGCTTAGCAGTATATATCAGTTAGTACTTCAGCAGTATCAGTTAGTACTGCCCCTCAGACAGAATGAGCAGAGCCAAGAATCTTCAACAACTCACTTACCATCCAGATATATATAGAATATATCTCCCAGGCCGTAAAGTGTGAGCTAGTTCATAGTCGTGGTGTTAATACTCTGATATTATTAGAGGGATTTGGTGAACTTCCTGACTCTCAAAGAAAGAAGTCCTCCATTTTCTTACAGCTCATTCTTGGCCACCTGTTACTGCATGCAACCATAATGATTACTAGTCGACCCTGGGCAACTGGTGAAATAATGGGAAGGATAGAACAGAGAATATCCCAGCATATAGAGGAACTAGGATTTATAGAAGAAAGTGCTGGATGTAACAAGTGTGTTTACAGGAGAGGGTAAGTAGACAGCCAGTGCCATTGACTAGAGTGTAGGAGGTCCAGATGAAGTGAGTAAAGAGGCAAAGAAAAATAATGTAATGGCATACATTGGTAAACATCCGCAGATTAGGTCATGCATGTACATTCCTCTGAATGCTGCCATAGTGGTAAGCATATATCACACAGTACGGTAGTAATGTGTATACAAGTAAATAAAAAATTTAGGAAATTTGAAGTGTAATATAGGGATTGCATAAAAAAGAACAGAGACAAGATTGGGACACAGACATGCTATGTACATCAACATACCTTTTAGTACATTGATGTATATAGCATGTCTGTGTCCCAATCTTGTCTCTGTTCTTTTTTATGCAATCCCTATATTACACTTCAAATTTCCTAAATTTTTTATTTACTTGTCTCCTGTCATTTTTTTACTATTGTAAGCAATAATTCTTACTAGAATGTGTTCTCCATATCCATAAACATAATTAGACTACGGTAACTTTAAATCAACCAATCAGATTGCGTAGAGCGTGGAAAATAAATCCCGTATTTTCCACGCTACGTGGAGTATATTGAGACTTGAGGCTATGGCAACACACGCGCGCGTGCGCTGCACGTGTAAAGTGACATAATACATGTACAGTGCAGAGTTTATTTGTAGCAGGGTGCAGCAGAATAGGTATATACAGTAAATATGGAGAGCCAGTTTGTCCCAGTCAGAGTCGGAGTCGAGGATCGGCTCTTCGCTTGCTGTCGACATCGCCACTGTCACTGTCATCCTTCCCGAAGCGACCTCAGTAGTTCATCTGGGCATTTGATGATCAAGCGTCTCTGTCTTACTTCAAACTCTTCCGTTACTATAGACGCTAGTTACTAAGCGTGTAGCCAATCTATAGTCTAAACCGGTTGACGCGTTTGCGTGAATTGTGTCTCTGAAGCCAACTGTTGCTAGGTATAGACGCTAGTTGTTAAGTGTGTAGCCAATCAGAAATTCGCTGTAGTCTAAACCGGTTAGACGCACTCGTCATCGGGAAATACGGGATTTAGAAAGCCTCGGGCCCTTAGTAGCATCCTCGCTACGCTCGGACGCTACAGCTCAGGGCCCTTGGCTTTCTAAATCCCGTATTTCCCTCGACTCGGCGTCTAACCTATATACATCTGGCCAAGTATTGTTAATCACACTCCCACTTACTGTATAAATGCGTGATTAGTAAGGCGTGGTTTTGGTTGCAAGCTATATACAAACATAGATAATATCTATGACACAAGCGACTGCTTACACTTTGGTAACTACAAATACTAAAGTAAGCAAACCTGCTAGCAACGTACTATCAGTCACCAGCGCTTTGGCTTGGTGGTATATTACAGTATCGTGGTAGAATAGCTTGCCGTTTCTCCAGCAGACGGTATATAAGCTTACGGTATATAAGCTTACCGTGGTATATGTGTATACGTAGAGGCAGAGCCAACACACTGTACGCGTAGTGTTCTGACGGTGAGAGTTTGTCAACACATTTCTCTTTTGCTTATGTAAGTGCTAGTTGCTATACAAATCGTCAACACGTTTCTATTATCAGCCAGTTCACTCTGCACCTAGTTGCTACGCACTAGTTGCTAAGCGTCTGCGCATGCGCGGCAGATTTAATGACGTCATTGACGAGTCTTGTCTCATTACGTAATCGTTTTATTGTATGACGCATACTACTATATATAAGTTAGACGCCGAGTCGAGGGAACTACGCGATTTAGAAAGCCGAGGCCCGGATGTAGCGTCCCGAGCGTAGCGAGGGCGCTACCAAGGGCCCGAGGCTTTCTAAATCGCGTAGTTCCCGACGACGAGTGCGTCTAACTATTTTAGACTACAGCGGAGAAACTGATTGGACAACGACTATTCAAACCGCTAGCAACAAGCGTGCCAATAGATCCCGGTACTAGGGGCCAGCGGCCAACTATAGATCCCGCTAACGAGGTGACTATGAAAAATAGATCCCGCGTTTCTCGCAACCTGATTGGTCAATTTAAAATTACCGTAGTCTAAATTACGTACAACGTATGTAGTATGCACGTACATTCAAAATGAAATTACGTAATCACTAATATACATATACATGTATTGCATTGACAGCAGTGTTAGCATCTGTATTACAAGAATCACAAGGGTTAACAACATATGATTTTGATATGTTGCTATTAGTGATGATACCTCTTCACATGCTGACTTTCAGGTTGATGGTTACCATGAGTTTTGCTCATTAGTTATCCTCATTCATAATACATTGCTGGGAGAGATAATGATCAGTAGTACAAGAACTACAAGGGTTAACGAAAGTATTATACCTCTATTCCCCAGTACGTAATGATACATTTCCACATGCAAAGACTCAAGTTCATTGATTTTATGGTTATTGAGTTACGGTGATTCAAGAAGAAGAAGAAGATGATGAAAACATGGACAAAATGTGGAAATCATTTTTTCGGATATTATGTACATCTTACATCACTACACAACAAATTTTTGTGTGCTGGTTATTTTTCACACATTCTTCACCTTGATATCATTAAAAGTGAAATCAACTTCAAATTGAAAGTGAAAATGAACAATGAATTTTGTTCATTTTCACTTTCAATTTGAAGTTGATATCACTTTTTATGATATCAAGGTGAAGAATGTGTGAAAAATAACCAGTATACAAAAATTGGTTGTGTTGTGATGTAATATGTGTGTAATATAAAAAATGCTTTTCACATTTTTGCCATGTTTCCATCTCTTATTCTTCTTCTTCTTCTTGAATCAGCGTAACTCAATAACCATAAAAACAATGAACTTGAATCTTTGCATGTGGAAATATAATATCATTATGTACTGGGTATAATATTAACCCTTGTAGTTCTTGTACTACTGATCATTATCTCTCCCAGCAATGTGAATGAAGATAACTAGTGAGCAAAACTCAGCAAAAATGGTAACCATCAACCTGTAAGTCAGCATGTGTAGAGATATCATCGCTAATAGCAACATAACAAAAGAATATGTTGTTATCCCTTGTGATTCTTGTAATACTGATGTTAACACTCCTCTCAATGCAATACATGTACATGTACATATCACACAATACAGTAGTACTGTGTATATAGGGATTGCTATGGTCTATCTCCATTAAAACCATATATAAGATTTTTTTGAGACCAACATCACTTTCACTTTCAGTTTGCTGCTTACTGGATTTCTGTTAACATAAATATGTAACTACACCCAGAAACTAAACTGTGATTTAAAATGGTATATAAAGGGGTTAAATTAACAAAAGTCTATTTGTTCATCTTCCGACACTTCTTCCACATGAAAAAGCATAACTCACTAATGGTAACACAGCTTTAAACATGAAACTTGGTACGGTGATGTAGTTCCACTGTGGGTATAGTGTTCGAAACAATGTACTTCTTGTAAAATAAACAAAAATAGCCTCAGGCCATGGGACCACACAATCCTATAAAATCTCTGTAAACAATGTAAATCTTGTAGTAAAACAAAAAATAGCCTCAGGCAAGCATTTCTGTATCTCCCTAACAATAGCTCCCCTAAATGTGGAAATTGGTGTGATGTTAAAGCTTAATACCCCAATGATGATCATTGTGATAAAATCTCTGTAAACCATGTAAATCTTGTACAAAATAGCCTCAAGCAAGCATTACTGTATCTCACTAACAAAAGCTCCACTAAATGTGGAAATTGGTGTGATGGTAAAGCTTAATACCCCCAATGATCAACATTGTGATAACATCTCTGTAAACTATGTAAATCTTGTACAAAATAGCCTCAGGCAACCATTACTGTATCTCCCTAACAAAAGTTCCACTAAATGTGGAAATTGGTGTGATGTTAAAGCTTAAAACCCCAACGATCAACATTGTGATAACATCTCTGTAAACCATGTAAATCTTGTACAAAATAGCCTCAGGCAAGCATTACTGCATCTCCCTAACAAAAGCTCCACTAAATGTGGAAATTGGTGTGATGTTAAAGCTTAAAACCCCAATGATCAACATTGTGATAAAAACTCTGTAAACCATGTAAATCTTGTAGAAAATATCTTCAGGCAAGCATTACTGTATCTCACTAACAAAAGCTCCACTAGTGTCAGTGTCATTAAATCATGTTGCTGTGGAAAGGCTTGTAGGTATCGTAGACTTAGAAAGCAAGTTGTCTACTACACAGTGAGTTCATAAATCAATACTTCATTCAATCATACTCTGATGTTACCATAAATACTTGTTCCATTCACCATACCCACTCAGTCCCTCCCTCTCTCCCTCCCTCCCTCCCTCCCTCCTCCCTCCTGTGTAGTGTACAGATTATGAGACTGAGGTGGATGTGGGTCAGAGTGCTCCAGTAAAAGTCACAATGAGACCTGTTAAGCAGTTGACATTGATCTCAAGTCAATTCCAACACCAAATGTCGTCTCTCTAGACTAGCTATAGTGTAGCCTCTCTCTCTCTCTCAAGTTTCTCCCTTCACTAACGTAGTATATATTGTGTGATCCTATTGTGCAGGTGTGAGAAGTGTGCCAGTTGTGAATGAGTGTAAATGTGTTGGTGGTTGCTACCAATTACCACACTATCGGGAGGTCATCTCTGATGACTGGGGACAGAGAGAGAGATGGGAGGAGGAGGCAGAGGAAGGGGGAGAGAGTGGGGCAGTGGGGCAGGAAGAAGGGGAGGTGCATCGGAGAATGGTTGACATGGGGAGATGTGGTGGCAGATATCCCAAGCTGGAAGAGCAGTGCATTAGGTGAGAGGTTGTTTTAAAACGGGGCTGTCTTTTCACATTTTGTATTTGTCTCATACTTGTCATTTGTCTCCTACTTGTAAAGACAGCTAACTTTAGTAAATTGCTGAATGTAATGTAGTCATTCAGGGGCAGTTTCTGTAAATTTGAAGCAAATTCATTAATGTTTTATTACTCTGAAAAGCCTTTATGATATGTTTCTCACATTTGGCCTGCAATAGGGTTTGCTCAGAAGATTTTGATATATTATATATGGTCTCTTTTCTATCCCCTGATTTGGAGATGGGGAGTCTAAGTATCAGTGACAATGGACAGTGATCCGAGTGTTCGGACAATTCACCAATGTAAATATCTTCCACTACATTGAAAAAGTCAGACGAGATAAGTGTGGAATCGACAGTGCTGCAACCTCTCTGAGTAAAACATGTAAAAGAACCCTTGTACTTATCAGTTCCAAACCCTCATTAACAATTCATAAATGGCTAGATATACCTAAGTTTAATAGCTCTTTACTATAGCCATTAACCACCATGTCCTCTGATCTTCTACTTAGTGGGTAATCTGCATTGTAATCAGTGAAAAGTGGTACATAAGTGGCAAAATCATGATGCACATAATCCAGTTTTCTTGACCTATTCTCGCATTAAAATCACCAGTCATAATAATGAAACCTTCATTCGAATACCTTATGATCTCATCTTGTAACAACCCCCATATATCATTCCTGGAGGCAATATGACTAGATCTTTGAGGAGATATGTACAAACTGCATATAAACACATCTTTATCAAAGCCAAAAACCTTTGCAGACAATTTAAGCCAAATTCTGTCTTCTGATTTTGAATTATTAGAAACAATTGAAATTCCATCCATGATCTCCTTTCTAATAAAATTCATTAACCCACCTGACCCTCGTTTTGCTCTTGGATTAGTAGTAGACCTGCACATGCAAATTTGGCTGTATCCTTTTATGTCAAAAATTGACTGATTATTTTGCTTTAACCACGTCTCTAATAAGATATCATTATTCTTAATTGAATGCACTAGATTTGTAAATTTTTCTTGTAATAGACCATTAATATTCCATGTGCATATATAATATTGTGAGTTTCGGAGCATGAGTCCTCTGGCCTATATCCTAGTCAGAGAAACCAGCTTTTGTAGGTCAGAATCAGTAACTAATTGCCGATCTGCCCACAATTTACCCTTGTAAATAGTGATTTGCTTCTCTTTGTAATCATGGTGCTTGATCAAGAATTGTTTTTGTTTCTTCAGCTCTCTTTCCACCTGTAGTTGCTTTTTCGTCAAATCATTGTTTATATACACATCAGAACCCATCAATTTCCTTTTTGCTTTCATTACCTTTCTTTTATCCACCATCAATTCAAAGGATACAAGAACTGGAGAGGGCCTGGATGGAGAACCTCACCCAAGTCTTTAGCACTCGAGAATCTCACATCACATAGGCCTAATTGTGATCCGAGTAGAGTCTTCACCAATTCCTCAGTACTTTCTGAGTTCTCCTTCAGACCAACAATTAATATATTCCTTTCTCTTTTGCCTCTCATTCATCTCTATGACATGTTGCTGATTTGTTACAGTTATTGACAGTTCATTGACCTGTGATTGTATAGAGTGTGTTCTCGGCACTATCTCACTAGAAGATATAGGTTCTCCGCTGTCTTGCAGAGGAGATAGTGGTGGAGGATTTGAGGATGCAGTTGAGTCTCTGGGGGTTACTTCTTCTAACTGAAGCACCCTGTTCGTCAGTGTTTCTATTTCCTTATATAAGCATTGATACTTTCTATTTCCTTATATAAGCATTGATACTTTGCTTCAAAATGTACCTTTAATGACTCAATGGCTTGGCACAAAATTGCTCTGATTGTAATGGATAACTTTTCCTCAAGACTGCTAAGTACTTGGTCAACATCAAAGGGAGCATGCAGCTGATGTCTACAACTGCTGGCTTGATCCTCCCTCGGAGAATGGGGAGAAAGTTGTGTACAGGCTGAGGGAGCAGACTGTGTGTCACTCAAGGGACAATGAGAGATGTGAGAACAGGTAAAAGCACTATTGTTGTGCATTCCTAAATCACTAACAGAAGCATTGTCTACTGATTGGACATGGGAACAAGTATGGGCATTTGTGTTCAGCATTCCTGTATCACTAATGGAAGAATGAGTACCAGTTAATGGTACTTGACTGTGAGCACTCCCAGGCCGCTCAACAGCCTCATCCACCACCTGCCCCTCTTTAGTGCTTAACGGCTGGCTTAAACTTGAGAACAAATCCCACCATCTAATGTATGTGTAGCCAACCACTCCCCTATTTGGACACCCTCACATCTAATACTCTGTTTCCAATTTCTGGCAGTTACCCACTTTCCCCCATACTTTATACACTTAATGATATTTTTACCCTGCTTCTTTAGTTTTGAAAAAAACAATTCTGCCTCTTTGGAACCACATTGTATTTTGACACTTTCTTTACATGTCCCTGGGGAAGGGATACCTTCTTTTGTAGACATACTCAATATTTGGTCTTACTTA
Source organism: Theonella swinhoei (assembly GCA_963970385.1). Lineage (NCBI taxonomy): Eukaryota > Metazoa > Porifera > Demospongiae > Tetractinellida > Theonellidae > Theonella > Theonella swinhoei. Next base: position 4,974,889 of record OZ019949.1, on the reverse strand, counting down.
CTACTTTGAGAGTCCACTCCGTCAGCGAGACAACTAGACGAACGAGACAAATGTGACGAACGATCAACGAGACGAACGAGACGAACGAGAAGAACGAGACGAACGAGACGAACGAGGTGAAGGAGACGGACAAGACGAACGAACGAGACGAACAAAGACGGACGAACGAGATGAACGTACGAGACCAACGAAACGAGACCAACGAAACGAGACCAACGAACGAAAAGAAACGAACGAGACAGTCTTTAGTCGAACGAGACAGTCTTTAGTTAATTGACTTATGTTGATTACCACAGCATACTCTCTAGGATTTTCATCCTAGAGAGTATGCTGTTTATATTAGAGCTCCTGACTCTCTTCGTGCTCTGCACATACAGTGGAACCTCGGAAGAAAGGACACTTTGGGAACGGCACTTTTGTCCTTTCTTCGGAGGTTGTCCTTATCTCGGAGGTTCATTGATTTTATAACTTGGGGTAGAATATAAGTAATGTAGTGAAGTTTGTACATGAGTGTCAAGTAAAGTTGTCTGTCTTGCTAATTGATGTGTAATATTGGCAATGTCTGACCAATACATACTTTTTCCATGTTCTTTGAATGCAAAACACTTGTACACGTACATTTTCTAAAGCAAGTACTGCTTCCTTGTAACGCGTGTGAAGTTTCGCTGTATACACAAGAATTTACTGGCGTTGCGCTCGTACATAGCGCCGTACTGCGCAAGCGCAACTTTGCAATTTTAGGGGAGTGGCTTCCGGGTGTTCGCTATTTAGAGTAAAAAATGCATGGTGGAGCGCCGTTCGGCGCAAAGATTTTGTCCGCTGTCCGGAATCGGGAAGCGTCCGAGGTTGCTAATGTATTACAGCTATGGTAGTATCAATCCGTAACACGGCAAGTGTCCGTTGTAGCGCGGGTGTCCGCTTCTCGGAGGGTCCGTTATGGGAGGTTCCACTGTACTTGTAGCTAATGCAAAACTAGCAAGTCGTGTCCAACTATTAATGCGCATCTTCAGGTATAAACCGCTGCCTAAAACTGACACTTCTGTTAAGACGATACAGCTCCAGACTTTCTATTACAAAGTAGCAATACTGCTTGTCAATATATCCATGTTTGGGAATCACAACAATCACGAAAATCGGCAATTTAACGCAGGTCCGGTCCGCTCCAAACGTTAACTGTGCCGAGCGCTAATGCTACTTCTTCATATCTCCAAGTTTTGTACTTATAGCAGCCACAGTTTACGAGAAAACTTGTTTACAGACACACACACACACACACACACCGACTACACTAACCTCCCCGCGCATGCGCGAGGGTTAACAACGTGATCTCGTAATATATCTGTGGACATTCCGGTACTGTAATTAACCCTCGGCGCGCATGCGCAGCGACGGTTACGATAGTTGGGTCTGTGTGTGTGTGTGTGTGTGTGTGTGTGTGTGTGTGTGTGTGTGTGTGTGTGTGTGTGTGTCTGTTAAGTCACATCTCACCTCTGGAGCGTCTGTTCGTCCTGAAACGTACTCAGCGGGCAACGGAGGTCAAAAAATATGTAGGGTTTTCTCTGAAACCGCTTCCTTCAAAAGTTAGGGCGTTATTTGCTTACCTACGGCATCCTTCAGCGATATTGCAGTGGTAAGCTTATTCTGCGCAGTTTTTCGACGGCAGAGCTTTCTAAAGCTCTTAACAAGGCTAACAGTAGGCTAAATGCTACCTGGAATACGACTCAATGTAAGGCAGCGAGCTTCTTTCTCTTTAGTCTCCGTCTTTTGCTCACAAATCTTCCGTATACTTTCCGTTACACGCATTTCAGTAGCGTGCGCTTTTCATGATTCGCGCACGCGTGGCGCCGAGGGTTCTGCACTTTAGTGCATTCATTGGAATACAGAACTGAAACATGAAGTTTTAGCAGTGTGCATTAACGAAGCCACAGGCATATATCCAGTGTTGATATCAGTAATGAAGCCACAGGCATGTATCCGGTGTTGATACTAGAATGCCATATTCTTCAGGTTCTGAGTGCAAGAAACATTGTCCACAGTACTATATGTATATGTGTATATTGTTTTCACACATATTTATGTAACTCAACTTGCATATATTTGCTATACCCATTCAAAATGACTATACTGTTGTCAAAACAGTTGATTTTCTGTCCATTAACAAAGAATTCAAAGTAATGTCTGTAGCACACCATTCCTTTTCTACTTGCAGTGTAGGAAGTTGTTTTCAAACTGAAGCCATCTCACCTAACAAAGAGTTCAAGATAGTGAGTATTGAGTTATCCCACCGAAATAGTGGGTGCAGCACACCAGTCATGCTTTACTTGCAATGTAGGAGATGGTTGTCAAAAGAAGGAATGCTTAAACAATGCCACTTCAAACTAGTGAATTTCTCTCTCATTAGCAAAATATTCAAGGTAATTGGTGTAGTACACCAGTCATGCTCTACTTGCAATGTAGGAGGTTGTTTTCAAAGGCAGATTACTCCACTTCAAATTAGTTCAATATCTCTCTCATTAACAAAATATTCAAGGTAGTGGGTGTAGTACACCAGTCATACTCTACTTACAATGTAGGAGGTTGTTTTCAAAGGCAGATTACTCCACTTCAAACTAGTTCAATTTCTCTCTCATTAACAAAATATTCAAGGTATATAGTGGGTGCAGCACACCATTCGTGTTCTATTTGCAATGTGGGTTGTTTTCAAGAGCAGGATTACTCAAACTATGCAAATTCAATTTCTCTCTCATTAACAAGGATTTCAAGTTAGTATTGGTAGTACACTGTCAATGTGAAAGTTGCAACTGAAATATCCACAGAAGGGTTATAATGACCTGCGGTATATATTCGAAGAAGATAGTTATTTTAACACAAAATGTTGTTACCTCAGTTGCATGTGTAGTCACTCAATCATGTAATTGACAATTTAATGGCTGTTGAACAAACGTTGAGGGGAGAGCCAACAAGGCGCATACCATAGACCCATAGACCAAGTATACAATTATGTTGTTATTTCAAACCAAGGATGTCATGTTAGGGTCCATGAAAAACATGTGAGGTCCAATTACATATCACTCAGCCAGTAAATTATGGTGATGAAAATATACAGGTTGAATGATTACATGTGATGTTGCTACATTCCAAATTGAATGTCAGCCATTGTACACAGCATTCTGTCTGAAGATACAAGACTGACAAAACACACAACTGAGATAACTATACATCTTTGTTCAACACCCATTAACATGAAGGAGTGACTACAAATGCAACTGAGGTAACAACATTTTGTGTTAAAATAACCATCATGTTTTTGCAGTGTAGCAGTAGTACAATGTAGTCCTTAGAGAGCGTGATCACTGAGACCTGAAGACTAGAGCCAATCATGCTACTGTCGACGCCATTTCCTAGCACACACAGTCCACCCATTGACGTTAACCTTCGACGCGCATGTGCAGGAGGGTTACTGTACTCTCGTCTGTGTCTGTCTGCCAGTCAGTTGACGTCACTTCTGGTGCGTCTGTTCGTCCTGACTATACTGTCACGTACTCAACGGAGGTCCAAAAATTTGTGGGGTTTTCTCTGAACCCGCTCCGTTGAACAACTCCCTCTGTCGCGTACAGTCCTGTGGGTTTTTCTGCGGAAGCGCGCGCATGCGCATTATAGATTTGGAAAACACATTTCGTAGTGGAAATCCTACACAGTCTATGTAATCGGACACTCCTAATGTACTTGTAACTATACAGAACAATAATTGCATGGTCGTTGCTATGAAACGTGCAACTGACATAATCATACTAGAATCTGTCCGCCCGCTATTCTGCCGCGATATACTAACACCACGCCAAGGTGCTGGTGATTCATAGTGGTTTTCTAGCAGGTTTGCTCATAGTTTCACTGTAGTTGCATGCAGTGTAAAGAAATTCCACTATAATGAAGCTAAATTATTGTGTAATTAATCAAGTTCTCTCCCATTAAGAAAGTATTTAGTGCTTGTAGTACCCATCCATACTCCACCTGTAACTGATACCACCACAGAAGGTATAAAAAGTCTGTTAATTTCTGCAGTGACATAAGGATAGCAAGAATGAAGCTGATACAAATTATTGGACTCACTCTACTAGCCATTGTGCCTGCTCTGTGTTGGCCTTCCAATGGTGATGCAGAAAGGCTCTATGCACATGCTAATGCTTACCCTGGAGTGATGTTCCAGAACATCCCAGAGAGGCAAAAATATGTTGAAGAACAGTATAACCCACTCTACTATGATATTCAAGGTATATAGTGGGTGCAGCACACCATTCGTGTTCTATTTGCAATGTGGGTTGTTTTCAAGAGCAGGATTACTCAAACTATGCAAATTCAATTTCTCTCTCATTAACAAGGATTTCAAGTTAGTATTGGTAGTACACTGTCAATGTGAAAGTTGCAACTGAAATATCCACAGAAGGGTTATAATGACCTGCGGTATATATTCGAAGAAGATAGTTATTTTAACACAAAATGTTGTTACCTCAGTTGCATGTGTAGTCACTCAATCATGTAATTGACAATTTAATGGCTGTTGAACAAACGTTGAGGGGAGAGCCAACAAGGCGCATACCATAGACCCATAGACCAAGTATACAATTATGTTGTTATTTCAAACCAAGGATGTCATGTTAGGGTCCATGAAAAACATGTGAGGTCCAATTACATATCACTCAGCCAGTAAATTATGGTGATGAAAATATACAGGTTGAATGATTACATGTGATGTTGCTACATTCCAAATTGAATGTCAGCCATTGTACACAGCATTCTGTCTGAAGATACAAGACTGACAAAACACACAACTGAGATAACTATACATCTTTGTTCAACACCCATTAACATGAAGGAGTGACTACAAATGCAACTGAGGTAACAACATTTTGTGTTAAAATAACCATCATGTTTTTGCAGTGTAGCAGTAGTACAATGTAGTCCTTAGAGAGCGTGATCACTGAGACCTGAAGACTAGAGCCAATCATGCTACTGTCGACGCCATTTCCTAGCACACACAGTCCACCCATTGACGTTAACCTTCGACGCGCATGTGCAGGAGGGTTACTGTACTCTCGTCTGTGTCTGTCTGCCAGTCAGTTGACGTCACTTCTGGTGCGTCTGTTCGTCCTGACTATACTGTCACGTACTCAACGGAGGTCCAAAAATTTGTGGGGTTTTCTCTGAACCCGCTCCGTTGAACAACTCCCTCTGTCGCGTACAGTCCTGTGGGTTTTTCTGCGGAAGCGCGCGCATGCGCATTATAGATTTGGAAAACACATTTCGTAGTGGAAATCCTACACAGTCTATGTAATCGGACACTCCTAATGTACTTGTAACTATACAGAACAATAATTGCATGGTCGTTGCTATGAAACGTGCAACTGACATAATCATACTAGAATCTGTCCGCCCGCTATTCTGCCGCGATATACTAACACCACGCCAAGGTGCTGGTGATTCATAGTGGTTTTCTAGCAGGTTTGCTCATAGTTTCACTGTAGTTGCATGCAGTGTAAAGAAATTCCACTATAATGAAGCTAAATTATTGTGTAATTAATCAAGTTCTCTCCCATTAAGAAAGTATTTAGTGCTTGTAGTACCCATCCATACTCCACCTGTAACTGATACCACCACAGAAGGTATAAAAAGTCTGTTAATTTCTGCAGTGACATAAGGATAGCAAGAATGAAGCTGATACAAATTATTGGACTCACTCTACTAGCCATTGTGCCTGCTCTGTGTTGGCCTTCCAATGGTGATGCAGAAAGGCTCTATGCACATGCTAATGCTTACCCTGGAGTGATGTTCCAGAACATCCCAGAGAGGCAAAAATATGTTGAAGAACAGTATAACCCACTCTACTATGATGTCAATCAAGGTAGCTTAAAACAATATGTAATTTCTATTGTTTATAGTTATACAGTGCAACCTCCCATAACCGACCCTCCGAGAAGAGGACACCTATGCTATATACAACGGACACTTGCCGTGTTACGGATTGAAACTGTAAGACATTAGCAACCTCCGAGAAGCGGACGTTTTCGGATTCCGGACAGCGGACAAATCCTCGTGCCGAAGCTTGCGCAGTAGAGAGCATGTACAGCGAAACAGCACGCGGCGTTGCAAGGAAGCAGCACTTGCTTTAAAATATGTATGTGTCCAAGTTTCTTGCATTCAAAGGATATGACAATTGAATATTACATATCAATCAGCAAGACAGGCAACTTTTTTCTTTGACTATTTTACACAGCCCAAAACTCATGCATAAACTTCACTGCATTACTTATACTCATTATATTGAAATTGATGAACCTCTGAGATAAGGGCAACCTCTGAAGAAAGGAAAAAAGTGAGGTTCCCAAAAGTGTCCTTTCTTCGGTCGTTCCACTGTAAGTGATTCACTCAATCTCAATGTGTTGCTATAGGTATCGAGCAAGAATCACCCAATGCATACCCTGGAGTGCTGGATGAAAACTACCCAGAGGAGAAGCAGTATGCTGGCTCTCAAGGTAACCACAATAGTTGATCTTAGACACTTTTACAACTGTTTGTTTTTGCTAATGATCAAGAACAACAACTTTCAAATGAGGCAGTTAATGAGGTGGGGAAACTGTCTGTGTCTGATGGTGGGCAAGTAATGGTGCAGGCAACATCTTGTGGACAAGGTCAGTAAACAAATTCAAGGAGTTTACAACCAAAGAAATGGTAAACACATGCATTTCCTCAAGAATGTTGAAGAATGGGCCAAAAGGCATACAAAGAAGGTGCAGCATCCAGACAAATGCCGGGGATAATATATAGCACTCGACAGTAATAACGTGTGTAAAACTTTTAATACTGAAAAGCACCGAAGTGCTAAACCCTCGGCGTATCTAACACGCGCGTGGGCGAACCTTGAAAGTGCACGCGCTATTGAAACGCATTCTAGTAACGGAAAGTATACGGAAGATTTTAGGTATAAGACGGTGACTAAAGAAACAGAAACTTGTTACATCGAGTAGTATTCCAGGTAGCGTTTAGCTTATTTTTAACTTTTTTAGGACCCTCGACCCTCACTGAAAAAGAGTGTGCAGTTCCCAAGGCTTGTGCATTCCTCATGAATAAGCTTGGGAAATGACCACTTGTGTCCAAGCCTGTACACCTCTCGGAAATGCTCGGAAATACTTGTACCCAAGAGGCATACAGGCTTGGACTCTTGGGAACTACAAAAGTTTTTGCTTGCCTGCCGTCGAATAAGCGCAAATGTTGCTGCAGTATGAGTGGCCTAAGCAAATAACGGCATAACTTTTGAATGAAGCATTAATCCCTTCTTATTGGCGGGCGGAGCGAGCCCACCTGACCTACCCATGAACCGGCCGTTTGTCAAAGTAACTTCCGCAAGTACGATGACGGCGCGAAAGTAACTTCCTAGCCGGTATAAAATATCCTTTCCTGTACCAGTCCTTAATACTTGCATAATGTCATTGCTCTTACGAGTGATATAGTGTATAAGAACACAGATTGTGTATCATTTGATTCCTTGCATACTGGACAAATAGAAATGCTTCCACATTAGGTCACGTTGCAATTCGATACAAGGCCTGCAGTGCTGCTGTTCCTTCACTTCCCTGTTCTAACATTGTATCCCATAGATGTAGCCAGCTTAATTCAGAAGCAATATGTGGTACAAATTGTGCATGCGCATTAATTCCTAATATATAGAGTACATAGAGTTTGTGGCCTAAACTGTGGGACATAGCATGTGATCAGGGCATTCAAGGTACAAGGTCACTTGCAGCTATTATCAAAACTTTGTCAACATCAATAATTGACTTTCGATGCCCTTTTTGTGTTTTAGCTACATCTGTCTAGGGCTTCTTTATGTGCTGATCAGGTTTCAGTTGAGCATTTATCTCGAACCCTGTCTAATTTCATCTCCCTTCTCATTACTTGTGACACCCAACTCTTTCTCTGGTGTCTGAGTTGAAATGCCTCGATCCATTTTCCTAGTTCTGACTGTTATACTAAGTGTATATACATGTTATTCTTTCTCTTCCATGTTTCTATCCCTAACTGGCTTAACTACATTATATATATCACTGCAAAAATGGGTGGTGCTTTAACCATTACCTCAGTTGAAACACTACAACCTCCCAAGAGGTGTGTAGGCATCCATAAGGAATATTGTCTTAAGTGACAATGGTACTCCACTTTATCTCACAAGGTAAATCACATACACAGGGGTGTAAGAAGATGCTTTCGAATGGGGGGGAGGGGGGGGGGGCTGACCCAACCTACATGGACCTACTCGGGCTAGGAGGGTCTGGGGGCATGCTCCCAGACCCTCCTAGCCCGGGTAGGTATTGTACATTCTGAGGCATATATCACTGCAAAAAATGGCTGGTTGATTAACACTAGGTGTGGCTACCTCAGTTCCAATTTTTGGTAACTATACAATCTCCCAAGAGGTATATGTATATGATATCCATGTCTGTGTATCTCAAGTGACAATGGTACTCCTTGAAATATTATCTGTCTCACAGAAGAAGTCATGTACACAACCCTATACTGTACTATACTTCTGTAATGGAGGAGTAGCTCGTACTCATGCAATCAGATAAATTGCATAATTATGTTCCTCATATCCTTTCAATACCAAGACAGGTTATAGTCATGTAATGCAACTGAGGTGACCACAGTAATGGAGGAGTAGCTCGTACTCATGCAATCAGATAATTATGTTCTTCATATCCTTTCAATACCAAGACAGGTTATAGTCATGTAATGCAACTGAGGTGACCACACACACTGGTCAAAACAACTACCCCTTTTTTGAAGTGTATCATTTATACCTTAAAATGTACCCTAAACATAAACATAGGGGGCTACAGCCCCCCCTTCAGCCCCCTACTTCTTATGCCAGTGCATACAATAGCCCCACTGTCATATATGCAATCAGATACACATCCTTTGAATACCAAGACAGATAGTCATGTAATGCAACTGAGGTAACCACACACACTGGTCATAACAATTGCAGTGTACCATGTCTGAGTAAATGTGCCTCAGACACACACACACACACACACACACACACACACACACACACACACACACACACACACACACACACACACACACACACACACACACACACACACACACACACACACACACACACACACACACACACACACACACAAACAACACAAACACACACACACAAACCATGCAAGTACAGTTAATTATAGACATAGGGATATGTGGCTAAATAGCCACTTTATTCTTGTTGCAATGCTATCATCCCCTGCCTTTGCCTGCATGCTGCACCTTGCTTTTGACAATTCCACCCTTGAACATTTTTTGAATGTTTTTACTCTTGTTTCACTGGTCTTTACTGTGTGTAGCAACACGTGTATAAGCATACGATTTTCGTGCAGAGTTCTACCTCCTCGCTTAGGATAGCTAGCAATTGTAAGCGCCTCCTGTGTATATCCTGTCTTTTTTCAGTATTACCTATTGGGTAGCTACAGCAGGTCCAGTTGTCCGCAACAGTTAGTTGTTCAGAGAACGAGACAAAAAGTAGCGCACACCACGTGTTTGACATGTGAGACACTAAAGAGAATTAGTGTAACACTAACACTTGTATGATTGCATCCCTGGAGTGTGATGGATGGCATTTGGAGAAGGTATGAGAATTTTGCTTATCAAGGATCATGTACGTTCTGGGAATTAGAATGATTACTAACTCCAGATTTGCTGTACTGGCTATTTTAACAGAATTAGAAGAATAAGCCAAGTGTAACTGCAGAAATGAATTTTATGTACTTTGAAAATATTGAAATGTATAGAAGTATTCGCATAGCAGGTTGTGTTTCTGAAAAGGCTCAATAATATCCGTGTTTGGAGTTATGAGCCATTATGTTTGTTAAGACTGATGGGTATATGTCATGTGCAATGCAATCCACATATAGTGTCTATCTAATCTCTAATATTACTTCATTTTGTGAACAGCTATTGTAGCCCCACTGTACCGATACTGGAATCCAAAAAGCAACATTTTCGATCACTTTTATACTACCAATCCCTGTGAGATTGAGGTGAATGTACATGGACAGATTGGAAAGTATGGCTACATCAGTGAGGGAGTCCAATGCTACATCCATGTGAACCAAGTACAGAAATCTGTTCCACTTTATCGCTATTGGAAACCAAATGTCAATGATCATTTTTATACTACAAAGAGTGCTGAAATAGGAACTACTACACCTGGGCAGACTGGCAGGCATGGCTACAAAAGTGAAGGCATAGCAGGATACTGTTTCCCAGAAAATGTGTCAAATACTGTCCCATTGTATCGGTATTGGAATGGAAGGGTGTCCGACCACTTCTACACCACTAGTGCAGATGAAATTGGCACTATAACTGCTGGAAAGGTTGGAAAACATGGCTATGTTTCTGAAGGCATAGTTTGCTATGTATTACCTCAGTAGTGTACTGCAAAATGTCACCCGTTGACTATTATGACTCTAGAGTGAACTAGCTATAGGTGTTAATTAGCTGTATAATTTTCCATTCCTAGCTTAGAGTTACTATATAAGTGCTGCACATTAGTTGTATGCAGTTCTGTAGTCAATACATATATACTTCTGTACAGCATTAGCGGCGATCACCTAGTGCAATAAACATGGTGCAACTTCAGTTCCAACCACTGCAGCCATTCAACTTCCGTAACTCAGTGTAGCTATATAGGTATCAACCTGGACACAAATGCTGTCCCCCTAGATTTTTTACTCTCCCCCTTAGTGATTTTGTCTCCAATTACAGAACCCCCCTGAGATACAAGCATGATAGCTAGTAGCGAAGGAACAGTTCTCACTTACGTAATTGAGATTCAGGAGACAGGCCCGTATGCAGGTTGTGAAAAGGTAGATTATACATTGGTTGGAACTGGGTTCGCGCCGCGCCAGCTAGGCGGGTCTGGGGCATGTTCGCCCATGAAAATTTTGTATTTCTAGACATGAGATTTTTTTCTGATGCAATTTTGGTGTATTTACGTCCCTGCAAACGCTCACTGTGCTTGAATAGCAAAAACTGTTACTATTGCAGGGATGAGGCCTAGTAGAAGCTGCATATGTTTATCCAAGGCTGATGAGAAAACGCGGCGAGCACTGCATGCTGCGCACATCGGTTACTGTCAGGCCAATGATAGTGAATGTATATACAGTTAATGCTACTGCTTCAGAGACTATCTCTATCACATAGCATCTCCCAATTTTACCCATCACTCTCAGATATAGCTTCTCGGATCAAGTGGTAAGAACGACACCTCGAATTTTATAGGTCTGATGTTCAACAAGGGCTCGGCGGGGGCCCATTCGGAGGTGTCGTTCTTACCGCTGTACTATCAGTCACCAGCGCTTTGGCTTGGTTGTATACAGTAGCGTGGTAGAATAGCGTGCCGTTTCTCCAGCAGACGGTATAAAAGCTTACCGAGGTACATACGTAGACAGGGCCGGAGCAGCTCCACAAAGGGTGGTAGGGCAATTGCAGTGCGGGATAAAGGACGCACATGCGCGGAAGTGTTTTACCGCGGCCGCGCGGCGACTCCGGACTAGGCTATACCGCGTACCGGTAAGCTTACATTAGCGGGCTTATAAATTGCGTGACTGCGAACGCAGCTAGGCTACTTCACTATCTCGGGTAAAAATCATAGCACACGTCATTTCCTGTGTGGACCACCAAAAAGTGGTAGGGCAAATGCCCTACGTGCCCCACCGTCTCCGCCGGCCCTGGTAGAGGCAGAGACAACAACCTCTACGCGTGTGCACTGTTCTGACGGTGAGAGTAGCACAAGAATCGTCAACACGTTCTCTATCAGCCAGTTCACTCCGCGCCTAGTCGTTACGCGCTAGTTGCTAAGCTTTTCTCACTATTCTTGCTGTCAGTGTGCTGCATAATTAATCGTGGCCAACCTAGAGCATGCATATGCGCAGAGCATATAGCGCGGGCAGGCGACAGAGCACGCAATCGCTAAACGATGCATACTTATGAACCAAAACTGAACATCTATTAAGTAAAACATGACTATATAGAGACAATACAACTACACTAGTCTAATAATTTAGTACAAAAAGAATGGAAAGTATAGTAAAAATGAGGGATGAAAATTTTATATAGACAGACAGGAACTACAGCAAACCGGATAGTGTGAAATGTAGCAGAGGTCAATGATGATCATCCATGATACAAATGAGGCAAGTCATGTGACAGTCACATGATAAGTGGCCACACCTACATTCAGTCACCTTCCATACTGTATTTGGTTTCTACTGACTGACATTCTGTAATTGGTAAACATGGCTCCTCCACTGGAGTCATCATTATCTGACAAATGTCAGGATTCTCCCGAGATCTACACAAGGACAGCGACACACAAATCCTTCAAATTCTACCATTAATGTATACACAGAATGATCCTCAACTCTCCCTCGCCCTCTCATGCACCTAATGCACTGCTCTTCTGGCTTGGGATATCTGCCACCACATCTCCCCACGTCCACCATTCTCTGATGCACCTCCCCGTCTTCCTGTCCCACTGCTCCACTCTCTTTATCTCCCTCCTCCTCCCATCTCTCTCTGAGTCTCTGTCCCCAGTCATCAGAGATGACCTCCCGATAGTGTGGTAACTGGTAGCAACAACCCACACACTTCTCACACCTGCACAATAGGATTGCGCAATATACAGTGAAGGGAGAAACTGGGATACTTCAAAACCTGGACCGTGGACCGTGGACTGGACCATGGACTGGACCATGGACTGGACTATGGACCGAAATGTGTTGGGCTGAATGATGCCAGAATGCACGCTTTCCCTGCATAGATCTACGCCATGTGCACGTACGGTCTTGTATGTAAACGCTTTACCTCCTACCCAAGCAAGGCTCTTCAAATTTCTTCTTGCCTCGCTTCTTGCTCATTACGTATACATGGTACGTCACCTGATATTAATATGTATGCTTGTTCGCCACTTAGGCTGTAGTGACTGTGCTTTGTAAAGTGTTGGTAAATCAAGGTGAACAGTCAGGGCTTTGTCACTCAGTCAGCGACGCTTATAAGCTTCAGACTGGTCATCGCTGTAGCTCATACGTAGTGTTAGACCACACTGACAGTCCGCTCTCTCTTGCGGGACAGCATATGACACTGTAGCCTCGTACCCAGGCTCTCAAAGAGAGCCTGAGACTCCAGTGAGGTGACTTGTGCGACGTCGTAGTCATAGAACATAGCCACGCCCAGAAATGCACTCGCGTATTGAACATGTCAAAGGGCCTGTGTACAAGTTGACAAGGTAAGGCTCACTTAGCAGTTAGATCTACATACAAAACCGTACGTGCAAATGGCGAAAACGAAATATGTGCACGGGGAGGCCTGTAGTATTCGAGAATGGCTCGCATGCAAGAGTGGCTCCCGCGCGCGCCGCACGCGCGCCCCCGGGCGCCGGGCGCCTCGCGTACGTACGTACGTACGGCGCCGCGCGGCGTATAAGCTCATTTTGTAAGCGCCCACTGTGTATTATATACAGTTTGCACATACGCCATGACGTTATTTTATAGATCAAGCTACAAAGAGCAACCATCACTGGCTAACACTTGCGAAGCAACCATTACCACCATCCCAGGCCACCAGGAGGGCTGAGGCCTGAGGGAGCAGTATAGTATGTGTTTTTACGTAGCTTGCTATGCAGCACTAGTATATAGCTCATCTATAGCTATATGTGTATTGCTTAGAACTGTGTATTGCTTACAATATATATACTTCTAAATTCCATTCAATAAAATATGTCACTTATATGCTATTTATGCTCGAACGCCAGGTATCATGCAGGAGTGGCTGATTGCCAATATATACTAAGTAGCAAGCAGGAGTAGCTCGTGGCTTACATACTAGGTAGCATGCAGGAGTGGCTCGTTGCCTATAATACTAGGTAGCGTGCAGGAGTGGGTCGGTGTCTATAATACTAGGTAGCATGCAGGAGTGGCTCGTTACCTATAATACTAGGTAGCGTGCAGGAGTGGCTCGTTGTCTATAATACTAGGTAGCATGCAGGAGTGGCTCGTTGCCTATAATACTAGGTAGCGTGCAGGAGTGGCTCGTTGCCTATAATACTAGGTAGCGTGCAGGAGTGGCTCGTTGCCTATGCGGCATGCAGGAGTGGCTCGTTGCTTACTGTATACTAGGTAGCATGCAGGAGTGGCTCGTTGTCTATATCAATACTTCCGTTGGATATACCATTAACATACACCATTGATAAAGAGAGCACACGGATATCTAGTGATGATTTTGTTAATACTCAAGGTAGACATCTTCTTGACCTCTGTATTGGTTCAAGGATGCGCATAGTTAATGGACGACATGGAGGAGATTCAAAAGGGAAATTTACATGCTATACACCTAGAGGGTGTAGCGTAGTTGATTACTTGATTGTATCAGCTGAGCTCCAACAACGTATAATGAGTTTTCAGATTGCAGAACTAAAATCATATTCTGACCACTGCCCTATCCAGTTCAAAATTGAACACCCCTTTGTAGTTCAGTTGGAGAAGAAATTATCAAGTGTACCGAAATATAGATTACCAGGTAGCCTGCTTTGGAATGATCAAATTTCTACTAATTTCAGAAGGAAATTCAAGAATAGAACCTGTTTAGAAAATATAACAGAGCTGGAATGCAAATTTGAGACAGAGAGAAATAGTGTTGCCAGTTGTGTGAATCAATTTTCTGATTTTCTGATTACTCTAGTAAAAGAGTGTGGAGGTGTAAGAAAAATGAATAAAGAGTGTGTAACAAATACTTGCGTAGAGAAAACCAGAGCATTCCCTAGGAACAAGTGGTTTGATGGAGAATGTAAGAGTCAGAAACGTATCGTAAATGATGCTAAAAAACTTTTTAATGCATTACCAACAGATTGCCACCTAAGAGAAGAGTATTTTTTCCAAAAGCGAGTGTTTAAAAAACTACTAAAAAGAAAGAAACAGTCAGCACAATTTCAACTTCAGATGGAACTAATTCGCACTAGGAATAAAAAGCCGAGTGATTTCTGGAAGTTGGTCAATAAAACAAAACAATGCAAGGACAATACCATCCCTATTGACCCTAATGTTCTATTTGAGCATTTCAAATTACTAAACAAAGCTGAGTGCACACATTTGTTAGAATATGTTCCTGTGAATGGACCTGTGTCTGAGTTAGATGATGAAATAACCAGGGAGGAAGTTGCAGTTGCCATCGGCAGTGTGAAATCTAATAAATCACCCGGTGAAGATGGAATTCCTATTGAAGTTTATAGGGCTTTTAACGACAAATTGATTACTCTACTCACAAAACTCTTTAATCGAGTGCTGAGGAATGGGGAATATCCCACACCATGGTCAAATGGATTAATCTGTCCAATTCATAAAACAGGTGAAAAAACAAATCCTAACAATTATCGAGGTATAACACTCCTGAATGGAATGGGAAAGATATTTGCGATGGTATTGCACAAGAGAATCAGTGAATGGGCCGAAAAGAGAAATTTGTTGCCTGAGGAACAATTTGGATTCCGCAAAAATAGGAGAGCGCTTGATTGTGTTTTTATTTTAAATTCAATTATTGAGGATTCTAAGAGGAGGAAATGCCCACTCTTTGTCTGCTATGTGGATTTTAAGAAAGCATTTGACTGTGTCCAACATGAATTACTATGGCTAAGACTTTCACAGTTAGGTATTAGTAGTCAGATGCTCCATATACTGCAAGCAATGTATAACAAGGCCTCAGCACGAGTGAAAGTGTCTAGATGGGAGGCCACAGAATCATTCCCTTGCAAAATAGGGGTAAGACAGGGTTGTGTACTGAGTCCACTTCTCTTCAGTCTCTTCATAGGTGGGCTTATACCAGAACTTGCAGAGAATCATGCAGGTATTATGTTGAACGACGAACCTCTGGATGTTTTAATGTATGCTCATGATATAGTACTTTTCTCATCTTGTGCTGAGGGTATGAGAAAACAATTAAATTCTCTACAAAACTTTTGCAAAAAGTGGCAGCTGGAAGTGAATACAGACAAGACAAAAGTTAGTGTGTTTGGCAAATGCTTCAACAGATGTTCTTTCAAATTGGCAGATGTATATCTAGAGAGAGTGAATTCGTACAAATATCTTGGAGTTTGGTTATCTACTAATGGCTCATATAATAAGGCCAAGAAGTACCTATCCAGTCAATCAAAGAAAGCAATATTTTCCTTGAAAACAACATTATCCAAGCTCCAAACTCCATCACCTCTGGTTGCATTGAAACTATATGATGTTATGGTAAAACCTATACTTTGTTATGGATGTGAAATGTGGGGTTTTAAAGAAAGTCAGGAACTAGAATCTACTGAACAATCTTTTTTGAAGTTTATTCTCGGTTTGCCCCCAAATGCTACCAATGCAGCAGTTCGTGGAGAACTGGGTCAGTTGCCACTTCATTTATATTGGAAGGAAAAGATTCTAAAATATTGGAAGAGAATCTGTGAAGGGAATATACCAACAATACTTTTACATGCAGTCTCAGTGTCTGAAGTAATGAGCCAAAGTGGCTATCAAGCATGTTGGATGTCTAAGCTACGAGAAATATACAACAGGGCAGGTTTCCCATCTGCTTTTAATGAGAATGGTTTTGAGCATATTGAAATAAATATTGTAATGTCAAGGTACAGGGACCAGTTTGTACAACAATGGATGGAACAGCTCAATTGTACATCTAGCAAGCGTGGGACAGCCGGGAATAAGTTAAGAACCTACCGTTTGTTCAAATATGTCTTTGGCCTTGAACCATATCTAACTACCATTAAAAAAGTAAATCACCGTATTGCTCTTACAAGATTGAGGACGAGCTGCCACTGCTTGCAGATAGAAGTGGGAAGATATCACAAACCTGCACCAATTCCTCCCGACCATCGGTTATGCATTATTTGTCAGAAGGTTGATGATGAGATACACTTTGTATTGGAATGCAAGAGATATAACCATTTAAGAACAGAGCTTCTCCAGTCTATCCATGTTTTTGTCCCCTCTCTCTTTGCTCTTTCTCCTCCTGAGATGTTTAAATGTATCATGCAGTCAACTCACCCAGTTATCATTAGAGCTTTAGCGTGTTATACTCATAAAGCATTTAAATACATACTGACTAATGACTGATAAGCCATCCCGGCTTTTATTTTTCTGTCTATAAAATATATTATTATTATTATTATTATTATTATTATACTAGGTAGCATTCAGGAGTGGCTCGTTGCCTATATACTAGGTAGCATGCAGGATGACTTCATAGATGTAAAATTACATAAGCAGGATGCCACTGAAGGTAACAAAGATCTACAGTGTTGATTTGTTTCATATTTTCTAATATTCACAGGTAAGCACAAAAACCCAGTTATATAGTGATTGCTTCTGAGGATACATCTTCAGGAGAAGAGGCAGATTCAGGTTAGTACTCTATGTCAACTCTAATATACATTTATAGCAGCAGACAAACTTGCAGTTATTCTTAAAATACCTGGGACCAATGAAAAGTGTTCTGGTACATAAATAGAGAGGGTGCTGTCAGGTGCTTGGTTGGATAGTGAGGTAATATTATAGGATTGATCTACTTCATTATGACTTAATTATTTCATCTCTGTATAGCTAATTTCTTTCTTTATGAGATTATTGTCACTTAAAAATGAAAGAACTTACTCACAGGTTTGTGTTACCCAAAAAAAGGGAAAATTATCAATAGCTATTAAGATTATAATATCAATTGAGAGGAACACATCACGACGCATCATATTTTTGCCAACGTACTTCTATTCATCTTGGATTGACTACATGAGCAGAAGAGAAAAACCTCCTCTCAAGAGACGAAGGCACAAAGGGAAAGATGTTGTTATAAATCATCCCTGTAATTGGATTAAGGTATCTATGCAGTGATACATTACTACTTAATTTCTTTTTGCAGTGCAACCCCAGCGACCTCAGCCAACTTGTTATCGTTAATATAAATAACAATCACTGGATTCTCTCTGTATGTATCACAGACTGAACTAAAAGCATGCTAACTTACTAAGTTTCCAATTTAGGTAGTTGACTTCACCAAGGAGACCATAACATCATATGACTCACTGAACTACCAAACACATGTTGACATTTGTGAAAATTTAAGGTAAATTATGCATTTAGGATCGTACACACCCAGATATGAATTTATGCCTTATTTGACTGCTGAGCACTCTTGTATTTTCATATAACCTCCTTTCAGAACCCTAGTAAAGGAACTCTATGCTGATAAAGAAAGAAGGCTGTATTCCACACTTGACTGGAAAATAGACAATGCTAAGGTTTGTATTTAAAGCAGGCATCAATATTATATATCTGATTCATTTTCAGGAATTTCCTTGTCAAAGAAATGGATCTGACTGTGGTGTATACATATGCAAGGTGGTAAAATGGCTGGTACAATAAAACATACTATAACAACTATATTATTTCATAAAAGATATCAGATTGCATCCTTAGAGGAAAATGTCTCAAGTTCAAGGTATGTGTATCTGATATCATTATGTGTTCAATTCCAAAACTTCAACAGAACAACAGAATTGCGGAAGTGGCTGCTTCAACAAATATTTGATAGGTATATACTCCTGTAATAGCCATTGACCTTGAATGTTACATATGTAATTACATTTACAGCTCTCGAATTGATATTGTGAATGAAACAAAATTCCATGAATACAAAAAACAGCTAGATTATCCAGCTGGTAGTGATGATTCAAGTTTTGAATCAGGTAAATATATATTGCTTGCATATTTATGCTGTAATCCTTGCCAAATTATCCATAGGTGAAGATTACTTGGTAGAAGAAAGTCAAAAGCCGACATTTATTCCACCATTTGGTTTGTAGTCTATACATATGTCTTCTTGTACACTCTCTATTTACATAATTGCAGATGAGGATGCTATCCACTTCTTTTGATGATGGAGAGGAGATTTTTCAATTACCCCAAAAATACCGCATGGCAATGAATAAAAAAAGCACATATGAAGAATACTGTAGAGTATCTAAACCAATGTACGACTATACTGCATATTACAAGAATGTTCTAATTATGCATCATTTTATGCAGTGTTCTTCCATGTGGTATAACATTTTCTGTATTTAGAGATTTTATGCTCTCAATAGAGGTGGGTTAAGTGTTATTCAGTATGCACAGCAATAAAGTACAATTTTTACAGCAAAAACTCCGAGACCTGTGTAGGCACCCACAGAATGTTCGCTGGAAGACATTCCTAAAGTGCAGAAATGAAAAGACGATCAAAGACCATGCTACTGTATGGCCGTTTGAAAACAAAGCAGTGGTAAGTGCACTTAAGCTATTATAATCCCGATGTTATGGAGTATAATTTGCTACAGATAAATGAAATTTCCTCTTATGTTATTGCCATAAGTGAAGATGAGATAAAGGGTAACACAGTGACTGCACTGCATACTGCTATATATGATCTTTTACCTGAGGTTGGCCACCTAAACTGTAAAACTTTAATATTATAACAATTATTCCTTCTCTTACAGTCCATGATCGCTCTTATGATGCATTGTTACAATTTAGACTACAATACTGTAGCACAACACTATATATGCAGAACTTTACCTGAATCAATATAATTATATGGATTCAATATAGTTTCATGCATACATCCCTTCCTACATTTCTTGCTAATATATAACTTTAGCTGGCATGAATACAAGCACCTATTCATAAAATGGAGGTAACACTTCCGCATGATAATCTATATACCCTTTATTGCCAGCTAGGCATACTACCTAGCTAGTATATAGATACTCTTGCATGCTAACTCATATATAGGCAATGAGCCACTCCTGCATGCTACCTAGTATATAGCCTGGACAACGAGCCATTCCTGCACGCTACCTAGTGTATAGGCAACGAGCCACTCCTGCATGCTACCTAGTATAGGCAACGAGCCACTCCTGAATGCTACCTAGTATATAGCGGAGCCACTCCTGCATGCTACCTAGTATAGGCAACGAGCCACTCCTGAATGCTACCTAGTATATAGCGGAGCCACTCCTGCATTCTACCTCGAAGCCCTGCATTCAACTATATACACAAGGGGGCCACTCCTGCATGACTATCTATACTCAATGATCATGAGTCACTCCTGTATAATCGATGAGCCTCTATGTATACACAAGGAGCCATATCTCTCCTCACGATGAATTATGTATGTACTGTAGCTACACAAGAAGCCGTTCCTGTATGCCAACTACATGTAGCCAGTGCATACACCCACTGCTGCATGCTGTGGCTATAAACGTACACTCTATTTTATAGGGCGCTTATTGGAGCTTAATTGGTTATTTGCGCTTATTGTCATGCGGCCAAACGGTTGGCCGGCCGGCCGAGCCACTCATGCATGCGAGCCATTCTCGCATACTACAGAGGCCCAGCAGAGTTCGGTCCATAGTCCAGTCCACGGTCCAGTCCATGGTCCACGGTCCAGGTTTTGAAGTATCCCGGAGAAACTTGAGAGAGAGAGGCAAAAATATAGCTAGTCTAGAGAACTGACCATTTGGTGTTGGAATTGACTTGAGGTCAATGTCAACTGCTTAACAGGTCTCATTGTGACTTTTACTGGAGCACTGACCCACATCCACCTCAGTTTCATAATCTGTACACTACACAGGAGGGAGGGAGGGAGGGAGGGAGGGAGGGAGGGAGGGAGGGAGGGAGGGAGGGAGGGACTGAGTGGGTATGATGAATGGAGCATGTATTTATGGTAGCATCAGACTATGATTGATTTATGAACTCACTGGGTAGTAGACAACTTGCTTTCTAAGTCTACGACACCTACCAGCCTTTCCAAAGCGACATGATTTAATGACACTCATGTTCATGAGCTCTTTAGCTGGTTGCTTAGCAACAATATCATCTGATACTATAATTAGTATTGGAGGCAATGAATAGTATGGCAATATGGGCGAATGAAGCGTGAACTCACAGGTAGTTGACAACTTGTGGTCTGAATCTACCAGTCCCTACAGTGACGTGATTGAATGGCACACATTTCATTATCTCCTGAAATAATCACGAGGAGGTACAGAGGAGGGAGGGAGGGAGTGATAGTGAGGGGATCATAATTAGAGGGGTTCCCCTGTAATATTCATAGCTACCAACTAGTGAACAGGAACCTCTCTACTACTTACCAAGTACTATATGGAGGTGTCCTAATTAGTCATGTCCTGATTTCAGGGGGTACAGCTACACACATGGGAGTTAGGACAACACACCCTGTCCTGTTCATCAATATGTCCATGTCGGGGAGTCCTCATTGGATACTTCTACTGTATATATACACACAGTATATATACCTACCATGTCCCTTCCCTCCCTCTGTACAGTAATGGCTAGAAGATGTGGATCAGAGCCTACCTCAATGGAGATGGTATTGGATACAAGACCCATTTCTCTGTGTTCTTTGTGGAGAATTGGACCTTCTCCTCAAATAGCCATTTCAGTACAAGGTCAGTTGATGACTGTTTTAATTTGACACATTTCAAGTATATATAGAGCTATTTATCTGTCAAGATTTGTGTTAAAATGTCAGCTGCTAATCATTGTTCACTTGTGTTCAGGGGCGTAACTAGGATTGACTCCTAGGGGAGGTTTATTAATTATTCAATACCCGCTTATGCGCGTACAACCACAATGCGTTCCCAGGCCCTTTATCTTGCGTGAACGCACATGCCTGTGCTTTCATCGAGTGTCTATCACGCACAATTACTTATTCATAGGACAGCGAGGCAATGGCCTCAATGTTAGTTACACCTCTGATTCTGCCTTATAACTTCTTGCTGTTTGCGCTCTCACTTGCTGCTAGCCCTGCCGGTCGTGGGTTATTAGTCATAGCCTTATAGCTGCCGCTTGCGCTCGCTCGCGGCGAAGCTTAAGCCTTATAATTATTCATAAGGTCAAAAACAGGGGAGGCAACTGCCTCCTCTGCCTCATGCTACTTACGCCCCTGGTGTTACCCCTTTACTTCATCACCTACCGTACTTCTCTCCTCTCCCTCAATTCTTCCTTGTGCTCTATATATCTTCATTTATATTAATTATCTCCATCACTTCTCTCTCCCTCTCTCTCCTATATGTCTGTGGCCATGATTGTTATTATTGTGTATTTCATTTGTCAGATTGTGTGAAAACCAATTCTTCAAGAGACACAGACATGTGTAAACATATTATATTTTTCAGTGTTGTTTTCCCTAACCTCGAAGCCCCTCCCCAGAGTACTCCACAGAAATCTAGAAGAATGTGAGGACTGAAGTTGTCGACAGTTTTCAGGAGTGACATTAGCCATTCCAATCTCTTTCGTTGGGGGCAATTTCCACATTAGGAAAACCCTGCAGCCTTCATTCATTTGTTAAAGTCTTGTAAATTACTTATATATATGCAAAGTGGCATGTACAAGCATGTTAATTTTAGCTTGTACATAGTATGTTCATGTTAAGTATTCCAATTCCGTTACCTCTCTCTCAATGTCAGTAGCCATGATTGTTAACTGTTCATATGATGTCCCCATATGCCTTCTTCATTATTCCTTGAGAGGATGTGATATTATATCCAACCATATCATGTGGTGATTCATGTATGATGAGTAATGATGATGTGGTGTGGTCACTCTATTATATGGCTCTTTCTCGGGAGTGCTATATAGCCGTTCCAAAAATTAGCGAAGTTCGCCCCGCCTACCTTAATTGCAAATTACGTGCAAATACGGATGGAATGCACGGATGGTCTTTAAAATTACGGAGAGCATGCACGGGGTAGCCTTATACGGTCAGTATAACGTGGTAGTTTATTTGTGCAGAAAGAATCCAGTGGCGGATCTAGGACTTTGCAAAGGGGGTAGCATGCCGCGCGAGTTTTGAAGCCACGCCCAGTTTTGTATTATATATAGCGCGAACGACGACCTGCAGAGTTACGTCCGCATGCGTACACGTAACCTTGTCACACAGTACACGTGCCTAACAATTTTGGGCTAAGGAAAAAAATAATACCTTGCATTGAATATCGATAATCGCTGCGTAGGCGCTACGCGTTGGTTTAGCGTGCTAGCGCTAATGCATGCTCGAACGCAAACTAGCATCGAAATCGCCAGTAAGTTAGCTGCGCGTGTGTGAGCTATAATACAGTCGCACCAAAAGGGGGTTTCAGTGGAAACTTTGAACCCCCACTAGATCCGCCACTGGAATCCCTCTCTGAGCGACCGAACTCGCCGCGGGGTACGTATTCTTTGAATACTCTATATAGATTTATTAGTGTTTTGTGTTACATTGCAATTTTCCTCACATCGCCGTTGTACTGCGCATGCACTAAAGTTGGGTTGTCCTTGGTGGGCGTGGCTAAACGAGTGCCGTTGAAGCGATGGAAGCTAAACAGTCCACAATGATCAGACCGTCTGTTACCTGACTCTTTGACTAAAGAAACTTGTGATCGAAAGTGAGTTGAATTGTGTTGGGATGTCTGTGGTACTTGGACCATTACAAATCCTTAGCCTGAGACCGTGAGGCTCTATACACGTCGACGGCCCCTACACTTAGTACATCTAGTAGTATTGGTTGCATAGACAGAAGGGTAGCAGAAGGGGGGTGGTGGAGGGGGCAGTTGTTCCCCCACTTATGCACAAGGCAAGGCCAGAAAATCAGCTTAGAATTCACCAAATATTTATATAAGAAGTAATAGAAGATCATCCTTTCTCAAAACTTTCCAGGGGAGAATGCCCCCAGACCCCCTTGCCCCCCCCTCATCTCAACTTGGTCCTACCATTATAGTCTGAGACAGTGTAGCTGTATACACGTCAATGGCCCCAACACTAGTACTGGTACCACAGATGATGACAGTACTATATCATCTATGATGGTAGATACCAGACCACGTACTCGTCCTGTGTCATGTACTGTGTCATAAAGTAATTAACGTGACTCAAGTTAGAGACTGTGTGATGGAGAAAGAGGAGTGCAAATGTATGTGGAAATGTGGGAAGGAATGGGATGAGTGCAAGATTTGGAGTAGCTTGTGTCTGTGGTCAGTGTTTTGAATAGCAGTACATCTCAGTGCCACCTATTTCTGTGTGTGTGTTTGGGGGGGGGGGGGATCTGTACCAAATCCCTGGAAGCCTTCCTTCTAGTATGAACAATCACTTCAAGAGATGCTGAGAAAGGTAAGGCAACAACAACACAACACAACTCGCTGAAAACAGTCATTTTGCAAAGAAAAATGGCTGCCTAAGGTGGGACTCGAACCCACGATCATCAGCTTTCCAGGAGATGCTCTTATACCAACTAAGCTACTGAGGCAGCTCAGCTGGCTGGGCCGAATCCTGTATACAAATCATCGTAGCATCTCAACCTGATAAACAGTATTTAGTATGAGTACATTGTAGCACTATCATCATCCTATGACACACATGATATTATGTGTGTATGCCATATACATATACATGCCCTGGAAGCCTTCCTTCTATATTGTAGTACTATCATCCCATGATATATTACCTCTGGAATGGTCTGTGACAACAATAGTAGCTACAGTCCTGAGTTACTTCCTGTGTCTCAGATAGTGTGGTGATATCCCAATGATCTTTGTAGTCAGTGAGGTTTGTGGATGATGGCATGTCCTGCTGTCTGGATACCACATCAGTCATATTCCAGGGTTGCATATAGAGGGGGGGCGTACTGGGATTTCTCCCTCTCCAGCTTGAGTTCACCCTCCCAGAATAGGCCATGCACCTCAGATTTTGTCAGAATCCATCTCATACAATGTAGAATGCAAATATTTCAGGAGGCATGCCCCCTGACCCCGCACTAATTTATGGTATTGCATCTCCTCCCCCTGTATTCAATTATTAAATGGTTGTCTCTCTCCCTCCCTCCTCTGTAGGTGTCTGGTCTAACTCTATCTTCCTGTCCTACTAGCTCTGCCTGGACTGGAGGAGTCTGGCTATCAAGGTAATGTACAAATACAGAGGATATGACCTGGATCACAAACTGGTCACCTCTTAATTAATATATTCCAATTTCCATGTGATTATCATGTGACTGGCCATTGCTGAACTGATTATCAAAAGTAAAGTCCATTCGCGTTCACTTGCCCACGGAAGTAGTTGCGGTAGAGTATGCTTACATAGTAGCGCATCATACGTTTACTTAGCGGAATGGTTGTGTTTTTTTTGTATGCGCAGGTAAATGGAGCCAAATGACGCAATTTTGTGCTGATATTCCAACGCTTTTTCTGTTCGTGCTGTCTTGCTAGCTTCTCTCCTAGTAAGTTAACGTCGTCGTTCAACTAATAAAACTTGGTTTTCTGTAGAACAGATGGGGGCCTCGATTTCTAAATAACGCACGCCTACATTCCGTGCGGTTAATGGCATGCTCTATACTTTGCTTATGGGACATACAACGATCTTTGGACTGGTAAGGCGTAGAGCTTTGTAAAAGGTACCAAAAATTGTAGGAGAATAAGCTAGCTGCTGGTGTTTGAAATTCTGAAATTGGACAAGATAAAGAAAGTTTTTGCAAATATTCAAGGTGCCAGGTGAACGTGAATGGACTTTAGTGTACAGGCACACAATATGGCATGTTGATATGGTAGTATACTGACCCATCTCTCAGTATACTCAGTGTACTGAGACACTGAAGTTCCTAGTTGGACTATTGCAGATGTAGGGCTATCTGTGGAGTGTTAGTGTACAACCACATGACATGAAGTCATTGGTTTACACACTGCCAGAGGGAGTATAAAGTGATCCCTTCTCAGGAGCATTACTAGCTCCTGTGCAGGTCTAAGATCCATATTCCATCCCATAGATGTGGCAATGATATAGAAGTAGGATATTCTACAGAGTGTGGGTATATATGGCAGCAATATATCTGAGGACATGTGTCCTGAGATATGGGAATCAGTGATGATGTCATCTCAGTAAGTGACAGTCATTCATTCCCTCTCTGAGTGGGACCTAAACTGTACCACAATATGTGAGAATTTAAGAGTTATAATCATCACTTGTAGATATGGCCAGCCAGTCAACCCAATCTTCATCCACTAACTCATCTATTAAGGAACTGACTATCAATGACCTACCACTCCTCTGTAACGCTCTCAACCCAGTAGCCTCAAAATGCTTTGCCCTAGGCCTCCAGTTGGGGGTGGAGTATCCACAAATTCGTAATATTGAACATAACTACAGAAACTGTGAAGATCAATTACGTGAGATCATTTCAGAGAGACTGAAACAAGATAAACGTCTGACATGGCATGACATATTCACAGCTCTGAGATCTCCATCAGTAAATCATCCTGATCTTGTCAGACACATCGAGTCTTGGTACATATCTCCATCCTTAGACCCCTCACATGATCCAGCTTCTGACCTCCAACAGTATTTGTCCTTAGGTGGGGAGCGTCCCTACCCCATGGTAATGATGGGTCAGATGACAGTGAATAGGAGAGAAAATCCTAACATGGACGTGACATCAATGCCAGCTAGTAGCACTTCTTTTATGAAAAGCAGTTTTCTCACATTTGCTTTGTCAAAGAGGGCCACCACATAGGGAAAATTCCGTACCTCCCACACAAATGATACCAGTGAGGGGGCCACCATATTGGGAATTTTACCAGCCCCCCACACAAATGATAGGTCAGACATCAGTGAGGGGGCCACCACATGGGGAGGAAAATTACCAGCCCTGTGCACTAATGAGTGAACCAGTGTATATCAGACCCCCAGATAGGGCTGCTTTGGGAAGTCCCTACATGTATCTTCCTTACCACATGACACCATACCAGACTGTACATCCCAACACATTATCTACCACTCAACCCTATCCCACTACCCACACACAGGGTAGCAGTGCCACTGTCTATCACAGGTCACCAATGGACACCTTTGTCCACTATGTCAAAAGTACATACAAGCAATGTAAAATTGAAAGAAATCTTTATGTTTTGAAATGGCCAGAGACTCCTTCAAAGATATTCATTAATCTGGCTTGTATTGATTGGGAAAGTGTAGTGAGTAAAGAGGAAGCAGATGAGTACACGAGGGCTATGGTAGAGGATGGTAATGTCGATGTCATAATGAAGGAAAAGACCAACATCGATTTTAGTGATATTGTCCATGATTTACCCCCACTCACTGCTTTCAAAAAGGTTGTACTAGTGGAGGGTGCCCCAGGTGTCGGGAAGTCCACATTTGCATGGGAGTTTTGTAGGAGGTGGGAGAGAGGAGAGATTGCTCAGCAGTATCAATTAGTACTGCTCCTCAGACTAAGAGATGGGAGAATAAGTAGAGCCAAGAATCTGAGGGATCTCATCTATCACCCCTCAGAGAGTGTGTGTAAGTCTGTTGTAGAAGAATTAGAATTAACTTTTGGAGTTAACACACTAATAATCTTAGAGGGATTTGATGAACTTCCTGACTCACAACGAAAGGAGAACTCCATTTTCTTAGAGCTCATTCTTGGCCACCTGTTACTGCATGCTACCATAATGATTACTAGTCGACCCTGGGCAACTGGTGCTTTACTAGTAGATATTAAGCACAGGATATTCCTGCATGTAGAAATATTGGGGTTCACAGAGGAGAACATCACAAAGTATGTGACAAGTGTGTTTACAGGAGAGGGTAAGAAGACAGCCAGTGCCATTGACCAGAGTGTAGGAGGTCGAGATGAAGTGAGTGAAGAAGCAAAGAAGAATATTGATGATGTAATGGCATACATTGGTAAATATCCACAGATAAAAGCATGCATGTACATTCCTCTGAATGCAGCCATAGTTGTTAGTATATACAGAGAGAGCATGAAGAGAAAGTGGGTTCTACCAACAACTCTAACTGAACTCTACAATTCTTTAACTCAATTCTTACTACTGCGCCATCTCCGTGGTCATGCAAAATATCAGAAATGTAGAGTTGAGTCATTTGAAGGCCTGCCTGGAGAGGTTTATGGTCAATTTCTTGACATCAGCAAGATAGCTTATAATGGAATATGTGCTGAATCTGAAAGTGTACAATTAATATTCCCTGATATACCTGATGATTTTGAAACATTGGGTCTCATGCAGTCTGTTTCTCAGCTGTTTATGGATGGACAGAAGACATCTCACAATTTTCTCCATCTGACATTTCAGGAGTTTCTAGCTGCTTATCACATCTCTACCATGTTACCAGAAGAGCAACTGAAACACTTTCAAAGACATGGGGATGGTAGATTGAGAGTAGTGCTGAGGTTTCTTGCTGGACTTACAAAACTAAACAAAGTAACTCCTGATCAATTGATAAGTTTACTTAGAGAGCCTATAGTAGAGCCAAATGATGAGCACCAGACTCCATATTGCAATCCAATGAGACCTGATATATGTGTTAGTGCACATCATACCAACTGGCTGTTTGAAGCCCAGAACAGTGAGCTACTCCAATCATTATTCCACAACCACACAGCAAGCTTTACCTTCACAAGAGGAATGTTTCCATTGGAATATTATTCTGTTGGCTATTGCATTGCACACAGTCATAGCAAGTGGTCATTAACATTTGACGAAGACACAGAGGAAGATAAACTACACATGCTTGTGAGTGGAGCTAAAACTTATGATGGTGACTACAGAGTAGCAGTGAAGACTAAATCAATGACACTAAAAAAGATGCTTATTTTAGTGAATGGGTTTAGTTCACGTGTGGGGGAATTATATTATTTAAAAATTCCTGACAATAGTAATTCTCCATCCCTACCACCCCTTTCTACACTACACATACTGGAGTTACAAATAGATAATAATGAATCTGCCTTCAATATATCCTGTGATCTTTCTTTCTCTTCACTGGAAGCATTGATCATTAGTTCAAGTCGTGAAGGTACCACTTTAGGAGCCAAAAAATGTGAGGCTATTGGTAAATTGCTCTCATCTTCTACATCTCTCAAAGAATTTCATCTCTCTCCAAATGCAAGTCATTTTGCATTTAGTACATATATAAGTCACAATGATATGGAAGTAATTGCTAAAGGTTTGAGTGACAATACATCTCTACCACTGAAGAGTCTGGATATTTACTGTAAGTGTACATTCACCACTACTACCACAAGGTCTCTTGTACAGTTCATCACAAGGAGTACTACACTTCAGCACCTTAAAATACATATATATGCTTTTGAAGGTATTGATATATTTACCAAAGGTTTGAGTGACAACATAGCTCTACCACTGAAGAGTCTGGATATAGACTGTAAGTGTACATTCACCACTATTGCCACAATGTCTCTGGTACAGTTCATCACAAGGAGTACTACACTGCAATATATCAGAATATGCCATGTTACATTCAGTGCTCAAAGTCTTACAGAACTGACTGGGGCCATACACCACTGCTCCAGACTGGAGAAGAAGCTTGAGGAATTGACATTTCGTGTGGAATGTTCAGAAGACGTAGTTAATCTGAGGCACATGATCGAAGAACATCCTGACATGCTAAGGAGCATATCAGATTGGGATGGAGTGACAAATGTTCATTCATTTCCAAAAGGACTTGATGATAAGACGAAAGCTTCAATATTGAGTCTAGGTGTTGGGTGTAATCAAGACACATCCCTCAATTTGATGGGTATGATTATTAGCGATGCTGCAGCAGTAGCCCTAGCTCAGGCTCTCCATCACAACTCTACCCTGAAGTCGCTGCACTTGTATGGCAATGGTGCTATAGGTAAAGAGGGTACTCATCACTTAGTACAGGCTCTGACTGTGAACACATCCATCGCCACTGCAGGTACATTTGGTGGTCTGATACTTCCCAGGAGGTGTAAGGAGTATGCCACACAATGTACACAGTATAATACAGTGAAGGACAGAATTCAATATTGGTAACAATCTACCTTACAGTCTATGAACTTCAATCATAGAACACTGCACAATACAGCAATGAAGTGTGTGTGAGTGTATACTGAAGAGCCATTATAGTGAACAGAAGCGCTAGTCAATCTTTATATGTACATATACCACCAGCTACTGGAAACAATTACTACAATGTGTAGACCATCTCATTATCATTAGCAAGTAACTTAACTGCACATCACCACATCATTATCATCACCGCATGACATACATTGAAATACTGTCACATTTCATAATGGGGTCACATGATATGAACAAAGTATATAGCAAGCAGAATAACGTAACAATACAATACAACAATCATGGCCACAGACACATGAGACAGAGGGAGGATGAATGAAGGCAAAACAATTAAGATGGAGAAGAAGGAAAGTAGGAGATGACGTAAAGAGATAACTTTATGATGGCTCCAACTGTTCCACACATCTCTATACGTCACTACAAGAGCCCACACCTCCACCATGACAGTCCTCACTCCTACTAGGGATTCACACACCCACTATGAAGATCTGTATACCAGTTGTATGCAGTGTGCAACCATTGGGACCACTATACAGCAATGATAAGCACACTAAACAGTAATTTACC
Organism: Theonella swinhoei; assembly: GCA_963970385.1. Taxonomy (NCBI): domain Eukaryota; kingdom Metazoa; phylum Porifera; class Demospongiae; order Tetractinellida; family Theonellidae; genus Theonella; species Theonella swinhoei. The sequence continues at coordinate 4,944,276 of OZ019949.1, read as the reverse complement.
CCTTATTATATTACTGCCAATATCACATCCTCTCTATATTGTTGACACTATATAACTAGTTAACAATCATGAACACATACGAGAGAGAGGTCGCCAAAATTGGAATACTTAACTAGCTAGGTATACAAGCTAAAATACATGCTTAAAGCTAAGAACCAGAACTTAAGATTGAATATATGATGAGGGTTTTCTAAATTTTAGAAAAGGACCCTCCAAATGTAAACTAGTACTACTCCTGACACTCCAGTAGGGCTCATCACTGTCAATAGCTCCACTCCTCTAGATTTTTATGGAGTCCTCTGGTGGGAGGAGCCATCTGTGTGGACAAGACACTCATTAAATGGAAGGAATGTTACAGAAAAGAGGCGAAGAAACCATTTAAACCTTTTCATGGTCTAATCCATGCAGTGTCAGACCATTCAAAACTGTTCCATGTCACAATGTATGTGTGTATGAGACCTACACAAGCCCGCCCTCTATGGTCTACATGGAGAATGTACTGATCATTGCCTACTGCAATGTTTATATGTGAGACAGTCAGAACGAAATCTGCGAGAAGCCAGGAGACTTCAGTATTGTTCTTGTGGAAAATGTCACAGGACTGATGTACAGTGCAAGATGAAGTGGAATACTTAGCATGAACATGGTATGTATAAGCTAAAATACATATTGACATGATTTGAACAAGCTACTGAACGAAGTCTTCAAATGCATCAAATTTCTCATTAACCCATCTATTAACACTCCAGGACAGACTAATGGGACTCCAGACCACTCCACGACAGACTAGTTGGACTGCAGACCACTCCAGGACAGACTAGTGGAACTCCTGACCACTCCACGACAGACTAGTGGGACTGCAGACTACTCCAGGACAGACTAGTGGGACTGCAGACTACTCCAGGACAGACTAGTGGGACTCCAGACCACTCCAGGACAGACTAGTGGGACTGCAGACCACTCCACGACAGACTAGTGGGACTGCAGACTACTCCAGGACAGACTAGTGGGACTGCAGACTACTCCAGAACAGACTAGTGGGACTCCTGACCACTCCAGGACAGACTAGTGGGACTCCAGACCACTCCAGGACAGACTAGTGGGACTGCAGACCACTCCACGACAGACTAGTGGGACTGCAGACTACTCCAGGACAGACTAGTGGAACTCCTGACCACTCCAGGACAGACCACTCTGGGACAGACTCCAGACCACTCCAGGACAGACTAGTGGAACTCCTGACCATTCCACTCCAAGTCAGATTAGTGGGACTCCCGACCACTCCAAGGCAGACAAGTGGGTCTCCTGGACACCCACAGGACAGACTAGTGGGACTCCAGAATACTCTAGGACAGACTAGTGCGACTTCTGACCACTCTGGGACACTCCAGAACAAACTAGCGTGAATTCCGACCACTCCAGGACATACCACTCCAGGACAGACTAGTGGCACTCCAGACCACTCCAGGACAGACTAGTGGAACTCCTGACGAGTCCAGAGCAGACTACTAGGATTCCTGACCACTCCAAGACAGCCTAGTTGGACTACCAACCACTCCAGGACAGACTAGTGGGACTACCGACCACTCCAGGACAGACTAGTGGGACTACCGACCACTCCAGGACAGACTAGTGGGACTACCGACCACTCCAGGACAGATTAGTGGGACTACTGACCACTCCACGACAGACTAGTGGGACTACCGACCACTTCAGGACAGACTAGTGGGACTACCGACCACTCCAGGACAGACTAGTGGGACTACCGACCACTCCAGGACAGACTAGTGGGACTACCGACCACTCCAGGACAGATTAGTGGGACTACCGACCACTCCAGGACAGGGTAGTGGGACTACCGACCACTCCAGGACAGATTAGTGGGACTGCCGACCACTCCAGGACAGGGTAGTGGGACTACCGACCACTCTAGGACAGATTAGTGGGACTGCCGACCATTCCAGGACAGGGTAGTGGGACTACCGACCACTCCAGGACAGACTAGTGGGACTGCCGACCACTCCAGGACAGGGTAGTGGGATTTCTGACCACTTCAGTGGCACCAATCCTTGAAATATCCACAAGCTAGGGCTTCAAGGTATCTATTCATGTGCAACCAACACTCACTGAATGCAAAATAAAAATGTGAGGAGAATTAATACATTCACATTTGGTCTGTGCCCCAATCTTTGAAAGTTCTACTAACAACAAGAAGTTAACAATAGGATATAATGTAAAAAGGATACAACACAAGGAAACAATAATTACCAGCTGACATTTTAACACAATTCTTGACAGATGAAGAGCTGTATATATACTTGAAATATGTCAAATTAAACAGTCATCAACTGACCTTGTACTGAAATGGTCATTTGAGGAGAGGGTCTAATTCTCCCTTCATGAGCACAAAGAACACAGAGAAATGGGTCTTGTATCCAATACCATCTGCATTGAGGTAGGCTCTGATCCACATCTTCTAGCCATTACTGTACGGAGAGAGGGAAGCGACATGGTAGGTATACCGTGCAGTGGCGGATACAGGAATTATGAAAGGGAGGGGCAATGTGCGCACCGAAATGTTTGCCTGGCCACGCATATTTGACCACTCACTGTCCAGGAAAGCCTGCGCACAGGTACATTCGCGAAGGGAGAATCCCTCCCCACGCGGCTGGGCGGCTGCATGCAGTGTACGAGGCTAGTGCACGGGCGTGAAGCGAGCAGACCTGATCACTCTCCAGCAGCGTAGACTCTGCGCAGCCTCAATCACGAGTTTCTGAATTCTGTGTAGCTACCAGTGGCTACGTACATGTGTACTGTAGCTGATGTACTGTGGTGCTGTAGCGAATGACACTGTACAACCTCTGTTAGTTAGCTACTGGACAGCACATCTAGAGCTAGAGACAGATTCGTTCGAACCCAATGCAACAGAACTCGAAGCACACCCGGCCTGTATTATACTCATGCACGCGCACATTAAACCCCCTGGATCAACGGAGGCATAGACGCGAGATGGAAAGTACGTGCATACGTCTTTTTTACAAGACTAGCTACAGTGCTTCAAATTTTTGTGTAAGGCCAAGAAAAGGGGGTGGGGCAATTGCCCCCCATGCCCCCCCTAGATCCGCCACTGCTGTGTGTACATATGCAGTAGAAGTATCCAATGAGCACTCCCTGAAGTGGACATATCGATAAACAGGACAGAGTATGTTGTGCTAATTCCCATGTGTGTAGCTGTACCCCCGGAAATCAGGACATCACTATTTAGGACACCTCCATATAGTACTTGGTAAGTAGTAGGAGATTAGAGAGGTTCCTGTTTACCTGTTGGTAAGAATATTACAGAGGACCCTCTAAGTAGGACTTCCTCCCTTCCTCCCTCCTCTGTACCTCCCCATGGTCATTTCAGGAGATGGTGAAGTAGGTATCATTCAATCATGTCACTGGAGGGACTGGAAGACTCTGAACACACATTATCTACTACACAGTGAGTTCATACCTCCTCTTAACCATGTCTTTGTGTGGAGTATTCATTTGTGTGATTAATTGATAGGATATGTCCCCACCACTAATTATAGTATCAGATGATATTGTTGCTAAGCAACCAGCTAAAGGGCTCATGAAGTCAGTATCAATCATGTCGCTGTGAAAGAGCTGGTAGGTGTCGTAGACTCAGAAAGCAAGTTGTCTACTATACCAAGTGAGTTTATTTGTACCCCATAAACATGTGCTCCACTCATATTTCCATACCCACTCAGTTCCTCCCTCCCTCCCTCTCCCTGTGTAGGGTACAGATTTCGAGACTCTGGTGGATGTGGGTCAGTGCTCCAGTAAAAGTGGCTGTGGTCACAATGAGACCTGTCAAGCAGTTGACATCGATCTCAAGTCAATTCCAACATCAAATGGTCAGTTCTCTAGCACTAGTGTAGCCTCTCTCTCTCAAGTCTTTTGCCTTCACTACCTGACTAGTGAGTGTATATTGTGTGATCCTATTGTGCAGGTGTGAGAAGTGTGCCAGTTGTGAATGAGTGTAAGTGTGTGGAGGACCCATGTTACAGAACATGTAGAGATCTCTGTCAGTAGGAACCACAAACACAGTGTGGAAGGTGACTGAGTGTAGGTGTGGCCACTGATCACATGACTGTCACATGACTTGCCTCATTTGTACCATGGATGGTCATCATTGACCTCTGCTACATTTCATGCTACTTTGTCTGTAGTAGCTCCTGTCTAAATTTTTATCCCTCATTTGTACTTGTCTCTATACAATCATGTGTTACTAAAATAAATTGAATTTTGTGCTCTGGCACCTGCCTGCGCTATCTGCTCTGCACATGCTCTTAGACACTTTGTAAATTACTGTAGCTATCCATTTCAGCACGCGCGAGCCATTCTGGCACGCTACACAGGCTCAAAAAAGCAGCCGCATGGGGTTCGGTGCATGCGCGGAACCTCTGAACTTGTCTAATAACAGTATCAGTGATGCTGCAAGAGTAGCTCTAGCTCGATGATGGAAGAGTAGCCCTAGCTCAGGCCCTCCATCACAACTCTACCCTGGAGAGACTGTTCTTGTCTAATAACAATATTAGTGATGCTGGAACTGTAGCCCTAGCTGAGTCTCTCCATAACAACTCTAGATCTACTCTGGAGGGGCTGGACTTATCTAATAACAATATTAGTGAAGCGGGAGCAGTATAACAGAATTGGATTTTTATAACCAACTATATAGATCTACTACCGTCTGTGAACATGATTACTTCAATGAGAGAACACTGCACAATAGAACAGTGTATATGAGGACTGAAGAGCAATTGGAATGAAGGGAAAGACAGTGCCAGTCAATCTGTATATGTACATATACCACCAGCCACAGGGAAGTATTCAAGTGTTTACATCAATCACCACAACATGTGGACCACCTCATCATCGAACACCACATCATCATTACTCATCATACATGAATCACCACATGATATGGTTGGATATAATATCACATCCCATATTGGGAACATCACTTACATGATATCAACAAAGTAAAAGTACCTCATTAACAGTTATTAACAAAACAGTTAAATATTAACCAACCAGTTAAAAATACAACAGTCATTGCCACAGACACATGAGAGAGAGGGAGAGAGAAGGATGGAAGGAGGGAGAGAGAGGAATAATGAACAAGGCAAATAGTTATGATGGGAACAGTTAACAATCCTGATTTCTGTGGGGTACTCTGGGTGAGGGGCTTGGAGGTAGCCACATATGGGGAAAACAACACTCGTTAAATGAAAACTTAATAATATGTTAAATACACAGTCTGTGTCCCAATCTTAAAGAATTGCAATTGTTTTCATACAGTATAACAAATGACATACTAACCAGTTAACAACTTTATATAGACCTGAGTGGCTAGGAATATGCAGTTACCAATACAACAATCATGGCTACAGACATATGAGAGAGAGGGAGAGAGAAGTGATGAAGATGAATGAATGTAAATGAAGATGAAGAGAGCATGAGGAACAATGGAGGGAGGAGAGAGAAGGAGAGGTAAAGGGACAACACAAGAGAACAATGATTAGCAGCTGACATTCTAACACAATTCTTGACAAATGAAGATCTGTATATATAAGTTAGTGTAAAATATAATTATGCTGAAGGATGTATATTACAACATTAATCATTGGTGTAAGCTTTATCACCATACCAATTTCCACATTTAGTAGTGCTTCTGTTATAAGATACGGTAATGCTCGCCTGGGGCTATTTTTTACAAGATTTACATGCTTTTATCACAATGTTGATCTTTTGGGTATTTAAGCTTTACCATCATACCAATTCTGTGAAGCTTTTGTTAGTGAGATAGAGTAATGCTTGCCTGAGGCTATTTTTGTTATATTACAGGATTTACATTGTTTATCCCTATATTATAAAGAAATGTAGGGAGGGGTTGCACATGGTATTATTGTTGTATGCCATAATCTTTTGTCTTGTTGCCTATATACCACCTTAGTTTCTCTGGTTTTTGGCCCGCCATTCCTACATCCTTCAGCATTTTAATGAAAATGTTTTTGCACTTGTTTCACTTGTTTCACTGGTTTTTCACTGAATCACAAATTGTATCTTGAAGGTACCACAGCCCCTTTAAGTAAGTATTTAAGCAGCCCCATTAAGTAAGTGTTTAAGCTTTACCATCATACTAATTCCCATGCGTGTAGCTGTACTCCCTGAATATAGGACACCTCCCATATAGTACTTGTAAGTAGTAGGTGATTAGAGAGGTTCCTGTTTAATTGTTGGTATGAATATTACAGGGGAACCCTCTAATTAGGACCCCCTTACTGTCCCTCCCTCCCTCCTTCCTCTGTGCCTCCTCATGATCATTTCAGGAGATGATGAAGTGAGTGTCACTCCATCATGTCTGGACTGGAAGGTGTCGTAGACTTAGAAAACAAGATGTCTATCACCCAGTAAGTTGCTTCTGTTATAAGATACGGTAATGCTCGCCTGGGGCTATTTTTTACAAGATTTACATGCTTTTATCACAATGTTGATCTTTTGGGTATTTAAGCTTTACCATCATACCAATTCTGTGAAGCTTTTGTTAGTGAGATAGAGTAATGCTTGCCTGAGGCTATTTTTGTTATATTACAGGATTTACATTGTTTATCCCTATATTATAAAGCCATTTCATTTGTAAAGGCATCCTGTTTAATTGTTGGTATGAATATTACAGGGGAACCCTCTAATTAGGACCCCCTTACTGTCCCTCCCTCCTTCCTTCCTCTGTGCCTCCTCATGATCATTTCAGGAGATGATGAAGTGAGTGTCACTCCATCATGTCTGGACTGGAAGGTGTCGTAGACTTAGAAAACAAGATGTCTATCACCCAGGTTCCTGTTTAATTGTTGGTATGAATATTACAGGGGAACCCTCTAATTAGGACCCCCTTACTGTCCCTCCCTCCCTCCTTCCTCTGTGCCTCCTCATGATCATTTCAGGAGATGATGAAGTGAGTGTCACTCCATCATGTCTGCACTGGAAGGTGTCGTAGACTTAGAAAACAAGATGTCTATCACCCAGTAAGTTCATACCTCCATATTCCATTTCCCTATACTGCCCCCCCCCCCCCTCCTACCATCACCCTCTCTCTTCAAACAGTTCAACTTCCATTACAGAGTTGGTTGGGAGAGGTGTGGAGGTGAGTCAGAAATGTGTGTCTGTCTTGTAAAGGGTATGTGATAACTAGGTCTACTATTAGTGTGACAGTAGATGATGTGATGTATTGATGGGTTAGTGTACATACACCTATTACCAATGGTGTGTTGGTATGGGTACTGACCTGTGGTTGTCCTGTTCCATCATAAAAAGAGTGAACTTGTCCTCTCTCCCTCCCTCGCTTTCTCCTTCCCTCTCTTTCTTCCTTTCTTCCTCCTCTGTTCCTACTCAAGATCATTTTAGGCAGCTGACATTTTAACACGATTCTTGACAGAAGGGCTGGAAGGTGTAGACATAGAAAACAAGTTGTCTACTATCCAGTGAGTTCATCTTTATTCATTTGTACTCTGATGTTACCATGAACACATGCTCCATCCACTCATATTTCCATACTCACTCAGTCCCTTCCTCCCTCCCTCCTTTGTAGGGCTGAGCCAATTACTCCAAAAAATTACCTATTATTCTATTCCACATATCTACATAATTCTCCCTGTTATTCCAGCAAATTATTCTCTCATAATTCCTGTTGACTCTTGTTAAAACCTTTGTGCATAAAAAATATATAGTTTTGTGCATAAAAAAAATTTAGCTTGTGCATAAAAAACTATATAGTTTTGGGAGTTTTGTCATTCTCCGAAAGAGTTTTGTAACAAAAACACGTTCTGAGGCAGCCAACGATGGCTGAATCAAGATAACCTGCCTTGCTGCCTGACTCTATGTGGGTAGGGACTGTTCCTGCTGCTTCCAGAATTGCAGTGTGTCATAGGTGGGAACAATATCTTGCAGAAGCAGCCAAGTAAAGAAGAAACTCCTCTTTGAGTGTAGGAATTCCCCTCAATCCCTTACCACGTGCTCTATGTTTACCCTTAGGCGGGGGGCTTTGCAGTGGATAGCCCTCTTTAGGGCTGAGCCAATTATTCCAAAAAATTACCTATTATTCTATTCCACATTATGATGTGCATTGTGCATAAAAAACTCAGATGAGGTGCATTGTGCATGGCCAATGACTACTAATTTACTTTTGTGCAAAGAATTTGGTGCATCAATGATTGTTGTATTGCATCATAATTGATGTCTCTATATAGTCCTGGAGGGAGGAGTTTTGTCTTTCTCCACGTGCTCTACATTTACGCTTAGGCGGGGGGGGTGCAGTGGATAGCCCTCTTCCGCGTCAGGTCAGACAAGGGTGCATTGGGACCGTCAGAGCATCAAAGAGAGATTTTGTAGAAGTAGGCAGTTTCTCACTGATGCTGGACGACTCTTCAACACTCGGATTTACTCCGCAGTACGGTGGCCGAGAAGGGCCATCCCATCCTTCCATTCTACGCGCACTTCCATCCTTCTATCCTTCTATTCTGCTATCCTTCTATGCTTCCATACTTCCATCATTCCATTTCAGTCACGTGCTGTTTATTGCGCATGTGCACAACCGCGTTTTTACAATTACAAGGAGTGTACCTTGTTGCTCTTTGCATGCTACCGTTGCTTCCCCCCCCCCCCCCCACTTTCCCTGGTGTTTGTCGCGATGATCTCATTAAGTGGTATTTTTTTGAAGGATACACGTAGACTGTCTTTACTTCGTCCACAGGATAAGTCTATCAGCTCGTGCAATATGGCGGGGCATGCAGCTCAGTAGGAGAATTCGACCGAGCACTGGCCTTTGGAGGATAGTTCCTGGCTTAGAGCAAGAACATCTATGTTTGTGTGAGTATACCATACTCCGTTTACTGACCGGCTGAATATGTGAATAGGAGTTGAGGAGCTTTAGTAGCTTATTAGGATATCAATGATGTCAGTGAAACAGAAGTTGGCACTTCTAATAATAATCTCTCTGTGGTTGCATATCACTTTCTCTCTGTTGTGGAAGAACTCAGAGGTTGGATATCATATATTTCATGAGTGGAACACACATAGAATTTGAACAAGCAGGAATTACTTTATTTCTGCTGGAATTCCAGATGAATGCTCTTCCTTTCTGAAGTGCAATTTTACATATATGAGTCTTTGTACTGTGTATATATTAAGATTAATGTGCATCATGAAACGATCACAGTACAATAGTCATGTTGTGAGACTAGGGCAGCATATGAATGCATGTGAGAGAGTCACAACGGGGTGGCTTGGCATAAGTGATGCTAATTGTATTAGAAGAAGCACCTGATGAAAAACAACCTTTGTGAATAATTGGTAACGGTGTGTTTTCTCGCTAGCTGTATGTACTTGCTAATTACTATGAAAGAAAAGCGGCAGTCTATACTTTGATGCACGCATATCTTTAATCATTACCTTCTAGCGTAGCGTAGGCGAATGTGCCCTTTGTTTCGTAGTCGCGCGGCGCGAGCCACAGGAAGTTACATAATAGAGCGGTGTGGCTTTAGGCCGATAATTTCGAAGCGCTAGCGCTCGGCATCCCTTCCTCTAAATCCTGTCTACGCCACTGGGTAATAGTACAGGGAAGCTAGGTAGTTATGTAAGGAAATTGCGCAATTTGAAATCACGCGATTGGGCAGAAAAGTTGATCCCCTCGGATCAACCAGAGGGGAAAATATGGTTCCCCTAGGACCAAGTATGGCGCCGCAGACGGTCCTCCCTTGCCGGTGACGGTCTCCCTTACTCGTTGCGTTGACTCCGCCGGTATCACACGTATCAGTGATTCTCGAACAAGTTATACTGCTGCCCTGCACTCTTAGTCGCTATTTAGTATAGCTGATATTCGAACTTAGCTACTGTCGCTGATATATCCAGTAAGACTAAATACTTGGGTACGGGTATCGCTACTGTACATGTAGCGCACAATGCGGAACAGGAAGCAAGCAAAGTTGGACTATGCGCCATTGATCGGGCACGTAAGTTATGGCCTGCCGTAGAAAACACACTGATGAACTGCTCGGAGACCAGATCCCGACGGGAATACTAATGCATGTAGTGTTTCAGGTGAGGGGACCGTGCAGGGCAGGGTGGGGGGACCAATCACGACTGCGGTAGATGTTCCGGGGGGACAAATTTTGGCGGAGGACCATCGATGGCGTGACGGAACTACGATAGCTATCTACTGTCAATGTTCTGACGTCTCCGAGTCCTTCTAGACTGTTTTCTAAAGTGAGTTGTGTTAGAAGGTTTGGTCTGTGGTACTGTGAGAAATGATGGTATAATTTCTGTAATCTGTAATAGAGAGAGTAGAATGTGGTGCTGTCCAATACTACTTTTATTGTCACTATCTGCACTGGCCTCCTTTGTAAAGTCTTTTTAAGAAACACTCATTTGTAATCTGAGGCCTCCCTGCCTGCTCTACCACACATGCTTTAAGCCACATTGACTCTCAGTGGAGTCTCTCTTACATCACTTGACTATGAGGAATGTTAATCTGTTAAGTAATAGTGTGAGTAGAATGTGGTGCTGTCCAATACTACCTCTGTTGTCAATATGTGCACTGGACTAGCTATAGAACATGGCTGCCAAGTAGATTTTTGAAGAGGTCTTGAGAGTTGTTGGTTCAGCACAGCTAAATGTAGCCTCAATCTGCAGCAGCGCTGCAAGAAACACTCATTTGTAATCTGAGGCCTCTCTGCTTGCTCTATCACACATGGTTTAAGTGAAGAAGTAGTATTTACAGAGGATGTTCTCTCCCCTGTCTTGGAAGAAGAGGATCAAACTATGCATCATTCCCAGACTCTACTACATTGGTGCCTTATAAGTCAGCTTTAGGTGGTCAGCTTTAGTCTTGGCCCAGACCCTCAGGTGGGGTCTGAGTATGTATGACCTTATTACACTCATGCCTATAGCTACACCTCTGGAATGGTCTATGATAACAATAGTAGCCACAGCCCTGATTTGTCTTCCTGTGTCTTAGATAGTGTTTGATATGCCAGTGTACTATTGAGAGATATCAATGAGATGAGGTTCAGGTACAATGGCATATACTACTGTAAGGATAGCACAGTCATTTATCATCCAATTTGGAATGTTTGCAGATGGGCAGGAGTCACTTGTATATAAAGTATAACACTTGTGATATTGCTAAAAGGTTAAAAGGTTGCCTCTCTCCCTCCTCTGTAGGTGCCTGGTCTAACTGTATTTTCCTGTCCTACTAGCTCTGCCTGGACTGGAGGAGTCTGGCTATCAAGGTAATGTACAAGTACAGAGGATATGACCTGGATCACGAACTGGTCACCTCTTAATTAAAGGAAATATAGGGATTGCATAAAAATGAACGGAAACAAAATTGGGACACAAACATGTTATGAAATATAAATATATTGGCTACGTAGATATATCATAACATGTCTGTGTCCCGATCTTGTCTCCGTTCCTTTTAACTTGAGTACTACTTCCTTATAACTTTCGCGTGCGGTTTTACTGTTGCGCTCGTTACACAGCGCCGTACTGCGAAACTGTTCAATTTTAGGGGAGTGGCTTCCGGGCATGCCGTTTGGTACGAGGATTTTGTTCGCTGTCCGAAGTCCGGAAGCGTCCGCTTCTCGGAGGTTGCTAATTGTATTGGAGCTATGGTATATCGTAACATGGCATGTGTCCGTTGTAGCGTGGGTGTCCGCCTCTCGGAGGGTCCATTATGGGAAGCTCCACTGTACAACTACTCTGATGTTATGATAACTATCACTAATGCGAAGCATTGTTGGCGAGCGGAAGAGTGCGCACGCAAAATTAGATGATTGATTCCCCCGAAGAAGGTCACCCATCACCAAAAGCACTAGGGAAGTTATTCGACTGGTGTTTTTGCGCATGGCTATCTCCGAGCCTTTACCTCAGAGACCCACGCGCAAGTCTCGGAGACTGCGAGGACAGGAGCCGCAGCAGGCCACTCCGGAGAAAGTGGTCGGGAGCGCCGCCACACCCCCTCCGCGGGCTCTCCCCTTGCGGGGACAACACCCCTTTACCTAAAGTAAATCCACTGAACTTCCCGTCTACTTACAAGTCCTTTTGTTGCTGCTCTATACCAGTAAAACTGTTAAGGAACTAGTGGAACCCGTCCACCCAAGCGAAAAGAGCAGACAAGTGCGCGTTAGGTTCCACGGAAGCGCACAGTCATTGGTGTTTGTGATACGTCTATTTCTCCACCAACTTGAATAAGCAAATTGCCAGCAGGTGGATCCATTTCCTCTACCAACAGAGTAGAAGAGTACAGAAGCCTAAGATAGCGCTGGTACATGCACAAGTACACATACGCGAACCGCGATACTTCCGTAAATCCTTGAATACGTTGCCTACGGTGGGTGGGGTTACGTGGTTGCGAATTACGCGCTTAACTTCCTCTGGACAGATCCTGGTTGAGAAATTAGTTGAACTGATTCTGAGATCCACTTACTTAGACTTTCAAGGTGAATGTTATGAGAAGATCAATGGAGCTATCATAGGCTCTCCACTTTCATCTATCATTGCTATTTGTTTATGGAAGATTTGGAACTCCGTTATGTACTATCTAAAGAACTTTGAAGACAAGAATAAGTGAGCGTAAGTATGCAGTAAGAACAGGAGATCAGAAGAATGGAATTTCAGTACATGTACAGAAGGAAGATCACAGGATTGACTGGGAGAATGCAAAAGTTAATGAAGTGGTTCTACAGTACTGGTAAAGAGGAACAGTAGAGTCACTTGAGATCAAGAGTGCTGCCCACACAATGAACTTGGGTTGTGATCTGACACTATCATCCATTTGGGATACTCTCAAATTTCATCTATTTTTTGTATTTAGTGATACATAGTTTTTCCTTATTTTTTCTATCAAGGTACCATTACCATTTTTACATCTCTGGTTGCTATGCTGGATAATTCTACAATCATAACATGCGTAACCCCATATTTACAGATGTAGGGATATGGGGTTACGCATGTTATGATTGTTGCATGCTATCATCCCCTGCCTTTGTCTGCATGCATGCTGAACTTTGACCTTGTTTCTATTCTTTCTGGCACTTCCATCCCTACATCCTTCAACATTTTAGTGAAAATGTTTTTACACTTGTTTCACTGGTTTGTACTGTGTGTAGCAACGTGTATAAATCTACTGGCTTTCGTTCTACCTCCCTTGCATACCTATGAGGATAGCCAGCAATTGGCAGTGACTCCTACATACTGTCTTGTACGAATATTGCATACTGAGTACAACAGCGGGTCCAGTTATGGCAACAGTTAGTCGTTCAAAGAAACGGACACAAAGGAGCAACGCTGGTAGCCAAACAGCGCGACAAACCACAACCACGACAAAACTTCTAACTTCATGTCTTCGGCACGTGAGCAAACAAGCAAATGGTGTCTAAACTAACGCTTCTAAGCTTTCCAAATTGGAGTTTGACGGGCTTTGGGAGAAGGTATGAAGATTTTGTGCATCAAGGATCATGTACGCTCCAGTATAAATGATTTTCGTGAAAGAAATTGAGCGATTACTAACCCCAGTTTCGCGGTAGGCCGTTTGAACTGAAGAAGAAAGAAGAAGAAGAAGAAGAAGAAGAAGAAGAAGAAGAAGAAGAAGAAGAAGAAGAAGAAGAAGAAGAAGAAGAAGATGAACAATCGGCGTTTTTACAGTTTTCCAAGAATCACCGTAGCTGTATATTTTAAGAGTATTATAGTGTATAGAGGCACTAGCAGAGCACGTTGTTTGTCTGAAAAGGCCTATAACTTCCGCGTTCGAGAGTTCTCAGCCGTTACTTTTGTATGGCGCAGTGTAGTTCCACTGTGGGTAGTGCATCGTCATGTTAAAAATTTTGTAAACAATGTAGTTCTTGTGAAATAGACAAAAATAGCCCCAGACCATGTATTATGATGGGAGCCTCACAATCCTATATCTGCCTAATAAAAGCTCCACTAAATGTGACATTTTGTATGACGGTGAAGTTCAATACACCAATGATCAATGTTGTGATAACAAATAACAAATAGCCTCAGGCAAGCCTTACTGTATCTCACTAACAAATTAAAGCACCACTCAATGTGAAAATTGGTGTGATGGTAAAGTGTAATACCTCAATGATCAACGTTGTGATAAAATCTCTAATAACAAATAGCCTCAGGCAAGCATTACTGTATCTCACAAAAAGCTCCACTAAACGTGAAAATTGGTGTGATGGTTAAGTGCAATACACCAATGATCCATCAGAAAATCTGCCAGTGATGATGTCATTTCAGTGACACTATAAAAATTGTCCGTTTCCTTGCCAAAGATTGGATAGAAAATTTAAATTTCCTAATGGATTTCTGATCTTTTCAGGACAGAGAAACATAGTTTCTCTTGTTGAGAAACATTTGACACAGCAAGTTTACTGATTTATGACATTCTTTTACTTCTCTGTGTGGAGCTGTTTGACTTTTTCTCATCGAGCTTACTCAAAAAATTAGAGACTTTATTACTGCATCACACAAGAGGCTGTACAGTGAAAGAAACATCTCCACCATCTGAGTCATCACTCTCCTCTGAGCTCATCAACTCGGGAATAAACACTGCTTTCCATTTCCTTTTAGATTCTTCACATAGGGCAGTTGATTTCATCATGGTTGTCTTCCTCAAATTCAATTTCTAAAGAAACAAAAGCAGAAGTAAAAGTGATATAAGTGACCTGTTTCTGATGCTTAAAGCATACAGTACTATAGAGCATTAAACTTTTGGGCCAGGAGACATGAACTGGTTTTCGTAACTGCATGTCTCTTACACGTAAAATTCAGTTTCTCTTTCACTGCTGTACACATTTAGCAGTATAAACTCCAGATGACTTTAATTTTAGACAGTCCACTTAAACTTACAAAGTAGGGTTTTGCAGCTCCTGCGGCAAATGGTACAAAGAATACTTGTAAAGTCAGAGACATACATAACCCCCTGTGTGTAATCTTAAGTTGTGTAGTCCTAAGTACATGTGTGCTTTTTGTGAAAAAACATTTGAAAGTAGCTACATGCACAATGTTGGCCATATGTCAATACCTTGAATAATAGAGGAGGAAGTGTCAGGGTACAAACTTTTGACCTCGCTCACTAAAAGTGATGAAATGTAAACTCTTTCCTGGCAATGGGTGGGCAGAAAATTGATGATCGAAGCACACTGGGAAACAAGCATTAAACTTACATCATCTTCCACTGTAATTCAGGTTTGTCAATGCCAAATGACTTGTATATTTTGTGCAAGGTGTTCTGCAAATAAGTAAGCCAAGTGCAAGCATATAGCCAGAACCCATGTACATAGCTCCATTACTAGTGCACATAAAGGAGGAGGATTGAAGAACTACAAGTTACAGGCAAACTTTGTACATATTATGAATTTACATCAAACCACTGTATTGTACACAGAAGGAAACTCACCTTTACTTCTGGGGGTACACATAATTTTCTTGATTTCCCCTTCCTTTTTCATCACTCATTTGTTCAGTAAGTTTTTGAAGTCATCCTAAGCTTCTGGTTTTCTTTACGCATTTCTCTCAAAAATACCTATAGATATTACAAAACCAAACACAGTTTCATAAATTTTGTGTGTCTGTATACCCCCTATGTACAAGAGTGCCTGTACTCACTTTCATCATGAGTTTCATGTGAAGAGAACTACTTGGGCTTGGATCAGAACAGCTGCCACCACTACTACTGCTGTAGATGGAGGAATGATGTAAACATATTCCTACAGTGGCAATCATCCTTATGGAAGTTTTAATAATGTGATTAGCCAGTTTTTGATCAGACGAAAAATTTTTATCCATCTCAGCAACGAGTTCAACTGTCAACAGTAGACTCTTAACAGGTCGTAACTCTTGAGAATCAGTCTTAGACTCGCAACAGTGTGGGAATATTGATTCTTGGCGGCCGCACCACGTTATGCACGCGTATGTGCCCTACCCCATATACCCATACATGCATGCGGTTGCCTCAGCGATCAGTCTGATGTTGGTTCCGCAGCTGTGCATGCAAAAAAGTGGCATCGGCAGACTTCAGGACCTTTCAGACTAAACCTAGTACTGGTGCACAGCATTGTCTGAAGGCTTGATAATCCGTGCTGTGCCAATGTCATCACGCCACCGACATACACTGCGCATGCGCAGACAATCCAACATTGTACTTTTACTGCCAGGATGATTTTGATTGGTTGTTTTAATGCTCGATAGTGGTTCCAGCGCGGAACCAGGATTGTAGTTGTACTCTATTTAAAGCACGTGTTCTATACCATATATTGTGTTTGTGGCCACTTTCATCAAAGGTTTAAAAGGCTCTTAAAGCACGAAAGACTTTACCTAGATGATGGTGTTTGGCTTACAGAGCCCAAATTGAATGTGGAGTCCCAAGTTCAGATGAACTCTCGGAACAAATAACCTTGAACATGTGATAAACAGTGAGGTTGGGTACTTTGTAAAGTTGTTGATGAAGTTAGCAGAGGGCAGTCCAATGAATTAGCGATACTCTCACCCAAAAGTTCTTATCAGATCCTCCTGATCCTGATGAAGCTCGTGTTCTATACCATATAATTGTGTTTGTGGCCACTTTCATCAAAGGTTTAAACGGCTCTTAAAGCACGAAAGACTTTACCTAGATGATGGTGTTTGGCCTACAGAGCCCAAATTTAACGTGGAGTCTCAAGTTCAGATGAACTCTCGGAACAAATAACCTTATCAGATCCTCCTGATCCTGATGAAGCTCCTGAGTCCGTTGAGATGTCATCAGATGAACAACTTCTTGTTGCCTATTTTGATGATGATGATGATGATGAAGTTTCTCAAATGTGATGATGCACCTAGCTAGGTCTTGGTGCTTTTGCTTGTGTATTTAACCCATCACCTCTTTTCAGGTGAAGAAGAGAGAATATTGGGTGGAGTCCGATAATGATTTGAAGAGTGATTGTGACAGTGAGCTAGATCCAACACACAACAATCCTGAACTGCAGAGCCTCGATAGCAACCAAGAAAATGCCATTTGGTGGATTGTAGCATTTACTTGCGTTTTGCAGACTCTTCACTCCCTACCTCTAGGAGTTTTGCTCAAATTTTTGATTAGTTGGCTAATTTTAGTATAATTAATGAAAAGGTTTTTGATTGATAACTCACATGTACATCTAATAACCATGTCCAAATAATCTAACTTAGTAATTGATCATATTGTACAAGAGCATTCCTTCAGCTTTCATTCCATGAAGCATCTTGATAATTATGCTACAGCACCACATCATCCCTCTTTTATTGACAAATTCATTCCAGCTACTAAGTATACTCTGGCTTTATTTCTTGTCTTATATTAAAGCTTTGTTGGATATGTATTCAGTTTTGTATCTGGAGCAGGTAGATCGCATGGTGATTTTGTGCTTCCATTTTCATACAAAAAGATGGTTTCTGTAACTATACAGGACCAAAAGTTCAATTCTGGGCAGTGTATGCTAGCTAAGAGTGTTTTTCCAGTGTGCTCACACTCACAATCATCTCCAGCAACCATATTCTTTGATCCTACCCTATATGCCATAAAATATGAATATTTTGCTGTGCATTCTTTTTAGATAATGATTTTTGTATCACTTGTCCATTTGCTGTAGTGCAGTGGTTTCTTTGCTATCCAAAACGTCATGAACTCGGTCATCCTCTCCATGCTTGGTATCACCTAGTATTTTGATAACTGTTGAGTATATTTCATGCCTAGTTTTTTCTACTACATGGGAAATGGAAGGACACCATGTGCTTGTTACATTACCAACTGTTTGATGTCTATGTTTTTTTGTGTATAGTTTCACTGTATTAATTACATTTTAATAACTCAGTTCTGTTACTGTCATAACTAGATTTGAGGTACCAGCACATTAATATTGTTTCTGAAGTCAATGGCAACTTCATGTTTCACAAGTATTTCATTAACTTAAAATATTATATATGCAATAACAATGATCGATTAACATTATAATTTGTTGCCTATAGAAATCCATGACATTTCTTGAATCAATATTTTTCATAGCAAAAAAAAACTCAACATTTCATTGGGTTTAGCAAACGTGATGCATATGTAATGTAATTTGGTGAGTAATTCATTAGGAAACTCAATGTTTCCTAAAATTTTGAAATATAAAAGGGAACTACTAATTTTTTGTAGTGTGCATGGCAGTCACCCACTCCATCCCTCTCTGAGTGGGACTTAAACTGCCACAATATGTAAGAACTACCACAATATGTAAGAATTTATTGTACCTCGTAGATATGTCCAGCCAGTCAACCCAATCTCCATCCACTAACTCATCTCTTAAGGAACTGACTATCAATGACCTACCACTTCTCTGTAACACTCTCAACCCAGTAGCCTCAAACTGCTTAGCGCTAGGCCTCCAGTTGGGGGTGGAGTATTCACAATTATGTACTATTGAAAATGACTACAGAAAATCTAAAGATCAATTACGTGAGATTATTTCAGAGAGACTGAAACAAGACTCACCTCTCACATGGCATAACATAGTCACAGCTCTGAGATCAGACAGTGTAAGAAAAAATAGGCTTGCTAATCAGATAGAGCAGGAACATTTCCTGCAACCTCCCACCTCAGTAGCTCCTCAAGTTAGCATAGCCTCTCTAAGTGCCACATTACAATCATCAACTCAGTCTTTGGATCCAATTCATCACTGTCCCAGTCAGAGTGACATTGAAACACCTGCTGATGTTTTGACTCAGGAAAATCTCTTTAAAATCAAGTTAAAGTTCAATTCACTTGTGTCAAAAACATCTGATCAACTGCAAGAGAAGAAGGCTGATATTTCAAAACTTCAACACTCCATCATAACATCGTTCTCAATCACCCATGAAGGTACCACATCAGAATTCAAAGCAGCAGGTGATGTAGCCAGTCTCCTTATTCTCTTAACTAGGCATGGCCTACTGAGTTATAAAAACTATCATTTCCTCAGTGCCATCATAAATGAATTCGTTCCTGATCTTAAAGCTGACATGGTAAGCTATAAGGATGACTATGTTGGCTATCAAATTACGACAAACTTAGAACGTTATTTAGCTGCTGATTCAAACCCGGTCGATCCAAATCCTGAACTATTTTCTTCTCTAAAAATCACAGTTCCCATAAAGCTGTCAGAAAGATCTCTAAAGGACATAGAAGAGCTATGGGAGTCCCTGTTGGAAGTTCTTAAGCTGGCTCCATATCAGCTGCTTTGGAAAAGAATTTTGGGAGGGAGCATTGACATAATCTGGTGCTTTCCTCGGTGTGAAACCCCACGAATAATTAAAGTAGTGAAGTCAAGTTTCCAGTATTTTTCTGATCGCAGCATTGAAAAAGTTTCAGTAAATAATGAAGTCTTTTACAAAGCTAATGCAGAGAGGGGGCATTACAGGTCTCAGTCACCAGTGAGGGGGCCACCAGTGAGGGGGCCATCAGATAGGGGGCATTACAGGTATCAGTCACCAGTGAGGGGACCATCAGATCAGGGGCATTCAGTGACATGGTACCCACCTGATAGATCTGCATGGGATACTTCCCATACATATCCTTCTCACCAAATAATGCCATTTGAGACCAGTACACCACATACCCTACAACCATGCTACACTCAGTTACAGAGATATTCTAGCATGGAATCCTTTGCAAAGAGGCCTCAATTGCAATGTAATCCTGAGATGCTATCAATATTAACACCGAGTAGCAGTGTCGGTCATGCACAGCCTCCAGGCCTACCAACAGGTTGGGGTACTCTATATGGACATATGTCAGCTCCCAATAGACCTCTTCAGGTAGAGAAAGTAGGTGGTCAGTTGGAGAGTCAGTCACACATGTCTCACGGTCAGCCTGAGACAAGCCATGTTCAGTCACAGAGAAGCTCCAACATTGAATCTTGTCCTCGTCCTGCAAAGAGACCTCACCTGCAATCTAATCCTGGGCTACCATCCACAGAGAGTAGCAGTGCCAGTGATAATGTCAGTCATTCAATAAAGAGTGCCCACCACAAGTCATCAATGGAAACCTTTGTTCATTATGTCAAAGTCACTTACAAGCAATGTGAGATTGAGAAGAGTCTTAATGTTGTGAAATGGCCACCAACTCCATCAAAAATATTCATTAATCTTTCTTGTATTGATAGGGAAAGTGTTGTGAGTAAAGAGGAAGCTGATGAGTACATGAGGGCTATGGTAGAGGATGGTAATGTTGATGTCATAATGAAAAAAAAGACTAACATTGATTTTGATGATATTGTCCGAGATTTGCCAGTCACTGCTTTCAAAAAGGTTGTACTAGTGGAGGGTGCTCCAGGTGTGGGGAAGTCCACATTTGCATGGGAATTCTGTAGGAGGTGGGAGAGAGGAAAGATTGCTCAGCAGTATCAGTTAGTGCTCCTCCTCAGACTAAGAGATGAGAGAATGAGCAGAGCCAAGAATCTAAGGGATCTTATCTATCACTTCTCAGAGAGTGTGTGTGAGGCTGTTGTAGAAGAATTAGAATTAACTTTTGGAGTCAACACTCTGATAGTCTTAGAGGGATTTGATGAACTCCCCAATTCCCAACGCAGAGAGCCTTCCATATTCCTACAGCTCATTGTTGGCCAGCTGTTACCACTAGCTACCATACTAGTCACCAGCCGACCCTGGGCAACAGGTGCTTTACTACTAAAGATTAAGCACAGGATATTCCAGCATGTAGAAATATTGGGGTTCACAGAAGAGAACATCACAAAGTATGTGACAAGTGTGTTTACTGGAGAGGGTAAGAAGACAGCCAGTCCCATTGGCCAGAGTGTAGGAGGTCCAGATGAAGTGAGTAAAGAAGCAAAGAAGAGTATTGATGATGTAATGGCATACATTAGTAAATATCCACAGATAAAAGCATGCATGTACATTCCTTTGAATGCGGTTATAGTTGTTAGTATGCATCAAGAAAGTAAGAATGGGAAGTGCATTTTACCCACAACTCTAACTGAACTCTACCGAGCTTTAATTCAAATATTACTGCTGCGCTATCTCTGTGGACATGCTGAATACAGTCATCAGAAATGGAGTATTGAGTCCTTTGAAGACCTGCCAAGGCAAGTGTATAGTCAATTGCTTGTCATCAGCAAGCTAGCTTATGATGGAATCAGCAGAGAGAGCAGGAAAAGTGTACAATTAATATTCCCTGACATACCTGATGATTTTGAAACACTTGGTCTCATGCAGTCTGTTTCTCAGCTGTTTATGGAGGGACAGAAGATTTCTCATAATTTCCTCAATCTAACCTTTCAAGAGTTTCTAGCTGCTTTCTTTATCTCTACCATGTCATCAGCAGAGCAACTAGAACACTTTCAGAGACACAAGGATGGTAGATTGAGAGTAGTGCTGAGGTTTCTTGCTGGACTTGCAAAGCCAAATATAGTAACTCCTGATGAATTGAGAAATTTGCTTGGAGAAGAGCAAAGTGAGGAAGAGCAAAGTGAGGAACACCAGACTCCATGTGTTAGTACACATCATACCAACTGGCTGTTTGAAGCCCAGAGCAGTGAGCTACTCCAATCATTATTTCAGGACCATGCAGCAAGCTTTGCCTTCACAAAAGAAATGCTTCCATTGGAATATTATTCTGTTGGTTATTGCATTGCACACAGTCATGGCAAGTGGTCATTGACATTTAATGAAGACACAGAGGAAGAAAAACTACATATGCTAGTGAGTGGAGCTAAAACTTGTGATAGTGACTACAGAGTGACATTGAAGACTACATCGATGACTCCAGAAATGATGCATATATTAGTGAATGGCTTTAGTTCAAATGTGGAGGAATTATATTATTTAAGAATTCCAGACAATGGTAATTCTCTGTCCTTACCACCCCTTTCTACACTACACATACTGGAGTTACAAATGGATAATAATGAATCTATCTTTAATATATCCTGTGACCTTTCTTTCTCTTCACTGGAAGCAATGATCATTAGTTCAAGTCGTGAAGGCACCACTCTAGGAGATAAAACATGTATAGCTATTAGTAAATTGCTATCATCTACTAAATCTCTGAAGGAATTTCATCTCTCTCCGAATATTAAAAGTTGTGGATATAGTGCACATGTAAGTAACAAAGGTATGGAGGTAATTACTAAAGGTTTGAGTGACAATATAGCTATACCACTGAAGAGTCTGGATATTGACTGTAAGTGCACAATCACCACTACTGCTACAAGGTCTCTTGTACAGTTCATCACAAGGAGTACTACACTGCAATATATCAGAATATGCCATGTTACATTCAGTGCTCAAAGACTTATAGAACTGACTGAGGCCATACACCACTCCTCTAGACTACGGGAAAAGAAGCTTGAGGAACTGTCATTTTGTGTGGAATGTTCAGAAGATATAATTTATCTGAATCACATGATCAAGGACCATCCTGACATGCTTACCAGTATAACAGACTGGGATGGAGTAACCAATGTTCATTCATCTTTAATAGAACTTGATGAAGAAAGGAAAGCTTCAATAGTGAGGCTAGGTCTTGGATGTAGTCAGGAAATATCGCTCAATTTGGTGGGTATGAGTATTAGTGATGCTGGAGTAGATGCCCTAGTTCAGGCCCTTCATCACAACACTACCCTGGAGAGGCTGGATATTGACTGTAAGGTTTTATTCCTCACTGCTGCCACAGGTTCTGTGGTACAGTTTATGTCAGGGAGTACTTCACTTCAATACCTTAAAATACATATTGATACACTTGAAGATGTTAATATATTTGCCAAAGGTTTGAGTGACAATATAGATCTACCAGTGAAGAGTCTGGATATTGAGTGTAAATGTACATTCACCACTGCTGCCACAAGTTCTCTGAAACAGTTCATCTCAAGGAGTACTACACTGCAATACCTCAAACTACACATTGATAAACTTGAAGGTGTTGATATATTTGCCAAAGGTTTGAGTGACAATACAGCTGTGCCGCTGAAGAGTTTGGATATTGACAGTAAGTGTACATTCACCACTATTACCACAAGGTGTCTGGTACAGTTCATCACAAGGAGTACTAAACTGCAATACCTTAAAATACAGATTGATACACTTGAAGGTGTTGATGTATTTGCCAAAGGTTTGAGTGACAATATATCTGTGCTACTGAAGAGTTTGGATATTGACTGTAAGTGTACATTCACCACTACTGCCACAAGGTGTCTGGTACAGTTCATCACAAGGAGTACTACACTGCAATCTATCAGAATATGCCATGTTACATTCAGCGCTCAAGGGCTTATAGAACTGACTGAGGCCATACACCACTGCTCCAGACTGCAGGAGAAGAAGCTTGAGAAATTGACATTTCATGTGGAATGTTCAGAAGATGTAGTTAATCTGAGGCACATGATGAAAGGTTACCCAGATATGCAAAACAGCATGAATTGGGAAAAGGTAATTATCACTCACCTCTCTTTAATGCAACTAAACGAAATTACGATTTTAATATTGAATCTAATTTTTGAGTCTAGTCATGCCACATCACTTGATTTGAGCCATAACAGCATTGACAATGATAGAGCTCTAGCCCTAGCTAAGATACTCCAAAATAACTCTACTTTGGAGGAGCTGGACTTGTCTAATAACAATATTAGTGATGCTGGAGCAGTAGCTCTAGCTCAGGCTCTCCACCACAATTCTACCCTGCAGCTTCTGGACTTGTCTGACAATGATGCTATAGGTAAAAAGGGTACTCATCAGCTAATACAGGCTTTGACTGTGAACACATCCATACATAGTCTGACACTTCCCTGGAGGTGTGAGGAGTATGCCACACAATGTACACAGTATACTACAGTGAAGGACAGAATTGATGGACTGGAGCTGGACTTATTTGTAAATGGTGTCACCAGTGAGCTGAGTAAGTACACATGTAAGCATAGCTGTTTGTAGATTCCACATTATTTTTGCTCACTGCACCCTACTTCCTTTTATACACATTTTCATACATGTATTAATAAAATTGTGCACATGCAAAGATTCAAGATCCCCTTTCCCTCTCTCAATCTCTCTTTTTTTCCTTTCCTCTCCACTTATTTTTTCTTTGACAGACCTTCATCCACTGAGTGATGAGGAAGCTCAGGAGATTATTAATGAAGCTCTACAATCAGGCAGTCTAAAACAAAGGAATGTTACTCTTACAGGTTTCACTGATTCTGGTAAGACCTGGCTCTTGAGCCACTTGTTTCATGGACTACCATTGCATCTTACAAGTACTGTTGAGCAATCATTTCGAGGTCTGCTTCATCGCATTAGTGACGTATCTCTTGGCCCCTGGGAGCTTCTCTCACACAGAGACATTCTGGAATTCCTTGCCCCTTGTTTCTTATCCGGAATGGTTAAAGTCAATGAGTCTTCTCCTGCTACTGAGAATGCAATGACCAGTGCTCAGTTCTCCTTATCTATTCCTCCTTCTTCCTCCTCATCAAATGTTCATTCCAAGCATCAGTTGCTGCCAAAAGTGAGCTCCACTGATCAGGCAATGGTATCTGAATCCAAGAAAGAGCTCTCTCTAGTTCATATGATTGACATGGGTGGTCAGTTGGAGCTCATGGAAACGATGCCATCTATTGTTTACAATGCCAACCTTGTAGTTCTGGTCTTGAATCTGGTGTACAGCCTTGATGAGCATCCTCCTATACTTTTCCATGTGAAAGGTGTGGCTTATAAAAGAAAGATGCCATCACAATATTCCTCTCGACAGATTATTAAGAAGCTTGTTGCCACTTTGCAGGCAAAAAGACCCTTTCACAAGAGGGGCAACCTGTTTCGAATCCTTGTTGTGGCTACACACCGAGACTGTGTAATAGGTGACCTGGATGCACAAGTAGAGGCTCTGAACCGAGAGTTAAAAAAACTCTTGCTTCCATCCTGTAAAGAGGAGCTGATCCTCTACTCTGGTTCTGATCAGATTGCCTACATTTTGAATTTGAAAAATCCAGATGATCAAGATAAAGCAACACTTGAGTTGATTCGATCAAATATCAGTGATAATTTAGAAATGGTAATTGAAATGCCAGGCTCCTTTCTAATATACGAGCAAAACCTTCTGAAATATGCTGAAAAGATGAAGAGGGGTATTCTGAGCTTGCAAGAGTGCATGCTTGTTGGGAAAAGGCTAGAAATGAAACATGAAGTGGTAAAAGCTGCTCTGGTCTTCTTCCACCGCCACAACATCTTCTTTTACTTCAGAAAAGTGCTTCCAAATCTCATCTTTGTCAAGCCACATGTTTTACTAAATTTAGTCAATGCTGTTGTTCTCCTTAACTGCAAAGTTAGTTGTGAAATATTCCATGGGCTCTCTGAGAAGTTTTCTTTATATTTGAAAGAAGGCATCATCACTGAAGAACTACTGAGTCACAATGAACTCTCCAGTAGCTTTGTCCCTGGCCTGTATGAGCCTTACCATGCAATCAAGGTTTTGTGCCACACTTTCACACTAGCTCTACTAAATCACGAGAATCAGAATCTAAAGACAAGTAAAAACTCACCACAACCAATTTTCAGAATGTCTGATACCAAGGAAGAGTATCTAATGATGTGTCTGTTGCCATCAATCCCTGATCGGGAACTCCACCAGCATATTCCACCATCCTCATCCGCTGAGATGACACCATTAATAATAAAGTTCACTGGTGACTGTGTCCCCATTGGTTGTTTTGGTAAGACCATTTCCTGCCTGCTCTCAATGTATGAATGGATTGTCAGCAGAAGTGAAGACAACTCACCAGAATGCCTTGCCCACAATATTGCCTCACTCTTTTGCCCAACAGATACACTATTACTTAAGGTAGTTCTTGTCGACTTCTCAGATCATATTGAAGTTTGTGCAGATGAGGATGTACTTAATATGCTTCCTGAAATTCGTGAAAACCTTTTAAGAGCAATTAGAAAAGTACTTGAGAGTATGCACCTGACTGAGATTGATGTATTGCCTGCAGTCCTGTGTCCGTGCAAAAAAGTATCACAATCCCATCCTGCTTCTCTCATAGAAGTGAACTCTGAAAAGTTCCTCTACTGCCCCAAAACTAAATTCAAAAAAACAGCTCACGAGAAATATATAATGTGGTTTGGTGACAATCCATTAGAAAATGGTAAGCTGATGATGTGTAAAGTGGATGTATAGTTTCCTTTGACATTCCTGCATTAGAGAGTTGGTAGACTGTCTATGTAGGATTGGCACTGCCATGCCCATGAGCCTTAACAAATGAAACAGCTCAGAACTCCTAAATGTGGCAGTTATGAACCTTTTGCCTTTTCAGACACATAACATGGCCTATGAATACAATAAGACTTTGAAATATACTGCTAGATTGACATACAGAAATTTGCTAAACTGCTGATTTCTTCATCTTCTTCTTTATCGAGCTCAAAATTGGCAAACATGATCACCTGGTATTAGTATAAAACAGCCTTTTCTCTTGTGCATGATGATGATGATTGCATATACTAGCTGTGTTTCATATGTTCTTCAGCATGCTATGTTCAATCGTGAAAATGAAGAATATCCTTATACTATTACATTGGTTTTCAATGGGGATAGACTACAGCAATCCCTATATACACAGTACCATGTGATATATGTTCACATTTTCACCTTTTTATATTATACTCTTGTACATATTTCTGTATCTCTATATATATCTCCAGCATCACCAGAATACATTCTCCAAGCTGCCCTTCAAGAGAAATCCATTCCTCATCGTGATGACAAGTTCCTGATCCATGGACCAGGAGGGGTAGGTAAATCCAGTCTTGTTGCCATGTTCCTGGGAGAAACACCAGATCCTAACCGTACAAGTACTGCACTTGCCACAGGGCCCCTCCACCTAATGCCAATTCGAGATGTCTCTACATCAACATATAATGCAAACTGGGAAAGAGTGGATTATGAGCGTCTCTCTCACATGATTGCCCATGCTTGCTATAAGCGCTACCTAAATGTGAGGGAGGGAGATGTTGAAAAAGGAAGTGCAGGAAATGCTGAAGATGATATGGGGGATGATACAGAGTGGGGTATTAGTGTTGAAGATTCACAATTGGTAGCTTTGCAAACCACTCCTGCTGTAGCTCAGAAAAATAACCAACAAGAAGCAGAAACACAGCAAGATGAACCTACATCATCTCTTGCAGATGAACCCGAACAAGATAGAACCTTACCACAAGTTGTTGAAGATAGACATCCTGCAACCAAACTGGATGACAACTTTCAGAAGGTTCTTTCCGACTTCTTACAGGATCTTCAACAAAAAGTTAGGACTGCAGAGGAAGAGAATGACGAACTTCTGTCCTACTCCATTCGCATATTGGACTCGGGAGGCCAGCCACAATTTCATGAGCTCATTGCTATCTTCCTCTCTCGGATCTCTGGGTTCATCTCTGTTTTCAAGCTCAATGAATACCTCTCAGAACATGGAGAGGTGGTTTTATATGATGAAGGGCAGTCAATCAGTGACCCATATGAGTCTTACTACTCCCATGAGCAAGTGATTCGCCATAATCTACAGGCTCTCCAGGCAGAAGCCAGTCAACGTGATGGGCTGGAGATGCCAAACCTAGCCTTTGTAGGTACTTTTCTTGACAAGAAAGACGAATGCGATGAGACACCAGCCATGAAAAACGAACGACTGCACAGTATCATCACTGAAATGCTACCGGCAAACATGCAAAAATGTGTAATCACTTATGGAAGTTCCCTGAAAGAGGTAACATTCCAAATTAATGCTGGAACCCCTAAGGAATGTGATTACAATTATGACAGAGTGGATAGACTAAAGAAAGCTCTACTGGAAAATTCGAAAGTGAAAACTAGAGATCTACCCCTCCAGTGGCATGGTTTAGAGGTGGCTCTCCATGTACTGATGGAGAAACTGAATCGACAAGTTCTTAGACGACACGAATGTGAGATTGTTGCCAACAATCTTAGCTTTAATGATCCTGCATCACTGAATGCTGCGCTTGACTATTTGAATCAGCTAAATATCATTGCATATTATGATGTGTTGCCAGATGTCATCTTTGGCAGCTCACAAGTGATCCTCAATAAGATCACTGAGCTAGTTCGCTACAGCTTAGTTCTGAAAGGGAAAAAGGGACTTATTGGGGATCAAAGGGATTTTGTTCAGCATGGTATTGTATCCTTTAAGTTGCTATGTTCTTCATCTGAATTAAACAATCACTATATTCCTGGTCTTTTTGAGGCAAAGGACCTTTTGAAAGTGCTCATTTCACAGCTTGTTGTGTCTGAAGTTGGTGAGGAAAAATTCATCATGCCTTGTGTCCTTGAAGTGAGTAGTATTTATCCATCTCCCCCTCTTCCAGAGGGTAGCAAGCGTTCCTCATTCATTCTCCATTTCTCCAAGGAAAGTCCAATGTTTGGTGTCTACTGTTGCACCATATCTTCACTAATGACTGATGCTGGCTGGAAGCTACTGACTGAGGATTGGGAAATGCAGGTGGCCAGAAACAGCTTCACATTTGAGATCCCAAAGGATCTTCCTGGGAAACTGATTTTCCGTGACCCACTTTCCTCCTACTTGGAGATCATTCTGGAGTACCCAGCTGCTGTAGTGGATGAACACCGTAGAACATTATACCGTGAAGTTTGTAATGATTTTTTTAAGGCAATCACAAAAGCAATGGAAACACTTCATTACGATGTGCAGGTACCGAAAATATCGTTTATGTGTCCACAACATAGTCCCCAATGCTCTGCTAAACCTCCTCATCCTGCAATTGTTGATAAGTCTCAGACGTATCTAAAGTGCTCCGTCAAACCTGGCAGTGTATGTTGCCGTCTCACTGAGGAGCAGAAGAAGTGGCTACAAATTGCTTCTGGTAAGTTGCTTTAAACATTCTAAATTTGCTTATGACATAATATAAGTTTGTGGCCGTCTTAGACCTTCAAAATATTTTACTGCCCTCAGAGAAGAGCAATAGTTCTATTAACTCTAGTGAAGGACATGCCAGTCTCTACCTATATTCATGTATGTGTGTAGTCTTCATTGTTTTACTACAGACAGCACACAGTCCTTGGCCTCACTCTTGTGTGCTCCATCATCTGTTACAGTATCTCATGCCACTTCACAGGAACAGCACGCACTAGGTGAGTGCTATTAAGGGTTCTAGTTTATCTGTATTAGGACTGTAGGAGTACACCCCATGCACACATGTGTGTGCTGACTGTTATATAATGTATGTTTCACTGTAGGCAACACACACCACACACCTTCACCGATGTCTACTGCATCAAACTCTCAACTACCAACAGCCACCTCGCATCAACAGTCAACAGAACACACACCAGGTACGAATGATCATAAAGGGGGTGGGGTCCATATTTCTCTTCTGGGATAGTGCAGTAAGGCTATATTCATGTAGGTTCTATCACAGGTACCCCAGAGACCTCAGCTTCCCAATCTCATTCATCAATTACCACATCAACTGAAGATCAAACACAAGGTAGGTAGGACTATAGGCATAGTTATTGGTGGACTTTATACATGTACACATATATTGACATCTCTACCACATGTATTTTATGCTTTTCAAAAATGTGTGCATATTTTATTACAGACAGCACACAGCCCACAACCTTGCTGATGTCTAAACCTGACATGATTACTCTAAGGAGGCTCTCAACATGCAATGGAGTTATCAACATTATACAACAAACGGCAGCCAGATACAGAGATATAGGAATCCTTTTACTGAATGATAGAAGTGGGGCAATAGTTCATGGGATTGAAGTATCAGCAAGAGGTGATCCAGTAGCAGCAGTGGACAAGATCTATACTCGGTGGATGGAAGAAGATGTGGATTATTCATGGAAGAAACTGACACAATGTTTCAGAGACTGTGGCCTCAACTCTCTTGCCAGTGACATTGAGAAACACTCTGGACATACTTCACCACAGCAGAGTATGTCTTAGTACATGTACATTGGTATCATAGACATTTCAAACTCGCTGAGTGAGCATGCATGAACATGTCCATTATTTTGTGTCTTCTACAGGGAGCCCTCCGCCCACTGTCCCACTGGTGTCTACTCCATCATCTGTTACAATATCTCAACCATCCACTGCAGACCAGCACATACTACGTAAGAGTGCTACATGCATGTAGTTAACCCTCGGCGCGCATGCGCAGGAGGGTTAGTGTAGTTGGGTCTGTGTGTGTGTCTGTGTGTCTGTGTGTCTGTCTGTTAAGTCAAATCTCACGTCTAGAGTGTCTGCTTGTCCTGAAAATACTGTCACGTACTCAGCAGGCAACGAAGGTCAAAAAATTTGTGGCGTTTCTCTGAAACCGCTCCGTTCAAAAGTCATTTGCTTTCCCGTGACATCCTACGAGGGTACTGCAGCGATATTCCGCGCACTTTTTCGACAGCATAGCCTTCTAAGGGTCCTAAAAAGGCTTAACAATAGGCTAAACACTACCTGGAATACTACTAGATGTAAGGCAGCAAGCTTCTTTCTCTTTAGTCTCCGTCTTTCCTCTAAAGTCTTCCGTATACTTTCCGTTACACGTAATTAGAGTGCCTTTCAATAGCGCCTGCGCTTTCAGGGATTCGGTCATGCGCGTACGCCGAGGGTAGTGCATTCATTACGTGTGTGAGGCGTTCACAGGAGCGTAGAAAGGAGTTTAGAAGTGGTCCAATTGTAATAGGCACGTGCAATTTTTTCCACTCGTACTCAGCTACGCAGTTGCATTACTTACGCTCGCCGCCAAGGCTAGGCATTTCAACTAGTAAAATATAGTAAGCGTTCCCACATGTGGATTTTCAGCGAGCGTGCGTATTACGAATGGCATCTGTCTCCAACAATCAATATATTTTTGCTGTTTATCTTGATAGTTTATTGGTTAATTTGAGTAACTCTGGTGTTGGATGCTACTGGGGATGTTGTTTTGCTGGTGCGTTTCCTTATGCAGATGATGTTGTTTTGTTGTATCCTTGTGCATCAGCCTTGAGAAAGATGTTACAAATTTGTTGTTCATTTGCTGTTTCACATAAGTTGGAATTTAATGCAGGCAAGACGCAACTAATATGTTTTTATGCTCCATCTGTTCGTCCTATCTCTCCATCCATCTATTTCAATGGAACTCAATTATCCTATTCTGATAAAGTAATACATCAAGTACTTTGGATGACACTGCAGACATAATGAGAGTTGTTAAAGATATAAATCGAAAAATAAACTCACTCCTATGTTAATTCCATTTTGTTGATCCTCATGTCAAAACCTTTCTGCTCCAGAGGTATTGTTTATCTCTATATGGTAGTTGTCTCTGGTCGTTAAATGCTCCATCAATTAATCTTATTGAAGTTGCCTTAAATAAAGTCTTACGCAAGATCTGGCGCCTTCCTCCGCGCCTTCCTCCTCGGTCACGCACTGCTGTTGTTCATTGTGTCGCACAAGTTCCTACTATTTCAAGCATATTGTACCATCGATCTCAATCTTTTCTGTTAAGAGCTCTTTCATGGACAATCTTCAGTGAGTCAGTCTACATGATCAATTACTTTACTGGTTATAATTTTCGGTATGGTCATACACACATTAAAACTTTTCGTGATGATCATCTCAATATTGGCAGTGCTATAAGACTTATTCGGAGTACATTTGGTTTATTTTCACCATTTGAGCCTTATATTTTCAGTATATCATGTCAGTAAAAGTGCCTATTTAATATTTATTTGGTTTCTGATTTTAGTGTATATGTTTGTTTCTATGTTCTGTATCAGTTTTTAGTGTTTCTGTGATGTTCTAGTTATATTGATATGCATGCATGTACAACAAGTTCCTTCTGACAATTGTATCTTTTTGGAGTGTGGGGATTAGTGGTCGGTCCAGGAGCCCTTAAGCCCTCGGTTGGCGACGGGATAGAGTCCAGAAGGCCGCTATTCTTCACTATAATATTATAAATCATTTATTTTCTGTCTTTGTTCTATTTCTTTTTCTCTTGTGTGCACCTTTCTTGGTGTGTATGACAATAATAATAATAATAATAATAATAATAATAATAATAATAATAATAATAATAATAATAATAATAATAATAATAATAATAATAATAATAATCAGCTGTGGGCACGTACAATTGAAACACGCGTAAAACCTTGCGGTATGTGTGACAAATCAGCTCATTGCTCCCCGTTCGCCAATAATGAATATCATTAAATCGCCGAAAAGTGGTCTGGCCAAAACTGGACCAGCTCCTATGCACTGCAAAAACATGATGGCCATTTTAACATGAAATTGTTGTTACCTCAGTTGCATGTGTACTCATTCATGTAAATGACAATTTAATGGATGTTGAACAAATTTTGAGAGGAGAGCCAACAAGGGGCATACCATAGACCCACAGAGTGTGACTCAAGGATATCATGTAGAAAATGTGAGGTCCGATTATATAATCACTCAGACAGCAAATTATGGTGATGGTTTTACAGGTTCAATGATTACATGTGCTCTTGCAACTGAGATAACAATACATCTTTGTCCAACAGCCAGTAAATTGTCATTTAGATGAATGAGTGACTACACATGCAACTGAGTTAATAACAAAAGCACATGTAATCATTTATGCAACCTGTAAAACCATCACCATAATTTGCTGTCTGAGTGATTATATAATCGGACCTCACATTTCCTACATGATATCCTTGAGTCATATTTAAAATCATAAGATATAATCTCTGTGGGTCTATGGTATGCCCCTTGTTGGCTCTCCTCTCAAATTTGTCCAACAGCCATTAAATTGTCATTTACATGAATGAGTGCAACTGAGGTAACAACATTTCATGTTAAAATGACCGTCATGTTTTTGTAGTGTGCCTATGATTTATGTACAGCGCATGTCTTTCAAGGGTCAATGAATGGAAGGCAAAGTTGTATACAGAGGAAGGGGACACTGGGATCCCCACCCCTCAAAAATTAGGTCAAAACATGTAAATACTACCATGAAATATTTTATTGTCTTGTCAGTGGCATCTGGATTCAGGGCATTGATCTCAAATATCATAATCAGTCACTACAACAGCCTAGCTTCTACGATTTGTCACACATCTAATCCCCCCAGAAAAGAAATCCTGTATGCAACACTGATAGGGGCTATCTGGCTTGCAAAATATTACTGAAGTCTAAATACAAGTACATGCACCTTGTGTGTCCTTCTATTCCTCACTCCTTATTATGTCCCTCTTACAGTGAGTGAGTCAACCTCTCCACCTCCTGCTAAGAGGAGAAAGATTTTACAATAGTCCTGGTAAATGCTAACTCTTTCACAGTCTGAGCCACACTTTGCATCAGCTCTGTAGGATGTCACTGTAAGCAAGTACTTATTGTAGGCATTTTCATGTCATGATTTTGAGCAGTGTTTTAAAGTCAAAATCCATGTACAACCACCGTCTACTAGTCAGGAGCAGTTCTTCTCCCGGTCTTGAACGACTAGGAACTAGGCTAAGCCACCCTCCTGCACATGTCCACTGAGGTAATCAGGTGAAAATAATAGCAATTATATCCAGAGCAGAGGTTCCAGAAATATATATATATATATATATATATAGCTATAGGTTTAATATATTGTTAGAGATGGTTTTAGGGATGGAAGATATGAGATGTGTTCACAATACACTTGAGATATGTGACATCATCTTTAGTGTAACATGGATCATCTAATACTTGGAGAACTGAGGAGAGAGAGAGAGAGAGAGAGAGAGAGAGAGAGAGAGAGAGAGAGAGGAGAGAGAGAGGGAGGGAGGGAGGGAGGGAGGGAGGGAGGGAGGGAGGGAGGGAGGGAGGGAGGGAGGGAGGGAGGGAGGGAGGGAGGGAGGGAGGGAGGGAGGGAGGGAGGGAGGGAGGGAGGGAGGGAGGGAGGGAGGGAGGGAGGGAGGGAGGGAGGGAGGGAGGGAGGGAGGGAGGGAGGGAGGGAGGGAGGGAGGGAGGGAGGGAGGGAGGGAGGGAGGGAGGGAGGGAGGGAGGGAGGGAGGGAGGGAGGGAGGGAGGGAGGGAGGGAGGGAGGGAGGGAGGGAGGGAGGGAGGGAGGGAGGGAGGGAGGGAGGGAGGGAGGGAGGGAGGGAGGGAGGGAGGGAGGGAGGGAGGGAGGGAGGGAGGGAGGGAGGGAGGGAGGGAGGGAGGGAGGGAGGGAGGGAGGGAGGGAGGGAGGGAGGGGGAGGGAGGGAGGGAGGGAGGGAGGGAGGGAGGGAGGGAGGGAGGGAGGGAGGGAGGGAGGGAGGGAGGGAGGGAGGGAGGGAGGGAGGGAGGGAGGGAGGGAGGGAGGGAGGGAGGGAGGGAGGGAGGGAGGGAGGGAGGGAGGGAGGGAGGGAGGGAGGGAGGGAGGGAGGGAGGGAGGGAGGGAGGGAGGGAGGGAGGGAGGGAGGGAGGGAGGGAGGGAGGGAGGGAGGGAGGGAGGGAGGGAGGGAGGGAGGGAGGGAGGGAGGGAGGGAGGGAGGGAGGGAGGGAGGGAGGGAGGGAGGGAGGGAGGGAGGGAGGGAGGGAGGGAGGGAGGGAGAGAGAGAGAGAGAGAGAGAGAGGGAAGGACGGAGGGAGGTGGGACGGAGGGAAGGAGGGGTACGCATCATGTAAATGTTGTCTGTGCACACCAATAGCTATAATTCTCAGGATATATCTATCATATTTTGGTGCAAAACACAGCAGTTACCTGACCTTGTACTCAAATGGTTTTTGAGGAGAGGGTCAAATTCTCCCTTCATGAGTACAAAGAACACAGAGAAATGGGTCTTGTATCCAATACCTTCTCCATTGAGGTAGGCTCTGATCCACATCTTCTACCCATTACTGTACAGAGGGGAGAGACATGGTAGGTATACTGTGTGTACATATACAGTAGAAGTATCCAATGAGGACTCCCTGAAGTGGACATGTTGATGAACATGACATATTTACTCACACTCTTAGGTATTCTTTGTATTCGAGTTTCTGGGGCACTGTGACTTGGCAGGAATCTTCACTGCCACACTTCGAGTGGCCACATAGCACACAGCACAGGGGAAATTATGAAGAGAGAGATGCATGAAATGGATGCTGTGAATGAGGACTGGCAGCTGAGAGACAGGTCTGGCTAAGGACTAACAGTTGTAAAATTAATGTGATAATTGTAGGGTCACCCTCTTATTCACCTGGCCAATCCATTCATCCTCCATGTAGACCAATCTAATTAGAGCCTCTGAAATGAGATCACCTCAGGCTACTTTCTGGTGTCCCACTAGCGTCTAGATTAGAGAAGTCCCATCACTTTTGAATACATGTGTAGGACATGTGTCTATGGAGTATGGGTTGTTGATGATTGTGATATTGATTGTGATGTGAGATTTGTATACATTACGTGGTCTATTGAAGAATTTGAAGTGTGTCATAATAGCCGTTGAAAGACATAGTGAGGTGTATATAGTTGAGGGGAGTGTACCACATCATAGTGATTAGTGTTAGCGGTAGGTATGTGAAGGGAGGGAAGGGTTAAAGGAGGGAGGGTTGGTATGGGTAATATTAATTATGTGAATATTTCAACATTGTGGTCAAACTACCTAGTCAATGTAGCTAGAAAATTAAATGTATACTTCCACATGATGGTGGAACACATAAAAAGGATACACACAGGAAAATTGTCCAATTGTATAGCTATAACTATAACTATAGGTGGGCTTACTTTGCTTGTGCCAATTAATCATGTGCTTACCTATAAATAGTTCTTCCTCCTTCCTCTCTTCCTTCCTCCCTCCTTTCTCCCTCCATCCTCTATTCCTTCTCTACAGTATAATTATGCTGCACACATACAGTATGGAAGGTGAATCCATTATGGCCACTGATCACATGACTATCACATGACTCACCACATTCATACAATGGATCATCATCATTAATTCAAATGATATCAACTATGTTTTTATCCTTCATCTCTGTATACATGTACCATCTACATTAACAGACTATAGTTTAAATTCTCACTAAATATATAGTCAATTTTATTAAGAAATAGTCACTACATATTGTTGCTATGACCAAAGCACGTTCTTACTGCGCATGCTCTAAGTTAGTGAGAGTACCAGAGGGAGTGATGTTGAGATATGAACACAAGTGAAAACCAAGTTTCAAAACATCAAAGAAACAAGGTATGGTATTGTATATAGATGTACCACCCCTCCCCTCCCTCCCTTCCTCCCTCCATTAATTCTTGCCTTGTTATCACTACATGTATTAAAACATTAGACTAGTGGTATTGTCTCTATACATGTATTACCAAATAGGTGTCAGTAGTGTTCAGTTTTGGTTGTATAGCCATTGCTATTTGGACGTCTGACAATTGAATTTGAATTTCGCGCTCGGCGCCTGTCTGCGATATATGCTTTGCGCATGCTCTTAGATCTATACGGTGTTCCGCACACCATGGTGTGTGGCGATTCGACTGTGCAGTCTGAACTACTAGAGCTATCTACTGTCTATATTCCGACTTTCTAGACTTGTTTTCTAGAGTGAGTTGTGTTAGGATCGAGGTTTGGTCTATGGTATTACTTTATGACAACTTGTTTAGTCCGTCGTGTAGATCATTGCGTAAAATGAAGAAAAGTACCCAGAGTAACTCTTAGCACGATTCTACGCCACTACAGCCCAGAGTAACTCTTGGCACGATTTTACGTGAAGAACACCCAGAGTTACTCTTGGCGTCGTTTTACGTGACCTCCAGATCGCGTATCTGACTCCTATTCTAGGGTTCACTGCATTATACCTGGCGTGATTTTACGCGACTTTGGAATGGGATCATTGTTGCGGGGCTCACTCACGCTAAATGGCGCTATCGTTACATGAAACATTCCCTCTTATATGGCAGCATTTTACGCGACCTGAAGAGTGACCCATTATTGCGGGGCTCGAGCTCACTCACGCTTATTCGCTCAACTGGGACAGTATGGGTGCATATACGTGGCACGGTTTACGTGACTTCCAAATCGAGCTATTTAATCTCGTTACTCGGGGGCTTACTCGCGTAAAATCCTGCCAATAAATAAAACTACCATCAA
Source organism: Theonella swinhoei (assembly GCA_963970385.1). Taxonomy (NCBI): domain Eukaryota; kingdom Metazoa; phylum Porifera; class Demospongiae; order Tetractinellida; family Theonellidae; genus Theonella; species Theonella swinhoei. Next base: position 4,907,114 of record OZ019949.1, on the reverse strand, counting down.
CCTTCAGTAGGCGGTTTTTACCAGACTTAGAAATTGCGCAACTAACATTCATAGTGGCAGGGTTTTACTAAAGGTCAGTAGACTGAGGCTTTACTGCTACTTTACATATCTATAGATCTATATGATAATCATCAAAATCAATATTTTTGAATGGTGATGGAGGATGTCAAAAACAGTGAAAGATAAATTGACTCGATACAGCAACAGCAGTATAAAAGTTTATCATTAGTTGTAGGTATGTACTTTTAGTCATCGAAAAGTTTTAGATCTTCATCATCTAAAGCCATCTCAACAGTTTGTTGATCACTGGGAAAGTAAATGCCATATTTCCCATTCAATCCATTATATGTAGATATGACACCCCAAAACCATTCTTCTCTCTTCAAATTTTCTACCATGAACTTTACCTTCACTTTCCTTCCCATCATTTCAGGCTGGGGATTGGGGATAAAAGTGACTGTAGTACTTTCTATTGACAGTAAAGATTTCTTCACAACTCCATCTTGTCCTTTCTTCGCAACTCCACCTTCAGATGTCTTACGTTTACGGCTGTTGTCTGCATTGGGCCAAAAATTTGAACAACGATCAGGAGGACCATGTTGAGCCATTCTGTCTGAATGGAGTACCATGTTACATTGCCCTTGTCGACTTGCAGCACTTTTTCTTCTTGTCTCTTCATCTTTTGATCTGTATGATAGACTGGAACCACTTTCAGCTGCAATGTGTTTGTAGCATGTGTTTTTGTCAATCTTGTACACATTAATCATTGCCAACTTTAATGCAAGAGGTCTGTCATGTTTACACTCCTGTTTTTTTCGCTCCACTGCATTTGTAGTAGTCGGACAATCCTTCCATGTTTCAGGAACACAACTAAACACAGGTGATAGCATTTTTAGATGTTTAGCTCTTGTCCACCACTGAGCCCAGTGCTTTGCAGAGCTCCAATCACAATTCTCATCAATGAAAACAGCATCTTCAATGCTGCAGAGTGAAGGATACTCTTCTTGAAGAAGCGTACATGGACGAACCCCGCACAGTGTCTCAAAGCATGCAATCACTGTTATGGCACTATCAAATGAAGGAATATGTTTGGCAAGATGGAGAAATATGTTCCGTTACCTTTGTCTATCACTTGACCGAGAAACCTTTTCTGCCACTCTCTGACAAGAGCGAAGCCAATGAACCTTGCATCCTTTCAGTAATTTGTCTGCTTTCTCATCACCAACTGCCAACTGCAATCCTTTGATTTGGGCATCGCTCCAATCCACTACTAAACCAAGGAGATTTTCACTTGGACACTTCTCAAATATTTTTTTGAATGCTAAACAATAAGCTTAACTACTTTGTTTACTTAACCTTACCCGACCAATTATCACACACTCCATCAATGTATCATTGAAAGCAACTGCATTAAAAAGGTATGGATACTCTCTTGTTTCATCATATGTGATGTCACATTGCATAAACTCTGCCCTTCCAGCAATTTTAACCATCAATGGTGACATTGTAAAAATATACTTAATGTCATTTTCAAAACCAGCAGAGACTAAATATGGTCGCCCATAGGTTTTGTAGATTTTCTTATCTTCTTCAGAAGCCCCACTGAGGTTTTCATTATCCTTGTCTATTTTGTTTGCAACATCTTCAAAATCAGAAGGACACCAAAATGCACCACCAGCTGATTTTACGCAATTATCTGTACGACCGTTTAGTCTCAGAGTGTGTTCCTCGAGTCTCTGGTACACACACGTGCCAATTGTTAGTTATGTGTATTGGCTTGTATAAAGCATATTAATTATGTATTTTAGTATTCCAATGTCAGTAGCCATGATTGTTAACTGTTCATACCCCGCACTAGGGTAGAAAGGGGTAGGTAATTAACAGCGTAGGCAGTAACCAGCTGAGCACAGCAAACGAATGTACAGGTAACAGTTGAAGGCAGCCAGGTAGGGCTTACTGCACCCCCGTCTTAACTTTGCTCGGGTGCAAAGGTCATTATATGTGTACGTGAGGGGAGAGCCTGGGGACGACACTACTGTAGGAATAGCATATCAGTCAAATTCTATCATCAAACTTAGAATTTACCAGATGGTGATTTATATAAGTAACTATGAGATATTATGAGGTTGTCTCTCTCCTCTGTAGGTGTCTAGTCTAACACTATCTTCCTGTCCTACTAGCTCTGCCTGGACTGGAGGAGTCTGGATATCGAGGTAATGTACAAGTACAGAGGATATGACCTGGATCACGAACTGGTCACCTCTTAATCTCCATGTGATTATCACATGACTGACCATTGCTGGACTGAGTACAGGCACAGAATATAGCATGTTGATTACTGACTTCATATCTCAGTATACTCCAGGGGGGTCCTGGGGGTTCCATGGGCCCCCTCAGACTTCCTAACTGTTTTACGTGGAGCTTCTACTGGGCTTAGCCTTAAGTTTTGAATGATAGATTACATGCCTGCTAGGGCTGCGCCAAATATTCCGGAATAATTTTAGGGCCGCTCTCACTGGAAAAGATGTTTACAGTATGCGTACTGCGCATGCGCATTGTGTTGAAACCGCACTCATCCGTGCATGGCTCGGGAGTCTTGCGGAGTGAATCCGAGTGTTGAAGAGTCGTTGAGCATCAGTGAAGAACTGCCTACTTCTACAAAATCTCTCTTTGATGCTCTGAGGGTCCCACCCTTGTCTGACCTGACGCGGAGAGGGCTATCCACTGCAATCCCCCGCCTAAGGGTAAACGTAGAACATGTGGTGAGGGATCGAGTGAACCCAAGAGTATCACTGCTATACAGCGGGTGAAGGAATTCCCCGGAGAGTGCCTGGAGGTTAGTGGGGTTGGAAGAACGAAGCTATTCTGCAAGGCTGGCCGCGAGGATCTGAGCCTCAAAAAGAATATAATCGCCTCTCACGTGTCATCCACGAAGCACAAGACAGGGAAAGGTAAACTTACTGCAAAGGAAGCGAAAGAAAGAGACATTGCGAAGTTGCTTGGGAAAGGAGATGTAACTCACCCTGTTGGGGAGACTTTACCGATGGATCAGAGGGTCTACAGAGTGAAAGTCCTAAAATGTTTCTTACGTTCTGCTGTTCCCCTTGCCAAAATGGTACAGATCAGAGAACTCTTGGAGGAGAACAGCTTCCACCTCTCTGATCGTCGACATATGAGTGATCTGATTCCCCTACTGGTCTCACAAGAGCAGGATGACATCAAAGGAGAGATATCAATATCTGTTGTGTTTGATGGCACCACACGCCTAGGAGTAGCTATGGCAGTTGTTGTTCGCTTCATCGACACATCGTTTAGCATTCAGCAACGTCTCATCCGGCTTCAATTAGTAGCTAAAAGCATGGCAGGGGAGGAAATAGCTAGAGAAATCATTGCTACCATATCAACACAATATAGTATTTCTTCAAACCTTGTCATTGCAATGATGCACGACAGGGCAGCGTGTAACGGTATAGCCCTGTGAACACTGAAAATTGTTTATCCTCAGCTAATAGATATAGGGTGCTTTTCCCATACTCTGGATTTGGTTGGTGAGAAGTTTTCCACTCCACATCTTTCAGCATTCACTTTTTAGTGGGTTAGTCTCTTTTTCCACAGCCCACGATCCAAACTGCTTTGGAAAGAGAGACCTGGCAAGGCATTCTGCAAAGAGATGGTGGAGCAAGTATGAGGTCATGCGACAACTCATGGACCTCTTTGCTGATGTTGAACCTCCTTTGGAAACACACACTGAAACTTCACCAGCCACAAGGGGGAAGCTTCTTTCAATGTTGAGGGATAACAACTAGAAGCAGTACCTAATGGTGGAGTTGGCTGCATTTGGGCCTGGAGTATCGCAGCACCCCCATTCACTGCACCACGGCTCACCGAGACGCAGTACAGGATATCCCCCTCAGCTGTTTACTCTACCGCCCTTGGTTGGTAGAGTAAAGAGCTTTGGGTATATCCTGTGCCGCAACCCGTCATTGGCAATAAACGCATGTGTATTGTTACAGCAAATAAGCCTGTGCTTTTGATGCTGTTTGCATCGAGTCATCAAAATGGAAATAGTCAGGATGGAGTTTTTATGGCCCTTGTGCCTCCAGTGAAACAATTCTCCAACTCTGTAACTATCACAGTGCCATCAGATGTCGAGGGTTTTGCCAATATTATCATTCCAAATGACTACTGCTCCAGGCCCCACTGCTCACTAGTTGTCAATAACTCAATGGTATCCATCAGTGACAGTACCCCAATATACTGCTCAGGGAATGAAGTATGTGGCCAGGCAATAAGTGTTACCCTACCAGCTGGAGTGAACAAGTTAAAGTTTGCAAATGCAGAGGCCAAAATGGGGGTAATATCTCATGCAACACACATAATATATGACTATGGCACTGTCGGTGGAATGAACCTGAACCACATTGCATGTAGGTATAATGTTACCAGACTATGGTAACATGTGTCAGGTCTAGATCAGTCAGCACTAATTACTCCCCACGTAGTGTTTGGCTACCATCAGATCAATGACCCATTTCTACTGTACATGCCACACTTAATTTTCTCCATCACTTTGACTAATATAGTGTATGGCACATGTTTATTTAAATAGTTACATGATGTGTCTCTGTACACTCTGCAGTCTGGAGGTGGTCATAAATCACAGTGCTGACAGCAACTCTCCACTAAAAGCATAGTCAGGAGCTAACATGTACTGTCAGTAATATTGAATCATTGAGTGATAAATTAGAGGTCACTGCTCAGTGGCTGAGGGGGGAAGGAGGTGAGGTCAGACCATACCTACCACACAAACCTGATCCCAGCCTGAATCTCTCCAACCTGACATCAACTGTGAACTCGCTACCAGACTCAGAGTGGAATGACTTTGGTCTTTGGATGGATGTACCACGGTCCACACGGAATAAGATCAGGTCTCAATTCCATAGTGATGAGGAGAGGAAAACTGCACTCCTTAAAGTATATTTGACAGAACATCCTCACCCAACATGGGAGCATGTGTCAGATGCCCTCTACAGATTAACGAAGGGACAGTATCACAGTGTTCTAGAGAGACTCCAGTCCATGTTCCCCACAGGGAGACGTCGTGCCAAGCAAATCTATGAGGAAGAAATGAAACGAGGTGTCTCCAAACGAGTCATCACCAAAGTGCTTACAGTGGGAATTGCAGGCAGTGGGAAATCAATGTCCTTAGAGACAGTGATGGAGGAACAACCACCAGCAGAAGAGGATCGAGAGAGCATGCCACTCCTGAAGAGGCCGGTCCAAACAGAAGTGGTCCACATTGAGGACCAGGTCAGTGGATTAAGAAGACTCCAGAACAGAAGAAGCAGTACATTGCCAGCCTCCTGAGAGCCTGTGCACAGCAACTAGCCCAACCACCTGCCACAGCCAATGATTCATCATCTGCCCCTCCTCAAACACCTGCCACTTCAACCTCAGTCCAGTCCACACCAGTCCAGCCTGAACCCCCAACCCACCAGCTGCCACACCACCACCAATCAAAACCTCTGCCATGCCTACTGCACCTGGTGCACCCCCAGAGGTGACGATTGAGTCCCTGCTCCAGTCCTCTGAGGTGGACGAGGAGTTAATATCACTCATCAACATTCCAAGTGATATCCGGAAACCATTTTCACCGAGAGGGTCGTGTACATTGTGAACAGTGGAGGCCAGCCCGAATTCGTGGATGCCATGACGGGACTAGAAGGTGATGGGCCTCTTACCTTGACTTGTTATGAAGCTATTAGCACACTGAATGTTGCAGCAAGACAGGCCTATTATCCTAATTTAGAAGCAGTGGCTTGCACACTCGCCTCAGATGATGATGACATGAAGGAAGAGCTGATACAATATGCTAAGTCGTGTGTGCAGCCTGGAGTTACCTACTACTTCAATCAGTTGACTACTAGCATGAAAGAGCCACTTGATGCTTTCAAGGCAGCGAGACTATTTTGCCCAGTTAAAGTACAGCAAATGAAACCGACTATCTCAGTAGTTGACACTCTGTCAGTTTTCCCTTTTCTTTCTTCACAAATTCCTACACTCAAAGAGATGTTTCCTCTTTACATGGTTGCTTCTGAAGATATTGATCCTGCATTTCTGGAAGCAGCAGGAACAGTCCCTACCCACCTGGAGTCAGGCAGCAAGGCAGGTTACCTTGATTCAGCCATCATCGGCTGCCTCAGAACGTGTGTTTTCATTGTTACGAAACTCTTTTGGAGAAAGACAAAACTCCTCCCTCCAGGACTATATAGAGGCATCAGTTATGATGCAATACAACAATCGTTGATGCACCAAATTCTTTGCACAAACTTAAATTAGTAGTCATTGTCCATGCATAATGCACATCATCTGAGTTTTTAATAACAGTCAACAGGAATAATGAGAGAATAATAGGTCAAATTTGCTGGAATAATAGGGAGAATTATGTAGAAATGTGGAATAGAATAATAGGTAATTTTTTGAAATAATTGGCTCAGCCCTAATGCCTGCACATGCTCATTTGTAAGCGAATAGGCTCATTCCTTATCAGAGTGGTAGCAATGTGGTGACACACTCAGCAAGGTGATGCTTCAAAATTCGTAACTATTTATATGCTAAGAAGCACTTAGCAAAATGGCAATGATAACTGATTGACGTCCATCTGCATCGTGAGATGACATCATATGAATTTTGCACACACGCAATACCTTTGACCCCTCCCTTAATGATGTAGAGCTATTTTTTGAGTGTTAGTGTACAACCACATGACATGAAGTAATTGGTTTACACACTGCCAGAGAGAGTATAAAGTGATCTCTTCTCAGGAGCATTACTAGCTCCTGTGCAGGTCTGAGATCCATATCCATCCCATAGATATGGCAGCAATATATCTGAGGACATGTGTCCTGAGATATGTGAAACAATCTGCCAGTGATGATGTCATTTCAGTGCATGAGTAACAGTCACCCATTCCCTATCTGAGTGGGTCCTAAACTATACCACAATATGTCCGAATTTATTGCTCCTTGTAGATATGGCAAGCCAGTCAACCCCATCTTCATTCACTAAGTCAACTCTTAAGGAACTGACTAAAAGTGACCTACCATTCCTCTGTAATGCTCTAAACTCAGTAGCCCCAGAATGTTTTCCCTGGACCTCCAGTTGGAGGTGGAAGAAGCAAAGTTTAATAATTATGGCACATAATGAAAATAATTGTCAAGGTCAGTTACGTGAGATCATTTCAGAGAGACTGAAACAAGATAAACCTCTGACATGGCATGACATATTCACAGCTCTGAGATCTCCATCAGTAATCATCCTGATCTTGTCAGACACATTGAGTCTTGGTACATATCTCCATCCTTAGACCTTCAGCAGCATCCATTTTCTGACCCCCAACATGACTCATCTTCTGACCCCCAACAGCATTTGTCCTTAGGTGGGGAGCATCCCTACCACATGGTAATGATGGGTCAGATGACAGTGAATAGGAGAGAAAATCCTAACATGGGCGTGACATCAGTACCAACAAGTAGCTTGTGGGGGGCACTTTTCTCCAATCAAATGGGGGCACCACATTGGGAAAATTACCAGCCCCCAACACAAATGATGGGTCCAACACCAGTGAGGGGGGCACCGCATAGGGAAACTGGCTAACCCTACCAACAATTAAAGGCATATGTCATTGTGAGAATGTGCCATATCCCATACCACTGTGTAAGCATCATTACTTTATGGTTTACAACACCCTACAGTCACAACAAATACATATGCACTGAGAAGTGGTCAGACACAAACATGTCCACACACAAATAAATGCTGTGGGAGCTGAACACAGTTGATGAGAGTGCTTAACAGGCTAGTGGTATGTTCATTGGCAGATATGTATGTTAGCTATGTATCCAGTAGAGAGTGGCCCTGAGTAGGAATGTGAATTCAATACCCCAGCAATAACATTGACTTTCAGCACAGTTATGCACGTGTATTCAGTGACTTTCAGCACGTTCAAGCTGTCCAGTTAGTCTAAATGCAGTTGTCCACCCAGTAACCCAGGAAATGTGTATACATGTGTAAACAATGGGTTGGAATCTATTTAAGCACATGTACATGTTCCTATTTCAACACATACAGAGTGTACTGCTGCATGCATGGGTGTTGTGGACAGTGAAAGCAAATATGTTGAATGTGGACCTGCTGAATGTAACATTGCAAGTAGATGTGCACTTCTCTGGGTATCAGAGAGAAAACGTGCAGCAGACGTAACATCACCTTGCTTGTCACCACTTAAGCATTCTAGGCCACCACTGCCCAGAAGAAAAGGACCGGAACTGGAATGGAGGGACTAAAGATGACTAAATATGTGTTATAGTTCATCATACATTACACATTATTGTTTACTACAGTCGTATACAAGCTATTTTAATGAAACTATCACCACAAAATCACCTGTACAAATACCGTCCAAATATTTTTTGTGCATATCAAACTTCAGCCTCTTATTAAAAGCACATCAGATCCAAAAATCAACTTGTTCCTACCTGTCATGTAGCGATAGCACTTGGATAAACAGCGACCATAACATTTCATCAACGTCAAGTCGGCAAAATGGATACCGAGTAGTCACACCTGCTGTTGCAGCTGCCACTGTAAATAGACTGGTCTTCTGGACTAGACTCTTATCCACTTATATGTTGCTTCCTGTGGCTGTGTTCAGCCAGTAGGTGAATGTACTTGAGCAATGTACAAACTACTGACAGACGGCCATTCTACACTTTGCATGACGTAATTCTGCAAATAAATTCATGTGATTTGCAATTTGGCGAAACAACTGGCTACTGACATTGAGAGAGAGAGGTAGCTGATACATAATTAACATGCATTCATTTCTGTGAAGGTAATACCCGGTCTTCGACTCACCTGAAACTGAGACATTCCCTTTCTAAATCAAATGCTACTAGCCATCTATATTTCAACAGGCTCCCACGACTCTGGAATTCTCTCCCTTCAGTCAATCTTGATCATTCTATTCCTACAATTAAGAACCAACTTCTTCAAGTCTTCTGGTCATATTTCACATCTCATTTTCAAAGTACTAATCCCTGTTCATTACATTATTGTTGCCCTTGTGCTACGTGTGTTCCTTTATCTGTAGTTACTAATTACTCTTCCAACTAGGACATCATCTTATGTTGTTGTTCCGTCAGTACATGCTAGTACTAAGTATGCCTGTCACCATTTTCTCCTTTATTTTGTGTTCATGTACTGTGAAGCATTAAAATAAATGAATAAATAAATAAATAAATAAACAAAGTAACAATACCTCGTTAACATTTAACAAGTAACAATTTGAATACCAACCAGTTAACAATACAACAGTCATGGCCACAGATACATGAGAGAGAGAGAGGGACGGAAGGAGGGAATTAGACAAATAACGAAGAAGGCAAATAATTAAGATGGGGACACCATATGAACAGTTAACAATTATGGCTACTGACATTGAGAGAGGGAGGTAGCTGAAATGACATAACATGAACATACTATGTACAAGCTAAAATATATAATTAACATGCTTTGTACAAGCTATTGTACACAACTAACAAGCTATTTTACAAGACTTTCACAATTGATTAAAGGATGCAGGGTTTTTATAATGTGGAAATTGGAAACATTCTCACATTGTCAGTGAGCCCTAGCTCCCTAACTATTATTACATTCCGTGTTGGAACAGTAATTGTTTCTCCACATCACACTAGTCGCTTACTTACCTCATCTATGTACTTCCCATCATTTCTCACCCTTAGTTTCACTTCAGTTGTAAAAATTGAACTCTGCTCAAGCTTTCGGCAGATAGGAAAGATCAGTTTTAAAAATCGAATCACGTAGTTAACTGACTTCGTGGATCCTGAACAGATGGAGACATCAAATGAGCAGTTAACAGAAAGAGAGAGAGGTAGCTGAAATGCATTACTTGACATAAACATGCTATGTACAAGCTAAAATACATGCTTTGTACAAGCAACTAATAAGCTATTTTACAAGGCTTTCACAATTGAATAAAGGTGCAGGGTTTTCCTAATGTGGAAATTGCCCCCAAAGAAGCAGAAATGAATGGCTAGTGGCACTCCTGACCACTGTTGACAACTCCAGTCCTCAAAGTCTCCTAGATCTGTGGGGTACTCTGGGAGAGAGAGGGAGAGAGAAGTGATGAAGATGAATGAATGTAAAAGAAGATGGAGAGAGCATGAGGAAGAATAGAGGGAGGAGAGAAGGAAAGTAAGAGATGAGGTTAAGCGGCAACACAGAACACAAGGGAACAATGATTAGCAGCTGACATTTTAACACAATTCTTGACAGATGAAGAGTAGTAGGTAATTAGAGAGGTTCCTGTTTACTTGTTGGTATGAATATTACTTGGGACCCCTCTAATTAGGATCCTCTTACTGTCCCTCCCTCCCTCCCTCCTCTGTACCTCCTCACGATCATTTCAGGAGATGAGTCACTCCATCATGTCACTGGAGGGACTGGAAGGTGTCAACAAGATGTCTACCACCCAGTGAGTTCATACCTCCATGTTCCATTCCCCCATACTGCCATACTAATTATATATTCTCATGAGTTGTAAACAGCATTGTATCAATATTACAGTGAAACCCTCTAATTAGGACTTCATTAACCTTTCCCCTCCCTCTCCTCTCTCCTTCCTTCACCATCCCCCCCTCTCTCTCCCTCAGTTCAAACAGTTCATCTTCCATTACAGAGTACTGGGACGTGAGGTTGGGAGAGGTTTGGAGGAGAGCCAGAAATGTGTGTCTGTCTTGAGACAACATGATGGAGTAAATGAGGACTGCCAGCTTGGAGACAGGTCTAGCCACAGACTGACAGTTGTATAATGTATGTGATAACTGTAGGGTCACCTCTTATTCACCTGGCCTTCCATCCATCCTCCATGTAGACCTCTCTAATTAGAGCTGTGCCATAATGTATTATTGTTTCTGTAATGTAATTATTGTTTGAGTATTTCCGGTTGTATGCTATGTATGTGTATGCGTGCATCAGAGGGATTATTGTGCTCTTCTGTGAACCTTGCCTTTTGCTCGCGCCTACTCGTACATGGTGGCAGCGGCGTGATGGCTGCAAATGTTGCTCTCAAACCCCCTGGGAAGTTTGACTTCAAGTGTCCCGACGCATGGCCTAAATGGAAGCGCCGTTTTCAGCAGTACATTGCAGCCACTGGGCTAGACAAAGAAGAGGACGCCCGGAAAATCAGTACGCTGCTCTACTGTCTAGGGGAAGAAAGTGATGACGTGCTTACCTCCACGAACATATCCGAAGAAGATCGGAAAAAGTACAACGCTGTTGTGGCGAAATTCGACTCGTTCTTTAACGTCAGGAGGAACATTATATACGAACGTGCCCGCTTTAATCGCAGAGACCAACTTGAAGGAGAAAGCGCAGAACAGTACATAACGTGTCTATACAGCCTGGTCGAGACGTGTGAATACGGAAAATTTAAAGAAGAGATGTTACGGGACAGGCTCGTTGTAGGCATGAGATGCGGCGATGTCACAAAAGCTCCAGATGGATGCTGAACTTCCCTAGAGAAGGTGAAAAAAGCCATTCGCCAGAAAGAGGCCGTGTATGAACAGCAGCGAGAGCTGCAGGGAGACGTCAAGACTAAAGAACCCATAGTAGTTGACGAGATTAGACATACCACACATAGGAGCCGAAAACCGAAGGGCAGAACTAGCTACACGTCACCACCTAAGAAAGGTGGAGCCAGTTTACACAGTAACAACCGACCTTGCATGCGGTGTGGGAAAGCTAGACACCCTACGCCTGATAGATGCCCTGCAAGGAGTGTCACCTGTCACAAATGTAAAAGAAAAGGACACTACGCATCCCAATGTCTCTCAAAGACAGTGGCAGTAGCAACACGAGAGGTGGAAGTAGATACAGAGGAAGAGGTCTTCATGGGTACAGTGACTTCCAACAAAGAGACTGCCTGGTCAATCAATATCCAACTCGAAGGGAAAGAGATCTCATTCAAAATGGACACAGGAGCTGAGGTCACCGTGATTTCCAATGAAGTGTACCACACCTTGAAGACAAGAGAGTTAGAGAAGCCCTCCAAAGTCCTATATGGACCAGCCCGTCAACCTCTCGATGTGCTGGAACAATTCTCAGGCGAATTGATGTATGGAGAACGCTCTCATACAGAGAACATTTTCGTAGTTCAAGACCTTCACAACAACCTGCTTGGACTAACAGCTATTTCAGCCCTCCATCTCATCCAGAGAGTTGACACAGCACACCTAGAACCTGCCAATATCATAGAGCGATTCCCTAGGGTCTTCACAGGACTCGGAACCCTCGGAGGAGACTACACCATTAGATTGAAGGAGGATGCACACCCGTTTTCTCTGTATACACCACGGAGAATACCCTTCTCTCTATGCAGTCAGGTACAGGACGAACTTAACAGAATGGAATCCATGGGTGTGATTTCGAAAGTACAAGACCCCACCCCCTGGTGTGCTGGTATGGTGGTGGTGATGAAGAAGTCAGGAGCAGTGAGAATTTGCGTCGATTTGAAACCACTTAATGAAAGCGTGTTACGAGAATTGCACCCAATCCCTCGAGTGGATGAAGCATTAGCCCAACTCGCTGGAGCTACTGTGTTCAACCAAACTTGACGCAAACAGCGGGTTCTGGCAAATCCCACTGTCGCCAGAATCTCGCCCACTTACAACTTTCATCACGCAGGTATCACTTCAACAAACTCCCCTTTGGCATCTCCAGTGCCCCGGAGCTTTTTCAGAGAAGGATGAACTCCATCCTAGAGGGCCTAGAAGGAGTCATTTGCCTAATCGACGACGTTCTGTTTGTTGGCAAAGACGTGACTGAACATGATACTAGACTGATGTGAGTTTTGGAGAGATTGGAGACTGTTGGAGTTACACTCAACCGAAGAAAGTGTTCCTTTAGACAATCGTCAGTGAAATTCCTGGGTCATCTAATTGGTCCAGACGGGGTCCGAGCTGATCTGGAGAAGACCAGTGCTGTCTGTGACATGGAGACACCACAATCTGTATCAGATCTGAGGAGGTTCCTGGGAATGGTCAACCAGCTTGGGAAGTTTTCCCCACGAATCTCAGAGTTAACCCAACCATTACGAGAACTTCTCAGTACCAAACGAGCATGGCTATGGGGACCGGAACAAGAACAATCGTTCTGTCGGATCAAGGAGGAACTGTCACAGCCTACGGTCCTAGCATTGTACGATCCTCAGGCCAAGCTCAAAATATCAGCCGATGCCTCTTCTTTTGGATTAGGAGCAGTGCTCTGTCAGCAAGACGGAGATAAGTGGAGACCTGTGGCTTTTGCATCTAGATCCATGTCCGAAACGGAGAGGAGGTATGCCCAGATTGAGAAAGAGGCGTTAGCCGTGACTTGGGCCTGCGGAAAGTTCACTGATTACATCCTGGGACGGAAGTTTCTAATCGAATCCGATCATAAACCACTCATACCACTTCTGAACACTAAGCAACTGGACAATATGCCTCCGTGAATTTTGAGATTTCGATTACGCCTAGCAAGATACGACTACATCGTACAACACGTTCCAGGAAAGAACCTCTACACGGCAGATACTTTGTCTCGAGCACCAGTGTCTGGAAATGACGACAGCTCCAAGAGGAGGTGGAAGCATATGTGGATAGCAATGTACAGTGCTCTCTTCCAATTACAGAAGGACGTCTGAACTCATATAGACGTGCTCAGGAACAAGATCCAGTGTGCCAACAGGTTACTGAATATTGTAAAAGCGGATGGCCAAGAAAGGACTAGTGACACTGGAGATGGCACCCTATTGGAAAGTTCGAGCTTCGTTAACCGTGTGTAACCAGTTGTTGATGTATGATCACCGAATAGTTGTTCCCAAATCCCTACAGGAGGAGACGAAGCAGAAGATTCACGCAGGTCATCAAGGGATTGAAAAATGTAGAGCAAGAGTCACTTCATCTGTCTGGTGGCCAGGTGTGAGCCAGCAGATTGCACAGACTGTACAGCAGTGTAGTGAGTGTGCTAAGAATTTTACCCCTCACAAGGAACCATTGATGACTTCACAATTGCCGGAGTACCCGTGGCAGACAGTAGGGACTGATTTATTTGAGATTGATGGAACTCTATCTACTCATTGTCGATTATTTTTCGAGATACCCTGAAGTGATACCGTTGACTAGTACAACGTCCGCTGCAGTTATCAGAACACTTAAGTCAGTGTTTTCTCGGCATGGAATCCCCGAAACTGTTCGTAGTGACAACGGGCCGCAGTACTCTTCTAAAGAATTTGCCCAGTTTGCGAGCTCATATGAATTCAACCACATAACCAGTAGTCCCAGATTTCCCCAGAGCAACGGCCAAGCTGAGCGCATGGTACAGATTGTGAAAAGATTGCTGAAGAGGTCAGGAGATCCCTATCTGGCTTTGTTGAGTTACCGTGCGACACCTTTGCCCTGGTGTGATCTCAGTCCAGCACAGCTAAGCATGGGGAGGAGGATCCGAACACCTATCCTGCAGACTAATAAACTACTGGTGCCAGAGTGGACTTACCTGAGAACGTTTAGAGAGAAAGAGAAACTCTTCAAGCAATCTCAGAAAAGGTATTTTGATAGACGACACCGTGTTCGAGAACTAACACCCATTCCAGACGACACTGAAGTATGGGTAACTTCTGAAGAGCGTCCTATTCAAGGAAGATCAAGAGTAATCACTTCTACAGAGACTCCAAGATCACATGTGGTCAGTACCCCTTCAGGACTGTTACATCGAAACAGGAGCCATTTAAATGTAGTCCCAGAACCTCAACATGAGGAAACTCATACGATATCATCCCCCAAGGTGATCATGACAAGGTCAAGAACAGGAACTGAAATAAGAGCGCCAGAGAGACTGGCTTGTAGGGGAGATGTGCCATAATGTATTATTGTTTCTGTAATGTATTTATTGTTTGAGTATTTCCGGTTGTATGCATATATATATGTATGTGTATGTGTGCATCAGAGAGATTATTGTGCTGTTCTGTGAACCTTGCCTGTTGCTCGTGCCTACTCGTACAAGTGCCTCCGAAATGAGGTCACCTCAGGCTACTTTCCTGTGGCCCACTAGTGGGGTACTACTCATGTAACTGGATTGAGATTACGTCATTCCTGAAATACAAGTGTGCAGCCCACTTAATTGCTTACTAAGGGCCTAGATCAGCGGCTCCTGTGACATCTCTAGGTAGGATGGGCTATGTTGGGGCTAAGGCTATGGTTTCGGTGAGGCATGCTTATATTGAATGACGTAATACCAATACCACACCTACCAGTTACATGAAGAAGCTACCCACTAGTGTCTGAATTAGAGAGGTCCCATCACTTTTGAATACATGTATGGGACATGTGTCTATGGAGTATGGCTTGTTGATGATTGTGATATTGATTGTAATGTGGGATTTGTATTAGGTGGTCTATTGGAGAATTTGGAGTGTGTTGTTGAGAGACATAGTGAGGTGGAGTTGAGGGGAGTGGCCACGTCATCTACAATGTAGTGATTAGTGTTATGGTGTTATTGGCAGGTACGTGGAGGAAGGGAAAGGTTAAAGGAGGGAGATATAGATGGTGGGTTGGTATGGATACTATTGATTGTGTGAATGCTTCAACATCGTGGTCAAATCCACACAGTCAATGGAGCTGGAAAATTAAATGTGTGCTTACACAGGATGATGGAACACATATTTAGTATGTGCACATAACGATGCATAGACACAGGAAAATTGTATAACTAGTTGGGCTCACTTTGCTTGTGTCAATCATGTGCTTGCCTATAAATAGTGAACCTCCTCCCTCCCTTCCTCCCTCCTTTCTCACTCCCTTCCTCCCTCCTTTCTCCCTCCCTCCTCTGCTCCTTCTCTCAAGTAGATACTGCATACATCCAGTATGGAAGGTGAATATAGTGTGGCCACTGATCACATGACTGTCGCATGACTTACGTGCCTCATACAATGGATCAACATCATTAATTGACACTCAACTACTGTATACATGTATCTTCCACATCAGACTATAGTTTAGTTATTTCTCTCTATATACTTAGTCAATTTTGTTTTTACTATTAAGTCACTACATATTGTTGTGGACAAATTGACTTTCCGCTATGGCTTAAGCACGTTCTTACTTCGCATGCTCTTAGTTAGTGGGAGTACCTGAAAGAGTGATGTTGGGAGCGGTGCCTGTAGCGTAACCCTCAGACGAGGAAGTGAATAGGCTGGGCCTAGAGTGTGAGCCTGCTCCGCAACCACAACATACTCTGCTTTCATCGCCGAAAAAACGGCTCCCACTGTAGGACTCGAACCTACGTTCAACCGTTTGCCGGACGGAACGCATAACCACTCTGCCAAGGGGGAGGCCTGAGGGATTTACGGTTCAAATCCTATAGAGTATGCTGTGGTGATCGAAACAAGTCGATAACTTATAAGCGGCAGGATAGAAATAATCGGGAAGTGAATAGGCTGGGCCTAGAGTGTGAGCCTGCTCCGCAACCACAACATACTCTGCTTTCATCGCCGAAAAAACGGCTCCCACTGTAGGACTCGAACCTACGTTCAACCGTTTGCCGGACGGAACGCATAACCACTCTGCCAAGGGGGAGGCCTGAGGGATTTACGGTTCAAATCCTATAGAGTATGCTGTGGTGATCGAAAAAAAATCGAACTACCCTGTGCTGTAAGTTTTACTAGGTTTAGCCTGTCGACTTAGGCCGTCCCCTTTTGCTTTTACTGCCCGTCCCATCGCGCGTCGTGTGAGTGGTGCATGGTGGACAGTATTCGCTAGTGAATACTGTCCCCCCACCATAAAGTTACCACGTTTGGTATCTTCGAAGGCTTTCAGAGCTTTCTACGATGGGGGACATTATTCACTGAGGGGGGACATTATTCACTTATAGTGAATAATGTCCGGGGGGACCATATTCACTAGTGAATAATGTCCGGGGGGACAGTATTCACGGGGGAACAGTATTCACTCCGACAACGGTATAAATGTCACGCAGTTCCGTTTTACTTACGTATGATGGGACTAGAACCACCTGGTGTCATACTGAGTGATGAGAAACAAGTAGATCTAATGCCATTATAGTGCAGTGGCGTAACTACCATTTGGGCAGGTGGGGCGGTCTCCCCACCTACTTTTCGGCGGATAAATTGCGCAAGAATTAGATAGGAAGGCCAACAATAGCAATTGCTAACCGATTTGCGAACAACGACCACATCCTAATTTTTAGGGAACATTTTTTGTTCACAGACTACCGCATCATGCGCATTGTTGTAACTTGTAATTGTACATAGAGCAGATACATGGCAAAGCTTTGTCATTCCTTTGTAGCTATTAGTAGATCTAGTACGAAGAGCCTTCCGTGTAAGATCGATCGATCTTTCCACGCGTAGACCAAACGCGCAAATAAGGAACGTATACTCCTGTTATCGTTTGTTCGTTTGTTATAGATAGCTGTCTATACGGAAGTACAATCAGGAACTGTAAAGGACTAGTGTCATCTGACACGTCACAATTTCCTCGACAATTTCGGATGGTCAAATCATAACTGCTGTTCTGTATATCCTTTTCTAATAGGCGAATCAGAAGACCTCGCCCCATGCAACGATATTTACTGGATACTATGCCTCGAGCAACTGCTATCAAAGGTGTACAGCTCCGGATCCGAATATTAATATGGTGATCAAGGTATGTCGCAAAATATTTCTGTTGCTACCCAGCCCAGCAGTCCAGCAGTCAGTCAGTGCTCACTGAAGAGTAGCTATGGGATGTGCAGTCACAGAGGAGAGATATAAAGAGCTGATCAACTACATTCGTGGTTGCTACATCAACCCGTCTTTGCAAATCAGAAACGTGGACTTAGCTTTCCAAATGCATGCACATGAGTATTGTGTGACTGTTTTCTCACTTGATCGCTTTTTTATTGACTGATACGTAGATCTACTACATCATTTCTTACTCGAAATACTTGCCTAGAGCCATGTAGATCTACCTGGGCTATCATCGTCAAACCCTGGCTGAAGTCACTCTACCTTATCATAGCGCTATGCCATGCATCTTTGCTCTTCCAGAAATCTATAGTAATAGGGTAGAGTGCTACACAGCCCACTGGACACGATGATTGAAGTGGCATGTAACTACTAGCCTTAGGGGATAAAATATCCTGACCACGGATATCCTAGGAAAAAATATCCGGCCGGATAGAATATTCTATCCGGCCGGATATAAAATCGGAGGGATAAAATATACCGCGACACCGGTAATCTTTTTCAGAGAGACGAATTTTTACTGCGCTATTCCCTTTGGCGCTGCATTGGATTATCACAGGGAGGCGTGGTCAGTGCAAGATGGCCACCTGGTATAGTAGAGCAAAATCGCGGTAGGACCCGACCTAAGGACCCACGCCTAAGGTGCGCTTTTCCCCTAAGGGCACGCGCGCTCTCCGTCATTTTTTGCATGCTACTGAGTAGTACTGTAAGGTATCTTTTCTTTTCATAATGTGGAATAATAATATTTAGTTAAAGCCACGAACTAGATGTGGAGCATTCAGTGTCGAAGACCCGGTCATAACGGTACGTGAGATGTCACACATGCAGTTGTCACATAAATACACTTTCCAGCTATCTACCATTACCAGTCATTATAGTCAATTGGCAGTAATGACGATTAGAGATGGAAAGAGCATGCAGTAATTTTACTCAGGGTTTCAATGTAACTTTGAAGAAGATAAAGGCAGTTTTACTTGACAATGCACCACATAAAATATAAAATAAAGACTCAACTGTATAGCCTTCAATCCACTTCTATCATGTACATCAGTAAAACACCCACCCTTGGTATTACCTATTCAATAGCAATCAAGTTCTGATCACAACAGCATTGTAATAGGATATATAATAGGATTTCAAACATAAATCACTCAGACTTCCAGGTAAAATAGTAACATGTTTGCATATAAAAGGTACATGAAGAATTAACAATGAGGAATTATCCTTAAATGATGCTTTAGAGTACTCTAAAAGTGCATTGAAGAATATGAGTTACCTCAAATCCATATTCCAAGTACTTTGGGTCCCTGATTGAATGAAACCAAATCCTCTACATCTAAGACAATCAATATGCAACTCACCCATGTACTAACTGGTGAATCTAAAACATGTTTACCTATTAATTGACAATATTGAAAGGTGCACGATTATATGATGTAGAGCATTTAGTTTAATGTGAGGAATTCAATTAAGGACCGTGAATACTCGGAATGCGGATTTGAGGTACCTTGTCTTCATATATGCACATTTAATCCACTGAGTATTGTGCCTGATAATCACATTTTTTATAACTCAATCAATAAGCATAATTTGACCCAAGGACCCACACTTGAAGTTCAAATATAGTAACTAAATGCATTGAAACTCTGTTTTGAGATTCACCAGTTAGTGGGGAAGTTGCATACAGAGTTTCACTCTGCTACTCATTACAATAGATGTAGAGCATTTGGTTTAATGTCCAGCAATGTATTAAGGACCGAAAGTATTAACTTGAGGTATCTTATCTTCTTCAATGCACTTTACATGCATTGAGCAATGTGTCTGATAATCATATAATCAGCACCTTTCTTCTGTCAATCAATTATAATAATTTGACCAAAGGACCCACACCTACAGTTTGAATATAGTTTAATGCACTGAAACTCGGTTTTTAGATTCACTAGTTAGTGGGAAAGTAGCATAAAGAGTTTTACTACACTACTCATTACCATAGATTTAGAGCATTTGGTTTCATGTAAAGCATTGAAATAGGGACCCAAAGCAATTGGGATATGAATTTGAGGAACCTCATTTAACACACTTTCAATCCACTCTAAAGCATTGTGTCAGATGATCACAAAATCATGCAATTCACATCAGTTAATCAATAAGCAATTTATCCAAGGATCCACACCTACATTTCAAGTAATATTTATCTAGGTGCAGTAAAACTCTCATAATGCATTTAGTAAACAGCAGGTGTGGTGCCATAGCTCTATTATTGCATGTCTGCTGCTTGATCAAATGCTGAAAGGTGCATGATTATGTGGTCGTCATACACAATACTCAATGCTTTAGAGTGAACATAAAGTGCATTGAACTTTGGGTCCCTAATTGAATGCCTCACGTAAAACCAAATGCTCTACATCTATTGCAACGTGTAAGTCGAGTAAAACTCTGTATGCAACCTTCGACCACTAACTGGTGAATCTAAAACAGCGTTTCAGTAAAACTCTACTCGAACTGCAGGTAGTCAATTGGCAGTAATGACGATTAGAGATGGAAAGAGCATGCAGTAATTTTACTCAGGGTTTCAATGTAACTTTGAAGAAGATAAAGGCAGTTTTACTTGACAATGCACCACATAAAATATAAAATAAAGACTCAACTGTATAGCCTTCAATCCACTTCTATCATGTACATCAGTAAAACACCCACCCTTGGTATTACCTATTCAATAGCAATCAAGTTCTGATCACAACAGCATTGTAATAGGATATATAATAGGATTTCAAACATAAATCACTCAGACTTCCAGGTAAAATAGTTGGGTCCTTAAGTGAAATTATTATTTGTTTGATTATTGATTGACTGATGAAAGTGCATGACTATGTGGTCATCAGACACAATACTCGATGCTTTAAAGTGAATTTAAAGTGCATTGAAGAAGATGAGGTACCTCAAATCTGCTTTCTAAGTGCTTTGGGTCCCTAATGAAATGCTCTACATCTATTGTAAGGAGTAGTCAAGTGAAACTCTGTATGCAACTTACCCACTAACTGGTGAATCTGGAAACAGAGTTTTAATGCATTCAGTGAAACTATAATCAAACTGCAGGTGTGGGTCCTTAGGTCAAATTATTACACGTTTGCTTATTGATTGACTGATGAAAAGTGCATTATGTGGTCATCAGACACAATACTCAATGGTTTAGAGTGGATTTAATGTGCATTGAAGAAGATAAGGTACCTCATATCCACATTCCCGGTAGTTTTGGTCCCTAATGAAATGCTTCATATGTAACCAAATGCTCTACATCTGTTGTAAGCGATAGTCAATTGAAATTGTATATGCAACTTACCCACTAACTGCATGGTGAATCAAACAAACGGAGTTTTAATGCATTCAGTTAAACTATACTTGAACTGCAGGTGTGGGCCCTTGGGTCATATTATTCCATGTATACTTATTGATTGACTGCTGATGGTGCATGATTTTGTTGATACTACTCAATACTATAAATGTAGAGCATTTTGTTTCATATGAAACATTCCATTAGAAACCCAAAGTACTTGGAATGCAGATTTAAGGTAACTCATCTACTTTAATGAACATTAAATCCACTCTAAAGCATTGCATATTGTGTCTGATGACCACATAATAATGCACTTTTCAAGTCAATCAATAAGCAAACGTGGACTAATTTGACCCAAAGACCCACACCTGCAGTTCGATTATAGTTTCACTGAATGCATTGAAACTCTGTTTTCACTTGACTACTCATTACAATACATGTAGAGCATTTGGTTTCATGTGAAGCATTCAATTAGGGACCCAAAGCATTTAGAAAGCGGATTTAATAAGGTACCTTATCTTCTCCAATGCACTTTGAATCCACTCTAAAGCATCTAGTATTGTGTCTGATGACAACATAATAATGCACTTTCATCAGTCAATCAATAAGCTAACATGTAAATAATTTCACACGAAGACCCACACCTAGAGTTCGAACTAAATGCATTGAAACTGATTTTTTAGATTCACTAGTTAGTGATACAGAGTTTCGCTTCATATAGAGCATTTGGTTTCATGTGAAGCATTCAATTAAGAACCCAATGTACCTGGAATGCAGATTTGAGGCACCTCATCTTCTTCAATGCACTTTAAATCCGTTCTTAGACTAAAGCATTGAGTACTACGTCTTGAGTACTATGCACACCAGTCAATTAATAACCAAACATGCAGCTAAGAATTTGAGCCAAGAAACCACACCTTCAGTTTTAATATAGTTTACTAAAGCTATGAGAGATTCAAAGCACTCTGTTAAATGCAGGTGTGTGGATCGTCGGATAAAATTAATACATGTTTGCTTATTGATTGACTGATGATAATTGTGATGATCTGACACAGTACTCAATGTTTTAGAGTGAATTCAAAGTGAATTAAAGATGATGAGGTACCTCAAATCTGCATTCCAGGTAGTTTGGGTCCCTAATCGATTGCTTCATATGAAACAAAATGCTCTACATCTATTGTAATAGATAGTTAAGTGAAACTTATGCAACTTACCCACTAACTGGTGAATTAAAAGACAGAGTTTCAATGCATTCAGTTAAACTATACTCAAACTGCAGGTGTAGGTCCATGGGTCAAATTATTCAACGTTTGCTTATTGATGGACTGATGAGAGTGCATGATTGCAGTAGATGTACTGCAATTGGTTTTACATGAGGCATTGAATTATGGACCTAAAGTACTTGAAATACGGAGTTGAGGTATCTCATCTTTTTCAATGCCCTTATGTCTAATCTAAAGCATTAACTATTGTGTCTGACGACCACATAATCATGCACCTTTCAGCATTTGCAGACATGCAATAATAGAGCTATGGGACTACACCTGCTGTTTACTAAGTGCATTATGAGAGTATTACTGCACTTAGATAAATATTACTTGAAATGGAGGTGTGGGTCCTTGGATAAAATTAATAAATGTTTGCTTATTGATCAACTGATGAAAATTACATGATTTTGTAATCATTTGACACAATAATCAATGCTTTAGAGTGGATTTAAAGTGTGTTAAAGAAGATGAGATTCATTGCTTTGGTCCCTATTTCATTGTTCTACATGTGTGGTGGACTGATCATTCCTATACAATTAGTACATGCACAGACAGTATGTTTATCACCATTGACTCTCCTGTTGTGGTTCTATTAATGCATTCATCACTTTACCTCTTATCTATGTGGTTGTAAACATTCCTCCTAAAGGTATGGGTCCTTGGGTCAAATTATTATACGTTCACTTATTGATTGACAGAAGAAAGGTGCATGATTATATGATCATCAGACACAATATTCAATGCTTTAGAGTGGATTTAAAGTGCATTGAAGAAGATCAGATATCTCAAATTTGTAGTTTGGGTCCCTAATAGAATGCTTGACAAATGCTCTACATTTATGGTAATGAGTAGCAAAGGGAAACTCTGTGTGCAACTTCACCACTAACTGGTGAATCTAAAAACAGAGTTTCAATGCATTCTATATTTGAACTTCAGGTGTGGGTCCTTGAGTCAAATTATTATTATGTTTGTTTATTGACAAGGGCGTAACTAAGATTGAATCCTAGGCTTATTAATATTCATTAGCCTGCATACCCGCGCATGCGCGTACGACCGCTTCATCCACAGTTATGTAGCTGCTGCTTGCGCTGTCGCTCGCGGGTTGTTAGCCCTAGCCATACGCAGCTGACGCTTGCGCCTGCTCGCGGCTAGCCTAATAAATTATTCATAATGTAAAAAAGGGGAGGTAACTGCCTCCTCTGCCTCATGCTAGTTACGCCGCTTTGTACTATACAAGTTAACTTTACCTGGACCCTCGAATTATTTTTCACCCAATTTCAAAATAAAGAGTACCATTGTGTTCCTTGCGTTTTCAGGGGCGTAACTGAATCCTAGGGGAGGCTTATTAGATTAGTCTACATATCCGCGCATGCACGTACGACCGCTAGATGCGCCCGCGATCGCGCAGTACTGCGGTACGTGAACTCGCATGCCTGTGCTTTCATCGAGTGTATCTATCCAGCACGTTTTTACACGCCGATTACAAGACAAAAAAGCGACGGGGCAACGGTCTTAATGCTAGTTACGTACCTGATTCGGTCTCGGTGCTGCCTTATACTTCTTGTTTGCGCTCTCGCTTGAAGTTAGGGGGGTTGTTAGCCGTAGGCTACTGCATGCGCTCGCTCGCAGCTAAGCCTAATAAATTATTCATAAGGTCAAAAACAGGGGAGGCAACTGCCTCCTCTGCCTCATGCTAGTTACGCCCCTGATTGATTGACTTATGAAAAATGCATGATTATCAGGCACAATACTCAGTGATGAAAAACCTTATATATGGTTTTCAATCATAGCAATCCCTATATACACAGTATTACCGTACTGTGTGATACTATGCACGATCGTGCGACGGTGTTGGCAATGCGTCCCTCCGCCGATCGCGCGACGATCGCAATAGTGTCACTGCGACATGTCGGGAATGCCGCTGAGCGACATGTTGGCAATCGTCGGAGCGACGTTGCTTCATCGTTCGCGCGACGTCGCTCAGGCGAGATCGCATGGGCGTCGCTGCGATATGTCGGGATTCCCCCTCTTAGCCACCTTAATATAGGATATCTAAAAATCGAAAGTCTGGAATGGCCAGAAAACACTTAGCAAATCAGGTTATGAAGGCTGCATTCGCACTGATCGCCATAATGAAGAGATTAAATCATCCCCCAATTCCAGTTATGCTTAAACTCTATGAATCAATGATAAAACCAATAATGTGTTATGGATCTGAAATATGGGGATTCAAAGAGGATAAAGAACTGGAGAGAATAGAGTTATGGTTTCTAAGATCCATTCTCCATCTTCCTAACTCAGTTGTAGGTATGGCAGTTCGTGGAGAGCTGGGTCAATTACCTCTTTACCTATGGTGGAAACAGAATACTAAATTATTAGAACAGACTGTGTGTGTGGGATATCCCCCCAATACTACGTGACGCAGCATGTCTCTCACTGCTCAATGCAAAATGTGGAAAACAAAGTTGGGTTAAGAATGTAATGAATATCTTTGACTGGGCTGGTTATTCATTGCGTTTTTCTGAGATCAGTGGGTGTGATCATGAGCTCAGGAATTTGCTAATGTGTTCCTTCAGGGACCAATTCCTACAAACATGGACTAACTCCCTGCAGAGGCATCACAGTATGAAAGGTCCAGGAGGTAATAAGCTAAGAACCTACGGATTATTCAAACATGTCTTTGAACTAGAGCCATATCTCTCCAATGTTTGAACCACTGCATTAAGGGTGGCTCTCACAAGACTACGAATTGGCTCTCATTCATTGGCGATTGAGGTGGGTTGATATCATAGGCCATCACCACTCCCAGTTGAAGAACGCCTCTGCAGTTGTTGCCAAACAATAGAGGATGAGCTTCATTTTTTATGCATATGTCTCAAGTATTCTGATTTGAGACAAGATCTAGAGTCTGCAGTACGACAATATTACCCAGGATATGCAGTTTTTAGCACAGACCAGAAGTTTTTTTTCCTATTACAGTCATCACATCCACAAGTTAACAACTCAGTAGCATTATTTGTTTATAAATCCTTTAAATACAGACTTAATGACTGATAAGCTGGCTTATAGTGGTCTATAAAAAAAAATAAAATTTACATAGAGAAAGCCCGCGCCAGCAGCACGACTAGGTGGGCTCGTTCCGCTCGCCAATAAAGTGATCTCTTCTCAGGAGCATTACTAGCTCCTGTGCTCCATTACATAGATGTCGCCATGATATAGAAGTACCTTAAGGTTACTATTAATTGCTGTTACTAATTTTAGCGTTTTTGAAAGGAGAGTTTTAGTCTCGCGGCCTCAGGGTCCAGGGTTGGGGGTGCAGCGGTCGAGGGCGCTGAGTGGTATTGACCCCACTAGCACTAATACACAGATCCCGAGGCCTGGCCACGAGGCCTTCTCATCCGGGCTCCGGTTGGAAGTGGTCTTTGGTGAGCCTTCCGACGAAATACGTCTTTCGTTTGTCGTTTGAGAGTTTTGTGTTCTATTTAAGCGAATTTTCGTTGCCGTATGAATATTTTGAGGCTACTGGGTTGAAAGCGTTACAGAGGAGTGGTAGGTCATTGATAGTTAGTTTCTTCAGAGATACCTTAAGGTTACTTTATTGGCGAGCGGAACGAGCCCACCTTAAATAGAACACAAAACTCGATCTCAAACGGCAAACGAAAGACGTATTTCGTCGGAAGGCTCACCAAAGACCACTTCCAAACCGGAGCGCGGATGAGAAGGCCTCGTGGCCACGCCTCGGGATCTGTGTATTAGTGCTAGTGGGGTCAATACCACTCAGCGCCCTCGACTGCTGCACCCCCAACCCTGGACCCTGAGGCCGCGAGACTCTAGCTACTACTAGCAATCGATGATTGCCACATAATGCTGTTTTGTATAGACTTAATGTGTAGTGAAGATAAAAAATCGCTAAAATTAGTGTTCGCCAAAAACTCTCCGTTCAAAAACGCTAAAATTAGTAACCGCAATTAATAGTAACCTTAAGGTACGTGAGATCATTTCAGAGAGATTGAAACAAGACTCATCTCTCACATGGCATGACATAGTCAGCTCTGAGATCTCCATCAGTAAATTATCCTGATCTTGTCAGACGCATTCAGTCTTGGTAAATGACAGGTCAGATACCAGTTAGGGGGCCACCACATGGGAAGAATTCCCAGCCCTTTGCACTAATGAGGGGGGGACCAGTGGATATCGGACTTCCAAGTATGGCTGCTTTGGGAAGTCCCTACATGTATCTTCCTCACCACACGACACTGTAACAGACTGTACATCACAACACATTATCTCTATCCCACTACCCATACACAGAGTAGCAGTGTCACTGCCTATCACAGGTCACCAATGGACACCTTTGTCCACTATGTCAAGAGTACATACAAGCAATGTAAAATTGATGTTTTGAAATGGCACTCCTTCAAAGATATACATTAATCTGGCTGGTATTGATTGGGAAAGTGTAGTGAGTAAAGAGGAAGCAGATGAGTACACAAGGGCTATGGTAAAGGATGGTAATGTTGATGTCATAATGAAGAAAAAGACAAATATTGGTTTTGATGATATTGTCCGAGAGTTGCCACCATTAACTGCTCTCAAAAAGGTTGTACTAATGGAGGGTGCTCCAGGTGTGGGGAAGTCCATATTTGCATGGGAGTTCTGTAGGAGGTGGGAGAGAGGAGAAATTGCTCAGCAGTATCAGTTAGTGCTGCTCCTCAGACTAAGAGATGGGAGAATAAATAGAGCCAAGAGCCTGAGGGATCTCATCTATCACTCCTCAGAGAGTGTGTGTCAGTCTTCAAATGACTCAACTCTACATTTCTGATATTTCACATGTCCACGCAGATGACGCAGTAGTAAGAATCGAGTTAAAGATTCATAGAGTTCAGTTAGAGTTGTTGGTAGAACCCACTTGCTCTTCATGCTCTCTCTGTATATACTAACAACTATGGCTGCATAAAAGGAATGTACATGCATGCTTTTATCTGTGGATATTTACCAATGTATGCCATTACATCATCAATATTCTTCTTTGCTTCTTCACTAACTTCATCTGGACTTCCTACACTCTGGTCAATGGCACTGGCTGTCTTCTTACCCACTCCTGTAAACACACTTGTCACATACTTTGTGATGTTCTCCTCTGTGAACCCCAATATTTCTATGTGGAGGAATATCCTGTGCTTAATATCTACTAGTAAAGCACCAGTTGCCCAGGGTTGACTAGTAATCATTATGGTAGCATGCAGTAACAGCTGGCCAAGAATGAGCTCTAAGAAATGGAGTTCTCCTTTCGTTCAGTCAGGAGGTTCATCAAATCCCTCTAAGATTAGTAGAGTGTTAACACCAAAAGTTAATTCTAATTCTTCGACAACAGACCTGCCTGGAGAGGTTTATGGTCAATTTCTTGACATCAGCAAGATAGCTTATAATGGAATATGTGCTGAATCTGAAAGTGTAGCTACAATTAATATTCCATGACATATCTGATGGTTTTGAATCACTTGGTCTCATGCAGTCTGTTTCTCAGCTATTTATGGATGGACAGAAGATATCTCACAACTTCCTCCATCTGACATTTCAAGAATTTGTAGCTGCTTTCTTTATCTCTACCATGTTACCAGAAGAGCAACCGAAACACTTTCGGAGACATGAGGATGGTAGATTGAGAGTAGTGCTGAGGTTTCTTGCTGGACTTACAAAACTAAATAAAGTAACTCCGGATCAATTGAGAAGTTTACTACAGTAGAGCAAAGTGATGAGTGCCGGACTCCATATTGCAATTCAATGAGGCCTGATGTATATGTTAGTGCACATCATACCAACTGGCTGTTTGAAGCACAGAACAATGAGGTACTCCATTCATTATTCCAAAACCACACAGCAAGCTTTACCTTCACAAAAGGAATGCTTCCATTGGAATATTATTCTGTTGGTTATTGCATTGCACACAGTAATAGCAAGTGGTCATTGACATTTGATGAAGATACAGATGAAGAGAAACTACACATGCTTGTGAATGGAGCTAAAACTGGTAATTGTGACTACAGAGTAGCATTGAAGGCTACATCAATGACACCAGAAAAGGTGAATATTTTCGTGAATGACTTTATTTCTCGTGTCGTCGAATTCTATTATTTAAAATTCCTGAGAGTTGTAATTCTCTATCCCTACTACTCCTTTCTACACTACTGAACTCACTGGTAGTACACAATTTGTTATCTGAGTCCTCCAGTCCCTCCAGTGACATGACGGAGTGGCACTCACTTCACCATCTCTTGAAATAATCACGAGGAGGTGCAGAGGAGAGAAGAAGGAAGGGACAGTAAGAGGGTCCTAATTAGAGGGGTCCCCTGTAATATTCATACCAACAAGTGAACAGGAACTATATGGAGGTGTCCTAATTAGTGATGTCCTGATTTCAGGGGGTACAGATACACATATGGGAATTAGGACAACACACCCTGTCCTGTTCATCAACATGTCAACTTCAGGGAGTCCTCATTGGATACTTCTACTGTATACAGTGGAACCTCCCAGGAAAGGACAGTTTGGGAACGGCACTTTTGTCCTTTCTTCGGAGGTTGTCCTTATCTCGGAGGTTCATGAATTTTATAACTTTTTATATAACAGGATGGAATATAAGTAATGTAGTGAAGTTTGTGCATGAGTTAGTGTGTAAAATAGTCAAGTAAAGGTGTCTGTCTTGCTAATTGATGTGTAATATTGACAATTGTCTGGCCAATACACACTTCTTCCGTGTCTTTTGACTGAAAGAAACTTGGACACATACATTTTCTAAAGCAAGTACTGCTTCATTGCGAGGTTTCGCTGTATACACAATGAATTTACTGACGTTGTGCTCGTACATAACGCCGTACTGCGCAAGCGCAACTTAGCAATTTAGGGGAGTGGCTTCCGAATGTCCGCTATTTAGAGGATGGTGGAGCGCCGTTCGGTGCAAAGATATTGTCCGCTGTCCGGAGGCGTCCGCTTCTCGGAGGTTGCTAATGTATTACAGCTATGGTATTTTCAATCCGTAACATGGCAAGTGTCCGTTGTCCGGTCCCCGGTTCCACTGTATACACACACCATGCCCGTACCCAGGGGGGGTTCGGAGGGTTCGGACGAACCCCCCCCCCGCAACAGGTAAAGGTCCGCTTTTACATTCGCTCGTCGTAGTATATCACACTCGCACACTCCATGGGATCCACGCATGACCACACCTTCTCTAATCGCGCAATTGTGTAAAACACGCGACCACGTGAGCGTAGCATATTACTAGTAGAAATGCTTTAGCATTTTTGGCGAGCGGGAGCGACCCAACTGAGCTGCACACGTGTAGCTTTCATTGCTGATTAGCTGACATGCAGCTGAAACACCCCCTAGGAGAGGGAGGCTCGTCTGCTTCAACTTAGAGTTAATTAATTAATCAGCAGCAGCGACGAAGCACCAGGCGTCTCCACTGCTCTTGCCTGTCGTCCTCTTTCAAAAGGCCTGGGAACGAGGCTAGGAGACTCCCTGCCCTGTGATGTTCGTACTGCATGCCGCGCCGGTATTCGAGCACAGAGTCGAGAAAGGCATGTCAGTCCTGGCCTGAAGCAAGACACCACCTCCTGCGAGTTCTGTTGTAAGCAATGGCGGTGTATTCTCTGTTGAGGTACCGCCGAGTAGTGCGTTGCTGTACTGGAACTACTGCCAGACAATGAGACACTTCACCGTGCAGTGCGTCCGCAAAATTAGAAGCGCGTATAACATTACGGTATGTACAGTGCGAGTCACATATATATATATATATAGAAAAATCGGCCCGTTCACACGACTAGGTTGGCTCGCTCCCGCTCGCCAATTATAAATCGTGCGTTATACATCTCATCAATGGCGTGTCTAGTCGGGTTTCTAAGGTTTCCAGAAACTAGTTAGAATCGGGGGCTAGGGCTTCTAGCTAGGTGTATCAAGCGTTCCTTAAACTCCCGTTGTAGATAAATCTATAGACTTCGAGTCGCATCACTAGCACTACACGATCGGTCACAAAACTAAGTGGGCGGAGCATACATACAACGTGGACACGTGTATTAGTCTACGTCGCTATTATTATAGCAGATCTGACGGAGATGAGCCACGTCGTATGAAGTTATGTAACATTTTGGATTCATAATGCCTTTACAAGTCAGAATGTGTTGTATATTGTTCTGTGAATATGCATAATATATTTTTTCCCGTATGCTGTTCATCATGCCTGAAAATGCACTAGAAGTGGTCTCAGAGCATCTAAAAATCAAAATTTTCCTGGGGGAGCATGCCCCCACACCCCCCTAGGTTTGCACATGCATAACTAGAAACTACTCAAAAATATCTCTAGAATCGCCCATGATTATAGTTTATGCACAGCTACAATCATACATGTACTAGGTGCTACTGCTAAAGACATTCACTTTAAAATCACCTGTAGGAGTCCATATTGCAAAAAGAACCCCCCCCCATAAAAATCCTGGGAACGACCCTGCACACAGTATACCTACCTACCTCAATGACCTCAATGGAGATGCTATTGGATACAAAACCCATTTCTCTGTGTTCTTTGTACTCATGAAGGGAGAATTGGACTTTCTTCTCAAATGCCCATTTCAGTACAAGGTCAGTTTTAGTTTGACACATTTCAAGAATGTATACAGCTCTTCATCTGTCAAGAATTGTGTTAAAATGTCAGCTGCAAATCATTGTTCCCTTGTGTTGTCTCTTTACCTCATCTCCTACCTTCCTTCTCTCTTCTCCCTCCATTCTTCCTCATGCTCTCTCCATCTTCATATGCATTCATTCATCTTCATCACTTCTCTCCCCCCTCCCTCCATCCCTCTCTCTCCCTCTCTCTCATATGTCTGTGGCCATGATTGTTGTATTGTTAACTGGTTAGTATTTCATTTGTTATATTGTGTGAGAACATTTCCAAATCTTTAAGATTGGGACACAGACTGTGTGTGAACATATTATTAATTTTTCATTCAACAAATGTTGTTTTCCCCACAGGTGGCTACCTCCAAGCCCCTCCCCCAGAGTACCCCACAGAAATCTAGGAGACTGTGAGGACTGGAGTTGTCGATAGTGGTCAGGAGTGACACTATAGTCTGAAGTACACTGCAAGTCAAGAGCAGAGCTGCTAAGTAGAACATTGGAATAGACTATAGAGGCAGTGAATAGATTTAGCCTAGCTGAAAGGCTAACTACAAGTGCCAAAACATTCCATTTTAGACACGCCGTTTAAGCAAGAGTATATAAAGAGGAGAAGAATTTTTGAACTGTGTATAGCCGCATACAAACACTGTGTGCAAAGTAACGTAACTTCCTGTGAGATTAAACACTCATTAAGCGCACGCGGATAGAAACAAATTGGTGAGAATGACAAATGTCTACTGTCTGCCTTTCATTTTCCGAAACGATTTGTTACGTCTTCCATGAGAGCTGCTTTACCGCTCAAGAAGCATAAGGTGAACCTGCACGTTCCCTCGACGTGACAATCAAAGTATAACGGCAGATTACGGTTATTTTTACGATACTCTATCGCGTGCATGTCACGTTACTTTACACACAATGTTTGCAGTGGCGGATCCAGGGGGAGTCTGTGGGTTTCATGGACCCCCCCCTGTGAAGTGCTACCTTAGTTCTATCCAGTGTGCGTATGATTCTACTTACACAGAGCCACACAGAACCTCAATAACCGATCTAGCTGTATTCGCGCATTCACAATCACACTGCAATATGTAGCATATGCGTCCTCATATTAAA
Source organism: Theonella swinhoei (assembly GCA_963970385.1). Classification (NCBI taxonomy): domain Eukaryota; kingdom Metazoa; phylum Porifera; class Demospongiae; order Tetractinellida; family Theonellidae; genus Theonella; species Theonella swinhoei. The sequence continues at coordinate 4,874,872 of OZ019949.1, read as the reverse complement.
CCTTCGGCGCGCATGCGCAGCGAGGTTGTTCGCTACAACGCATTTCGAACGGTTCCGCATCGTAAACAACCGTGAAGGAAGATAGCATATGAAAGTGGTTCCCATCTTAGAATCCCCTCCACAAAATCCTAGATCCTCCACTGGTTTGTATGCGACCATGCGCAGTTCAACACTCCTCTCTTTATTTACTCTTGGTGTAAGGAACAGCTGATCAAAGGTTTCCAGCGTTTTCAGCAACTTCCTGTGGGGTCTTCTTGAGGCCTTCAACCTAAATAGAATTTAATATGATTCTATTAAATCAACATCCAAAAACTAGTTGCTTAGCTCTCCGTGTGAGAACACAGGAGGCTCTGCTAAGTTGACTATTTTATACATGGATTTCCAATGTAATCATTTTGTCGACATCAGCAATTTATGCAATCACGTGATGCTGTCTGGCAATACATATACCATAGATCTATATATAGCGATTACGTGGTTTCATTTGAATGTACGTGTATAGTACATACACGTAAACAGACATGCTATACACATCAATGTACTAACAAAAATGTTGATGTATCATAGCGTGTCTACATCCCAATCTTGTATCTGTTCAATGCAATCTCTATATTACACTTCAAATTTCCTAATTTTTTATTTACTTATATATTAAAAACACCCAAATATTTCCTGACAACGGACAGGGAGAACTACACCAACTGATCCAGCTCCATAGAAAAGTTACCCTGAATAATAGACGGTGTGCGTGGGGCTAGCCCTAACCACACCCAATAACTGCCGCCGCCATCTAATTGTGTGCAAGCGAAGCAAATTACAGCATTAAATAGAATCCTGTCTCACTCCGCTGGCATTAAATAGAATCCCGTTTCACTCCGCTGGCATTAAATAGAATCCTGTTTCATTCCGCTGGCATTAAATAGAATCCTGTTTCACTCCGCTGGCATTCATCTAGTAAAATTATAGCTATAAATTTTCTCTGTCCACTAAAGATTGGATGTACTCACATAGCCTTGAGATATATTTAAGCAGCCCATATAGCCTATAGCCAGCAATTAACGTGAAATATGAGATTTCAACAATAATTCCCCAATAAAGGACACCACCAGAATAACTGACAGTAGGCCTTGCACCAAAGTGTCTGTTATTCACTGTACCTTGATAGCCAGACTCCTCCAGTTCAGGCAGAGCTAGTAGGACAGGAAGACCAGACACCTACAGAGGAGGGAGGGAGAGATAACCATTTAACGATAATTGAATATGACTGATGTGGTATCCAGACAGCAGTTTACGGAGGTCAGTGAAATAATAGTCTAGTACACACACTTACCTTGGGATATCAAACACTATGTAAGACACAGGAAGAGAAATGAGGGTATTGTTATCATAGACCATTCCAGAGGTAGTCACATGATGTGGGTCATAAGATGACAGTACTACATTTACTTCTGAGGGTTCCAAAGATTGGGTACCAGGAGAGAGAGATCTTGATCTTTGGGTACTTTCCCACTTTAATCACACAATACGGTAGTACTGTGTATATAGGGATTGCTATGCCCTATCCCCACCGAAAACCATATATAAGGATTTTGTTCATTTTCACTTTCAATTTGAAGTTGATTTCACTTTTAATGATATGAAGGTGAAGAATGCGTGAAAAATAACAAGTATATTAAAATTGGTTGTGTTATGATGTAAGATGCGTGTAATAGCTTAAAAAGTGCGGAGAGAGGGGGAGGGGGGGGGATGGTGAAGGAAGAAGAGAGGAGAGGGTAATGAAGTCATGATGTCTCTAAAGCCATGGGATGTGATGGTATCAGTCCTAAGTTACTGAAACTTTGTGCTCTAGCTCTCTATCAACCTTTCTACCACCTGTTCTGCTTGAGTGTATCCCAGAGTTATCTCCCTTTTGAATGGCGTACCCATTTAATTAAACCAATTTTGAAATCTGGTGACAAAAATTATGTTATAAATTATAGACCAATTTCTTTGCTGTCTGTTGCTTCAAAAGTTCTAGAGAAACTAGTTCATAACTGTATAGTCGACTATGTAGTGAACTCTAATCTCCAACAACCAGTTTGGATTTCTACGTGGCTGCTCTACATTGCAACAGCTGCTGATCATTTTTAACATTGTACATAACTCTTCTTCTCAAGTGGATGTCACATACTTGGATTTTAGGAAGGCTTTCGATTCTGTGGCCCATAATGAACTCCTGCGAAATGTATGTACCTAGGTCCAGAAAAAAATGACAGGAGACAAGTAAATAAAAAATTTAGGAAATTTGAAAGGAAATATAAGGATTGCATGAAAAGGAAAGGAGACAAGATTTGGACACAGACATGTTATGATATACTGGCATACCCATAGACGTTTTGATGCTGTTGCTGCATAAGTTTAGTCAAGCGTGTATGCATGAAAATGCACTCCACTGGGGTCCACGGATCCCACGGACCCCCCCCCTAAATCCGCCACCGCAATGGTACTGGCATTAGGGGTGGTCCTGCTCAAATCTAGTGTAAGTGTAAAATGGCCCCTATTATGTTGCATATGACATATCAGCTAAGGAAACATCACACCTACTATGTACAATTGTGTGCCATTATGCTTTGATATTACACTAACTGTCTGAGAGTTACACTTTTGCCCCCAATTGTGAGAGAAAGAAGTTTTCACACATCCATGGCGGAACTGGACTGAGATTCCTTTCCTTAGAAGAATGTTGAGCTTTGCTGAATGGATTGCAACAAATGTTTGCCGATTTTGATTGATTCATCAGATAGTTTGACTGAATATGATAATCTAAAGATTTAGTGAATTTTCACTTCAGATTTTTGCTTCAGTAAATGTTTGCTCTCTTTATACTGCATGAAAGCCTATGACCTATTTTTTCTCGGAAGTCCAATATTGCTGCATCATTTAACCTAATCAATCCTTAGATGTTATTAATAGTTAGTTGCAGAAGGAACATTTTTTTAGGAAAACTTGTAACTCAGTCACTGTAACATCAAAAGCATAATGACACACAACTGCATGGCAGATGTTTCTTTTGCTGATATGTCATAACAGGGGTCACTTTGCATATAAATACTGATTTGAGCAGGACCACCCCTACTGCTACATGTGTAAAAACATTTTCACTAAAATGTTGAAGGATGTAGGGATTGAACAAAAAGTGGCACAACGCATAAAAACAAGGTCAAAGTGCAGCATGCATGCAGGGGATGATAGCATGCAACAATCATAACATGCAAAACCCCATATCCTTACATCTGTAAATACTAAAAGGGGTTACACATGTTACAATTGTTGCATGCTACCGCATGCATGCTACACTTTGACCTTGTTTCAATGCTTTTTACCTCTTCAATCCCTACATCCTTCAACATTATAGTGAAAATGTTTATACACTTGTTTCACTGGTTTTTACTGTGTGTAACTATGATACTATAGTATAATTGCTGACCTAACATCCAATTTTGGCTTGTAACTCGTGAACCCACAGCAGTCCCAAAACCAATTTTATAGACTACTAGGAAGATAAGCTAAGCAGAAAGAGATCAAAACAGCTATATAATATGAAAGAGCATACTTGTGTAAACTTTTCATATCTATTTCCTATTTCTTTCCTGATTATATATATATATATATATATCACAGAGTCGGTAGACTCTATATGTAGGGATGGCGCAGACACCCCCATTAGCCCCATACAAAAGTAACGGCTGAGTACTCTCGAACACGGAAGTTATAGGCCTTTTCTGACAAACAACGTGCTCTGCGAGTGCCTCTATACACTGTAATACTCCCAAACTCCGTAAAATATACAGCTACGGTGATTCTCGGAAAATTGTAAAAACGCCGATTGTTCATCTTCTTCTTCTTCTTCTTCTTCTTCTTCTTCTTCTTCTTCTTCTTCTTCTTCTTCTTCTTCTTCAATACAAAGAACACAAATATCACATGTTACATTAGTACTGTGCACATAGGGATGGCCACCATTGTCCTATTTATTGTGTGCATAAGGAAATCTCAAATATTACTTTCACTTTGTGACACTGTAGATTATGAAAGCCAAATTCCTATTTCCTACTTCTTTCCTGATTATATATAGCTATATATAATCAGGAAAGAAATAGGAAAAAGGTTTGTACAAATAATTGATCACACAATACATTAGTATTGTGCACATAGGGATGGCCATGGTTGTCCTATTGATTGTGTGTATAAGGAAATCTCAAATATTACTTTCACTTTGTGACACTGTAGATTATGAAAGCCAAATTCCTATTTCCTACTTCCTTCCTGATTATATATAATCAGGAAAGAAATAGGAAAAAGGTTTGTACAAATAATTGATCACACAGTACATTAGTACTGTGCACATAGGGATGGCCACAGTTGTCCAATTGATTGTGTGTATAAGGAAATCTCAACTTTCAGTTTGTGACACTGTAGATTATGAAAGCCAAATTCCTATTTCCTACTTCTTTCCTGGTTATATATAGCCAGGGGCGTAGCCAGGATTTAGAGAGTGGGGGGGCTCAGCGACGTTTAACGATAAATAGTCGCGCGCGAAGCGCGGAGAAATTTTTAAGCCACGCCCTAATTTTGAGACCATTGGACCATGATCGCGAGATGCATAACTCCAGCCGTAGCTACACGTACACTGCAATGCTGTACCGAGTGCTATAGCTACTAGAGGGCTCATTTAGAGGGGGGTTCGTTCGAACCCGCTATATAAGATTTATTTGACCTACTTCGGCGTCTCGTCTGTATGCAGTTTTAGCGAAACGATCCCGAGCATGTAACTATCATGCTTGTCAGGCCAAGCGATGATGAATATGCATCCATGCACGGGTGGTAGTTGTCCTTTGAACTACATGTATATAAACGCCGAAGTTTGTTATTGTACGCGCGAGCCGATATGCTACGAATCTACTGTAGCTAGAAGCCTGCTTTGCTTAGCTAAGCCGAAGGTGCGTCACAAATACATACTACCAACTTCCTGGGATATGCTAGTGCGCAACTGAAAGGGGGGTGCTCGAGCCCCCTCTGCCCCCCCCTGGCTACGTCGCTGTATAGCTATATATAATCAGGAAAGAAATAGGAAATAGGTTTCATATCTATTTCCTATTTCTTTCCTGGCTATATAATCAGGAAAGAAATAGGAAATAGGAAATTGGCTTTCATAATCTACAGTGTCACAAACTGAAAGAAATTTCCTTATACACGGACAACCATGGCTATCCCTATATGCACAGTACTTATGTACCATTGTGATATTTGTGTTCTTGTGTAAACTTTTCATCTTTACTGATTATCAGAGAGTCGGTAGGCTCTCTATGTAGGGATGGCACCGACACGCCCATTAAGCCTTAACAAAAACAAGGACTCAGAACTCTCGTACGCGGCTGTTCTAAGTCTTTTCAGACGCACAGCCTGCTCTACTAGTGTTTTTATACATCGTAAGAGTACAAAATAAAATGTAGGGTGGGGTTACGCATGTTGTTATTGTTGCATTCAATTTCCACATGGGTTTTCATCATTTCCTGCATATGGTCATATCATAATGTTCACTGTGCACCACTCAGGTTATTACAGTCTTGTTTCTTTAGTTTTTGGTACTACCATCCCTACATTCTTCAACATTGAAATGTTTTTACACTTTATATCATAGAGTCGGTAGACTCTATATGTAGGGATGGCGCAGACACGCCCATTAGCCCCTTACAAAAGTAACGGTTGAGAACTCTCGAACGCTGATGTTATAGGCCTTTTCAGACAAACAACACGCTCTGCGAGTACCTCTATACACTATAATACTCTCAAACTCCGTAATATTTACAGCAGCTATGGTGATTCTCGGAAAATTGTAAAAACACCGATTGTTCATCATCAGTTCAGGCCTACCGCGAAACTGGGGTTACTGGGGTTAGTAATCGCTCTATTTCTTTCACGAAAATCAGTGGCGGATCTAGGGGGGTTTCAGAGGTTTCCACTGAAACCCCCTTTTGCTTCGATTGTACATCTAGATCTCACGCTGACTTACTGTCGCTAGTTGCGTTAGCGCTAGCACGCTAGTAATTTACTGAGCGCTTTTACGCAGCCGTTATCGATCTTCAAGCGATTTCTCTAGCCATAAACTTGCCAAATTAGACACGTATGCTTAAATATTTGTTTAAACACGTGTATTGTAGCAGGAGCTACAAGTGCTGCTAATAAGGGTTAGTGCACGTAAGCGGCGCAGGTGGTCATTCGCGCGCGTACATATTACGATATAATTAACTGGGCGTGGCTTAAAAACTCGCGCGCGAGATGCTACCCCCTTCGCCAAATCCTAGATCCGCCACTGAAAATGATTTATACTGCAGCGTACATGATCCTTGATGCACAAAATCTTCCCAAAGCCCGTCAAACTCTAGGTTTCCAAGCTTAGAAGCGTTCATTTAGACGCCATTTTCTTGTTTGCTCACGTGCCGAAGATGTGAAGTTAGTTCTGTCGTGGTTGTGGTTCGTCGCGCTGTTTGGCTACCAGCGTTGCTCCTTTGTGTACGTTTCTTTGAATGACTAACTGTTGTAGGCAACTGGATCCGCTGTTGTATTCAGTAGGCAATATTCATACAAGACAGGATGTAGGAGTCACTGCCATTGCTGGCTATCCTCATAGGTATGCCAGGGAGATAGACCTCTGCATAAAAGCCAGTAGGTTTTTCTGTGTTGCTACACACAGTAGAAACCAGTGAAACAAATGTAAAAACATTTTCACTAAAATGTTGAAGGATGTAGGGATGTAGAATCATAACATGCGTAACCCCATATCCCTACATCTGTAAATACTATATGGGGTTAAGCATGTTATGATGGTTGCATGCTATCATCTCCTGCATGCATGCTGAACTTTGACCTTGTTTCTAAAATAATTGATCACACTGTGCACATAGGGATGGCCATGGTTGTCCTATTGATTGTGTGTATAAGGAAATCTCAAATATTACTTTCAGTGCATATTAAACTTTAGTAGATTAGATTATGAAAGCCAATTTCCTATTTCCTACTTCTTCCTGATTATATATAGCTATATATAATCAGTAAAGAAGTAGGAAACATACAGATATGAAAAGTTTTCACAAGAACACAAATATCACAATGGTAATTAGTACTGTGCATATAAGGATGGCCATTGTTGTCCTATTGATTGTATGTATAAGAAAATATCAAATATTACTTTCAGTTTGTGACACTATTCATTAAACTTTAGTAGATTAGATTATGAAAGCCAATTTCCTTAGAAACTTATATCTATCTTTGTTATATATAATCAGAAAATAAGTAGGAAATAGTTTATCATCCTCAGGTACAGAAATAAACTAAGCAGTAGCGGATCTAGGGGGATTTCAGAGGTTTCCACTGAAACCCCCTTTTGCTGTGACTGTATAATAGCTCACATCTCACGAACACGCGCAGCTGACTTACTGTCGATTTCATGCTAGATTGCGTTCGTCGCGCGCGAGCGCTAGCACGCCATAAATATTTACGGACGCCTAGCGCCTATATACGCAGCGATTATCGAACTTCAAGGGATTTCCCTCTCTCAACTCTTCACTTACATGTAAACTTTAGTACCCTTTACTCTATAACTGAAACTGGGCAGGGGTGACAACAAGGTTACGTGTACGCGCGGACGTAACTCCGCAATCGCGCGTGCATATAATTAACTGGGTGTGGCTTCAAAACTCGCGCGACATGCTACCCCCTTAGCAAAATCCTAGATTCGCCACTGCTAAGCCACATAGAATGACATGGTTCTCCACCTATCCACCAGATTCCATGCACCATGTACACTTAACACGTATGGAGGTGTTGGTTTCATTTGACCTCGAGTCTCTGTTTACAAGTGTTCCCAACAAGGAAGTCTGACAATAGGAATATTTTGCTATTAGATGATGACCTGGAAAACCGCTCACCATTCCCTCACCCATCCCTGTAAGTGACATCATGAAAATTAGTTAGAATCTCTTGGAACTCTTAGAATTCTGTCTCCAAACAACTTACTTCAGATCCAGAGGAACGTTTTTTGAGGGTATTGCTATGGGATCTCCAATGTCTCCTGTATTAGCCAACATCGATCTATATGGAACATTTCCAAAACAGTGCTAGGCAATATATCCATAGGCGTAGCAGATGGTCCGGTGTCGGAGTGAATACTGTCCCCCCGTGAATACTGTCCCCCCCGGATATTATTCACTCTAGTGAATATTGTCCCCCCTCAGTGAATAATGTCCCCCATCGTAGAAAGCTCTGAAAGCCTTCCAAGATATCAGACATGATAATTTTATGATGGGGGGACAGTATTCACTAGCGAATACTATCCCCTCCCCGACAGAAGTATTCAATATCGCGCCAAGCGAATCGCAACAGCGCATCTCTCTCTGTGTATATAACAACACCAAAACATCTAAAATTATCAGCATCCCCATCTAAAATTATCAGCATCCCCCCTAGGACATTATTCACTAGTGAATAATGTCCTAGGGGGGACAATTTTCACTAGTGAATAATGTCCTAGGGGGGGAAAACTTTTGGGGAGGACAATATTCACTAATACACCGGCAGGTACGGCTCTCGCCGGACTCATATTTACGCACACCCCCACACTTTGTGTGTCAAAAGCATAATTACTATATGCGCACGCGCGTTTTACACAGCCAACTCAGCAAAGGCTGATATAACGGCAGAGCTAATTTGTGCTTCTGGTGCATAGCTTTAGGTGTGATATGAATGCTAGCTTGAAGTTCACTGCTATGCCACTGAAAGCTCTCAAATCAAAGTATGCTCTACGTTTTTGGAGATGGTATGTAGATGATACATTATACAGTCGGTACCTTTCATATTTTCTTCAACATCTGAACTCTGTCAAACCTGGTGTTGTTTACTTCAGCTAGAGAATAACAATAGCCTTATATTTTTCAACTAGAGAATAACAATAGCCTTATATTTTTGGAGGTTTTAGTGACAAGAGCCGACAATTGTGACAACATACCGACCAGCTGCTGAATTTCAACAGCAATCATCCAGCCTGAGCAAAAAAATCTGTTGTCTGCTTGTTGACTTGTAAAAACCATCTCATTCTGTCCACATCATCTGGTATTGATCAAGAAAAACTACAAACATACAAAAGGTATTCAAATCCAACAACTACCCTCAACAATTTATCTGACAAGCTACACATTGTTCCAGCACATTCGTTTCTAATGTACAGGATTCACCCATAACAACTATTTCCATTCCCTACGTAAAAGGAACTTCTGAACACATTAAATGAATCCTTAACAAAGTCAGAATTCGTGTGTGCTTTGATTCACATAAATGCCCTCTTTGCCATCCAAAAGATACTGTGCCCATTAAAGGTCAGCTATGGTCCAGTGCATCCCATGTGACCATTAAAGTCAGCTATGGTTTGCTGCATCCCATGTGCCCATTAAAGGTCAGCTATTGTCTACTGCATCCCATGTGCCCATTAAAGGTCAGCTATGGTCTACTGCATCCCATGTGCCCATTAAAGGTCAGCTATGGTCTACTGCATCCCATGGATAGACTGCAACTTCTCATAGATTGGTGAGACGGGTCACCCGAATCAAACAACATCGGGAGACCACTCGTAAATATGAGACTGAGATCCATATCCCAACACGCTTGGAGCAAGCACCATTAAATTGATTGGGATGGTATCTCTATGTTGGACTATGAACCCTACACCAAGTGAGAAGCCTTACACATCAGAAAGAGATCCTCTTTAATGAACGGATACCGAGGGCTTGAAACCCCCCATATTTGGGATCTTCATATTAACTCGTAACTTGTAAATTCACCTATCATTACCCCTTATTCCTTGCATTGTAATTACATTCCTAAATCGCCTTCCATTACTCTCCTCCATTCTTCTTCATTGTGTATGCTTCTATGTTGCTTAGTTTATTTTTGTACCCTGAGGATGGACCTCGTGAGGACTCCGAAATATCCTATAACTCTGGTAGCAAACAGAAATAGTTTTTGTGATATAGTTATGGCAAGAGAACAAAGCAGTCTGAAACAGTAATGTTATACACTTGTAAAATAGTAATATAGCACATCACCATTAGCCTTTCACACTTCATATATATGCCATGCAACAATAATAACATGCGTAACCCTACGAAATAAAAGATGTAGGGTGGGGGTTACGCATGTTATTATTGTTGCATGGCATCATCCCCTATTTCCAGGGCTGTAGGAGCAGGTGCGGCAGGTGCGGCGGTCGCCGGACCAAAGTTTGGCCGGCAGGTGCGGCGGCCGCCGGACCAAATTTGGCCAAAAACAGGCCGGCGTATGCCGAAAGCAATCATGGCCCATCGCGCAGCTGTCCACCCAGCGCCAAGGCTGAGTCGCGCGCCCTCGCCAATCAGTTCGAAAGCATTTCGCTTTCCTAAATGGCAGTTTGGGTCGATGGGCGAGGAGAGGAGTTTCCGCGCTGAGTTCTGTGATGCGCCCGACAAATGCAAAATTGTCGCCAAGTTGTAGACAGACTAGGTAGTTGGTAAACACTTTTATATGCTGCAGTATGGCGAGTAATTACACTCATCTTATAACACACGTAACAGCTGACCATCCATTTTATTTATACACCAACAGCACTTTTGTAGCTACTTCCTAACATTTCATTAAAATCATATTTTGTAACAGTTATTTTAAAACTGGAGGAAAGGTGTAGGCATAGCACTATATATAGGTGGGACTTTAGCTATCCTGACACAATTCTTTGGAGCACCTTTGAATTCATAACTAGTTAACATGTTAGTTTTAGATTGTGTCATTTGGTGTGCTAATTCACTATATTTCAATGCAGGTATGCTCTGTTGGCTGTTCTTCTGTCACTCCTCACTGTGACTGTGGCAAAACCTTATTATGGAAATGAAGGAGAACTCTTGGAGAGTCGGTCTTTTTTCGAAGATGATGAGTCGGTGATCCAAGGTGAAGCTCATTTTCAATATATGAATGAAGTCAAAGAGAATATGAATCTGAAATTTGCAGATGAAATGCAGGATTATGGAGCCCTTTCAGAGAATTATGGTGAAATCAAAGAAGACACTGCCGAAAAGCAAAACACTTTATATGTAAAAGTTATGGAGTGCTATGAGGGACACGCTCTAATTAAGACAAAGCAAGTTGGGAGGGGCTTCAGATATACCTGCCTACCTGTGAGTACATTTATCTCCATTTCAAGATAATATTAGTCTTGTTTATTTGTTTATTAAAAAAAACATTTCTTGAAGGATGTAGGGATGGTAGTGCCAAAAATTAAAGAAACAGAAATTGAGGTAACCTGAATGGTGCATAGTGAACAACTGATTATATGACCATACACAATTACGTATATAGTTCGGAGTTCAGACTTCATGCTACCACAAAGTTTCATGTATGAAGACAAGGGATAATTGCATGCAACAATGAATGCACTAAAGTACCTTCGGCGTACTTGCGTGCGCGAATCCTTGAGGGCTCACGCGCTAGATCTTTAATTACGTTAACGGGAAGAAAACACGGAGACAGAAAGAAGCTTGCTGCCCTGCATTGAGTCGTATTTCAGGTAGAGTTTAGGGTATTATTAGCCTTTTTAGGACCCTTGGAAGGCTCTGCCATCGAAAAAGTGCGCGGAATGTCGCTGGAGTACCTGACAACGCAGGAAGCGGTGTATCTCTGCAATGGAGCTGCGGTTTCAAAGAAATCCCCACAAATATTTCGACCTGCTAGATCTAACGTTGCCTGCTAAGTACGTGACAGTATTTTCAGGATGAACAGACGCTCCAGAGGTGAGATGTGACTTAACAGACACGCACACACACACACACACACACACACACACACACACACACACATACACACACACACACACACATACACACACACACACACACACACACACACACACACACACACACACACACACACACACACACACACACACACACCTTGTAACGCCCATGTTGCGAAGGACATGATAGCGGTGTCCTGGGTGAAACCCAGGAACAATGGCAATAACCCCCTGACTTCATTAGTTGGAATGACGGCAGAAACGCTTATGTCTCGTCAGGTCTCCATTTCTGCGGAAGCTTCGTCCGCACGCACAATCGAATCTACTGGGCTGTGGCTGGTTATTAGCTGGACATTTATTCTTTTGTCTGGTTTCCGACACTCTCTCTATGCCTTCACCGCAGAGCTTGAACCATTCCTTTCTGTCTTGGCATAGTTCATACCACATCAATAGCTTGCACATTAGATCTAGCCACGTCTCTAACACCTTTTCTTCACCCCATGGCAGAGTCTCTTCTTCCTCAACTCTCCAAATAACACTCTCTTCGGTAGTCTCACTTCCTCCATACGGCCCACGTGCCCCAGCCACCTTAGTTGCTGCTCCATAATGAGGTCAGGTATGGTCTCATACATTCCAAAGGCTGATGACAGACGCTTAGTTGTTAACCTCTCTTTCCACTGTTGGTATCTTGTCACACCTAGCGTAGTTCTCACACAACGGTTATGGAAGGAATTCCAGTGCCTAACTTGTTGGGCCTTCAGTGTCCCATGTCTCTGCTCCATAGAGCAGGACTGACAATACTGCTGCTCGGTAGACTTGCTTTGTTGCTACAGAAAGATTTTCTATCCTGGAATATGGGTCTCCGTAAGCAGCCAAAAGCTCGAGATGCTTTAGCGATCCTGAAGTCTATATCCATTCACCATCTGTAGAGATGTTAGAACCGAGATACGGGAAGTGGTCTACAACATCCAGCTTGCCTCCTTTCACTTGCACTGGTGCTACATCATATTCCTCAAGCTCTTGGCCAACAACCATTCCTTTCGTCTTCTCCACGCTCAACTTCAATCCAAAGTCCCTCGCCACTTCCTCGTACCCCACTGCTTCTGACTCAAATGTGCATCGAGTGGTTGCATACAGTGCTATATCGTCAGCCAACTGCGTATCAGCCACTTTAACTTCATTCAGTCTAGATTAGTCGTCCTATCACCCACCAGCTTCCTACCATCCTTATATAGTACATTCACTCCTGTACATTCACTCATGTTTGCTCCTCCAATTGGCTACCACAGCACTGATGCAGATGTTGAACAGCGCACACACACACACACACACACACACACACACACACACACACACACACACACACACACACATACACACACACACACACACACACACACACACACACACACACACACACACACACACACACACAAACTACCGTAACTGTGCATCACTCAGATTATTACAATCTTGTTTCTTTAATTTTTGGCACTACCATCCCTATTTACATCCTTAACATTTTAATGAAATATTTTTACACGTGTTTCACTAAAGTCTATTTGACTTCACCTGGACCCTCGAATGTTGGCAATAAGAGTACCATTGGGTTCCTCGCGTTTTACCGCATCTAGTGATAGGTCTCACTAAATCTGAATCTCTCCCACTCTAAAGCAGCAGATGTCCCATAAGGTAGAGATACCATGGACCGCAAAGAATGTAGTGCGTGTCATCTCAACTAAATGCGCCGTTAACGCGCGAAGGCTTCTTATGTGCTCGAGGCGTTTGCTAGTGTGAATAGCAGCAAGAAAAAGGGGCTACCCGGGATTTTCGGGTTAGCAATGCTAGCTAGGCTCCCATGATACTCTTATCTCTAGTCTTCGGCCTAACCAAGCCTACAGTACTCCAAAAAACGCACTTTTCGTATCATTCAGCACTGGTGTGTGGTTTCCCTCCAGTTACCTGCGCGCGCACCTCTTCCCGGCAAACATGCGCAGGAAGTTGTCAAAATGAGGCTGCGTAACACGTAAAACCTCAGCAACTTCCGGGGCCCAGGTGAACGCGAATAGACTTTAGGTTTTCTTGGGTACCTAGTAGTGTCCATTTCTGCTTTTTTGTGGAGTGCTTTATTGCTTGTGTTCGCATGAGTCCCACTCCCTTGTACTCGGACTCGCACGCTTGAGCCTCACCTTTCTATGAAACATGGTATGCACGTCAAAATGGCTTCTAACAAACAAGGAAATTTTTCGATTATGTAGCTCCAAGTAAGGTTTATGTTGGTGTAGGATCATGCACGCAACAGAAAGGAGCCGTTTTGTGTAAAAACCATTGAGAGTACTTTTGCCACTTTGGCGGTAGAGCAGTTCAACTGAAGAAGAAGACGGTGATGAACAAAAAATCCAAGTCTGGTTTGGCCAATTTCCGTAAGTCATTGCTTTACGTACTTTAAGGATCTTAGTGGGCACAAAAGCACTCGTAGAGTATGTGTATGTGTCTAAAAAGGCTTGTAACTACCGCGTTTGGGAGTCCTGAGCCATTCTATATGGAAAAGTGAGCGTGTTATGTCACGTTGCCATCCCTACTTAGAGAGTTTACCGACTCTCTGATAACTCTACCAGGTAGGGGAAGGTACACCTAAGTGTGTATATAGACCAAAAAAAGATCAAAATAAGAACAACAATAATAAGAACAACAACAATAAGAACAACAATAAGAACAACAATAAGAACAAAAATGAGAAAAAAGAGATACCACTACTGACTGTTGAGTGCCCTAATCGCTATTTCATAAGTCAGATCTATTTGGAAAAGGAGAATGACGAATATAAGAGGTTAGTTTATAAAGTTGAAAACTTACAACAAGCCCAGTGATATTGTAAGCAGTGTATCATTTTACCAACAAATATATTTTCGCATGAACTCTGGTGGGCCAAACAATGAATGGGAGACAGCTGTGGCTGTATGGTTCTCTTTAGTGTTTGTTTGTTTTCTTACATAAACCTGAGCAGCATGGATTTCTAAAAAACAGCTGTTTTTCCTTTTGTGTATTTCATTAGGTGGGTTCATGCACTCACTCGCAAGAGTTGAGTCAGAATTGGATAGTGGCACAGATTCCAACACTCACTATAGGCAAACCAAAAAGGTTTTGGAGGATGTAGGGATGTAACATCCAAAACTTATAGACACTAAATGCAGTTTGGGTGCAGCAAGACAGGCTTGAAAAATACACAAACATGATATCACTGATGTATACTTTTCTCTACAGAACCAGGTCATTAGTTTTCATATTAATAATTGCCCTGTCTGAATTCCCCACTGCCAGGTGGGGAGCCCACTGCTGTACATACCCGGATTCTACAGAACGTTGTAAAACTGAGAGCGGTAAAGAACTACACAAGTATTACCAGAGACACCAAGAAGATATCTATTTTGTGATGAGCATAAGACAAGACAAAGGCTTTAACCCGTGAGAAAATATTTAATACATGTACATTTGGACATTTTATGCCATTGACTTTTCTTTCTCTAAGATGCTCAGTTGAACTGTATGTACACATACTAATCATAGAGTCAGTAGACTCTATATGTAGGGTAGGTGCCGACACGCCAATCAAGCCTTAACAAAAATAGCGTCAGTACATGCATATGTATATAAACATGTACAATGTAGTCTTAGCGTCCTAGAATGCTCTTAGCGTCCTAGAATGCTCTTAGTCATAAATACATTGATCCAGTTTTTCTTAGCTATAGGAATATTTGATGAAGTACATGTATGTGTAGCTACTGCTTAATTTACTTTAATGTTATTGTACGTGGCCACTAATGTTTATGTGTCGGCTGAGAACTCCCTATATTTTAAGAGTGCTTCTATACACTATAATACTCTCAAAGTACGTAAAATATACAGCTACAGTGATTCTCGGAAATTTGTAAAAAAAAAACATTGTTCATCATCATCATCATCATCAATCATCATCATCATCATCATCATCATCATCATCATCATCTTCTTCTTTCTTCTTCTTCAGTTCAAACGGCCTACAGCGAAACTGGGGTTATACTAATTCTTTCACGAAAATTATTTAGACTGGAGCGTACATGATCCTTGATGCACAAAATGTTCATACCTTCTCAGGGCCGGCGGAGACGGTGGGGCAGGTAGGGCATTTGCCCTACCACTTTTTGGTGGTCCATACAGGAAATGACGTTGCTATGATTTTTATCCGAGATAGTGAAGTAGGCTAGTTGCGTTCGCAGTCACGCAAAGTAAGCCCGCGGTATAGTCTATTGTCCGATTGCGCTTCGTACGCCGCGGCCGTAAACACGTGCGCGCGCATGCGCGTCATTTAGCCGTTGCCCTACCACCCTTTGTGGAGCTGCTCCGGCCCTGCTTCTCCCAAAGCTGTCAAACTCCAGGTCTGCAACCTTACAAGTGTTAGTTTTAGATGCCATTTTCTTGTTTAGTCACATGCCGAACACGTGAATTTAGTTTAGTACAGTTCTTTCAGTGTTTCGTTGCACGCTGCCGGTGTTTCGAGTGCTGTGTCGTCTTTTATGGCTATGTTGCTCCTTTGTATCCGTTTTTTTGAACAACTAACTGTTGCACCCGCTGTTGTACTCTGTAGGCAATATTCGTACAAGACAGGATGTAGGAGTCACTGCCAATTGCTAGCTGTTCTGTTTATAGGTGTGCACACACTATAAACACACAGTAAAAAAAGTGTAAAATGTTGAAGGATGTAGGGATTGAAGTGCCAAAAAGTATAGAAACAAGGTCAAAGTGCAGCATGCATGCAGACAAAGGCAGAGGATGGTAGCGTCTATCCTTACATCCTTAGTGAAAACCTTTTTAATACTTAATTAACTTCAATAGCAATATATACTGCCATTGACCACACAGCAACTATTGTGAGTAGAGTCAGACATAGCTACACATATTCAGTGATATATTCTTTATCTCCATGGGACCCACCATACCCTTTTGGCTTGGCCAATAATAAATACAAGATCCCAAGCTGAGGAATTACACATGTTTATAATTTACACATGTTTATAATTTTATTTTGCAGTGTGGAATATTTTGGAGATATTTGCATGCTTAGCGAAAACAACAACAACAACAACAACAACAACAACAACAACCACAACAAGGTATTTCAGTATCGGTACTACTGAAAATGTGTCAAACAACTATGGCTAGCTCTTAGAGATTTAGTATGAACTGTAGTACATGTGTTATGAACTGTAGTAATAATATTAATGTATGTTACTTGCTAGCCATTTGATATGCACTAAGATTTGAACAGTACTATATTTGTATACCGTTGGCACGCATGCGCAGCAACTCAAAGTTAAGTTTTTTCCCCTCAGTGGTAGAGGATGAATATGCACCAAAAATACTTCATGCAATGTAGGATATTAGTAGTGAGTTCAGAGTTAGGGTTGAGGTCAGATGAGAGATTCCAGAGAAATGGAGGTGGTGCACAAAGAGAAAGGTGTTTGGGAGCTAGATGGATCACCTCTTCTTTGGATGCGTGGATATCCGCTACTCTGGACAGGAAATCCTCAGCAGAGGGTGGGAGAGGGAGTAATTAATAGAGTAATGACTATATATTATATGGGAGGATTTTACACCACTCCTCCCTATCATGAGTCAAAGCTTAATGAATCGTCATAATATCACCCTCAATGTAGAAGAATTAACACATGATTACAGTGGAACCTCCCATAACGGACCCTCCGAGAAGCGGACACCCACGCTACAACGGACACTTGCCGTGTTACGGATTGAAACTACCATAGCTGTAATACATTAGCAACCTCCGAGAAGCGGACGCTTCCCAATTCCGGACAGCGGACAAAATCTTTGCGCCGAACGGCGCTCCACCATGCATTTTTGCCTCTAAATAGCGGACACCCGGAAGCCACTCCCCTAAAATTGCAAAGTTGCGCTTGCGCAGTACGGCGCTATGTACGAGCGCAACGTCAGTAAATTCTTGTGTATACAGCGAAACCTTACACGCGTTACAAGGAAGCAGTACTTGCTTTAGAAAATGTACGTGTACAAGTTTCTTGCATTCAAAGGACATGGAAAAAGTATGTATTGGTCAGACATTGCCAATATTACACATCAATTAGCAAGACAGACAACTTTACTTGACTATTTTACACAATAGCTCATGTACAAACTTCACTACATTACTTATATTCCACCCCAAGTTATAAAATCAAAATATTTCATGAACCTCCGAGATAGGGACAACCTCCGAAGAAAGGACAAAAGTGCCGTTCCCAAAGTGTCCTTTCTTCGGAGGTTCCACTGTAGTCACTGCCACTGGCTGCTCAGTTTGCAAATAGAGCAGCAGAGATTCAACCTCTTCTATTGATTTTATATCGGACATTGGA
This sequence comes from Theonella swinhoei, assembly GCA_963970385.1. Classification (NCBI taxonomy): domain Eukaryota; kingdom Metazoa; phylum Porifera; class Demospongiae; order Tetractinellida; family Theonellidae; genus Theonella; species Theonella swinhoei. The sequence continues at coordinate 4,856,620 of OZ019949.1, read as the reverse complement.
CCAATTGTCAGTGCTCTTGAAGAAGTTGGGGTGGCAGACGTAGGCTACCACGGAGAAATGGATGCTTTATCCAGACATGAATTATATATCAAGTGGAAATCTGGTCAAGTGCAGACAATAGTGGCAACAAAAGCATTTGTTATGGGTATAGACGAACCGTCATGTCATGTTATCACAAGAGAGTGTGCTTTCATGGGCATATATCAGAGAGTCGGTAGACTCTCTATGTAGGGATGCCGCCGACACAGACACGCCCATTTACCTGATGAAACGTCTCATAACTCCGGAACGCTACAGTTATAAGCCTTTTCAGACATATAACAGGACTGTACGAGTGTTTCTCTATCATATAAGACCCTCAAAGTATGTTAAATACACAGATACAATCACATACGGAAACTGCCACACAGTTTTTGAATATTTTTCATCATCATCTCCTTCAAACGGTCTAACCCAAAATTGACAAACGCGCTCACCTTTATTTCAGCATAAAACGATTTCTTTCTCTCCGGTGCAAGATCCTAGACCAACAAAATCGTCGTAGGATCCCTCTCGCACGAGAACGACAAGCATTTTGGTATAGTCGGACGCCATTTCCTTGTTGATGGCATATTTGTGATGTGATCACTCATGCGCTATTAGACTATCGCGCCTGCGTTAACATATATGCGCGGCCTTTCGTAATCAGGTGCACAGCCTACAGGTTACATACCGGTGTCACGTGGATTTGGTCCGGTGATATGGTACCCGGGGTACCATATCACCGTGATTTGATACCCTGGTATCGACTGTTCGTGCATGCGCAAGAATTCCGTATATTTTACGGATATTTTACAGTATACTTCACGACCAACCACGGTCAAAACCCAGTGCTTTGGACACGTCACTCAACTGTACGCTGTAATTTGAATACAAAGCAGTTTCCCAAGTAGCCTGAATGTACAAAGATGATAAGTATTTTTCTGATTTGCCCAAACCTTGTAGTTCATACTACACAGTGTTCCTGGCAGCCATGTATGTAGTGTAGACTGTGATGCATCCTTTTCCGAGCTATGACAAAGCTTGTATAGCGCGTTTTTTTCCAAAGCGGCAGCTTGTCACAAACACTGACACAGCAATATTACTCGAATATACGAAAGTGCACGGTAACACGAGGCAGAAATATAGTAGAAGTGCGCGTAAATATCCGATACCCCACGAATCGTGGGGTATTTGGCGCATGCGCGAACAGTCGATACCAGGCCGTTTCTCCGCTGGTTGGAATCGGCCTGGGAACGAGGCTAGTACGACATTTACACCACGAGGATTTGGTACCCCAAGTGATATGGTACCCGGGGTACCATATCGCCAGTGATTTGATACCCCAGGGGTACTATATCACCACGTATGACATTTGTGCCACGGGAATTTGATACCCCGATGATATGGTACCCTGGTACCATATCAGCCTATCCAGGGGGGTTATGCAAAACTTGGCCTAAAATAAAGTCTTTATGCCTAAGGGAAGACTTTACACCATCATTGCCTTTAGGCCTAAATGGAAGATTTTACGCCAGTCTCCCCATTCTCTACCTAACAGGGAGATTTTACAAGAAGGTTAGCACATAAGTCCCTTGTGTAGAAACAGGGAAGTCCACATAATGGGGAGATAGATAAGGGCTACTCACTTCCCTTGTGTATGACAAAGAAACAGTCACACAATGGCAACATTTTACACCAATGAAGTAGTGGCTGGCATAAAATCTTCCCTTTATGAGCACTACACAGTCACAAGGGGAAATGCTGGTGTGCTTAGAAAATGATACGTACCTGGCAAGTCAGGACTAACTTGATGCTATGAGTTCATTAGTCAAGTCAGTGTGACACTCTGACCTACAAACAATAGAGGCGGCAAACACCTCGTTACACATGCGCATCCAGCTGCTTGAGGTTTTAGCAGGAAACTACGGAAGCCGAGAGCGGCCATTCACTTTTCACGTTCACGTTTCACTTTTCACGTTCACGTTTCACGTTTCACTTTTCACTTTCACGTTTCACTTTTCAACTTCACGTTTCACGATTTACTTTCACTTTCATGCTGACGTGAAGACTAGACCAAGCTTCTTCAGGCAACGTAGGCACGTTTTGCTTTTCGCGCGCGTATGTCCAGTTTCAAGCCGTGGCTCGGAATGCGACTAGAAGGGCATGCGCACAAGAGTTTTGGTGCTTTCTAGCTGCACGTGTCTCATGATGGAGCAAGAATTGAAAGATTTTCTTGTTAAAGAGGGAATACGCTCGGCTACATTGCAGTGCCTCATTGCAGAAGATATTTACTCAAAGGACCACTTCCACTCTCTATTGCCAAAGCACTTTGATCACCTCCTCGAAAATAAGAAGATTTCAGTTGGGCAGCACATGCTACTTACGTGAATTAGCAAAATCACTGCTTCCTCAGGTTAATCATTGTTACATGGAATTTTACTGTGAGCCATTAATAGATGCTTGTAGGGGTCATTTAACTCCCATTTCGATGAGTATAAATGTGTGATCTAAGTATGGTGATGAGCACAGGTGCACACATGTAGATACATATTGTTTATTGCTACACAGAATCACAAAACTCAGGGAAATTGAAATGTTTGAAGTCTACTGGCAAAACTAAAACTGGTAAGATGTATTTGTACTGAGATTTGCAGTTGTTGATGGCAGAATATATGCTGTAGTGTTGTGAAGCAGTATTTTTTTTATTAATCTGTAGTGTCACTGGGTGTGAGGAAATCCCCTATGAAACACGTGTCTCCAAAAAGGAAGTCCTCTCCTAGGAAAAAGCACGAGTAGTTCTTCTCTAACAGAAGGTATTTATACAGCAAATGCACCACAATATAGTAGGTGAACAGGTGTCTATATATCAATAGAATTATGTCACCTCATTAGTGGTATTTTTCACTCTCCCTGTGCCCACACTGTCCAATATTACATATTAGTCATATTTTTCACTCTCCCTGTGCCCACACTGCCCAATATTACATATACCAGGCCATAGACTGCATTGCATGTCTTTAGGTTAGTGGCTATATATTATAGGCAGTCTATGCCAATGCATGCTTTATGGCTACGTACACTTTTATAGTGAGTGCTTTTAGGACTTGTATGCTTGATCTTAATTAAGCTTTGTTGTGAATAGGCAGCTAACAACCCTCAAGCTTGTTTGTACAGTAGGGTGTGCACCTTTAGCAAGGTATACAGAGTCAACTTCCTTGTTGTAGGGCAAGTATATAGTGTCTGTGCATTGTTCATTTATGGTATTGTTGATTGTGTGCAGGCAAGTCATGGAGGGAACTCTGGACACAGTATAAGCAGGTTGCAAAGTCTAAAGCATCATCACTGATGAAACGCAAGGAAACAAAGGTTACTAATACTTAACAATGTAGCTTGTGTATGTATATATGTTTGTGTGGTGTATATATCTACATGTACATGTACTTGGTGAGTTTGGTTGGGTGTCTTACTTATTTATCTGTTAATAGCTAGGGTGGTAGATACATGTTTTTCCACTTAACAATGTAGGTACCCCTCTTGAAAAATTTTGAGTTTTCTAGAAAGCCTAGTATTGCAGTGTGTGGGTTCACTGAACTCAAATACAAGTATACATACACTAATTATATACAGCTCAGAGAATATCATAAGGGTGAGAACATGGTAAAATGAGGTGATATATATAAACAATTCTGTGAGGACTGGGAGACTTATCAGTGCACATACAAAAACAAGTGTGTGAGAACCGAGAAAACAGTGCATGTACATTTTTTGTATTCAGTACCACTTTGGAGCAATGATATACAATGAAGAAGACGGCAAGGGCATTCGCAACTCAAAAATTCACCTGCAAAAATTTAAACTCTTTTCTACTGCAACAATGGAGGATATTCTAAACATGGGAAGGGAGGCATTCTTTTCGGAATTAGATCCCCCAATGGACACTCTTCATCTTGCTAATTCATCTGGTCAAATAATAGATGCTGACAGTGAAAACTGGACATTGGGAAAATATTTTGAGGAGAATGGGTATCAGCCAAGTCGGCACAAGCTTTACATAGTGTATAGACCCCAAATGGTGAGTGGGTACGTTGTAAGTCACAACTTCATATATATACTAGGTGAATGCTACGCATTGTTAGCAAGCGTTGAGTGCGCACGCCAAATTAGAAGCACATACGGCATTACGATCGAGTGCGCATGCAAAATTAGAAGCATGCATGGCATTACGGTATGAACAGTGCCAGTTACATATCAGAGAGTCGGTAGACTCTCTATGTAGGGATGGCATCGACACACCCATTAAGTCTTAAGAAATGTAACGGCTCAGAACTCTCCAATGCGGCAGCTATAAGCCCTTTTAAAAACATAACATGGCCTACGAGTGTTTCTAATTAAATTTCATAGTGCATTGCGCATTGCGCGTGCACACATATTGTTAGCAATGAGTGAATGGTAAAATGGCAGAGTTTTAACACCAGGTTGAAGACAGGCTAGGTAATAAACAGATTATTACGTGGTTTATCGGGCAATATTGCAAGTTATTGCACTCGGCATGTGGGAGTATTACCCTCGCCTTTGGCTCGGGCCATACACTCGTGCAATAACCTGCCATATTACCGTAATGATATATATTTATATGAAACAACTACAGAATGTTCTTCATCTGATGACGAGTTTGCTGAACAAGAGGTGAATGCCCTCAAGGATTGTACCAATCCTACTCATATGAAGACTAATCCTCCACCACTGGTACATGTCGAACAAGATTTGAATACAGATGGATCCGGACCAAGTAAAATAAGTAAGGCATTGACAGCTATGTATATGTAAATAACATAATATTGTCTTTCAGAGCAAAGTAAATCTATTGTGAAGGAGTGCTGTCAATGTGGTCGTAAGTATCACACATATATTCCAAATACTTATTGTGAAATGCCAGATGGAACATCAGTCTTCTATAGGGAGCCTCAGCACGAGTGTCCAGCATGTGATCCTATGCAGTGGGGGTGGGCCTGGACCACCAAGACGTTATTTGTATACATGTTACAAATATTGATTTCTGATTTAATATAATATGGCATTCAGTCATGATTCAGAATAATTCAATTCAATGTATTGAGTTATTAGAAAATAAGCACTACATGCTTCTTCTAAATTGTTTGGAGCACAATGACCCATTTTGGAGAGAATGTGATTAGCACAGGCTTTAAAACTTGCACAGACCAAGGTAGGCTCTTTGCATAAATGCCTTAGATGAACTGTAAGACCAGGATCAACTGCACAGATGGCCTGCTCACTACCTATCGTAATATAGAAGATTGAAAAGAGAGTTTTTACACCACTAATTACTGTGATGTAGACCTGATCTTTCAGGCATGTAATAGAGCACATCTGGTACACCGCTGGGAGTTTCAGCCATATTGCTCTTTCTGATTGTGTGATGATTCCAGGTCACCATGAATTCCTCAAGCTCTTTAGCAATGAGACTTCCAAAGCAAAACCTGACAGCATCACTACCACAAGTTTTGTGATAAGGATCATGATTATATACAGCTATATCACCATGTAAATCAAACCCACAGGTAGTAAGAATAGGCACTGTTGAAATGGCCTTCTGCTTCCAAGTCCTAGATATATTAAATGTACACTGTATAATTATTATAGGCTTCAGTTTATATCTACCTTGAAAAAGGATATCCACCACTCCGTTTTGTACCTTCTTAGTTGATTCCACAGAGCCTCAATTCTCTAAAATCATGAAATCTAATGCAAACTAATTTACAACAATAGCGTACTTACCTGATTTGAAGTAGAGGTTCCATACCGATGACTGTTTGCTCCAGAAAATCTGTCTAAGCCATTATGTCGTAATATTGGCTGCATAATTGCAATTATAGAATTTTCTGTTCCCAAGTCTGTATGTAGCAGTCGTGGGCAACCTATAGCAAGTATTTTACTATATATTACATGCACTATAATAAAAGTAAACAGTACCTTTCATCTCCTCTACACAGTCCAGATAATAATGAGCAATTATCTTGGGGTCATTATTTGACTTGCTAACATTCAACCACATAATTCGTCTTGAATATCTACATATAACAGTTTACATGGCTAATACATATATACCATTACAGCCTTACCCATCTATACATCCATGAATAGCTAAGCCAAATGGCTTCAGCTTGTCGTAACCATCACAATGCCAAGCTTGATTCGGACCCTGCACAGTAGTCAGAATTGTTTGAAGGGTAAGGTAACGCTGGGTAACTTCGGACAGGGGGTAAGTCCGGACATTTCCGATGTCTACCCTTGTAACTCATTGAAATACAACCTAAACTTAGACTCAGGATACCTACTGACCTGGACCTGTGTGTAAAGACAACATGGCTTTTGCGTTCTAATTCCAGGGGGCTACAGTATCACTGATTCACGGCTAAATGTCGCAAAAACTTTACTGACGCTACAAGGAACCTTGATTTTCACAAAACGTGTGTCATGATTTTCACAAAATGTGTGTCAGATTATCTGACACACATTTGGTGAAAATCAAGGCTGATATGTCTTCGATATATGTTCACACTAATCACTCTAAACTGCCACATTCAACTGCACATGCACTACTGGCCGTAGTTACCCGACCCACTAATTTATGATGCGGTTAAGGTTTGGGGCGGTAATGCAGCCGCGAGCTTACGTATCCAAAGTTGGTTTGTATGCACATGCTGTTGATGTATCTATGTAAGTGTACCCTTGATTTGGTTAAAATATCTGTTGTATTGGCAGAGCTGTGTTTAAAGAAATAAAGAGCTGTGTTAAAATAAAAAAGAAGTTCATCCGAAGTTACCCCCAGTTACCTTACATGTACACATAGCATATATTTACCTTATTCCTATATATACGTCGCTTTAGTTTTTTTCTTTTCCTCAAAGAAGATCCTTCGGGATCAATGAGTGCAAGTAGAGCCATCACTGTGTCTCTAATAAAACAGTCCTTTTTATTGCAATCACTACAATTAAAATTACATACCGACGAACAGAAATACGATACTTGAGTTTTAATTGTTTATGTAAGCTTCTGTACCCAAGCAAAGAGCCAGACTGCTTTAGCTCTTTCTATGTAAGATATAAATTATCCAGTTCATAATCATACGTTTTACATACACTACACAATCTCACCTTAATAGCACTTTCAATGACCCCTAAATCACTTTCTTTCCTTCTGGAATTTACATCCAACTCCTTCATGAGTCTCCGCACATGACGAGAGCTGTGAATGCCAACAGCATGTCAAGGGATATCAGTTGACTAGCTATAGCCTAATGATTAGCGGTACAGTACGCTGCCCGTTCTGACACCTACTATGCTACTTTATTTACCTGATACGAATGTTATGAGCTTTATTTAGATAAAGTGTAATTTCCTCTACACTGTGCCCAAGTTCAGCGTAGTGAACAATCAGGACGTTTCTGTTGGCCATCAGACCACCAGCATTAGCAGGAAGGATTCAGAGGTCAAAACTCATCCAATGCGCATCGGTACTTGTCAGATCAGAGCCTCGAGGCGGTACGACAGTATCACGTGCCGCCATCTAATCGCAATCATTGCTGACACAGCAACCTATCTTCCGTTGAAAATACATGGCGTGACATGGCATTTTCCAGCGTCTGCTGAAGCAATCGAACCCGGGCGAACCCGTACTGTAGTGTTCCAGCGGCTTACAGTGGAAAATTGTCAAGGTCATGTAGCACTTCGTGGATATCTATTTTAACTCAGATTTAGTTGCTCCCATCTTAACTATCCAATGAACTCGAGAGGTCTTCGCCTTGCCTCCCGGTACAAGTCGGTTAATTGCATTCTTTAGTGCGATTCATTACGTCATCGGTTTTAGTGTCGTACGTACGTACTTATCCGCAAGAGGAGCTACTGGTATACTCTGCGCGCGAGGGTGAAGGCCACTATGAAAGTGAATCGTGAAACATGAAGGTGAAAAATAAAACGTGAAAGTGAAAAGTGAAACGTGAACGTGAAAAGTGAAACGTGAACGTGAAAAGTGAATGGCCGCTCTCGGCTTCCGTAGGAAACACCACTGACTGTCTCAGTCTTAGCCGTGTAACTGGGAATCTTATCTGTCTCATGTCTCAGCACAGACGTAGAGTAGTTTTTACACTCGCAGTGTTGCTGCTTTCATCCCTGCTCAGTTTCCCTCCGTTCTCTTCAAAACGACCACTGCGCCCAACCCCACACTCGAAGTCACCGCCTTGGTCCAACTCGCCGTTTCAACATCAGCACCAAGACATTCAAGGTCTCCTGCTAACCGCGACGTTCATTGTACATCTTTTCTGGTTCGCGGGACTTTTGTCGCTCTCTTTGATTGCACTTGTTGATGTCGTTTTAAAGCTGGTGTCTGTACCTTAAGGGTTAACATGCGCCACCGTTTTCTGAAAGTTATTGCGATTGTGAATCGGAGCACTAGCGAAGGCCGGGCCTTCAGGACACAAACTGGCGGGACTTTGTATTTATGAAAAAAGATAAAGGTGGATACCAAACTACAGCAAAACTGACGTACCTGAGAGTGATTGTACCGCCGGGGTGAAATAGTCGGACAAATGAAAAAGCGCAGCAAACTTGAGCGCAGAGAAGTATCAAAATGACGATGAACAGCAAGTAGATGACAAACAAAACAAAAGCAGCGCGGCGAAAAGCAGCACGTAGACTACTAGCAGCCCGTACCAGTGTCACAGGGATTTAGTACTCCCAGTGATATGGGGGTACCATATCAACGTTGATTTGGTACCCCCACGGTTACCATATCACCACACCGTCACCGTGACTGAGGGTACCATATCACTGGTGATTAAATCTTCCCCCCTCCCCCCCCCCCCCCCCCCCCCCACAGGTACCATATCAACACGCCCTCACCGTACCATATCCATGGTGATTTGCTTCCCAAACGTGTACCATATCCCTAGTCTGGGGTAGCCACACCCTCTCTCGCTTTATGAGAGGATGTAGCTATGCCAGACTACCATATCCCCAGGTTGTAGATTGATAGCCTCAAGTGTACTCTATCTCCAGTTTGTCCCTCAGGAGTATATCAGACAGTCGGTAGACTTGTACCCTTTATGTAGGTTGCACCGACACGGACACGCCCATGAAACGGCCCAGAACTCCCGGACGCTGCAATTATAAGCACATATAACAAGCTCTACGAGTATTTCTCTACCATATAAGACACTCAAAGTATGTAAAATACACGGATATAATGACATACGGAATACTGCAACACCTCCGTTTTGAATATCAATGGTAATATATTTTTACTCACTCCGCAAGTACGATTATTATGTGTCCGGGATTACCAAATCCCTGTGACACGAATGTCACACATGCAGGAGAGTACCATACATATCACCAGGGGTACCGTATCCCCGCGCAAATGTTATATGCAATGATATGGTACCCCTGGATAGGCTGATATGGTACAAGGGTACCATATCACCGGAGGTACCAAATCCCTGTGGCGCAAACGTTATATATGCTATATATCTAAGTGTATCAAACATTTGGGAAAATGGTTAAGTCCCAGTGAGTTTGAGTCCATGTCAGGCATGCAGCATACTCGGAAGTGGAAGCAAAGTATTAAAGTTGAGGGAAGACCGTTAGGCGAATGGATTGATGAGCATTGTCAAGAGGCATGTCTTGAGAATTCCCAACAATGTGCTAAGCAACCAGAGAATGTCTTAGGTAGAGACTCACAGTCTGCTGACACAAGTACAGGTGTAATCCACAATGTGTTAGATTCTGACAACAATGGCCTACACAATGCTCACATTACAGATGATAACGTCAGACAACAACCTCTTGCAAGAGAGATACCTGTAATGCAGTGTACTGCTAATGTGCCTAGTAACCCTCCAGACACTGTCCATGGCTCATCCCTCAATACTGATCTTAATAAGTTGTTGAGAGACCTTGAGCTCCAATTATCAACATTATTTAAAGAGCTAGTTGACCAAGCAATACAATCAATGAGATCATGTATTGAAGAAGAAGTGAAATCATTCAGAAGACAATTAGAGGCTCTTAATGAACGTGTCACACAACTGGAAGAAAAGGTACGCACTTATGGTCTCCAACATCCTCATGAAGACAGGGAACATCCTGAGATAGATTCTCCTAAAAGCAAGATGGAGCAGTCAAGTCCCCAAGTGGTTGTTCAGGACCAACTAAGTGATTTAAAATCACAAGTTGATATTTTAGCCTCTAAACAAGTTCAGTTTGAAAAGAGTAAAGAAAGGGAAAGAAGGAGGTGTAATATAATAATTGGGAATTTTCAAGAACCTGATGCTGAATCAGTTTCAGATTTATCTGTGTCTGCTCAAAAATTGCTCAAAGAAACACTTAAGGTTCACTACACACCAACACAATCACTACGAATCGGTAAAAAAGAAAAAGGGAAAAATCGATTGGTTCTGGTGAAAATGGAAACATTTCAAGAAAGAGTTGCAATTCTGAAAGCAGCCAAACTCCTAAGAGGTTCTGGGATCTTTATTAAGGAAGATCTCTCCAAGAGTGAACGAAGTTACCGGAAGGTATTGGTTGATAAAATGATGAAGGCAAGAGCTGAAGGAAAGAAGGCTTTCATTAGATATACAGACGGAAAACTGATCGTAGATGGAAAGCCAATTGATTGTGTGTTGACCCCAAACCCCAGAAACTGTAATAGTTCTCAGCAATAGGGATTTGCCCAAGGTGGCCCTGATTCAATTTGCGATGATTACAGTGGAACCTCCGAAGAAAGGACACTTTGGGAACGGCACTTTTGTCCTTTCTTCGGAGGTTGTCCTTATCTCGGAGGTTCATGAAATATTTTGATTTTATAACTTGGGGTGGAATATAAGTAATGTAGTGAAGTTTGTACATGAGTTATTGTGTAAAATAGTCAAGTAAAGTTGTCTGTCTTGCTAATTGATGTGTAATATTGGCAATGTCTGACCAATACATACTTTTTCCATGTCCTTTGAATGCAAGAAACTTGTACACGTACATTTTCTAAAGCAAGTACTGCTTCCTTGTAACGCGTGTGAGGTTTCGCTGTATACACAAGAATTTACTGACGTTGCGCTCGTACATAGCGCTGTACTGCGCAAGCGCAACTTTGCAATTTTAGGGGAGTGGCTTCCGGGTGTCCGCTATTTAGAGGCAAAAATGCACGGTGGAGCGCCGTTCGGCGCAAAGATTTTGTCCGCTGTCCGGAATCGGGAAGCGTCCGCTTCTCGGAGGTTGCTAATGTATTACAGCTATGGTAGTTTCAATCCGTAACACCGCAAGTGTCCGTTGTAGCGTGGGTGTCCGCTTCTCGGAGGGTCCGTTATGGGAGGTTCCACTGTATATTGAAATTAGAAATGCTCATCAGGAGAATTCACTATCGTTCTGTTTTTGAATATCAATGGTTTAACAGTAGAAAAAGTTGAATGCATTACTAATATGATTACTAACTTTGATTTTTTTGCAGTAGTTGAAACATGGCTCAAGAATGATTCACACGATGATTTTTCAGTAGATGGATACATACTACAATGCTACAATCGCACATCACTCAATCCAAGGGACAGAAGAGGTTCAGGAGGAATAGCGTTGTATATTAGAGAGCAACTAGTTGATGGGGTAGAAACAGTATCTGATGTGAATTTGAGTTCAATAGATGACAGGGTGTGGTTCAGATTATGTAAGGATTTCTTTGGCCTGGATAATGACTTATATCTAGGAGTGTGGTATATTCCACCGTCAGATTCATGTAGATGCACTCAAACCCAGGATATGTGGGCAGTTTTTGAGTATGAAATATCACACATACAAGGAAGAGGTGATGTCATCGTAATGGGTGATTTGAATGCCCGTACAGGAGAATTAAAAGATTGGATTGAAATGGATCAAAGGGATAAGGTACCACTTCCTCATGAATATATTTTTGATAAAGATATTAAACCTCGGGTCTCTATGGATAAAATTGTGAATAGCAGTGGCCAGATGTTGATAGACACATGTATAGCAACAGGATTACGAATATTAAATGGAAGACTAGGCTCAGATGAAGGAATTAGAAAGACTACATGCAACACAAACAGAGGAAGAAGTGTTGTTGATTATATTTTAGCACAGACTGACATTTTCAAACTTATCAGTACTTTTGAAGTGTGTGGTCCTCTCCTTATCTCTGACCATTCCCCTATTGCCTTTAGGATATCCTGTCAACAATCCACAGAATATGTACAGAGTGATGACCCCTCAGGTGGAAGAGAGTGTATGAATTTTTCATTTCATATAAATAGGATGGATACATTTGTAGGAGAAGTATCAAACCACAATCTGTTACAGTCATTGCTGGAAAATGAGCTTAAAGAAGTTGGAATTGCTTCAGGAATACTAAAATATAGGAAAGGTGCCGGTCTTTGTCCTAAGTTTACAAGACCAACTAACCGCTGGTTTGACAAGGATTGTAAATTGCAGAAATGAAAAGTTAACAATGCTTTAAAACATTGGAAGAGAGACTTGTCTAGTCCTGTGTTAAAAGAGATATTTTTCAAGGAGAAAAGAATTTTTAAGAAATTAACAAAACAAAAGAAACGCCAGATATTGGAGGAAGATAATGTAACCCTTACAATGTTGTGTATGAAACACCCAAATGAATTTTGGAAAAGAATCAATGTGAAGAAGAGAACGAAACAAAAGGTTTTGCCACAGTCAATCACTAGTGCTCAATGGGAAGATCATTTTAAGATTCTTCATCAAATGAAGACATGCAATTACCATCACTTTAAGCCAATTCTGGGAATATATGATGAGATCTTAGATGGTGATATCACTGTTGATGAAATCTATACTGTATTAGGTCAAATGAAATGTGGTAAAGCACCTGGGAGAGACGGTCTTAGGATTGAGATCTACAAATCCCTACCACCAAGATTCATAGAGTTATTAGTAAATTTCTGGAACAAACAAATGGTAGAGTGTGCAATTCCTAAAATGTGGTGCACGGGAATAATTATTCCAATTCTTAAGAATGGAGATAAACAAGATGGTAACAACTACCATGGAATTACATTACTGCCTGTTGTTGCTAAACTTTTCTTTGCCACATTATCCAAAAGACTTTATGAGTGGGCTGAATTGCATGCAATCATTCCTGAGGAATAGTTTGGCTTTAGATCTAATCACAGAGCAATTGATGCAATATTTATCTTAAATGCACTAGTTGAGCGTGCCTTCATAAAGAGGCAGAATCTTTATTGTTGTTTTATAGATTTTAAGAAGGCTTTTGACTCAGTGCATCACCAGCTGCTGTGGTATAAACTATCTACTATTGGAGTGAGTACAAATATTTTGAGACTTTTAATAGATATTTATGCAAATGCACAATCTTGCATTCAATTAAATGGCAAATACACTGACAGTTTCCTCTGCAGTATTGGTGTTAGACAGGGGTGTCCACTCAGCCCAATTCTGTTTACTCTGTTTACCCGTGACCTATTTGATGAAATCAGAAAAGTATGTGGAATTAGGTTAGGGCACAGGAAAGTATCTGGTCTAATGTTTGCAGATGATCTTGTTTTGTTGGCAGACAATCCACAGGACCTACAAGCGGGTCTGAATGCCCTTCAGGAGTACTGTTCAAAATGGGCCCTTACAGTCAACCATAACAAAACCAAAGTTCTGATTTTTGGTAGGTTTGGTTCACCAAGCACCTTTGTGTGGTCATACAATGGGACTTCATTGGAGCAGGTTTTGTCATATCGATATTTGGGTATCATCTTCTCTAACACTGGCTCGTTTGCAACAGCTGTGAAAACATTGTGTCAAAGTGCTCTCAAGGTGATTAATAGAATTGAAGCAATGTCAAGGGAACAAGGTGGATTTTCTCCTGATGTGATGTGCTCATTATTTTCATCATTGGTCCAACCTATACTGGAGTATGGCTGTGAAATCTGAGGGGTTACTTACCATCAAATAATTGAGAAGGTTCTACTCAAATTCTGTAAAGAAATGCTAGGACTCCTTCCCAATGCACCAACCATTGCTGTCTATGGTGAAACAGGTACCTTTCCTCAGTGGTTGAGGATATATTACAGAGTAATTAAGTACTATGTCAGGATACATGTGAGCTCACCACCACTGGTCTTTGAGGCTCTTACAGTATTGAAAACCCTACCAACCAAAAAAAGGAATTGGAATACCAGTGTATCACAAACAATTATGAAGTATATGAACACTCAATCTATCAATGCAAGTCAAATAAGTATGACTGATATTAAAAAGAATTTACAGAACTCCTCTAGCGCCACATGGAGGAAGCAGCTCTGGAATGACATTCGGCAGAGTGGTAGAAACAAACTTCGAACATACAGGTTATTCAAAACTGTTTTTGCATGGGAATTCCATCTATCTAGAATCACCAAAAGAAGTCATATGATAGCAGTGGCAAGATTCAGAACCAGCTGTCATAGCCTGGCAATAGAGACTGGCAGGTATACCATCCCTCCAACCCCTCAAGAACATCGTCTATGTACATACTGCACCAGTGGAAAAGTAGATGATGAGCTCCATCTTATAACAGAATGTTGTCACCTGGATAACTATAGAAAAAGTCTTTATAATACAGCAGTACAATACAACGCAGAGTTTAATAGCCTATCCAACATGAGAAAAATGTGCCATCGTTTTGAGACCAACAACACCCCAACAATTAGAAAACTAGGTTGGTATATTTTTTCCAGTTTTGACTGTAGAAAGAGTGCTCGAGTTTAGTATTATCTTTATTTTATGTATGTTTGACTAATGGGCCACCTAAGGCCTCTGTATGTCATAAATATTATTATTATTATTATTATTATTATTATTATTATTATTATTATTATTATTATAGTTATTATTATTATGGTTCACTTTGGTGGATATTTAAATGAAGGTGAGACAGAGAGTGAAGATGAGAGTTACTATTGTCAGACAGGAGAAAGCACATGAATACACTAGGGCCATGATAGAAGACGGTAATATTGATGTTATTTGGGAAAAAAAGACAGAGATAGATTTTAGTGATAATCATATTGCTGTAGGATTACCAGCCACTAATTCTTCAGTAAGGGTGATAATAATGGAGGGTGCTCCAGGTGAGGGGAAGTCCACACTTGTATGGGAGCTCTGTAGGAGGTGGGAGAAAGGAGAGATTGCTCAGCAGTATCAGTTAGTACTTCAGCAGTATCAGTTAGTACTGCCCCTCAGACAGAATGAGCAGAGCCAAGAATCTTCAACAACTCATTTACCATCCAGATATAGAATATATCTCCCAGGCTGTAAAGTGTGAGCTAGTTCATAGTCGTGGTGTTAATACTCTGATATTATTAGAGGGATTTGATGAACTTCCTGACTCTCAAAGAAAGAAGTCCTCCATTTTCTTACAGCTCATTCTTGGCCACCTGTTACTGCATGCAACCATAATGATTACTAGTCGACCCTGGGCAACTGGTGAAATAATGGGAGGGATAGAACAGAGAATATTCCAGCATATAGAGGGACTAGGATTTATAGAAGAAAGTGCTGTATGTAACAAGTGTGTTTACAGGAGAGGGTAAGTAGACAGCCAGTGCCATTGACTAGAGTGTAGGTGGTCCAGATAAAGTGAGTGAAGAGGCAAAGAAAAATAATGTAATGGCATACATTGGTAAACATCCGCAGATTAGGTCATGCATGTACATTCCTCTGAATGCTGCCATAGTGGTAAGCATATATCACAAAGTACGGTAGTAATGTGTATATAGGGATTGCTATGGTCCATCCCCATTGAAAACCATATATATGGATTTTGTTCATTTTCACTTTCAATTTGAAATCACTTTTTATGATATCAAGGTGAAGAATGTGTGAAAAATAACCAGTATACAAAAATTGGTTGTGTTGTGATGTAATATGTAAAAATGCCTTTCACATTTTTGCCATGTTTCCATCTCTTATTCTTCTTCTTCTTGAATCAGCGTACATAAAAACAATAAACTTGAATCTTTTTGTAGGTCAGAATCAGTAACTAATTGCCGATCTGCCCACAATTTACCCTTGTAAATAGTGATTCGCTTCTTTTTGTAATCATGGTGCTTGATCAAGAATTGTTTTTGTTTCTTCAGCTCTCTTTCCACCTGTAGTTGCTTTTTCGTCAAATCATTATTTATATACACATCAGAACCCATCAATTTCCTTTTTGCTTTCATTACCTTTCTTTTATCCACCATCGATTCAAAGGATACAAGAACTGGAGAGGGTCTGGATGGAGAACCTCGCCCAAGTCTTTTAGCACTCGAGAATCTCACATCACATAGGCCTAATTGTGATCCGAGTAGAGTCTTCACCAATTCCTCAGTACTTTCTGAGTTCTCCTTCAGATCAACAATTAATATATTCCTTTCTCTTTTTACCCTCTCATTCATCTCTATGACATGTTGCTGATTTGTTACGGTTTTGACATTTCATTGACCTGTGATTGTATATATAGAGTGTGTTCTCGACACTATCTCACTAGAAGATATAGGTTCTCCTCTGTCTTGCAGAGGAGATAGTGGTGGAGGATTTGAGGATACGGTTGAGTCTCTTGGGGTTACTTCTTCTAACTGAAGCACCCTGTTCGTCAGTGTTTCTATTTCCTTATATAAGCTTTGATACTTTGCTTCAGAATGTACCTTTAATGACTCAATGGCTTGGCACAAAATTGCTCTGATTGTAATGGATAACTTTTCCTCAAGACTGCTAAGTACTTGGTCAACATCAAAGGGAGCATGCAGCTGATGTCTACAGCTGCTGGCTTGATCCTCCCTCAGAGAATGGGGAGAAAGTTGTGTACAGGCTGAGGGAGCAGACTGTGTGTCACTCAAGGGACAATGAGAGATGTGAGAACAGGTAAAAGCACTATTGTTGTGCATTCCTAAATCACTAACAGAAGGATTGTCTACTGATTGGACATAAGAACAAGTATGGGCATTTGAGTTCAGCATTCCTCTATCACTAATGGAAGAATGAGTACCAGTTAATGGTACTTGACTGTGAGCACTCCCAGGCCGCTCAACAGCCTCATCCACCACCTGCCCCTCTTTAGTGCTTAATGGCTAGCTTAATGCTTGAGAACAAATCCCACCATCTAATGAATGTGTAGCCAACCACTCCCCTATTTGGACACCCTCACATGTAATACTCGGTTTCCAATTTCTGGCAGTTACCCACTTTCCCCCATACTTTATACACTTAATGATATTTTTACCCTGCTTCTTTAGTTTTGAAAAAAACAATTCTGCCTCTTTGGAACCACATTGTATTTTGACACTTTCTTTACATGTCCCTGGGGAAGGGATACCTTCTTTTGTAGACATACTCAACATTTGGTCTTACTTACTACTTTGAGAGTCCACTCCGTCAGCGAGACGAACTAGACGAACGAGACAAATGTGACGAACGATCAACGAGACGAACGAGACGAACGAGAAGAACGAGACGAACGAGACGAACGAGATGAAGGAGACGGACAAGACGAACGAACGAGACGAACAAAGACGGACGAACGAGATGAACGTACGAGACCAACGAAACGAGACCAACGAAACGAGACCAACGAACGAAAAGAAACGAACGAGACAGTCTTTAGTCGAACGAGACAGTCTTTAGTTAATTGACATAGTATGTTGATCACCACAGCATACTCTCTAGGATTTTCATCCTAGAGAGTATGCTGTTTATATTAGAGCTCCTGACTCTCTTCGTAAAACTGACACTTCTGTAAGACGATACAGCTCCAGACTTTCTATTACGAAGTAGCAATACTGCTTGTCAATATATCCATGTTTGGCAATCACAACAATCACGGTTCACGAAAATCGGCAATTTACCGCTTTTCTTCAACAACGCAGGTCCGGTCCCTTCTTTCCGCTCCAAACGTTAACTGTGCCGAGCGCTAATGCTACTTCTTTATATCTCCAAGTTTTGTACTTATAGCAGCCACGGTTTACGAGAAAACTTGTTTACAGACACACACACACACACACACCGATAATATTTCTGTGAACATTCCGGTACTGTAATTATTAACCCTCCGCGCGCGCATGCGCAGCGAGGGTTACGGTAGTTGTGTGTGTGTGTGTGTGTGTGTGTGTGTGTGTGTGTGTGTGTGTGTGTGTGTGTGTGTGTGTGTGTGTGTGTGTGTGTGTGTGTGTGTGTGTGTGTGTGTCAGTCACATCTCACCTCTGGAGCGTCTGTTCTACCTGAAACTTCTGTCACGTACTCAGTGGGCAACGGAGGTCAAAAAATATGTAGGGTTTTCTCTGAAACCGCTTCCTTCAAAAGTTAGGGCGTTATTTGCTTACCTACGGCATCCTACAGCGATATTGCAGTGGTAAGCTTATTCTGCGCAGTTTTTCGACGGCAGAGCTTTCTAAAGATCTTAACAAGGCTAATACTAGGCTAAATGCTACCTGGAATACGACTCAATGTAAGGCAGCGAGCTTCTTTCTCTTTAGTCTCCGTCTTTTGCTCACAAATCTTCCGTATACTTTCCGTTACACGCATTTCAGTAGCGCGTGCGCTTTTCATGATTCGCGCACGCGTGGCGCCGAGGGTTCTGCACTTTAGGGTAGATGGCATATATAAACTGTATCCGTAATCACGCATGCGTAACTAGCCATACCCTAGCCAGCCCGTAATGGCCCCGTCACAAACCAAGGCACGAAGAGGCAAATTACCTATATGGGGGGTACCCCCCCAAACCCCCCCTAGGCTGGGGGGCTGCGCCCCCCCAGGCCCCCCCGCCTTGGCTAGTTCCGTAAGCGCCCATGGATCCTCCGTGCCTATGCGCAGGGGCGCGTAGTCCATTAACCCACTTTAGTGCATTCATTGGAATACGGAACTGAAACATGAAGTTTTAGCAGTGTGCATTAACGAAGCCACAGGCATATATCCAGTGTTGATATCAGTAATGAAGCCACAGGCATGTATCCGGTGTTGATACTAGAATGCCATATTCTTCAGGTTGTGAGTGACTTCCTGAGAGGAAATAATGCTAACTAGTAGAAATGCTTTAGCATTTTTGGCGAGCGGGAGCGACCCAACTGATCCGCACGTGTAGCTTTCATTGCTGATTAGCTGACATGCAGCTGAAACACCCCCTAGGAGAGGGAGGCTCGTCTGCTTCAACTTAGAGTTAATTAATTAATCAGCAGCAGCGACAAAGCACCAGGCGTCTCCACTGCTCTTGCCTGTCGTCCTCTTTCAAAAGGCCTGGGAACGAGGCTAGGAGGCTCCCTGCCCTGTGATGTTCGTACTGCATGCCGCGCCGGTATTCGAGCACAGAGTCGAGAAAGGCATGTCAGTCCTGGCCTGAAGCGAGACACCACCTCCTGCGAGTTCTGTTGTAAGCAATGGCGGTGTATTCTCAGTTGAGGTACCGCCGAGTAGTGCGTTGTTGTACTGGAACTACTGCCAGACAATGAGACACTTCACCGTGCAGTGCGTCCGCAAAATTAGAAGCGCGTATAACATTACGGTATGTACAGTGCGAGTCACATATATATATATATATAGAAAAATCGGCCCGTTCACACGACTAGGTTGGCTCGCTCCCGCTCGCCAATTATCGTGAGCTTGAAGTCAACCACCTGCCTATGATCAGCTCTCGGCTTTAGCTATACAAATATTGTACTTATAAGTTTGACTTCCTGAGAGGAAATAATGCTAATTACCCTGAGCTTATTTGAAGTCAACCATGGCCACCTGCCTATGATCAGCTTTCAGCTTTCTGCTTTAGCTATATAAATGCTGAAACCTGGCACACTCTTCTGCTCCAGGTTGTAGCTAAAACCGGATATGTCAACCACCTGCCGGTGATCAGCTTTCAGCTTTCTGCTTTAGCTAAAAGCTGAAACCTGGCACACTCTTCTGCTCCAGGCCGTAGCTAAAACCGGATAAGTCAACCAGGTCAGCAACCACCTGCCGGTGATCAGCTTTCAGCTATCTGCTTCAGCTAAATACTGAAACCTGGCACACTCTTCTGCTCCAGGCTGTAGCTAAAACCTGATAGCTCGAATCAAAATCTTCTTTGGGCTTTCAGTTAGAGTTGAAATCAGAATGGCCAGATAGTATGCTCATTACAAAAGTGTTTTAGGTTTTAACTTCAGAAATGACGTGATTTCTGATTTCTGATGATCAGAAAGGAGAGGTTTGCAAACCTAATATCTGGTTTTGAGGTGGAATTTCTGATTTGAGCTTGATTGTTTGAGCTGAAAGCAGAATGGCCGGTTGGTACACTGACCATCCATGGCTCAGGTTAATATCTTCATCAAACAGTTTGTGACACATGCCTAGAGCTATTAGAGTATTGCAGTGTATCTACAAGTAGCTAGTGTAGACATGTAAATACTGTGTGTACAGAGATAATGTCATCGTGATGTCGGAGCAGAAAAGTTGGGTAGCTCTTCGAAGTCGTCATCAGTGCTCTCCTCTGTATCAACGGCTATTGTGATGGCCTCTGTATCCTCGTCTCCAGCTACTGTGGTGGGCTTGGTATAATCATCTCCAGTACGTAGGAGAGAAGTGACATCATTGAAACCTTTCAATTCCAGTATATCATTGATTCGGCCTGAAACCGAGCACAGTGGGCAGTGAGTGCTGGTACCATGCCATGTCATGACACATGCTCTGCACCCAATGATGCGTTGGCAGCACTTTGACACGACAGGAAACTTTACCACCGACTTACATATCACGCATCCAAGATCTTCTTTCCTATCTAAACAACACTGTCGATGACCGACAATTTCTTCCCAATCTTATCCAACTTCTTGTTCAGCACTTCAAAACTCTCTGAAATATTAATGTCACAGCTCTTCGGCTTCTTGCTTGCAGGTTGCCTGACATCGTCCTCTACCTGACACAACTCCTCCCCTGCAGCTATGCCAGACAGCTTTCATAGCTTGCGCGGGAAACAGCTATTATTTTACGAGTTGAGTGCCAAAACTCTGCTCCAGATGTGCTCTCGTTGTCCATGATTGGGAACAACTTCGAATCCAGTAAAACAACATCCAGACCGA
Organism: Theonella swinhoei; assembly: GCA_963970385.1. Lineage (NCBI taxonomy): Eukaryota > Metazoa > Porifera > Demospongiae > Tetractinellida > Theonellidae > Theonella > Theonella swinhoei. The sequence continues at coordinate 4,835,487 of OZ019949.1, read as the reverse complement.
TCTGCTTACGAACACACTCAGTTGCCCTGGTCACACTGCAGTCGTTAGAATCCAGGCTGATGATGACCTTAGTCACAACAGTTTGCACTAAACGACTAACCCTTGAGGTAGATGGTCGATTAGAATCACATGAAGAGAGATTAGCAATTAGTATGGTTTTCTTCATTGCTCTTTGCTTGCACCGAGGTGGATGATTGGGTGGGTGAGGAAGAGGGCTAGGCTGGGGTTGAGTCCCAAACTGGTATGGATAAGCTCCATAAGGTGAGTGTGGATGTGTTGTTGGCAGGCTGCTTTCCTGCACAGCAGGCTCTATATACCCCGCGTGTACTTCATACAGCTCTCCAGCAGAAAGGGTCGATGCTAGGAACTTCCCTGATCCTTCCGCAGGAAAGAGAACTGAGTTATCGTAGTCCTTAACCAGATAAATGGGTGGCTGCAGCCTAAACGCAGCAGCAATGCGAGAAACCTGCAGTAGCAGAGTGTATATAGATCCATATCATAATCACTTTTTCGCGCCCGCCCACGGGCAATTTTCCCTTAAGAGACTACGCATGCAAAAACAGCTAGCCATATACGTAGTAGCGCATCCCTCTACTGGCTATGCATAAAGTCAGCACCCATACCATAACATCTTCAATACTATTATTAAAAAGTCAACTCCTTCTCGCCCTGGCGAAGCCTTACGCTAGAGAACGAGTAGCTCATCATGTAAACCCCATTACTAATTGCGGGAATACACAATGTTCCATTGTCCAGTACACAGTAGTATAGTTAGAGCGGTACCGTTACCACACGGCGCTACATTGACTCGGCTAGTCTATCACAGCAATCAACAAGGAAATGGCGTCCGAAATGCTCGTAAATCCTTGTCGTTCTCGTGCGAGAGGGATCCTACGACAATTCTGTTGTCCTAGAATCATGCACCGGAGAGAAAGGAATCGTTTTATACTGAAATAAAGGTGAGCGCGTTCGTCAATTTTGAGGTTAGACAGTTTGAAGAAGAAGATGATGAAAAATATTCAAGAGGTGTGGCAGTTTCCGTGTGTCATTGTATCCGTGTATTTTCAGAGCCGGCGGACTCGGCCGAGATATGGACCCGGATTAGCTGCTAATGCGCTCGGCAATATAAGTGGGCAGGGCTAGCAATCTGTAATATAGGTGGGGCTCTGTTCGCGGCTGCGGCTGCCGATCGCATCGGATCGCTGTGCGCATGAGCAGACGGCCGGACCAATAAAATTATGCTTCCGCCGGGCCAGATTTTACATACTTTGAGGGTCTTATATGATAGAGAAACACTTTTTATATGTCTGAAAAGGCGTATAGCTGTAGTGTTCGGGAGTTACGAGACGTTTCATCTGGTAAATGGGCGTGTCCGTGTCGGCGCCATCCCTACATAGAGAGTCTACCGACTCTCTGATATATGCCCATGAAAGCACACCCTCTGGAACTCCATTTGTGATATATAACATGACATGGCAAATATCCAGTTCGTCTATACCCATACCAAATGCTTTTGTTCTCTGCACTTGACCAGATTTCCACTTGATATATGATTCATGTCTTGATGTAGCATCCATTTCTCCGTGGTAGCTTACAGCTTCCACCCCAAATTATTGAAGAGCACTGACAATTAGTCCAATGTCTGATATAACATGAGTATAAATAATAGAAAAGGTTGAATCAATAATCTCTGCTGCTCTATTTGCAAACTGAACAGCTAGTGGCAGCGACTTATCATGTGTTAATTCTTCTACATTGAGGGTGAGATTAGGACGATCCATTTTTTTAGTCGTGACAGGGAGGAGTGGTGTAAAATCCTCCCATATAATGGTCAGAAAGACATTATGTACTGAGGTTTTTACACTAATTTACAAGTGTAAAATACACCCCAGAGTACGTCAAGGTTGTTTGGTGTAAAATCTTCCCATGAGTTACTCTAGATATAGCTAAAACTCTTTTACACTACTCTATATAGGAGCTACTGTGAGGGTCTGGGAAATAGCAGCATGTGCCTTTATTGGTAATCACTGACCCAAAATCATGGACAGGTGTATCCACATTTGTTTTTGTCGTTAAAGTTACCTTCTCTATCTACTACCCCCTCTCCCACCCTCTGCTGTGGATTTCCTGTCCAGAGTAGTGGACATCCATGCATCCAAAGAAGAGGTGATCCATCTAGCTCCCAACCACCCTTCTCTTTGTGCACCACCTCCATTTCTTTGGACTCTCTCATCTGACCTCACCCCTAACTCTAAACTCACTACTATAATATCCTACTTTGCACGAAGTATTTTTGTGCATATTCATCCTCTACCACTGACGGGAAAAACTTTTAAACATTGAGTCGCTGTGCATGCATGCCAAAGGTATACATATGTAGTACTGTACAAATCCTAGTGCATATCAAATGGCTAGCAAGTAACATACCTTAATATTTTTACTACAGTTCATAACACACACGTACTACAGTTCATACTAAATCTCTAAGAGCTAGCCATAGTTGTTTGACACACTGTCAGTAGTACAAATACTGAAATATATTTTTCCCGTTATTCTTCTTGTTGCCATTCTTCTTGCTATTATTGTTGTTTTTGTTGTTGTTGTTTTTGCTTTCTTTAAGTATGCAAATATCTCCAAAATATTGCACACTGCAAAATAAAATTATAAACACGTATAAATTATAAACATGTGTAATTCCTCAGCTTGGGATCTTGTACTTAATATTGGCCAAGCCAAGGGTAAGGTTGGTCACATGGAGATCAAGAATATATCACTGAATATGTGTATGTCTGGCTCTACTCACAATAGTTGCTGTGTGGGCAATGGCAGTATATATTGCTATGGAAGTAAATTACATATTAAAGTGTAAAACATTTTCACTAAAATGTTGAAGGATGTAGGAATTGACGCTATCATCCCCTGCCTTTGTCTGCATGCATGCTGCACTTTGACCTTGTTTCTGTACTTTTTGGCACTTCAATCCCTACATCCTTCAACATTTTACACTTTTTTTACTGTGTGTGTGCACACCTATAAACAGGACAGCTAGCAATTGTCAGTGACTCCTACATCCTGTCTTGTACGAATATTGCCTACAGAGTACAACAGCGGGTCCAGTTGCCTGCAACAGTTAGTTGTTCAAAGAAACGGACACAAAGGAGCAACATAGCCATAAAGACGACACAGGACTTGAAACACTGGCAGCGTGCAATGAAACACTGAAAGAACTGTACTAAACTAAATTCACGTGTTCGGCATGTGAGCAAACAAGAAAATGGCGTCTAAAACTAACAGTAAGGTTGCAGACCCGGAGTTTGACTGCTTTAGGAGAAGGTATGAAGATTTTGTGCATCAAGGATCATGTACGCTCCAGTGAAAATAATTTTTGTGAAAGGATTAGTAACCCCAGTTTCGCAGTAGGCCGTTTGAACTGAAGAAGAAGAAAGAAGAAGAAGAAGAAGAAGAAGAAGATGATGATGATGATGATGATGATGATGATGATGATTGATGATTGATGATGATTGATGATTGATGATGATGATGGTGATGAACAATGGGGTTTTTTACAAATTTCCGAGAATCACTGTACTAGCTGTATATTTTATGTACTTTGTGAGTATTATAGTGTATAGAAGCACTCTTAAAATATCCGCGTTCGGGAGTTCCGTTACTTTTGTTAAGGCTTGATTGGCGTGTCGGCGCCATCATTACATATAGAGTCTACTGACTCTATGATTGGTATGATTGTGTACATACACTTCAACTGAGCATCTTAGAGAAAGAAAAAGTCAATAGCATAAAATGTCCAAATATATTAAATATTTTCTCACGGGTTAAAGGCTTTGTCTTGTCTTATGCTCATCACAAAATAGAAAACATGTTGGTGTCTGAATATATACTTCTGTAGATCTTTATTGCTTTCAGTTTCACAAATTTCCGTAGCATCGGGGTATGTGCAGCATTTGGCTCCCCACCTGGCAGTGGTGAATTCAGACAGGGCAATTATTAATATGAAAACTAATAAATAACCTGGCTCTGTAGAGAAAAGTATACATCGGTGATATTCATGTTTGTATATATTTCAAGTCTGTCTTGCTGCACCCAAACTGTATTTAGTGTCTATATTTTTGGCTGTTACATTACTACATCCTCCAAAACCTTTTTTGTTTGCCTATAGTGAGTGTTGGAATCTGTGCCAGTATGCAATTCTGACTCAACTCTTGCAAAATGAGTGCATGAACCCACCCTATAATGTGAAATACACAAAAGGAAGAACAGCTGTTTTTCAGAAATCCATGCTGCTCAGGTTTATGTAAAACACTAAAGAGAACCAATACAGCCACAGCTGTCTCCCATTCATTGTTTGGCCCACCAGAGTTCATGCTAAAATATATTTGTTGGTAAAATGATACACTGCTTATTCTGTCATCACTGGGCTTGTTGTGAGTTCTTAACTTTATAAACTAACCTCTTTTTCCCATTCTTCAGGGTTTCCCGATAAATTTCATTTATGAATTCCCGATTATGGCACTTGACATTCAGTTCTGCATTTGACTTTTCAATTTCTCTCTTTTTACACGCCATTTTACCTTCCCCTACCTGGTAGAGTTATCAGAGAGTCGGTAAACTCTCTATGTAGGGATGGCACCGTGACATAACACGCCCACTTTTCCATATAGAATGGCTCAGAACTCCCAAACGCGGCAGTTACAGGCCTTTTTAGACACATACACATACTCTACGAGTGCTTTTATGCCCATTAAGATCCTTTAAGTACGTAAAACAATGAAATTTGCCAAACCGGACTTTTGGATTTTTTGTTCATCACCGTCTTCTTCTTCAGTTGAACTGCCCTACCGCCAAAGTGGCAAAAGTATTCTCAATGGTTTTTACACAAAACGGCTCCTTTCTGTTGTGTGCATGATCCTAACCCAACATAATCTTTGTAATTTTACTCGGAACTACATAATTTTCTTGTTTGTTGGAAACCATTTTCAGGCCTTTTTAGACACATACACATACTCTACGAGTGCTTTTGTGCCCATTAAGATCCTTAAAGTACGTAAAACAATGAAATTTGCCAAACCGGACTTTTGGATTTTTTGTTCATTACCGTCTTCTTCTTCAGTTGAACTGCCCTACCGCCAAAGTGGCAAAAGTATTCTCAATGGTTTTTACACAAAACGGTTCCTTTCTGTTGTGTGCATGATCCTAAACCAACATAATCTTTGTAACTTTACTCGGAACTACATAATCGAAAAATTTTCTTGTTTGTTGGAAACCATTTTCTGTATGTGCACGTGCATACCACATTTCATAGAAAGGTGAGGCTCAAGCGTGCGAATCCGAGTAGAAGGGGGTGGGACTCATGCGAACACAAGCAATAAAGCACTCCACAAAGAAGCAGAAATCGACACCACTAGGTACCCAAGAAAAACTAAAGTCTATTCGCGTTCACCTGGGCCCGGAAGTTGCTGATGTTTTACGTGTTACGCAGCGCGCTTCATTTTGACAACTTCCTGCATGTTTGCGGGTAGAGGTGTGCGCAGGGAAGCCACGCACCAGTGCTGAACGATACGAGAAGTGCATTTTTTCGAGTACTGTAGGCTTGGATAGGCTGAAGACTAGAGATAAGTGGCTAAAACTAGTATCATGGGAGCCTAGCTAGCATTGCTAACCTGAAAATCCCGGGTAGTCCTTTTTTCTTGCTGCTATTCAACACTAGCAAACGCCTCGTGCACATTAAGAAGCTTTCGGGCGCATTTAGTGAGATCACGCGCACTACATTCCTTGCGGTCAATGGTATCTCCATACTTTCCTTATGGGACATACTGCTATCTTTGGAGTGGGAGAGATTCAGATTTACTAGACGCCGCAAAACGTGAGGAATCCAATGGTACTCTTATTGCCAAAATTCGAGGGTCCAGGTGAAGTCAAATAGACTTTTGTGAAACACGTGTAAAAAATTTCATTAAAATGATGGTAGTGCCAGATTTTAATAACCTGAGGGATGGTAGTGCCAAGATTATAATAACCTGAGATTAAATAGGCTGGGCCTGAGTGATGCATAGTGAAAAACTGATTATGATATGACCATACACAACTTACGTATATAGTTCGGAGTTCAGAGTTAACGCTACCACAAAGATGAACTACAATTCACGTATGTAGACAAGGGATAATTGCATGCAACAATAACAAGATGTGTAACTCCACGAAACCCTCTGGTTACAGTAGTTGTGTGTGTGTGTGTGTGTGTGTGTGTGTGTGTGTGTGTGTGTGTGTGTGTGTGTGTGTGTGTGTGTGTGTGTGTGTGTGTGTGTGTGTGTGTGTGTGTGTGTGTGTGTGTGTGTGTGTGTGCTGTTCAGCATCTGTATCAGTGCTGTGGTAGCCAATTGGAGGAGCAAACATGAAGAAGCAGGAGTGAATGTACTATATAAGCATGGTAGGAAGCTGGTGGGTGATAGGACGACTAAATCTAGACTGAATGAAGTGAAAGTGACTGAGACACAGTTTGCTGATGATGCAGCACTGTATGCAACCACTCGATGCACATTTGAGTCAGCAGCAGTGGGGTACGAGGAAGTGGCGAGGGACTTTGGATTGAAGTTGAGCGTGGAGAAGACAAAAGGAATGGTTGTAGGGCAAGAGCTTGAGGAGTATGATGTAGCACCAGTGCAAGTGAAAGGAGGCAAGCTGGATGTTGTAGACCACTTCCCGTATCTCGGTTCTAACATCTCTAGAGATGGTGAACCTGCAGTGGATATAAACTTCAGGATCACTAAAGCATCTCGAGGTTTTGGCTGCTTACGAGATCCATACATATTCCATGATAGAAATCTTAATGTATCAACAAAGCAAGTCTACCGAGCAGCAGTATTGTCAGTCCTGCTCTATGGAGCAGAGACATGGACACTGAAGGCCCAACAAGTTAGGCCCTGGAATTCCTTCCATAACCATTGTGTGAGAACTATGCTAGGTGTGACAAGATACCAAACAGTGGAAAGAGAGGTTAACAACTAAGCGTCTGTCATCAGCCTTTGGAATGTAGGAGACCATACCTGACTTGATCATGGAGCAGCAACTAAGGTGGCTGGGGCAGGTGGGCCGTATGGATGAAGTGAGACTCCCGAAGTAGTGGCGGATCTAGGATTTTGCAAAGGGGGTAGAATGTCGCGCGCGAGTTTTGAAGCCACACCCAGTTAATTATATGCACGCGCGCGCGACTGCGGAGTTACGTCCTCGTACACGTAACCTTCCCTGCCCAGTTTCCGTTATAGAGTAAAGGGTACTAAAGTTTACATGTAAGTGAAGAGTTGAGAGATGGAAATCCCCAAGATCGATAATCGCTGCGGATATAGTCTGCAAATATTTATAGCGTGCTAGCGCTAACGCATGCTTAGGCGCGAAGAACGCGGCAGTAAGTAGATCCGCCACTGCGAAGAGAGTGTTATTTGGAGAGTTGAGGAAGAAGAGACCGTGCCATAGGGTGAAGAAAAGGTGGAGAGACGTGGCTAGATCTAATGTGCAAACTATTGATGTGGGCGATAAGTGGTATGAACTATGCCAAGACAGGAAGGAATGGTTCAAGCTCTGCGGTGAAGGCAAATCAGACAAAAGAATAAATGTCTAGCTATTAACCAGCCACAGCCCAGTAGATTCGATTGTGCTATTGATGTGGGCGATAAGTGGTATGACGAAGCTTCCGCAGAAAAGGAGGCCTGAAGAGACATAAGCGTTTCTGCAGTCATTCCAACTAATGAGTCAGGGGGTTATTACCATTGTTCCTGGGTTTCACGCAGGACACCGCTATCATGTTGCTTCGCAACATGAGCGTTACAAGGTTACAAGGTGTGTGTGTGTGTGTGTGTGTGTGTGTGTGTGTGTGTGTGTGTGTGTGTGTGTGTGTGTGTGTGTGTGTGTGTGTGTGTGTGTGTGTGCGTGTCTGTTAAGTCACATCTCACCACTGGAGCGTCTGTTTGTCCTGAAAACACTGTCACGTACTTAGCAAGCAACGGAGGTCGAAATATTTGTGGGGATTTCTCTGAAATCGCAGCTACCGCTCCGTTGCAGAGATGCACCGCTTCCTGCGTTGTCGGGTACTCCAGCGACATTCCGCGCACTTTTTCGACGGCAGAGCCTTCCAAGGGTCCTAAAAAGGCTAATAATACGCTAAACTCTACCTGAAATACGACTCGATGAAAGGTAGCAAGCTTCTTTCTGTTCAGTGTCCGTCTTTCCTTCCCGTTAACGTAATTAAAGATCTAGCGTGTGAGTTTTCAAGGATTCGCGCACACGCGTACTCCGAAGGTTCTGCACTCTAGTGCATTCATGTTGCATGCAATTATCCCTTTTCTGCATACATGAATCTTTGTGGTAGCATGAACTCTGAACTCCGAACTATATACGTAATTGTGTATGGTCATATAATCAGTTGTTCACTATGCACCACTCAGGTTACTACAATTTCTGTTTCTTTAATTTTTGGCACTACCATCCCTACATCCTTCAAGAAATGTTTTTTTTAATAAACAAGACTAATATTATCTTGAAATGGAGATAAATGTACTCACAGGTTGGCAGGTATATCTCCACCCCCGTCGATTCGTAACTTCGTTTACATTAATTATAGCTTCCCCCTCATCGCACTCCATAACTAATGGAGTGTTTTGCTTTTCGGCAGTGTCTTCTTTGATTTCACCATAATTCTCTGAAAGGGCTACAGAATCCTGCATTTCATCTGCAAATTTCAGATTCATATTCTCTTTGGCTTCATTCATATATTGGAAATGAGCTTCACCTTGGATCACTGACTCATCATCTTCGAAAAAAGACCGACTCTCCAAGAATTCACCTTCATTTTCATAATAAGGTTTTGCCACAGTCACAGTGGGGAGTGACAAAAGAACAGCCAACAGAGCATACCTGCATTGAAATATAGTGAACTAGCACACCAAATGACACAATCTAAAACTAACATGTTAACTAGCTATGAATTCAAAGGTGCTCCAAAGAATTGTGTCGGGATAGCTAAAGTCCTGCCTATATATAGTGCCATGCCTACACCTTTCCTCCAGTTTTAAAATAACTGTTACAAAGTATGATTTTAATGAAATGTTAGGAAGTAGGTACAAAAGTGCTGTTGGTGTATAAATTTAGCTACTTTCACTAAAATGGATAGTCAGCTGTTACGTGTGTTATAAGATGAGTGTAATAAATTACTCGCCATACTGCAGCATATAAAAGTGTTTACTAACGACCTATATAGTCTTTCTACAACTTGGCGACAATTTTGCAGTTCATTCACTCAGCACACAATTTGCCATTTACTTGGCAATATGGCACAGTGTGTGTGCTAGGATGTATATCTATGGCTCGGAAAAGGAAGTTGTGCACAAATTCTATGGCAATTTATAATCATTTGGTTCCGAGGAATCAGTAGAGATAGGTGCAGGATCTTAACCTAGAGTACACATTTATAGGCACACATAAGCTATACCTACTCTAAGTCTTTGCTACTCTTTGAAGCAGTTATTCATTGTGACCTTGACAGAGAGGCCAGGAATAATTTCAGGAACACAATGTATTGAATTTCTACAATATTAAGTGTACTATTAAGCCATATAGAGGACTCCGCATGGTGAAATTCATCAACACAATTCACTGTAAGTGTAATTACATCATATTTTCTGTGGTCAGAGTGTACCGACCATCTGTTAGCACAGAGTGATATATTGCAGGACTAATATCTCAACTAAGCATGCACATAATATTATTTCCAAGCACTTCAATTGGGATGTAGCCTTCTCTTTATACAAGTAGAAAATATCTACTGACATAATCAGAGAGTCGGTGGACGCACTATGAAGGGATGCCGATATGCCCATTATAGCCCTATACAAACTAAACGGCTAAACACTCCTGAACCCTGCAGTCTTTGACACATATTCGTCTCTACGAATGGTTATATGTGACCATGCAAGCATAAACCAACCTTATGCTGCAAGAGTATAATTTTCAGCATGAACGAAAATAGTTCGCACTTTCCCATTATACCCCATACAAATATAAAACACAAAACTCTTTATAACTTTGGAATAGAAAGTCCAATCAAAAATCTAAAAGGATCAGACAGTTCTCTCAAAGGACATAAAATACACCGCTATATTGACATACAGAAATTTGCTTTCTCTTCTTCAGTTAGACAGACCTACCACAAAATTGGTACATGTGCTCACCTTCATTTTCGGACAAAAAGACTGATATACTAGATCTAACTCGTAGTAGACAGGATGTAAAAGTCACTGACAATTGCTAGCTATTCTGCTTGCATGGGCATGTTAGGAGGTAAAATATTTTTGATGTTTATACACATTTTACAGAAAAACCAGTGAAACAACATGGAAAGAAGAATGGAGGAGAGTGATGGAAGGCGATTTAGGAATGTATTAACAATGCAAGGAATAAGGGGTAATGATAGGTGAGTTTGCAAGTTACAAGCTAATAAGAGGACCCCAAATATGGGGGATTTCAAGCACTTAGTATCCGTTCATTAAAGAGGATCTCTTTCTGATGTGTAAGGCTTCTCACTTGGTGTGGGGTTCATAGTCTAACATAGAGATACCATCCCAATCAATTTGATGGTGTTTGCTACAAGCATGTTGGGATATGGATCTCAGTCTCATATTTACGAGTGGTCTCCCGATGTTGTTTGATTCGAGTGGATAGGTGGTGACCCGTCTCACCAATGTATGAGAAGTTGCAGTGGGATGCAGTAGACCATAGCTGACCTTTAATGGGCACATGGCATGCAGTAGACCATAGCTGACCTTTCATGGGCACAGTATCTTTTGGATGACAAAGAGGGCATTTATGTGAATCAAAGCACACACGAATTCTGACTTTGTTAAGGATTCATTTAATGTGTTCAGAAGTTCCTTTTATGTAGGGAATAAAAATGGTTGTTATGGGTGAATCCTGTACATTAGAAACGAATATGCTGCAACAATGTGTAGCTTGTCAGATAAATTGTTGAGGGTAGTTGTTGGATTTGAATACCTTTTTGAGATGTAGTTTTTCTTGATCAATACCGGATGATGTGGACAGAATGAGATGGTTTTGCAAGTCAGCGAGCAGACAACAGATCTTTTCGCTCAGGCTGGATGATTGCTGTTGAAATTCAGCAGCTGGTCGGTATGTTGTCACCATTGTCGGCTCTTGTCACCAAAACCTCCAAAAATATAAGGCTATTGTTATTCTCTAGCTCATGAGTGAAGTGAATAACACCAGGTTTGACAGAGTTCAAATGTTGAAGAAAATGTGAAAGGTATCCACACCGTATAATGTATCATCTACATACCATCTCCAAAAACGTAGAGCATACTTTGATTTGAGAGCTTTCAGTGGCGTAGCAGTGATTTAGGTGTTGGCCAGGCGAACTTCAAGCTAGCATTCATATCACACCTAAAGCCATGCACCAGAAGCTCAAATCAGCTCTGCCATTATATCAGAGTTGGCTGTGTAAAACGGGCGCGCGCATATAGTAATTATGCTTTCGACGCACGAAGTGTGGGGGCGTGCGTAAATACGGGTCCGGCGAGAGCCGGACCTGCCGGATCATCTGCTACGCCTATGGATATACGGCCTAGCATTGTTTTCGAAATGTTCCATATAGATCATTGTTGGCTAATACAGGGGAGATTGGAGATCCCATAGCAATATCCTCACAAAACGTTCCTCTGAATCTGAAGTAAGTTGTTTGGAGACAGAAATCTAAGAGTTCTAATTATCATGATGTCACTTACAGGGATGGGTGAGGGAATGGTGAGCGGTTTTCCAGGTCATCATCTAATAGCAAAAGATTGCAGTGATTACATGACTTCCTTGATGGGAACACTTGTAAACAGAGACTCGAGGTCAAATGAAACCATCACCTCAATACGTGTTAAGTGTACATGGTGGATGGAATCTTTATAGTGTAATAAATCGATTATGTGATGTTCACTATTGCCAAGGAGTGAAGACACATGGTTGGAAAGAAATTTTGAGGTGACAGCTTTGTTAGCTGCAACAATGGGATGGAGGGAAATGGTAGGCTTGTGAATTTTAAGTAAGCCATAGAATAATATAACCTGGCTTCCTGAAGGTGGAAGCCATGTATACTTCTTTTGCAGTAATAATCGTGTTTTTCCTTTCCTAAGACTATGTAGGATCATGTAAAAGGACTGAATGTCTGACAAAAGTAGGGAGACATACCTAGATTTATTTATATTACAGTTGAACGGCTCTTATCTGCTGAAAGAATAAGATGTTTCTTCCTCCTTAAACTGATGAGTGCATGCTTTTTCTCAACTGATGCAAGGTTGCAGTGTGGTAAGGTTGCATTTTTTAAAATGTGACAAATTGAGCTACGTATTCCGTTAGCAATATCAGGAGATAAAAGGTGTAGTGACAACTTTATGGGTGTAATGAAGTTTTCAAAATGGATATGATCTGGCATGATAGCAAAATTCAAACCTTTTTGAGAAGAGAACATTCTTGTTCAGTGATATCATTAAGATTAACCACCGACTGATCCATAGAAACTGTGTGCTAATGATGGTGAACTAGGTTTAGAGAGCTTGGCAAGGCGTCTGGATTTTGTGTGGAGAAAAGTATTTTTAGACAACTTATTACACAGTGCCATTATACGGTCAAATCGGAGGAACACATACCAGATATTTCCAGGGGTTCTGCCTTGTAAATAGCTATGCCAGTTGAGTATTTTTCTGGTGATGCTTATCCACAGACAAAAAAAAGAATTTTCTCTGCCTGGGAGTGATCTAACGGGAGAGGTAAGGTGTAAAAAGGAGGATCTCGTTCTGATGTGGAAGACTTCTTGAACTTTCTTCAACTTGGTGTAGGGTTCATAGCCCAACAAAGAGACACCATCCCAATCAATTTGATGGTGTTTGTTCCAAGCATGTTGGGATTTCTCAGTCTCACATTTATGAGTGGCCTCCCGATGTTATTTGATTCAGGTGGATAGGTGGAGAACAATATCATTCTATGTCGCTAAGTTTATTTCTGTACCTGAGGATGATAAACTCTATTTCCTACTTTTTTCCTGGAGGAAAAAGATAGATATAAAGGTAATTGGCTTTCATAACCTAATCTATTAAATGTTTAATGAAGAGTGTCACAAACTGAAAGTGATTTCCTTATACACACATCAATAGGACAACCATGGCCATCCCTATGTGCACAGTACTAATGTACCATTGTGATATTTGTGTTCTTGTGAAAACTTTTCATATCTCTATGAACATGAGACCTTACCTCTCCAGAACATGTTTGGTTTGTGGTTTTCCTTTTATCTCCATTTTTTCCCCTGGGGTTTCAGTGGCACTTCCCAAAATGTTGTCACTATACATGAGAACTACATGCATTGTTTGTTACTCATGAAAACCACATGTATTTCCAGCTGTCATCTCATCAATAATTCCTCCACATCATATCCTCATTTCCTATTAATGCCTTACCTAATCTGACCAAGTTGTATTTTTGTAATAATGGTGCATCATTGTACATCTTTATTATATTATGGCCTTCGTACTTTCCACACTTCCTTTAATGTGAAGTCCTACTACTGATTACATCTATTTCCAGCAATATTTTTCTCGTGTACAATAATATTCCCTCACAATCAAAAGCTGTATGTTGTATCTTGTTCTCAGTTCTCTGTGTATGACTTCAATAGCAATATTCTTGTTGCAACATTATAGTAACAACAGAGGCAGAGAACCTGGGGGGGGGGGGGGGCAGGGGGGGGCTTGAGCCCCCCTCACTTTTGGATAAGGGGGGGCTGAGCCCTCCCCCAAAATTGGAGGTTGTCACGAAGAACGTATTAAATACTAATAGCCTATTTAGAATGAATGTGAATAACCCCCCACTTTATGAACACCGAGCCCCCCCACTCTTGACATGCTGTCTCTGCCTCTGAACAAGTAGAATGTAAAATAAGTAGGGATGATGAGGCAATCTACAAAGAAGCAGAATTTGAAGTGGACTGTGCTAGGTATATGTACCCAAGAAAAACTAGTGAAACAAGTATAAAAAACATTTCATTAAAATGTTGAAGGATGTAGGGATGGTAGTGCCAAAAATTAGAAACAAGATTGTAATAACCTGAGTGGAGCACAACTGATTATGATGTGACCATACACAACTTATGTATGCGGAGAAATGGTAATTATGGATGTGGAAATTATGTATGCACAAGGACAGACTAACAATGCAACATATAGTTTGGAGTTCAGAGTTCATGCTACCACAAAGATGAATTACAATTCATGCATCTATGCAGACAAGGGATAATTGCATACAACAATAACAACATGTGTAACCCATGAAATAAAATATAGGGAGGAGTTATGCATGTTGTTATTGTTGTATGCAATTATCCCTTGTCTTGTCCCTTACATTGTTTACAGAGATCTTATCACAATGTTGATCATTGGGGTATTACACTTTATCATCATACCAATTTCCACATTCAATGGAGCTCTTGTTAGTGAGATACAGTAACTCTTTGCCTGAGGCTATTTGTTGTTATATTACAAGATTTACATTGTTTACAGAGATTTTATCACAACGTTGATCATTGTGGTATTAAACTATACTATCATACAAAATTTAACATTTAGCAGATCTTTCATTAGGATTGTGTGGCCTCCATTAGTAATACAAGTTTTTGTTTATTTTACAAGAAGTACATTGTTTAAAAAAATTTTAATATGATTTTCATCACTTTCACTTTCAGTTTGCTACTTACTGGATTCCTGTTAACATAAATATGTAACTATACCCAGAAACTAACTGTGATTATAAAAGGGGTTAAATTAACAAAAGTCTATTTTTTGTTCATCTTCTGACACTACTTCTTCCACTTGAAAAAGCGTAACTCGCTAGTGGTGAAACTTGGTACAGTGATGTAGTTCCACTGTGGGTATAATGCATCGTCATGTTTTAAACAATGTACTTCCTGTAAAATAAAAATAGCGGCATTGCTGTATCTCACTAACAAAAGCTCCACTAAATGTGGAAATTGGTTTGATATGAAAGCTTAATACCCCAATGATCAACATTTTGATAAAATCTCTGTAAATCATATAAATCTTGTACAAAATGGCCTCAGGCAAGCATTACTGTATCTCACTAACAAAAGCTCTGCTAAATATGGAAATTGGTGTAATGGAAAAGCTTAATACCTCACTGATCAATGTTGTGATAAGATCTATGTAAACAATATAAATCTTGTAATATATATAACAACAAATACCCTCAGGCAAGCATTACTGTATCTCACCAATAAAAGCTCTACTAAATGTGGGAATTGGTATGCTGGTAAAGTGTAATGCACTGATGATCAATGTTGTGATAAGATCTATTTAAACAATGTAAATCTTGTAATACATTGTATAACAACAAATAGCCTCAGGTAAGTGTTACTGTATCTCACTAACAAAAGCTTCACTAAATGTCAGTATTTGTATGATGGTAAACATAAGTACTGGCAGTTACATAGAGCCTATAACTCTGTCATGCATACGCTATTATCTGTACTGCTATTCAGTTTAACTAATGTACAATGCATTAGCTAATACGTTTGTAACCAAGCAAACTGCCAAATAGCGAAATGTATATACCTAGGTCCAGAAAAAAATAGCAGGAGACAAGTAAATAAAAGATTCAGGAAATTTGAAAGGAAATATAGGGATTGCATAAAAAGGAAAGGAGACAAGATTGGGACTCAGACATGTTATGATATATCGACATACCCATAATGTTACGTTGATATAACATAACATGTCTGTGTCCCAATCTTTTTATGCAATCCCTATATTTTCTTTCAAATTTCCTGAATTTTTTATTTACTTGTATAGCTATATATAATCAGGAAAGAAGTAGGAAATGGTAATTTGGCTTTCATAATCTACAGTGTCACAAACTGAAAGTAATATTTTAGATTTCCTTATACACACAATCAATAGGACAACCATGGCCATCCCTATGTGCACAGTACTAATGTACTGTGTGATCAATTATTTGTGCAAACCTATTTTCTATTTCTTTCCTGATTATATATAGCTATATATAATCAGGAAAGAAGTAGGAAATAGGAATTTGGCTTTCATAATCTAGTTTAATATACAATGTCAAAAACTGACATATAAGCTAATACCCCCAACCTGTGTATTGGAGTCCATATAAAGTGTATACATATAGTTGCTGTATTTCAGCAGCTTCTACTGCTGATTCAATCATAATTATTAGCAGACTTCTATAGCTCTGCAAAGTCTGAGTAGGGGTTGTTAGTTTATTTGAGCAAAGAGACATTTAGTGATGAGAATTTGGTATTTGCTACTGGCTGTAGCTGTCATCCCTCCTAGTGTTTGGACACAAGGTGAGCTATTAGCACTAATATTGGCCTCTGTAAGTTTAAACACAGCCTAATATATTGGGGGTAACTGTATGATAGGGAGCATAGAGCTATGCTCCCACAGGCACAGTGTAAAAAATGGCTTGTCTTATATAGCTCAAATATTGGGAGGTCTCTGCTACGGACCCCTTATATTATTGGAAGGGGGGTTTAGCCCTCTATGCTTCCTTTCTTATGCAGTATAATTATTGACTTGAAGAATACACTCTGTGTACCAGTGAAACTAAGAACATTAAAAAGTATATATACTAGATTTTGATCCAGAATGATTCAACATAATTTATTTTTGGTGCATTTAATGTTATAGAGCTGAATTGGTGCATGCTTAAGAGAGAGATTCCTATAGCTTTTAGTGATAGGTCCACTCATAACAATTGGCAATAGCATTCTAATGCTCAAGGCAGGCTAGCCAACAACTGGCACAAGCAAATTAGTAAACTGCCATCAAAGTCTCCTTTTAAGTATTATGGAGACAGGATCACATAGTACTCAAATACTAACACATGGTAGGTAATGATTAACACTAGATTATATTTGCTCTGCTATAATACTTTACTCCCTCATACTTATTAGTCTTCATTCTATGTCCAATCACCTTCTCTCTTTCCTTAAGATCCAAAGATATCCTTAGAGGAAAGTGACTTCTTTGTAACAGAGGAAGATGGTATGCTCAGAGTGTGTGCTGTTGTCAGTGGAGGCTCTCTCTCGTCCACTGTTGTTGTCACCATCACAACCCTCCCCTCTACTGCTACATGTGAGATAGCTACTGTGTGATGTTAACACTATCCAGTTGCAATACAGGAATTTCATATCCCAATATTTTTTTATTTGTAAAGTTGTCATTTTGTGATACATAACACCAAGTTGCACAAATAACCACATGTATATATACACTGAAGATAAAATGTGATTTTGTCAGTAACTCTTCTCTTTCCATGCACACATAATGTAACAGCTCCTGAGGATTATGTCCACGTAGAAGAGCAGCACACCTTCACTCCAGGAGGAAGCACTAGCAAGTGTTCCGATATTGAAATCAAAACTGATGACATTGTGGAGGGAGTTGAGACATTTTCTGCTGGTATTCACAGTGAAGAGGACATTCTGAAACAGCCAATCAGTGCCTTCATTGGAATTGGTGATAGCAGCAGTAAGTCAATCACAGTGATAGTCTCAGGTAGTACATTGTCAGATATACACTTCTAATCATCTGTGCTTAATTCAGGGGTGACCATAGGGTTAAGTCAAGAAGAGTACCACGTGTTTGAGGGTGTTCGACTAAGTGTGTGTGTGATACTGCTGAGTGGAGAGACTGCGAGATCCATTACTTACAGACTCACCCTTGGTGGAGGGTCTGCAACAGGTACATTGTATAACTCTCCCCTTCACCTGTCTTTCTGTCTGTCTGTCTGTCTGTTTGCCTGCCTGCCTGCCTGCCTGCCAGTCAGTCAGTCAGTCAGTCAGTCAGTCAGTCAGTCAGTCAGTCAGTCTGTCTGTCTGTCTGTCTGTTTGCCTACCTGTCTGTCCGCCCGTCTGTCTGTCTGTCTGTCTGTCTGTCTGTCTGTCTGTCTCTCATGATCATTTGTGAGTGCACTAATCATATCTTCCCCTTTCCTCATCTCTACATTGACTTCCACAGCATTTATAGATTATGATGACAGGTCTCGTGATGGAAATATCCCACAGAACTCTGCTCCAGAAGATAATAGCTGCATTAATGTCAACACGTTTTCAGATAGGGATGTGGAAAACAACGAGACATTTCTTATAGAACTGGACAGTTTTGATTCTGTCATTGTGACAGACAATACTGCAATCGCTAACATTATGGATAATGATGGTAAGACCCTATTCATAACCACAACCTCTCAATGGATGTGTAGGGTATCCTTAAAATTAAATTTACCATATCCTATCATTATACCGCTGATTTTCAAGGGGTGCTGATTTTATTACTTGGAGGAGGGAAAGTTTATAGCAGCTTTGGTTTCTGTGTATACAATTCAACTAAACATAACCAAAAAGTATTGTGTAAACATCGGAATAATCAAAGCAACAGTTAGTGCTCCTCAAAGTCCCACTCAGTACAAGTACTATACATAAAAGTCACAATGTGTGAGAAGCATGTGAACATACATACCAAGGGGCAGAGAGAAACTCAATAGTCGTTGAAGCACCCTAATACTATGTGTACCTCCATAAACTAAGCCCATAAACACACTGTTTGGGTGGTGTTATACTGTATCATTGCTAACGTAATGTGATAATAGAACACTAAATTTGGTGGGTTATATCCTGTGGTATGTTATATTGAGACCTGTTGTGGTTTTGTTGGCTTGGAACTAATAATCAATTTGTACATGGTTAACCAGGTGTGGAGGTAGCTTGGCAGCAAACAACAATGACTGTATCTGAAGGGGACGATGGTGAAATGAGGCAGACAGATTTGTGTATCACTCTAGAGGATAGGCCAGGTATAGTGGCGAGAGAACTTCGCTTTCAACTCAATTCTGTGACAGGTAGTGCAGGTGAGCTGTGATAAGGGAAGATAGCTAATGGGGAGGGAAGAGGTAGAGAAGCTAGATAGGAGGGAAAGATAAGAGGTGTATGGGAGAAAGTGTCATTGCTATTGATATGATTGTGATGAATTTGTGTTTACATTTTCTCATCAGATGAGAGTGACTATGTGCCGCTTTCAGAGGTGATTGTTATATTTCCCTCCAACCCCACTCTACCACATGGCAGCAGCGTCTGTCAGACTATATCCATTGTTGGTGACAATGTAATGGAAGAAGATGAAACATTCACAGTTGTCGTGGTTCCTATAAATAACCTTGATGAAATTACTGGACCATCCAGTGTGACTATCACCATAAGCGATGAAGGAGATGGTAAAGATCACTTACATATAGCTACTCTTTCAACCTAGTAATATACATGTATGTCCTGACTGATTTCTATCTGTACATTTAGTTTTAGCTGCCTGTCCAACGCTGATGGAACCAGAGAATGGTCAACTAGATTTGGAAGGAGTAACAGAAGCATCAACTGCCACATACTCCTGTAACATTGGCTTCACTTTGAATGGAGACCAGACTAGAACGTGTGGTTCTGATGGGTCATGGTCTGGAAGTGAACCATCATGTCAGGGTAAGAGCCTTTAGTTACATGTAGTAAAGCTATATATAGATATACAGGGTTCTATCTAGGATTTTCGGTTTGGGGGTGAAGCTGTGAGGTGTACTAGCACTGAGCAGAGTAGGAGGTACGGAGGGAAGCTTCTCCCTGCCCCCCCCCCCCCCCCCCCCCCCACACACACACACACACTGGATAGAACCCTGATATATATATATATACAGGGGCGGAGATATAGGGGGGCTCGAGCACCCCCACTTTTGCAACACGGATACATATTAATATTGTGCAAGTGGGAGTGAGCCCAGTCAGTCGTGCAGTTGCATGGCGATCTTCTCGAAGCGCTCGAGCTGTACGTTTATATAGTACTCATGCGCATGCGCATTGTGAAGGAAGCTCGCTCGCTTCTCCACATTATGAGCCCCCCACTTTTGAGTGGCTGTCTCCGCCCCTGATATACATAGCTGGATATAAATCATATTGTGAATGTTTCATTATATATGTTACATTTACTTCATTTTGTATGAATATACTTTGTGTGCAGTCATTGACTGTGGGGATCCTCCCTCGCCAAACAATGCCAGTCCGGCATCAGCCAACCTTGCCACCATATTTGGAATTACTGTAACATACCAGTGTGATGTTGGGTTCATGCGAGTGGAGGGAGACTCGACTATCACCTGTGAGGAGAGCGGCAACTGGTCAGGGCAAGGACCCGTCTGTGAAGGTAAATGATCTATATACATGGCTTTAATTTGTATAGTTTATCTTGGTAACCAGAATGTATATAGTCTCTATATGATTTGGCCAAGTCGGCTATTAAAAGCTCTCTTTTGAATGCATATAAATTCAGATTTCTCCTGAGCAATCTAGTTTCAAATACATGTCAGCTGAGCTGCACTATATAGTTCAGATTTCACCTGGTTTTCCTTGGGTTCTCTTGTGGTGTGTGTGTTCCTGTGTTGAGTTACGTCAATATAACATCTGAGCTCACATCATAGTTGGCTATAGCTATCTATTGTGTAAGAACACGCACTAGTTAATAGGACTGGAATTCCTCCTGGTGGTACCAACAACCAGTGTCACTCAACACAGAAGCTAGACAAATGTAGCCATGGTATGTCATTATAACAGTCCTAGAGTTCAAGTGGAAGCACTTAGACATTCACAATATATGATGCTATCCATTGTTTTCATAATGTGACACTAGATCATAGACCTCTACAATAATAACACATAGGTCATGACTTAGAATATATAGAAACACATCATATACATGATACAGATTGTGGTATAAAAGACACAGTGGCTATATCAGACAGATTAGGTTTATGCGTGTATATTGTACACCACTATAGCTAACAAAGGTTATGCAGAGCAATGTGTGGGAGAGTTGACATAAAACTTTAACCCACCATCCCCCAGTTCTCAAGGCTGGGCATCAGGTGTCCTGCTCTTGTGTGTATGTGTTTTATATCTTGTGTGGGTTGGTGAGGTGGGTTTCCTTCCTTTTCTTTCTTAGTGTGCTATACACATGGTTTTTCCATAAAGATTATACTGTCTATTTCTCACAGCTGTGGACTGTGGGTCACTGGATAACCCCACAAATGGTAATGTCGACATTTCCCATACTGAATTTTCTGGTGTGGCGACATACTCGTGTATCACTGGCTATGTACTGAGTGGTGGAAACACACGTACATGTCTGGCACTTGGAATGTGGTCAGGGACTGCACCCACTTGCAGAGGTAAGGACACAACAATGCAACTTAATACTTCTACACTTCATCTTCTCATCTGCTCATCTTTTTGGCCATTGCAGTTGTGACCTGTCCATCTCTAGAGAGGCCACTCAATGGAGATGTTGAACTTCCAAATGGAGTAGAATACCAATCCAGAGCCTTCTATAACTGTAACACTGGCTACAGACTGAGTGCGGGTGACTTGACAAGAACGTGTGGTGCCGAAGGAGCTTGGAGTGGCAGTGAACCTGTGTGTACTGGTGAGTACAAGATGTAGTTGAACAAGTTAGCTATATACTAAATACATTAAATTGAGTGTACATACATTGGAACATATGTACTAAATATCTACATAAGCAGAAGAAAATGTCTATGATTATTGTATTTGGAGCAGTTCTATCAATTTCAGCTCGAGACTTGATGTTGTACTGTTAGCTATCAACCTCTTCTTCTCTTCCAAATTCTTTACAGCTGTAGATTGTGGTATTCTGAGCTACCCAGAGAATGGCCAGGTCACACTGACTGGGACAAGGTTCAATGATGAGGCCGAGTACTCATGTAACACTGGCTACTTCCCCAGTGGTACTCTCTCTCGACAGTGTATGTCTGATGGATCATGGTCAGGAAATGCTCCCTCTTGTATTAGTAAGTTATGTTCACATGGCTAACGTGTATATGACTTAATTATCCATGAGATGCTTAGGGAGAAAGAAAGACAAGGCAACACAACACAAAGACAAAGCAACACAACACAACTCGCCCAAGGCAGTTATTTTTCAAAGAAAAACTGCCTGGGGTGGGATTCGAACCCACGACCGTCCACTTGCTAGGCGTAGCTCTTACCAACTGAGCTACCGAGGCAGCTCAGCTGGCTGGGCTCGAATCACATATACAATACAAAGCAACCAAATTACCTCAAGCATCACAAACCAGATATGATAGGATTCAGTGCAATATTGGATCGATATGTGTATTCTATTCATAGGCTCATAGGATGCTTGGTTCATACTAACACCAACACTGACTGACAAACAATTCACAGCAATGTATTTAGCCAAATGTTTTGACCACCTCTTCAGTGGCAGAAAGGTAGTCAGTTTTCTGTGAATTGTTTGATGGCTAGTGTTGGTGCATAGGATGTTATTGACTCATAAGTTCTATGTACCCTCGCTAGATTCCATGTATGAAAGTGTCTTGATCTAAGATTTTAGACAAAATGGCACTTGGAAGAGAAGAGTGTGAGAAGAGTCCAGAAGTTGATGATGTTGTAATTATAGGAGCTTCATTTATTACTCATATTGCTTCAATATTTCATTACTGCAGTCATGGATTGTGGTGCTCTGGATTATCCTACCAATGGTCAAGTCGAGTATAGTGCAACAACATTTGGCTCTGTGGCAGATTATACATGTAGTAGTGGTTGTGATCCTGTAGGGGATTCTACACGTACTTGCACTGCTGAAGGGACCTGGTCTGGTAGCACACCTCAATGCCCTGGTAATCAGAATTGTGTATATAGTACATGAATAATTATTGTTACATACATATATGTACGTATCCTAGTATGCTCAGCTACATTAATATTTTATCCATGTGAACATATAATGTGTTGCAGCTATCAACTGTGGAGGTCTATCCAACCCTTCCAATGGAAACGTACTGTTTTCTGATGGTAGTATTGCTGGTAGTACAGCAACGTACACGTGTACTACTGGGCATAGACTGGAAGGAATCAGTGAGAGAGTGTGTATGTGTGATGGCCAGTGGTCAGGAAGTCCACCAACCTGCCCAGGTATAGCTTTATTACAGAAGTAAAGAAATGCTCTAGTGATGGCAGTGAACAAGGTGCATGTACTATCTAAAGCAGGGATTGTAATATAAAAACAGGAGTGTAACCAACTCACTGTTAACACCATCCTTACATACTTAAAGAATCTACCACATTCTTATAGTTTTGTTCAAGCAGTGTATATTATGATACTATATAGTTACATTTGTTGCCTCTACTGCAGCTGTTGATTGTGGTGAACTGGATTCCCCAGCCAATGGAATGGTGACCACTGCACCTAGCACAGTCTACCAGTCTGTGGCTACATATGAATGTGAAGAAGGTTACAATCTTGTGGGGGATATAACCCGGGAATGTCAAGCTAGTGGTGAATGGAGTAACAGTGCTTCACTGTGTGAAAGTAAGTTTAGCTGTAGCATTATATGAACCTGGGATCATTAAGCTATAAATGCAGACTTATGATCTGCTGTGTGCAGTACTATGCACATAAGACATTGGCGAACTACATTATTTAACGCCAAATATGAGGAAGAGCCTACAGTGTTTGATGGGTAATGGACAAGATATCATTGCCAGTCACTAACATTTAACAGAAGCCATAACAACTGAGATCCTATTTCCACTCCATATATTGTACCAAGCACTGTATGCATATATTTCATACATGTATGGAACTAAGGTGGATTCACACCAGCAAAACTCTGCTTTAGATACTTACATATGCATCAACTGAATTAATAAGGCAGCTATACAAAGGCCGAAAGTGTTGGGTTCCAGCTAACCCTGGCTGGAATGGTGATCACTTCTTGCTATATACAGTTGTGTCGTGCGAGGCGTTACCAGACATTAACAATGGTGAAGTTGACATCACTGGAACAGTGTTCGACTCTGTTGCCACCTACTCTTGTGATGAGGACTATCGGTTGGATGGAGACATGCAGAGAACCTGCCGTAGCTCTGGTACCTGGTCTGGATCTGAGCCGCAATGCTTGGGTATGTATAGTAATAGTGAACAATGGACAAAAAGCTTCCTGTATATGTATGACAACAGCTATGTTTTAAGAATGAATCAGCACTTTTACAGTTGGTACTAATACACTGCATGCACTGTACACACACATCTTACATTCTTTTGCTTAGTAATCTTGTGTAGTTGCAGATGTATACACATACATTTCTTAGCTTTAATTATGGTATTGTGCTATGTCTTTTCCTATTTTCAAAATCCAGTCTGAGCTTTGCAACTACCGCATATAGTGTGTTCATAAGGACCACTGTTGTATTGGGATCACAAATGCGGTCCTATACACATGTACCCTCATTGGTTGTTTGAGCATTACCACACTAGTCAGTATTCATACATTGTCATCCCCCTCCCTCCTGCAGTTATTAGTTGTGGCACACTTGATGATCCTGCAAATGGTCAAGTCACCCTGGACAATACTCTGGTTAACTCTGAAGCTAC
Source organism: Theonella swinhoei (assembly GCA_963970385.1). NCBI lineage: Eukaryota > Metazoa > Porifera > Demospongiae > Tetractinellida > Theonellidae > Theonella > Theonella swinhoei. The sequence goes on along the minus strand of OZ019949.1, from coordinate 4,810,876 downwards.
CTATTCCTGCGAATCTGGATTCAATCTGATCGGAACAGCCAGTAGAAGGTGCCAGGCCACTGGAGAGTGGACAGGCCAGACTCCTCAGTGTATTGGTAAACACAGTATACATACAGGTCTAGTACAACTTTAGGAATCATTGTGTGATCAGACATATAATAATAATGCCTTACATACTGTGTATGTTGATTTTTTCATGCTTATTGCATGCCTTACTTAAATATAATAATTTCCTCTCGTATGTTCAGAGATAGTGTGCGGAGCACTTAGCAGTCCCCCAAATGGCAATGTGATGGTGTCTGGGACAGGGTTAAATGCTGTGGCCACCTATACATGTGACGCTGGCTATAATATAGAAGGGCAGAGTACGAGAATGTGTGAGGAGCCAGGACCGGAGTGGTCTGGTAGCTCCCCTAGTTGCAACAGTAAGTTATTAAATCTCATAAACGCTTCAGTGTACTAGCTAGGCACCTAGCTAGATAACTCAGAAGATATTGAGTGGCTTTTGCACCTTATATCTCTAAACAACTCGAAAGTAGGAGATAATATCTGTAGTAAGGATGGGTGGGAGCATAGGCTTCAATTGGAAGAACATAAAATGTCCAATTTGACCTAGAGAGGAAAACATATACACCTGAACAATTTATATATATCATGTTTAATTCTGTCATATAGTTGTGTCCTGTGATCCTCTTCAAAATCCTACAAATGGTGAAGTAGATCCGTCTGGGTCTACCTACCAGTCCACTGCAGACTACTCCTGTATTGTGGGATATCAGCTGAGTGGTGTGGCGTCAGTGACATGTCTAGCCAGTGGGGAATGGTCAGACCCACCTCCCCAATGTGACAGTGAGTCAAGTTTGAAATACTTGGTAGAAATATCTGATGTACAGTAGTCATTTAGTGAAAACCGCACCCTATATAGCCCTACTCCCTGAATAACAATCCAAAAACAATATTTAGGCTAGTATTATTGTTTCTTTTGATGTTATATAACTACTTGCACAATACTACTAGCGTTAGTCTTATATGCAGTCCTCTCCCCGAGGCACTACTACGTGCACAATACTACTAGGGTTAGTCTTAAATGCTGGTCTCTCTACATGCAATCCTATAGTAGGGTTTGCATACTCTGTTGACTGCTAATACTGTTTTCTCCACATATAGTTGTAGTTTGTCCTGGACTGAGTGAACCAGAGAATGGTTACATTGAATACAGTGCAATGCCAACAGTGTACAACAGTGTGGCCAAATATAACTGTAGCAGTGGCTATATGTTGGATGGCAATCAAGAGAGGGTTTGTCAAAGTGATGGTACTTGGTCTGGAGGCTCTCCATCATGTAGACGTAAGTGAATTGCACACAGAAAGATTTATCCAATGAATAGCTGTGGGAATGAGGGAAAGAGAAAGGAGAGGAGACAAGGGAGGGAGGAAGGAAGGGGAGCGATGTAGAGAGGAAGAGAGGGAGAGAGGGAGGGAGGGAGGTAGATTAAAATGAGCGAAAGAAAAAGGAGAGGAGACAAGGGAGGGAGGGAGGAATGGGAGCAATGTAGAGAGGAAGAAAGAGAGAGGGGGAGGTAGATTACTACCATATATTCTGTCCTCGTAGCTGTTGACTGTGGAGCCCTGACAGATCCAATGGACGGCGATGTTGTCGTGGCACACACTGTGTTTGGGAGTGTCGCGGTGTATGAATGTGATGAAAACTACATGAGGAATGGTCCTCAGAGCAGACTTTGTCAAGAAGATGCAACATGGTCGGGAGTGGAACCAACTTGTGAATGTACGTAACTTCTCTAGTGCACATACAATCTCATATATAGAATGACATCATGTATACATCTCTTATTGATTCATGTGCATACTGAATTCACATGCAGTGGTTGATTGTGGAATGGCGCCATTTGTGTTTGGTATATTCTCAACTACTGAGACTACCGCAGGCACAACAGTTAGGTACACTTGTTTTGAGGGGTATACGCTGTTTGGGGCTGCAGAGAGAACCTGCCAGCCAAATGGGTTGTGGAGTGGAGAACAAACACGATGTGAAAGTAAGTCAAAAATTTACTTATCAGAGGCAGAGAACCTGGGGGGGCAGGGGGGGCCTGAGCCCCCCCACTTTTTGAACAGGGGGGGCTGAGCCCCCCCCAAAATTGGAGGGTGTCAATGGGTCAAATGTGTTAAATACTATGTGATATTCAGGACAAAGGTGTATTTAAGATATTCATGAACACCGAGCCCCCCCACTTTTGACATGCCGTCTCTGCCTCTGCTTATGTAGCATAGATTTGTTATTGGCTGAGCATCCACAGGTCAATTTCAAAGTTTGATATTTTTATGGATTATGAGTCTAAACATTTGGCAGGAGTGGATATGTAGTAGTTATAAGCTCTTGTGTTGGAATAACAATTTTCCCTGACATAAAGAAATTCATTACTTAAGTGTTACATTATCTATGGTGTATGTATGTTATCAGTAATATCTTATGTACACAGATATAGTGTGTCCTGAGCTGCAGGGGCCTCTGAATGGAGATGTGTCTGCCTCCAGTCTCATATTTAATAACACTGCTGAGTACACCTGTCACGAAGGGTTTATGGTGGTTGGTAGTGATACGAGACAATGCCAGGAAGATGGTACTTGGAGTGGGACTGCACCAACCTGTCAAAGTAAGACTCAGTATGATTAAGTACACACAATTTGTGCAGAGCATTGGATTACTATAGAACATTATGCCAATGCCATAAAGATTCATTGCTACGTTCTCAGTATCAAGGAAACATTATGGCTCAGTTGCATTGTATGCCACCTGAAGAAGGTCTATGGGCTGAAACATTCTGATTACTTACCATTGTGAAGTGCTATGACCAGTTTATTAACGTTTCCTCAAAAGATAATGCTAGTTTTATTCCTCAATTATGATGGAGTGAGCTTATTCCTTCCTCTCCTTCTCCCAGTTGTGACATGTCCACCTCTAGTGGATCCTGCCAATGGTCAAGTATCACATCAGTCTCTGGATTACAACTCTATGGCCATGTACACCTGCAACCTGGGCTATGTTCTAGAGGGACCAAACAGTACTAGACAGTGCTTGTCAAATGGATCCTGGAATGACCAACCACCATCTTGCCAACGTATGTAAAATAATTAGCAATATTTAGTGTATGACAAGCACCATTATAAAATAATAACTCTTCAATGTTGAAGATCCATATTACAAAAATTGTAATGCATATCTTTTCCCCACAGCTGTGGATTGTGGTGCTCTCCCCGACCCACTCAATGGAGCAGTGAACACACCAAATACCGTTTTGGGGTCTCAGGCCACATACTCCTGTCTAGGGTCAGGGTATATTCTGGTGGGGGATAGCAGTCGGCTGTGTGATACTAATGGGACATGGACTGGCAGTCAACCTGTTTGTGAGAGTAAGGAATCAGTCTCTATAATAGATTCACATAGCTCATAACCTTTGAATGAAGTGTTTATAGAAAAATCTGTTCTTATAAAAGTCCACTCTGTGTTTTGCCAAAGCACTTTCATTTAAACTTATAAGCTTTTAGTGTCCGAGAAATAGGGCAGCATACATACATACACAAACCCATAGACCAAGTATCGTAACCCTTGCTGTGCATGCATTTTATCTCTTTCAGTAAAGATCATTGTATCTACCATCCACAGATGTCAATGAATGTACAAGTGGTAATGGTATGTGTGAACAAATATGTCAGGACACTAAAGGAGACTACAGCTGTGAATGTTTCGCTGGATACACTCCAATGGAAAGCAACCCATTCCTCTGTCGAGGTATTTGCCCACATGCATCATGTGATATATACATAGGCACATATTGCATCATACATAGCCAGCATGTTTGTAGTCTGATTAATGAAGGGACTCCCCATTACTTGGTTTGGTTATTTTAACAACACTAATGTAGATTGTAACAATTTCAATGAGCCAAATTTCTAGACTCCAGATATCCTTATTTAACACACCCAATGCATATTAGGAACACGTTTCTACAAATACTACGCCTCATTAGTTGAAGAGGGTGATTTAATTAAGAGTACGTATGTATGCAAATGGAGTATTGAATTTCATTATGGTGCATAAGCATGTGTGTCCATGAATCGAGTGCATAAATGGATGTTAACTAAGTGATGCAAATGATTGCATCGATAACTTCGCCTCAAATAGAAGTACATAGTATGTTAATATCATGGTACTGCAAGAACACACACATAGCTGTATTATGTATACACACACAGATGTTAATGAGTGTGACACAGAAAATGGTGGGTGTGCCCACTCCTGTAATAATTATGAAGGAGGAAGGAACTGTAGTTGTAATGCAGGGTACACTCTCTCTCAGAACAGAAAGGACTGTGACGGTAAGCAAACTTTATACATGTACATATAGGTATTGTATGCGCATCCTTTTAAATTATGCACCAAGGTTTGATCTATACATGTAGTTATGGGCAGTTTATGTTTAATTCATGCAAGTGTTGGAATGTAAAGTATTAATGCAGTAACAGTATTGTCATGATGATGGTTCTTCAGACGTCGATGAGTGTGAAGGGGGTCTACATAACTGCCATCCAAATGCCAAGTGTTCTAACGTGGATGGCAGTTTCACATGTACCTGTGACATTGGCTTTGAAGGAGATGGAATCACTTGTTCAAGTAAGCACAAAAGAGTAGACCTCCATCATGAAGTATTATGCCTTACTATATGCTCTGTGTATTTCCAGATACAGATGAGTGTGTAGAGAGTGGTACTGTGTGTCATCCGAATGCAGTGTGTAATGACACTGACGGAGTATTCGTGTGTCAATGCCAGCCTGGTTTTACTGGGGATGGAAATACAACCTGCGACAGTTAGTTTTTAGAATAGTGTCTATTTGCTGAAAATTATGTGTGCATATAGAGTGGATTGAAGGTCTCTAATTAGAACACCCTAAAATAAGACCTTACTGCATGCAACACATAAGGTTAAATCAGGATACTTTCGATCTTTAGTCCTAATTGTCATACTAGAGTTATATGTACTACTAAATTAAATCCACATATATACGTAAATTATCTTAGGAGAGAAATATAGCTGCTTCTATACATTACAGATGTGGATGAATGTGCTTCTGGTTTACACAAATGTCATCCAAATGCCGACTGTGAAGATACAGAAGGGAGCTACACTTGTACCTGTAAAGAAGGCAATGCTGGGGATGGCATCACCTGTGAAGGTATGTGTGTGTGTGTATCTGCATTCTTGCACGTAGTCTATGTAAGTGTGTAGCTATGTATGTGTAGGTTTCATACAAATACACGTAGGTAGATATAGCAAGACTGTCAAGTATTGCAAGTATTTATAGAGCAATGAATGTCTCAGGTACTAACTCTGTTTGTTCTATATATAGCCCAATGCCACACCTACATTCAGCTGGTGCTTGGACCGGTCGACTCCTGCCTCAAGTGGAGGGTGAGTGGAATGCTGTTGTCAGCCCTCACTCCCACACAGTCACGGTGGCATGAGGGGGGGTGCTGAAGTACATACACATGTTATGACACCAGCTGAGCTACTGCATGGCTGCTGTGTGACAATTGAATATATACAAAGAATGTGCAGCCAATTGCAGTAGTGTAATTAATGTTGGTATTTTAGCTTCCGGATCTCGTTTATACAGGCCCAACAGAAGCTCACTAAGATATTGTGTGGTCCATTCATGTACATAATGTGACTGTTCTGCATGCTTAGGACATGACATAATCATTGAGTTAAATTAATTGGTGTCATGTCAACATGCCTGCATGCACACACTTGTTACTCAAACAGCATGGACAGATATGTATACAATTATACTATAGTACACTCACATATACGTATGTTTATTTTCGATGCTCTTTCTTGCAGTTTGAGTCCACCATTGCAAAGCTATCGGACATCACTGTTGCAACTGTATCTTACCTAAATGCAATGTGTGGCTGCTCCCTCCCTCAGACACATGTGTCCAACAACGAGTTCACGTGTACTGACAACGATGCACAGGACGTAATCTACCGTGCCAAATTACAGGGGATAGAAGCAAACGACTGTACAAATCTAACATATTACCTCCAACAATGGATTGATAATGAACAGTCTATATCAATTCAAGGGAATCGATTACAAATGGATTCTTCCTGTGATTTAGAGATCGAGACACTCGACGTCCAAGGAGCATGCAGAATTGGTGAACCATCCACAAAATCTGCCACACCGACTGACGATACTAACACATCTACTGACAATGGCAACACATCTACTAATGATGCCAACACATCTAATAATGATGGCCTCTCGATTGAGGTGATTATAGGGGCAGGTGTGGCAGGAGGAATCATCCTTGTCCTCGTTTTGATACTCCTCATAGTCATATGCTACATCTGCTGCAGACGCTCCAAACACAAGTAAGGAAACAGCATAGGCATAGGAAGGGGGGCTGAGAGGGCTACCTCCCCCTCAAATATTTTGTAAGGGGCGGCACAACCCCTTCAATATTTCTGTTGTATGGGGCTTTCAGGCCAGCCATTTTGATACTATGTCACAGCCATAAAGCCTCTAGTGTGCAGTGCACTAGGACACGAGTAGCAATACATGTTAAAACAGGGCAAATATAGGTAGTTTATCATATCAAGGACTGAATGGTAGAGACAGTAAATCATGTAGACTTCCTGTTTGTTAAGTTTTTCTCATTTCATATGTGATGTTCTTGATTAGACATTTCCTCCTAGAAAATGATCACAAATTAACTAATTTACATTTAATTACAGGGGCGACAGAGACGAAGAGCACAACACCCTTGACCGACAATATTCCACAAGTAGAAGTTTTTCCACTACTCATTCCTATGCTAGCACACTTCCTTCAAGATCTGTTGGACTTAAAAGAGGAATATATGACTACAATAGTGACATGGACATCAAGTCGTCTACTACATTTGAGCCTGGAAAAATGTCCCGTACAGGGTCCCTTCCACTGGTCAATTTGGCAGACTTGTGTAATCGTGGTCTACGCAGAGCTCGCAGCAATTGAGAAATAACTTAATATGAAGTATATCTATCTTACATAGTGGACTCTACTTAAATACAGAATAGGTGTGAGTGTGTGAGTGTGTGTGAAGTAGGATATGGAAATGCCAATAGTCCAGTGACAGCTGTGGGTGAATGCAGTGCTAACTGAATGTACTAATAGTAACAGCAGTAGATATATAGATACTAATTGTCGTGGAATGTCCTGTGTGGTTTTCACACTCTACTACACAGCCCCCCTTCTTGGAAGAATTCGTCCCGAATTGGTTAGTGACGCACTGTGGCTTGGAAGTAGTCAGGGGGATATCGGTGCCGATGTGGATAGCGTGGTTGATCCACCTGCTCCTGGGGAGCCGGTGTGGAATCATCCTCATCTACCATTTCCAGTTCACTGCCAAGGTTGGTGAATGTGCTGGATCCTGTAGGTGGCCTCTGATAGTTTACTGACAATTTTAAAGGGTCCTGTCCAAGGTTTGTGCAGCTTTTTTGAATGCCCCTTTGCTATTGCTGGTGAATGAAGCCACACCAGATCACCTGGTTTGAAGGGTTCGCCATGGGCTTTACGGTTGTATATTTCAGCCTGCCTATCCAATTTCTGCCCCATCTGTTTTCGTACTCTTTCATATGCTGCCTCCAGACTTTCTCTAAGTTTGCCTGCATACTCTGAGGCCAGTTGTGGTTTTGGAGTAGGTGTACCATACATGATATCGATAGGCATTCTTGCTTGTCTGCCATACATCAAATAGAAGGGTGTGTAGCCAGTTGTGGGATGAACACTGGTATTGTATGCCATGCACAGCCGACGAAGATGATCTTCCCAGCAGAACGGCTGATCCCTTACTGCAGTAGCCAGCATGTCCAGAAGAGTTCTGTTAAAACGTTCCACTACCCCATCAGACTGAGGATGGTATGGGGTCGTGTGTGTTTTTGCAACTTCAAGGAGTTTGCAAACTTCCCCAATCACCTGTGACTCAAAGTTCCTCCCTTGGTCGGAATGTAACTGCTCTGGGATTGAGAATCTGAAGAAGAATTCATCAGTTAACTTCTGGGCTATCGTAGTGGCTTCTTGGTTGGGTATAGCATACGCTTCAGTCCATCGGGTGAAATAATCTGAGACTACAAGTATGTAGCTATTGCCATTTGCAGACTCAGGGAAGGGGCCAACAATATCCATGGCGACTATTTGGAGTGGGTAGCCTGTTTTTACACTCTGTAAGGGTGCTCAGGATTTTGGTGCTGGAGTTTTCCGCTGAGCACAATCGGGGCAGTCCCAGGCCCAGGCCAGTAAAAGCGCTCCTTCAGATGAGACAGTGTTTTGTCTACTCCCAGATGTCCACCCATTGTCCCTTTATGAAGATTAGACAGTACTTCTTCTCGAAGAACCCTAGGCACTAACTGCTGTAGAATCACTGTAGAACTGTTAGGGAGTAGGAATTGCCGGTAGAGCACCCCACTGCGAACTGTCAGCTGGTCCCAAATCTGCAACAATCGCCTCGACGAGCGGCTCATGCTCTGCATTTCCTCCACGCCTGGTTTGTGTGCTGCTTCCTTGCCACGGAGTAACGGCCCAAGTTCGGGGTCCGCAAGTTGTGCTTCTCTCACTTCGTTTGATGGGCCTGCTTGGGGCGGCTCGATCGTTGCTGTAGTGATGGGTATGACTTCTTCACATTCACTTGGTCTACCACATTGCTTGCACGGGAAGCGGGAGAGGGCATCGGCGTTGCTGTGCTTCCTACCCTGGCGATGAACAATTTCGAAATCTAACTCCTGGAGCTTCTCTAGCCACCTAGCCAATTGACCTTCGGGGTTCCGGAAATTGCGGAGCCAAGTCAGTGAGCCGTGGTCTGTTCGCAACTTGAACTGTCGACCAAGTAGATAAGAACGGAACTGTGATGTGAATACTACTACAGCTAGAAGTTCTCTTCGGGTTACACAGTAGTTGCGCTCTGCCTTGGTCAGTAGACGACTGCCATATGCTATCACGCGTTCATGTCCTTCGCTGTCGATCTGGGAGAGTACTGCTCCAATCCCAGAGTCACTAGCGTCCGTGTGCAGAATGAATTTGCGGTCGAAGTCTGGGTATGCCAGTGTAATAGTGAATATTGTCCCCCCCAAAAGTTGTCCCCCCGGACATTATTCACTAGTGAATACTGTCCCCCCGGACATTATTCACTAGTGAATAATGTCCCCCTAGGACAATATTCACTGGTGAATATTGTCCCCCTTGGTGAATAATGTCCCCCATAAGATTCTTTGTTAAGGTAACTGTAGTTCATCTCCTACGGCATTTCTGATAGGGGGGACATTATTCACCGGTGAATAATGTCCCCCCTAAAATACAGCTGGCTGACCGATAGCCTCGTACCAGGCCGCGTGGGGGATGGGACGAGGCTGTAGCGGCTCAGAGAGGTATGTAAACTCTCACTACTAGCCCTAAAATGATCATAGCTCTGCTTTTTAGGGCTAGTGGTTAGAGTTTACATACCTCGGTCAGCTACGTGGCCTCGACGACTCCTCCACGCGGCATGGGTACGAGGTAGCAGTTGGATTTCTAAGTTCCTAACCGCGTTGCCTTTAATTTTAGATGGTTTTGTGTTGTTATACACACTGTGAAATAAATTGCTGTTGCGATTCGCCATAACGTCGTGTGAGTGCTGGCGAGTACTTCTGGGAGGGGGACAGTATTCGCTAGTGAATACTGTCCCCCCACCATAAAATTACCACGTTTGATATCTTGGAAGGCTTTCAGAGCTTTCTACAATGGGGGGCATTATTCACTGAGGGGGGACATTATTCACTAGTGAATAATGTCCGGGGGGACAATATTCACTAGTGAATAATGTCCGGGGGGACATTATTCACGGGGGGACAGTATTCACTCCGACACCAGCACTGGCGCTGAGGTTAGCAGTTTCCGGAGCATATCGAAGGCGATTTGGCACTCGCTGTTCCAACGAAATGATGAACCCCGTTCGGTGAGCCGGTGTAGTGGCTTAGCTATCTGGGCAAAATCTTTAATAAATCTGCGATAATAGCTCGCAAATCCCAAAAATTGCTGCACTTCGCGAGTTGAGGTTGGTTCAGGCCAGTTAGCCACCTTTTCAATTTTCCTTGGGTCAGCGGCTACACCTTCTCTTGAAATTACATGGCCTAGATACTGCACCTCCTGTCTGAAGAATGCACACTTCGATGTACCATGGCCGAGAAGGGTCACCCGCTGTTCACTTCCAACTTCCACTCTACGCTTCTGACTTCCACCCTGTAGACTTCCAACTTCCACTCTAGCCGAATCAACTGGAATATACGGCACCAAGGCGGGGTTCTGGGGGGGCGCGGCCCCCCAGGGGTTTGAGCGGTACCCCTATCTAGGTACCAGTGCATTGGTTTGTGACGGCTTCACGGGGATTTGGTACCCCCAGGGGTACCATATCACCACGCCGTAACGTGACTGAGGGTACCATATCACCGGTAATTTGGCACTCCCAGGAGTACCATATCAACACGCTGTCACCATGACTTAGGGTACCATTTCACCGGTGATTTTTAATAATCCCCATGGAGAGGTACCATATCAACACGCCCTCACCGTACCATATCCCTGGTGATTTGCTTCCCTGACGTGTACCCCAGGTTATAGTTTGATAGCCCCAAGTGTACTCTATCTCCAGTTTGTCCCCCAGGAGTATATCAGAGATTTGGTAGACTTGTACTCCCTATGTAGGGATGGCGCCGACATGCACCCCATGACGGGAAGCCAAACACTTGGAACATGTGAATTAATTGTTCACAGCTGCTGAGTTCTTGCCTTGGGTCAGCCATCTTGGCGAGGGCGACAAGCGCTAGGTCCACATGCATAATAATAACATGGCCCGTTTAGAGATACAGAACGAAGGTAGACAGATGAGCAAAAGCGAAGGTATACAATATACAAGACACTACAGACAAAACAACTAGCAGCCTTCTCCCCACAGAGAATATTTCCTCTATCTTGTCCTCTTCTAGCATCAAACAGTCAGTTATTTCCTCAATGGTCATAGACAGATGAGACTCAGCCACATGAACAGCATAGTGTGAGTCCTTGGGAACAGTGGCATTACAAATTTGACACTTCCAGTCAGAAAAGCTGGGCGTTGGGAGAACCTTGATTACAGCTTGGATAGCTCTACTTCCATGAGCACCATGATCACGAGCCAGGTCCCAAAGTTTCATCCAAGGCATATCCTTTGTAAATAACGGAGGCTGACTTGGCTTTTCATCAGTGATAGAATGCACTCATAGTTAGCCTTCTCCAGTATGTCATAAATATGAAAGAGACTTCCATATTCAGTTTCATCCTCCTTCAGTAACTTTTGAGTAATATTGGTGTCACCCTAATACGCATGCGTAGTTGCACCCTTGGCGCTCATGCGCAGGAGGGTTTTTGTAGATGTGTGTGTGTGTGTGTGTGTGTGTGTGTGTGTGTGTGTGTGTGTGTGTGTGTGTGTGTGTGTGTGTGTGTGTGTGTGTGTGTGTCCATTTAGTCACATCACACTTCTGGAGCGTCTGTTTACACTGTCACGTACTCAGCGGGCAACGGAGGTCAAAAATTTGTGGCCTTTTCTCTCCGTTGCAGAGATCGAACAGTCGGCCATTTTCCTGGGGAAAACGCGCATGCGCATTAAGCTTATACGCGGTGGTGCCGAGTGTTCTGTTCTGCACTACGTATAGTCATTCCACTCTCTCCACTGAACATACGCATATTAAAGGCACCTGACAGATAACCACGCTTGCGCTCCTTGTTTCGCGCCAGATAATATACCTGTACATACAGATACAGGATTATTTCTTGCTAGCTTGAGTGGAAGTTGGAAGTCTACAGGGTGGAAGTCAGAAGCGTAGAGCGGAAGTCAGAAGCGTAGAGTGGAAGTTGGAAGTGAACAGCGGGTGACCCTTCTCGGCCATTGTATCGATGGCTTGAGTTTAAGTCCCGTATCGCCATTTTTCCTTGTCCAAGCCAGAGTGGAAGTTGGAAGTCTACAGGGTGGAAGTCGAAAGTCTAGAGTGGAAGTCGGAAGCGTAGAGTGGAAGTTGGAAGTCTACAGGGTGGAAGTCGGAAGCGTAGAGTGGAAGTTGGAAGTGAACAGCGGGTGACCCTTCTCGGCCATGGTACTGGGAAGTATTCAAGTGTTTACATCAATCATCACAACATGTGGACCCCCTCATCATCAAGTTACTCCACACCACATCATCATTACTCATCATACATGCATCACCACATGATATGGTTGGGTATAATATCACATCCCATATTGGGAACATCACTTACATGATTATTTTGTGGAGGCGATTATTTTGTGGAGGTGACTGTCAGCAATGGCTCCATCGCTACTGCGCTGGTGTGAGCGCCCAGGTCTATAGAAGCATGACAGCTTTCTCTTGCTACGCATGCAGTCTGGTAACGCACAGAAAGGAGATTGACGATCTTAAAGATGCCGTTGAGCTACTGAGAGGTGAAATTGCTGAATTAAAGTCGGCTACATCAGGTTCACGACTTGGGACCTCTTCATCCAATCCGTCTTCTTTGCGAGTTTCTGCGATGGTCAGTGAGGCTTCCGTCTCTCCACCCTGCTCTGCTCTCAATACTCGAGCTAATGATAATCATAACCAGGAGAGAAAGTTCAATGTTGTCTTATATGGGGTGGATGAGAGTGGTGCATCGAAATCAACTCGTCTTGAGGACGATCTCAAGAAGGCTGTTTCGGTTATATCAGGTGTATTAACTCCCACTCCAGGACATTTTCCGTCTTGGCAGGTTCTCTGCTGAAAAGGACAAGCCCAGACTCCTTCTAGTTAAATTTATTCGTGCAACTGATGCCACTAGTGTCTTATCAAGGAGAGGTTCCCCACAAGGTTCTCCTGTTGTTATTAAGCCCGACATGTCCCCAACTGAAAGATCTATGCTTCTGAGGGAAAGGTGGTCTCTCATTTAGTCAGGTGTGCCCTGAGCAGTCATTAAAATCCGTGGCTCTCGTTTGCTTGTCAGAAACAAGCTGTATGGTCAAGTCTCATTTTCCGGTAACGACCTATTGTTCAGTCATCACAATTCCTCTAATTCTGTTGTAAAGAACAATGCTGTCCACGTTTCATCTCCCATTGTTCCCACTCCATCCTTCCCTACACCCCAGCTATCTCAACCACAAGCCGTAACCTCGCAAGTTTCTATGAGTGCAAATGGTTGTTCAGCCTCTCAATCCTCTGCCCACCCACTAGAGTCTTCTCCTACACATCCTCCCCAGCCACCACTCCTGTTTACTTCCACTTTGCATAAATTTGTGTTATCTAAATTCACGCAGTCTTGTTAACAAACTCACCAAGTTCCAATCTTGTGTCTGCTCTTCTCCATATGATGTTATCTGTATCACAGAAACCTGGTTAACTGACTACATCTATGACAAAGAAATTCTTCCCAATAAGTTCACATTATACCGTAGGGATAGGAAATTGCGTGGAGGGGGTGTTCTCATAGCAGTGAATAATCTTCTACCAAGTATCCTTATTCCGTCTCCTCCTAATTTGGAAATAGTGTCTATTAAACTCTGTTTCCCGGGTATTCAAATTTGTATCTGTTCAATTTATCTTCCTCCATATCCAGATGTCACATATTTTAAACACCTCGTTGATTTCCTACGCTCTCTTGCTGCGAATGAAAAGTTCATTATCCTTATTGGGGATTTTAATCTACCTGACATCTGCTGGTCCTCCCTTACAGGTTGTTCTCTGCTGTCTAATTTATTCCGTGATTTTGTGTTTGAATCCAATCTCACTCAGCTCATTACCTGTCCCACCCACATCAGAGGTAACATTCTATAGACATCCTTCTCACAAACTGTGACCACCTTATCAGCAAGATTTCTGTGACCAAACCCGATGACCATTCTCTCCCTTCTGATCACTACCTAATCTCCTTCTGCAGTTCTCTTTCGACCAAGAGTAATGTACCAGTTTTCATGTTTGATTATCCAAAAGCCGATTATGAAGGGTTGTGCAACTTTCTTTTTGATACTGATTTTAGCTACAGTCTTCAATCTGATTCTATTGAACAGGTCTGGTCTTTTTTAAAGGACACTATTCTTCAAGGTATGAACCGCTTCATTCCAAAAGTAAGGGCTTCACGTAGGAACCACCCAATTTGGTTCAGCCCAGAGATTCATCACACATTAAGTGCCTGCGTACTCAAAAGAAAAAGTGTTCCAAGCGTCCTACTCTAAATAACCAATCCAAACTTAAATCTCTTGAACACTGTGCTCTTGCTCTTTACAAACCCCTCCATCACCTATTTTTGTTAAGTCTCTCTCAGCATTATCTGCCTTCCGATTGGCGAACTCACCTTATTTTTCCAGTTTTTAAGTCTGGTGATAAGTCATCTGTCTGCAACTATCGACCTATTTCACTCCTTTGTACTGTTTCAAAAGTTCTTGAAAAACTGATCTACAACCAAATTATCCATTTTGTCTCTGCTTCAATTTCTCCATCACAGTTTGGGTTCCGCCCTAAACATTCCTCAACACAACAGTTACTGATCTTCCTAAGTTTCATTCAGGACTCTCTAGCCTCTAACTCTCAAGCTGATGTTATATATCTTGACTTCAAGAAAGCATTTGACAATGTTTCACATAATGAACTTCTAGTTAAACTCGTTTGGAATAACTGGAAATATGTGGAAATGGTTTCAGGCCTATCTTTCCTGCCGTTCTCAACATGTTAGACTGAACCAATGCATTTCTGACCCTCTTCCCGTAATCTCTGGAGTACCACAAGGAAGTATTTTGGGTCCTCTGCTGTTTTTAATTTTTGTCAATGATATTCCATCTTCTATCAAACACTCCCATGTATTCCTATTTGCAGATGATGCTAAATGTCTCAAGAAAATGTCTTCCTCCTCTGACTGCCATTCACTCCAAGATGACCTTTCTCGCCTGTCTATTTGGAGCTTATGGTGGAATCTGCACTTCAATGAAAACAAATGTGTTGTACTCAGATTCTGTTCCAAACTTCCTCGTGTCCTTTTTGACTATACCATTAACAATACTGCAATTCAAGTTTTCAACTGCCATCGAGATCTTGGAATTTTAGTGTCAAGTGACCTGACCATCTTATGTTCATTACCTCTCTTAGAATACAAAGTGCCCGGTCTCATTCGGCATTCAGTTTCCTCTAGTCTTGATATCAGAGCTAAAAAGACTCTCTATCTCCTTCTAGTTTGATCTCAACTTACCTATGGCTCACAGATATGGAGGCCACATCTTATCAAGGACTTCATGTTGCTAGAACTAATTCAGCGACGTGCTACAAAGTATATTTTGAATGACTACCAGTCTGATTACAAGCATCGTCTACTGTCACTTAGACTTCTACCTCTGGCTATGCAACTTGAAATGTATGACATTATGTTCTTCATTCATAGCCTCAAAGTTCATGATACCTCTAACACCTTTCCTCTTCAATCTTACATTCATTTCTGTGAAGGTAATACCCGGTCTTCGACTCACCTGAAACTGAGATATTCCCTTTCTAAATCAAATGCTACTAGCCATCTATATTTCAACAGGCTCCCATGACTCTGGAACTCTCTCCCTCCAATCAATCTTGATCATTCTATTCCTACAATTAAGAACCAACTTCTTCAAGTCTTCTTGTCATATTTCACATCTCATTTTCAAAGTACTAATCCCTGTTCATTACATTATTGTTGCCCTTGTGCTAAGTGTGTTCCTTTATCTGTAGTTACTAATTACTCTTCCAACGAGGACATCATCTTATGTTGATGTTCCGTCAGTACATGCTAGTACTAAGTATGCCTGTCACCATTTTCTCCTTTATTTTGTGCTCATGTACTGTGAAGCATAAATAAATAAATAAATAAACAAAGTAACAATACCTCGTTAACATTTAACAAGTAACAATTTGAATACCAACCAGTTAACAATACAACAGTCATGGCCACAGATACATGAGAGAGAGAGGGACAGAAGGAGGGAGTTAGAGACGAATAACGAAGAAGGCAAATAATTAAGATGGGGACACCATATGAACAGTTAACAATTATGGCTACTGACATTGAGAGAGGGAGGTAGCTGAAATGACATAACATTAACATCCTATGTACAAGGTAAAATATATAATTAACATGCTTTGTACAAGCTATTGTACACAACTAACAAGCTATTTTACAAGACTTTCACAATTGAATAAAGGATGCAGGGTTTTTATAATGTGGAAATTGGAAACATTCTCACATTGTCAGTGAGCCCTAGCTCCCTAACTATTATTACATTCCATCTTGGAACTGTAATTGTTTCTCCACATCACACTAGTCACTTACTTACCTCATCTACATACTTCCCATCATTTCTCACCCTTAGTTTCACTTCAGTTGTATAAATTGAGCTCTACTCAAGCTTTCGGCAGATAGGAAAGATCAGTTTTAAAATCGAATCACGTAGTTAACTGACTTCGTGGATCCTTAACAGATGGAGACATCAAATGAACAGTTAACAGAAAGAGAGAGAGGTAGTTGAAATGCATTACTTGACATAAACATGCTATGTACAAGCTAAAATACATAATTAACATGCTTTGTACAAGCAACTAATAAGCTATTTTACAAGGCTTTCACAATTGAATAGAGGTGCAGGGTTTTCCTAATGTGCCTCAAAGAAGCAGAAATGAATGGTTAGTGGCACTCCTGACCACTGTCGACAACTCCAGTCCTCACAGTCTCCTAGATCTGTGGGGTACTCTGGGGGGAGGGGCTTGGAGGTAGCCACGTGTGGGGAAAACAACACTTGTTGAAAATAATATGTCCACACACAGTCTGTGTCCCAATCTTAAAGAATTGGAAATGTTCTCACACAATATAACAAATGAAATACTAACCAGTAAACAATACAACAATCATGGCCACAGATATATGGGAGAGAGGGAGAGAGAAGTGATGAAGATGAATGAATGTAAATGAAGATGGAGAGAGCATGAGGAAGAATAGAGGGAGGAGAGAAGGAAAGTAAGAGATGAGGTAAAGCGGCAACACAGAACACAAGGGAACAATGATTAGCAGCTGACATTTTAACACAATTATTGACAGATGAAGAGTAGTAGGTAATTAGAGAGGTTCCTGTTTACTTGTTGGTATGAATATTACAGGGGACCCCTCTAATTAGGATCCCCTTACTGTCCCTCCCTCCCTCCTCTGTACCTCCTCACGATCATTTCAGGAGATGAGTCACTCCATCATGTCACTGGAGGGACTGGAAGGTGTCAACAAGATGTCTACCACCCAGTGAGTTCATACCTCCATGTTCCATTCCCCCATACTGCCATACTAATTGAATATTCTCATGAGTTGTAAACAACATTGTATCAATATTACAGTGAAACCTTCTAATTAGGACTTCATTACCCCTCTCCTCTCTCCTTCCTTCACCATCCCCCCCCTCTCTCCCTCAGTTCAAACAGTTCATCTTCCATTACAGAGTACTGGGACGTGAGGTTGGGAGAGGTTTGGAGGAGAGCCAGAAATGTGTGTCTGTCTTGAAACAACATGATGGAGTAAATGAGGACTGGCAGCTTGGAGACAGGTCTAGCCACAGACTGACAGTTGTATAATGTATGTGATAACTGTAAGGTCACCTCTTATTCACCTTGGCCTTCCATCCATCCTTCATGTAGACCTCTCTAATAATTATTAGAGCCTCTGAAAGGAGGTCACCTCAGGTCACTTTCTTGTGTCCCACTAGTGGGGTACCCACCAGTGGGGTACTACTGGGTCCAACTAGTGGGGTGCTACTGGGTCCCACCGGTGGGGTACTACCGGGTCCCACCGGTGGGGCACTACTGGGTCCCACCGGTGGGGCACTACCGGGTCCCACCGGTGGGGCACTACCGGATCCAACCAGTGGGGTACACTGGGTCTTTCTTCATGTAACTTGGTTGGGATTACGTCATTCTTGAAGTACAAGCATGCAGCCCAGATGGATCACTTACCACCAAGATGGATAGATCAGCATCTCCTGTGACGTCTCTAGGTAGGACTAGGGCTATGGTTACGGTGAGGCATGCTTATATTGAATGACGTAATGCCAATACCACACCTACCAGTTATATGAAGAAGCTACCCACTAGTGTCTGGATTAGAGAGGTCCCATCACTTTTGAATACATGTATAGGACATGTGTCTATGGAGTATGGCTTGTTGACGATTGTGATATTGATTGTGATGTGGGATTTGTATTAGGTGGTCTATTGGAGAATTTGGAGTGTGTTGTTGAGAGACATAGTGAGGTGGAGTTGAGGGGAGTGGCCACATCATCTACAATGAAGTGATTAGTGTTATTGGCAGGGGAGGAAAAGATTAAAGGAGGGAGATATAAATGGTGGGTTGGTATGGATACTACTGATTGTGTGAATGCTTCAACATTGTGGTCAAATCCACACAGTCAATGGAGCTGGAAAATTAAACGTGTGCTTACACAGGATGATGGAACACATATTTAGTATGTGCACACAATGATAGATAGACACAGGAAAATTGTATAACTAGTTGGGCTCACTTTGCTTGTGTCAATCATGTATTTGCCTATAAATAGTGAACCTCCCTCCCTCCCTTCATCCCTCCTTTCTCCCTCCCTCCTCTGGTCCTTCTCTCAAGTAGATACTGCATACATCCAGTATGGAAGGTGAATATAGTGTGGCCACTGATCCCATGACTGTCACATGACTCATGTGCCTCATACAATGGATCAGCATCATTAATTCACTCAACTACTGTATCTTCCACATCAGACTATACTTTAGTTATTTCTCTCTATATGCTTAGTCAATTTTGTTTGTACTATTAAGTCACTACATATTGTTGTGGATAAATTAAATTTCCGCTCTGGCTTAAGAACGTTCTTACTTTACACGCTCTTTGTTAGTGGGAATACCTGAAAGAGTGATGTTGGGAGCGGCACCTGTAGCATAACCCTCAGACTGAGGAAATCGAACTACCCTGTGGTGTAGGTTTTACTAGGTTTAGCCTGTCTACTTAGGCCGTCCCCTTTTGCTTTTACTGCCCGTCCCATCGCGCGCGCACAACTGAGTGCATTGCGTCTTTTTTTATGTGTTTGATCTCCACATGGACTGCGACTACAGCTAGTGCTGTTCACAGGGGCAGAGAACCTGGGGGGCAGGGGGGGCTTGAGCCCCCCCACTTTTTAATTAGGGGGGGCTGAGCCCCCCCAAAATTGGAGGTTGTCATGAATACCCTATGCCAGATGTATTCAGAATGAATGTAATAACCCCTCACTTCATGAATGCCGAGCCCCCCCACTTTTGACATGCTGTCTCTGCCTCTGGTTCATACTAAGTAATAGACCTTCCACGAAGTAAGATGTATGTATACCTGGCCTGTCGCATTTACTTACTGTGTAATTGTGAATATTGTCCCCCCAAAAAGTTGTCCGCTCTGACATTATTCACTATAGTGAATACTGTACCCCCGGACATTATTCACTAGTGAATACTGTGTCCCCCTCGGACATTATTCACTAGTGAATACTGTCCCCCTTGGTGAATAATGTCCCCCATAAGATTCTTTGTTGAGGCAACTATAGTTCATCTCCTATGGCATTTCTGATAGGGGGGACATTATTCACCGGTGAATAATGTCCCCCCTAAAATGCAGCTGGCTGACCGATAGTCTCGTACTCAGGCCACGTGGGGGGAGGGGACGAGGCTACAGAGGTATGATGTAAACTCTAGCCACTAGCCCTAAAATGATCATAGCTCTGCTTTTTAGGGCCAGTGGTTAGAGTTTACATACCTCGGTCAGCTACGTACCTGGCCTCGTCTCCTCCCCCACAGGATTTCTTAGCGCTGCCTTCAATAGATGTTATACGTGTTTTTGTGTTGTTATATACACCGAGAGAGAATAAAATAATGCGCTGTTGCGATTCGCTTGTCAACGTCGTGCATGGTGGACAGTATTCGCTATTGAATACTGTCCCCCCACCATAAAATTACCACGTTTGATATCTTCGAAGGCTTTCAGAGCTTTCTACGATGGGGGACATTATTCACTGAGGGTGGACATTATTCACTAGTGAATAATGTCCGGGGGGACAGTGTTCACGGGGGGACAGTATTCACTTCGACAACGGTATAAATGTCACGCAGTTCCGTTTTACTTACGTATGATGGGACTAGAACCACCTGGTGTCATACTGAGTGATGAGAAACAAGTAATGTCATTATAGTGCAGTGGCGTAATTACCATTTGGGCAGGTGGGGCGGTCTCCCCACCTGCTTTTCGGCGGATAAATTGCGCAAGAATTAGATAGGAAGGCCAACAATAGCATCCAACGTACTCACTACCACTCAGTATACCTGGTATATAGTCTGCAAGTAGCCTAGCTATAGCTATGTAGCCTAGCTAGCTAGGTGAGCGCGATCGCTAGTCATTGACGATAGGTCGGCAGGAAGTCTGTCTTCCTGTTGGATCTTGTTCTGGTGAGCGGTCCTTCAGTGCTCTCCGACGTCAAGACATGGTCGCGTAGCTCAATGACGGATGACCGGCTGGACTCATCAAGAGCGATCTTTCTCGCCAGAAGAAATGCTATGAGTCTGGGATCGTTGTAGAATAGCGTTGGCGTTCCAACACAAATAAATTACTAATTTTTCCCGGCACGTGAGACAAAAGTAGTGTTCATGCGCTTGATTAGCCGGGGAACTAACAGCCGGCCACGCCTTCGCCCCATCGCTCTGATTATTCTAGTTAGGCCCCTGTAGTTGTCTTAGGTTGAGATTGTTCTGTGAGACAGCCACTTTCTATTCACGATGACTGCCACTGTCTATTCGTTGGTTCATTTGTTGTGTTGTGTTGTGTTGTTCACCTGGTCCATGGTGTGAAATCAGAGGAGGTTGGAACCGACTGTAATGTTACGTAACTGTCATGTGATTTACGCACGCGCTATTAGATGATCGCGCCCGCGTAAGCTGTATTAATTAAAAGAATGTACGCGCATTGATTTACTGGTAGGAGATTCCAATCAGTATTTTAGCACAGGAGTTTGGCGAAGAAGGCTCAGTGATCTCAACAGTTACACCAAGGTTTGGTAGAGCTAGGCAAGGGCAAACGGACTAACAGTTCAGCTTCCTGTAGGAAGACCGAGTCAAAACGCTCTAAGGCTTGTAACAACCACACCTGAAGGGTACCCTTGGGGTACTGGCCATATCTCAGGTAGGAAGAACGGCACCTGGATTATTTGAAGTGGGCGTGGTCCCGCGATGTCATATGATGTATTATATAACCTTGAACACATGGCTTGAAGAAGCTGGTTCACACTGGATATTGGACTGCAGTATTACCTATGCTTTCGCAGTGTACTACATACGCGTTGTTTGTAATATGTATGTGCTGAGTTTAAAGTGCGCATGCGTATCGTACCGGCGGGAAATTCGAGCGGTGAACAGCACCAGATATATATTTCCAGCTGAGCATGTCTCTCCTGCAGTTGGGCCCTGTCTTGTTTGGAGGTGTGGATGGAATCATCACCTATTTGCGAGCCAATGGTCTACTTGCTCGCAGTATGAATTGTGAAAGGTTACATATTACACTCTTACATATTTGCTACATATTAGCTGGTTAATCAAATAATTGCTTTGATTAGGTGTTCTGTAGCAATGCAAGAGCGACCCAGACAAGACGTAAGTGACAGTAAGAGTTAGTTGTGTCCCCAATGTAAAGGGAGAAAGTCAATACGTGATGGCAGCTTCTTCTCAAAATCACGTTTAAGCCTGCAGAAGTGGCTGCTTCTCCTCTATTTCTGGGTACGAGAATACCCAGTGACTGATACTATGGAAGAGGCTGAGGTGAACAAAGGAACTGCGATTGATATTTACCAGTGGTTTAGAGAAGTTTGCTTTACCACTCTTTTAAACACTAACATTGTACTTGGGGGTCCAGGAAAAATAGTGCAGGTTGATGAGTCCCTCTTTCGCCACAAACCCAAGGTAAGAATTTATTACTGCATCTGAAACAATATTTGTCGTGTATCATTATAGCATCACAGTGGAAGACCACCACAGCAACAGATATGGGTATTTGGGATGGTAGATGCATCTCAATCTCCTGGTGTGGGGTATATGGAGATTGTGTCCCAGAGAGATGGAATAACACTATTACCCATCATACAGGCGCACACTGCCCCAGGAACAACTATATATTCATTCGGATGAATGGAGAGTGTACAATGCAGTCACCAACTTGCCAACTGTAGCAGGGCATGCGGCTGTTAATCACTCTCGTCACTTTGTCGATCCAGTGACTGGTGTCCATACACAAACGGTGGAGAGTTACTGGAATCGTGTAAAAACCAAATTGAAACGTATGAAGGGCTGTGATAGTAATCAGCTTCCTGGGTACCTGGATGAGTTCATGTGGAGGGAGAGGTATGGGAGATCAGCAAGTGAGGCATTACATAACATAATGCAGAACATATCCAACCAGTATCCAGTGTAAGGTATTTTCATAGATACACAATGTCCTTCAAAACATGTTTATCATTTATGTCACCCATACCTTAACCAATCAGAATCTATACATCATCCTCCTTATCATATATCTATTTGTACTGCATGTATGTTCACTCATACATCAACCGTATCCATCAACCAATTCATATTTCTATCTTTTCTTGTATACACTCACGAATTTGTAAACGCAAAGCAACCAGTGTGAACATGGTCGGATGTCTGCAACATTCCCGAATTACAGTATTTGAAAGGATGCCAACTACGGTATGGGTGAGCACGTCTACAGCATCAGAAGATTACCGTAGTCGTCAACGATGTTCAGAACTGTTACACTCTCAACAATATCGCGTACTATATTCCTCATTGTCGTAGAGTTCAAAACTGTCACATGACCTCAGAGACGTGGTCACATGACATCGCGGGACCACGCCCACTTCAAATAATCGAGGTGCCGTTCTTCCTACCTGATCCGTATACTCACCTAGTACTTTCAGGTGATATGCTTACATTTACACTAGCTACCTTGTAGACGGAGAAAACATTTCCATACAAAACTCCCATAGACAGTCTACCGCGCGTGACCTCTCACGTGAGGGTTCCAACCTCCTCTGGTGTGAAATTAAGGTGTTGTCAAATGCATGCATGCACGTGATCGAATGCATTGTACATACATGCCATGAATGCAGTACGTGAATGCCATGAGGTTGGATGTGCCTATATATGTAACCGGAAACAAGAAGGTGAGACACATGCATGTGCAGGGAAGCAATGGTGAATGAACATGAACAGCTCAGATATTGTAGCTACTTATATAAATTTGACTTCCTGAGAGGAAATAATGCTAATTATCGTGAGCTTGAAGTCAACCACCTGCCTATTATCAGCTTTCTGCTTTAGCTATATAAATATTGTACTTATAAGTTTGACTTCCTGAGAGGAAATAATGCTAATTAGCTACCCTGAGCTTATTTGAAGTCAACCATGGCCACCTGCCTATGATCAGCTTTCAGCTTTCTGCTTTAGCTATATAAATGCTGAAACCTGGCACACTCTTCTGCTCCAGGCTGTAGCTAAAACCGGATATGTCAACCACCTGCCGGTGATCAGCTTTCAGCTTTCTGCTTTAGCTAAAAGCTGAAACCTGGCACACTCTTGTGCTCCAGGCTGTAGCTAAAACCGGATAAGTCAACCAGGTCAGCAACCACCTGCCGGTGATCAGCTTTCAGCTATCTGCTTCAGCTAAATACTGAAACCTGGCACACTCTTCTGCTCCAGGCTGTAGCTAAAACCTGATAGCTCGAATCAAAATCTTCTTTTGGCTTTCAGTTAGAGTTGAAATCAGAATGGCCAGATAGTATGCTCATTACAAAAGTGTTTTAGGTTTTAACTTCAGAAATGACGTGATTTCTGATTTCTGATGATCAGAAAGGAGAGGTTGAATTTTTTGCAAACCTGATATCTGATTTTTGAGGTGGAATTTCTGATTTGTGCTTGATTGTTTGAGCTGAAAGCAGAATGGCCGGTTGGTAGCTACACTGACCATCCATGGCTCAGGTTAATATCTTCATCAAACAGTTTGTGACACATGCCTAGAGCTATTAGAGTATTGCAGTGTATCTACAAGTAGCTAGTGTAGACATGTAAATACTGTGTGTACAGAGATAATGTCATCGTGATGTCGGAGCAGAAAAGTTGGGTACCTCTTCGAAGTCGTCATCAGTGCTCTCCTCTGTATCAACGGCTATTGTGATGGCCTCTGTATCCTCGTCTCCAGCTACTGTGGTGGGCTCGGTATCATCATCTCCAGTACGTAGGAGAGAAGTGACATCATTGAATTCAGTACATCATTGATTTGGCCTGAAACCGAGCACAGTGGGCAGTGAGTGCTGGTACCATGCCATGTCATGACACATGCTCTGCACCCAATGATGCATTGGCAGCACTTTGACACGCCAGGAAACTTTACCACTGACTTATATATCATGCATCCAAGATCTTCTTTCCTATCTAAACAACACTGTCGATGACCGACAATTTCTTCCCAATCTCATCCAACTTCTTGTTCAGCACTTCAAAATTCTCTGAAATATTAATGTTACAGCTCTTCAGATTTTTGCTTGCAGGTTGCCTGACATCGTCCTCTACCTGACACAACTCTTCCCCTGCAGCTATGCCAGACAGTTTTTCATAGCTTGCGCGGTAAACCGCTATTATTTTACGAGTTGAGTGCCAAAACTCTGCTCCGGATGTGCTCTCGTTGTCCATGATTGGGAACAACTTCGAATCCAGTAAAACAACATCCAGACCGATCTGCTTACGAACACACTCAGTTGCCCTGGTCACACTGCAGTCGTTAGAATCCAGGCTGATGATGACCTGAGTCACAACAGTGTGCACTAAACGACTGGCCCTTGAGGTAGATGGTCGATTAGAATCACGTGAAGAGAGATTAGCAATTAGTATGGTTTTCTTTATTGCTCTTTGCTTACACCGAGGTGGATGATTGGGTGGGTGAGGAAGAGGGGCTGATGGGCTAGGCTGGGGTTGAGTCCCAAACTGGTATGGATAAGCTCCATATGGATGTGTTGTTGGCAGGCTGCATTTCT
Organism: Theonella swinhoei; assembly: GCA_963970385.1. NCBI lineage: Eukaryota > Metazoa > Porifera > Demospongiae > Tetractinellida > Theonellidae > Theonella > Theonella swinhoei. Next base: position 4,785,644 of record OZ019949.1, on the reverse strand, counting down.
GCACAGCAGGCTCTACCCCGTGTACTTCATACAGCTCTCCAGCAAAAAGGGTCAACGCTAGGAACTTCCCTGAGCCTTCCGCAGGAAAGTTATCGTAGTCCTTAACCAGATAAATGGGTGGCTGCAGCCTAAACGCAGCAGCAATGCGAGAAACCTGCAGTAGCAGAGTGTATATAGATCTGTCATACGATAATTGGTCCCCCCCAAAATTGGTCCCCCCGGACCGTCCACGGCAGAAAACTTGGTCCCCCCGGACCAACCACGGCAGAAAATATGGTCCCCCTAGGACCATGTACGGCGCCGCAGACGGTCCCCCCTTCCTGCGCCGGTATTTGTAGCTGATATTCGAACTTAGCTGTAGCGTCACTGATATATATATATATATAGTAAGGTAAGTAATGTAATAGCTAGTAATAAACGTTATGTTGAACATACAGATTTATGAACAAGTAATGCAAAGCCATACAGAATCTAAATTTTTCCATACACGTGTATTTGTTTCAATACACGCATCATGAAACCATTCATTACACGCATCACACTGTATCATACTCCCTCCATCTGGCTGTCTGCACACACAGTGTATTTCGTAATCCTCTGTTGCCTCTTTCTTCTTTCCTTTCACTCGCTTTCTCAGCATCTGAGGAAACTCTATAATACTGTTCTGCATTAGGCAGTTCTTCAGATGGGATCGCAGCTTGTGTTGAATAAAATTAATGTCAGTAGGGTCCTTCCCTGAGCATAAGGCGGTTGCAAATGCAATTGCAAATGCTCCGCAGTCAGATGCTCCCCGTTGCACCTGCACCTGTTTATACTTTAGTAGTATCTTCTTTTTGTTACTGAACAAAATAGCTGCAACTTGCTCTTTTGTGCGAGGGGGGACACAATTAGTGCCCATACTGTCATAAACATTAATATATCCAGACTTACAACCAATATTGGAAATTGTTATCCAGTGGTTGTTGGATACATTCAGGATCTGTACAAACTCTCCATGCTGGACGGTAAATGCTAGAGTCTGGCCTAGAGCTACAGACTCTAACCCTCCGATGTGAGGGTGTATTTTCTTAAGTAAAACCTGTGCTGCATCAATTATGTTGTCGGTCAGCCACTTCCCCTGATCAAGGGACTCCTTGTCAGCTTCATACATAGAAAAATCGTGTCAGCTACATGTATATACCATTGGACAAACAAAATCTACCTAAATCAACAACTTCTTCAATAGGAATATGGGAGCTTCTTTTTTCACAGGAGGCAACATTTAGGTCACATTCCTGACCTCCAGTCTTCAAGATAGGTGAGAGTGAAAATTCAAACTCTCCTCCAGATTCTGTAAGGCTACTCGACAATGGCTGAGCAGCACTAGAGACTTGAGATGATGGCTTGAAGTATCCTCCTGGGCCCAATTCTGCTAGGCTACTTGACAATGCCTGAGCAGCATTAGGGTCCTCCGGTGGTGGCTTGAATACATCATCTGAGGAAAGGGTAGCTATGTAACTCACGATTTTAATGACTATGACTTTCTTACCCTCAAAATTGCTGAAACCATCATTAGAAGCTTCTAAAACCTCAGGGCTGTGACTTAGATTGTCAGCTGCTGTGTCTTTCTCATCATCTTCCAAGTTAGAAGTCATTGTGTTTGTTGCATCACATAAAGGCTAATAGATATATACAAAATTAATAATGTACAAAAGTAATAATGTATCTCTGCAAGTATACCTCTCTGGTGATATATTGCTTCAAGTGCACACCGTTAACTCTGGTGACTGTATTCTTACTGTCCTCCACACTTTCAAGACTGTAGAGGCCTCTCCCAAGTGACTTTATGATCCTGTAGGGACCAGTCCACCTGGAGTCCAACTTCCCTCCAGCACGCTTGCGGGTAAAGTCTCTCTTTAGGACTATAGCACCCATTGTGAAGATGTCAGGGTTTGCATGCTTGCGGTCATATTGTTCCTTCTGTCTCTGTTGAGCAACAAGGATATTTTCTTTCACTAACTCTAGCCGTTGTCTCCTCTCCTCTGTAATTCTTTCTATCTGCTCCTCAACATTATAGGTTTTTTCTAATATTGTGTCCTATTTTTAGAAAGAAGTATATTTTATATTTTATACACTGTAAATACATAATATTATTTGCAGTTAGTATGCGGTGATGAGCTCACTGGCAAGATGGAGAGTTGTATCGATATATCCCGCTGGAGAGATGGTCGAGTTCCACTTGAGCTGATACGTCGATTGAAGTCCTGAGTTCCGTTCTGATGAGTTCCGTTGAAGAGATGTTCCTGAAAGCTTGCTGGAAAGGTTTCGCAAAAATTGCTACTTATGCGAAAGTGCGCTCGCATCGCTCGTTTTATGCCGACTGGGTGTCCCTCGCGGTACAGGAAGATATGCGCGGGACGGGTGTGTAGCTATAACTGCGCACAATGCGCGGTACGGGTATAGCTATACTACTGCGCACAATGGGCGGAACAGAGAGAAAGCAGTTGGCCTATAAACCATTGATCAGGCACGTAAGTTATGGCATGCCGTAGAAAACACACTGATGAACTGCTCGGAGACCATATAACTCCGGGAATACTAATGCATGTAGTGTTTCAGGTGGGGGGACCATGCGTGGCAGGGGGGGACCAATCACGGCTGCCGTAGATGGTCCGGGGGGACCAATTTTGGCGGGGGACCATCGACGGCGTGACAGATCCATATCATAATCACTTTTTCGCGCCCGCCCACGGGCAATTTTCCCTTAAGAGACTACGCATGCAAAAACAGCTAGCCATATACGTAGTAGCGCATCCCTCTGCTGGCTATGCATAAAGTCAGCACCCATACCATAACATCTTCAATACTAAACGTCAACTCCTTCTCGCCCTGGCTAAGCCTTATGCTAAGAGTACGAGTAGCTCATCATGTAAACCCCATTTCTATTATTGTAGGAATACACACAAATTTCCATTGTCCAGTACACAGTAGTACAGTTAGAGCGGTACCGTTACCACACGGCGCTACATTGACTCGGCTAGTCTATCATAGCAATCAACAAGGAAATGGCGTCCGACTATACGGAAATGCTCGTAAATCTTTGTCGTTCTCGTGCGAGAGGGATCCTACGACAATTCTGTTGTCCTAGAATCAAGCACCGGAGAGAAAGGAATCGAAATAAAGGTGACCGCTTTTGTCAATTTTGAGGTTAGACAGTTTGAAGAAGAAGATGATGATGAGTCAAGAGGTGTGGCAGTTTCCGTATGTCATTGTATCCGTGTATTTTCAGAGCCGGCGGACTCGGCCGAGATGTGGACCCGGTGTCACAGTATATTTTATCCCCCGTATATTTTATCCGGGGGATAGTATATACTATCCGGCGGATAGTATATCCTTAGTATATTTTATCCCACGTCAGGATATTTTATCCCTGCATGGTGATCAAGGTATGTCACAGAATATTTCTGTTGCTACCCAGTCCAGCAGTCCAGGGGTCAGTCAGTGCTCACTGAAGAGTAGTTATGGGATGTGCAGTCACAGAGGAGAGATATAGAGAGCTGATCAACTACATTCGTGGTTGCTAGCTACATGAACCCGTCCATCCGTCTATGGCGTGGACTTAGCTTTCCAAGTGCATGCACATGAGTATTGTGTTACTATATCCGCTTTTTCATTGACTGATACGTACTACATCGTTTCTTACTCGAAATACTTGCCTACAGCCATGTAGATCTACCGAGGGCCGATCTAGCGGCTACACCGTCAAACTCTGACTGAAGTCAGTATATAGACTCTACCTTAGCATAGAGCAATGCCATGCATCTTTGTCCTTCCAGAAATCTATAGCAGTGGGGTAGAGTGCTACACAGCCCACTGGACACGATGGTTGAAGTCGCATATAGCGTCTAGCCTTATGGGATAAAATATCCTGACCACGGATGAAATATTCTAGGAAAAATTATCCGGCCGGATAGAATATTCTATCCGGCCGGATAAAAAATCGGGGGGATAAAATATACCGCGACACCGGATTAGCTGCTAATGCGCTCGGCAATATAAGTGGGCAGGGCTAGCAATCCGTAATATAGGTGGGGCTCTATTCGCGGCTGCGGCTGCCGATCGCATCGGATCGCTGTGCGCATGAGCAGACGGCCGGACCAATAAAATTATGCTTCCGCCGGGCCAGATTTTACATACTTTGAGGGTCTTATATGATTGAGAAACACTTGTTATATGTCTGAAAAGGCGTATAACTGTAGTGTTCGGGAGTTACGAGACGTTTCATCTGGTAAATGGGCGTGTCCGTGTCGGCGCCATCCCTACATAGAGAGTCTACCGACTCTCTGATATATGCCCATGAAAGCACACTCTCTGGAACTCCATTTGTGATAACATGACATGGCAAATATCCAGTTCGTCTATACCCATACCAAATGCTTTTGTTCTCTGCACTTGACCAGATTTCCACTTGATATGATTCATGTCTTGATGTAGCATCCATTTCTCCGTGGTAGCTTACAGCTTCCACCCCAAATTATTGAAGAGCACTGACAATTAGTCCAATGTCTGATATAACATGAGTATAAATAATAGAAAAGGTTGAATCAATAATCTCTGCTGCTCTATTTGCAAACTGAACAGCTAGTGGCAGCGACTTATCATGTGTTAATTCTTCTACATTGAGGGTGAGATTAGGACGATCCATTTTTTTAGTCGTGACAGGGAGGAGTGGTGTAAAATCCTCCCATATAATAGTCAGAAAGACATTATGTACTGAGGTATTTACAAGTGTAAAATACACCCCAGAGTACGTCAAGGTTGTTTGGTGTAAAATCTTCCCATGAGTTACTCTAGATATAAAACTCTTTTACACTACTCTATATAGGAGCTACTGTGAGGGTCTGGGAAATAGCAGCATGTGCCTTTATTGGTAATCACTGACCCAAAATCATAGGCAGGTGTATCCACATTTGTTTTTGTCGTTAAAGTTACCTTCTCTATCTACTACCCCCTCTCCCACCCTCTGCTGTGGATTTCCTGTCCAGAGTAGCGGACATCCATGCATCCAAAGAAGAGGTGATCCATCTAGCTCCCAACCACCCTTCTCTTTGTGCACCACCTCCATTTCTTTGGACTCTCTCATCTGACCTCACCCCTAACTCTAAACTCACTACTATAATATCCTACTTTGCACGAAGTATTTTTGTGCATATTCATCCTCTACCACTGAGGGGAAAAACTTTTAAACATTGAGTCGCTGTGCATGCATGCCAAAGGTATACATATGTAGTACTGTACAAATCCTAGTGCATATCAAATGGCTAGCAAGTAGCTAACATACATTAATATTATTACTACAGTTCATAACACACACATACTACAGTTCATACTAAATCTCTAAGAGCTAGCCATAGTTGTTTGACACACTGTCAGTAGTACACATACTGAAATATATTTTTCCTGTTATTCTTCTTGTTGCCATTCTTCTTGCTATTATTGTTGCTGTTGTTGTTGTTGTTTTTGCTTTCTTTAAGTTTGCAAATATCTCCAAAATATTGCACACTGCAAAATAAAATTATAAACATGTGTAAATTATAAACATGTGTAATTCCTCAGCTTGGGATCTTGTACTTAATATTGGCCAAGCCAAGGGTAAGGTTGGTCACATGGAGATCAAGAATATATCACTGAATATGTGTATGTCTGGCTCTACTCACAATAGTTGCTGTGTGGGCAATGGCAGTATATATTGCTATGGAAGTAAATTACATATTAAAGTGTAAAACATTTTCACTAAAATGTTGAAGGATGTAGGAATTGACGCTATCATCCCCTGCCTTTGTCTGCATGCATGCTGCACTTTGACCTTGTTTCTGTACTTTTTGGCACTTCAATCCCTACATCCTTCAACATTTTACACTTTTTTTACTGTGTGTGTGCACACCTATAAACAGGACAGCTAGCAATTGTCAGTGACTCCTACATCCTGTCTTGTACGAATATTGCCTACAGAGTACAACAGCGGGTCCAGTTGCCTGCAACAGTTAGTTGTTCAAAGAAACGGACACAAAGGAGCAACATAGCCATAAAGACGACACAGGACTTGAAACACTGGCAGCGTGCAATGAAACACTGAAAGAACTGTACTAAACTAAATTCACGTGTTCGGCATGTGAGCAAACAAGAAAATGGCGTCTAAAACTAACAGTAAGGTTGCAGACCCGGAGTTTGACTGCTTTAGGAGAAGGTATGAAGATTTTGTGCATCAAGGATCATGTACGCTCCAGTGAAAATAATTTTTGTGAAAGGATTAGTAACCCCAGTTTCGCAGTTTGAACTGAAGAAGAAGAAAGAAGAAGAAGAAGAAGAAGAAGAAGAAGAAGATGATGATGATGATGATGATGATGATGATGATTGATGATTGATGATGATGATGGTGATGAACAATGGGGGTTTTTACAAATTTCCGAGAATCACTGTAGCAGTGGCGGATCTAGGGGGGGATCGAGGGGTGCAATGGAACCCCCCTTTTGGCAGGGTATTACGTAATTACGAAGGTTTCGTCGTAGTTTTGCGCGTAATTGGCGCTCTTGCAATTGTGTACGTGACGCTAAGTCTATCAGCGCTGGCGTTCTCGATGATGATGATGATGATGATGATGATTGATGATTGATGATGATTGATGATTGATGATGATGATGGTGATGAACAATGGGGGTTTTTACAAATTTCCGAGAATCACTGTAGCTGTATATTTTATGTACTTTGTGAGTATTATAGTGTAAAGGGAGTAAAAACATTTCCATTAAAATGTTAAAGGATGTAGGGATGACAGTGCCAAAAAGTAGAGAAACAAGCGTAGTGTATATATATGCAGCAATACAGGGAATGAGAGACTATATTTATATGCAGCAAGACAGAGGATGAAGGCAGTATATTATATGCACCAAGACAGGGGATGAGGGCATGCAACAATAATAACATGCGTAACCCCATAATGAAAGATGTAGGGAGGGGTTATGCATGTTATTATTGTTGCATGCCCTCATCCCCTGTCTTGGTGCATATAATATACTGCCTTCATCCTCTGTCTTGCTGCATATAAATATAGTCTCTCATTCCCTGTATTGCTGCATATATATACACTACGCTTGTTTCTCTACTTTTTGGCACTGTCATCCCTACATCCTTTAACATTTTAATGGAAATGTTTTTACTCCCTTGTTTCACTGTTTTTTTGTTGTATAGAAACAGTCGTATGCCATATTATGTGTCTATAACAGCACCGTTCAGGAGTTCTGCACTGTTCTTTATGGGTGTGTCGGCCCCCAGACACTTCCAAAGCCAGTACGCGCGATGGAGAGCGGGGATAATGAGAAAAAACCCAGCAGATTCTGAGAACAGAGTCGATCAACACCTGTAACGCAAACTGAAGTTACACTAACCGATTTGCTGCACACCTATGCTGTAGCTCTTTCTTCGAGAGCCTGGGTACGACTATGCTGCGAGGTGCACAAAGTAAAAATGGCGTACAACACAGAGGAAGTCTGTGGGCGTGGCTCTGAGTTGTACTTTACATAACCATTTTTTGGTGAAAGGCACTACGCCGGCCAAAAAGAAACCGATTTGTGCAAAAATGAAGATAAATACTTGAGCCGATTTTGAGTTATGCCTGTTTACTGAAGAAGAAGAAGAAGATGTGGAAGAAATCGGGTTTTAACAAAATCACGCATATCATTGTAGCGATGTATTTTACCGCCTTTGAGGGTCTTATCGTGTATAGAAACACTCGTAGGCCGTGTTATGTGCCTAAAAGGGCTCATAGCTGCCGCGTTTGAGAGTTCTGAGCCGTTACATTTCTTAAGGCTTAATGGCGTGTCGGCGCCATCCCTACATAGAGAGTCTACCGACTCTCTAATAGAAGCACTCTTAAAATATCCGCGTTCGGGAGTTCCGTTACTTTTGTTAAGGCTTGATTGGCGTGTCGGCGCCATCATTACATATAGAGTCTACTGACTCTATGATTGGTATGATTGTGTACATACACTTCAACTGAGCATCTTAGAGAAAGAAAAAGTCAATAGCATAAAATGTCCAAATATATTAAATATTTTCTCACGGGTTAAAGGCTTTGTCTTGTCTTATGCTCATCACAAAATAGAAAACATGTTGGTGTCTGAATATATACTTCTGTAGATCTTTATTGCTTTCAGTTTCACAAATTTCCGTAGCATCGGGGTATGTGCAGCATTTGGCTCCCCACCTGGCAGTGGTGAATTCAGACAGGGCAATTATTAATATGAAAACTAATAAATAACCTGGCTCTGTAGAGAAAAGTATACATCGGTGATATTCATGTTTGTATATATTTCAAGTCTGTCTTGCTGCACCCAAACTGCATTTAGTGTCTATATTTTTGGCTGTTACATTACTACATCCTCCAAAACCTTTTTTGTTTGCCTATAGTGAGTGTTGGAATCTGTGCCAGTATGCAATTCTGACTCAACTCTTGCAAAATGAGTGCATGAACCCACCCTATAATGTGAAATACACAAAAGGAAGAACAGCTGTTTTTCAGAAATCCATGCTGCTCAGGTTTATGTAAAACACTAAAGAGAACCAATACAGCCACAGCTGTCTCCCATTCATTGTTTGGCCCACCAGAGTTCATGCTAAAATATATTTGTTGGTAAAATGATACACTGCTTATTCTGTCATCACTGGGCTTGTTGTGAGTTCTTAACTTTATAAACTAACCTCTTTTTCCCATTCTTCAGGGTTTCCCGATAAATTTCATTTATGAATTCCCGATTATGGCACTTGACATTCAGTTCTGCATTTGACTTCTCAATTTCTCTCTTTTTACACGTCATTTTACCTTCCCCTACCTGGTAGAGTTATCAGAGAGTCAGTAAACTCTCTATGTAGGGATGGCACAGTGACATAACACGCCCACTTTTCCATATAGAATGGCTCAGAACTCCCAAACGCGGCAGTTATAGGCCTTTTTAGACACATACACATACTCTACGAGTGCTTTTGTGCCCATTAAGATCCTTAAAGTACGTAAAACAATGAAATTTGCCAAACCGGACTTTTGGATTTTTTGTTCATTACCGTCTTCTTCTTCAGTTGAACTGCCCTACCGCCAAAGTGGCAAAAGTATTCTCAATGGTTTTTACACAAAACGGCTCCTTTCTGTTGTGTGCATGATCCTAAACCAACATAATCTTTGTAACTTTACTCGGAACTACATAATCGAAAAATTTTCTTGTTGGAAACCATTTTCTGTATGTGCACGTGCATACCACATTTCATAGAAAGGTGAGGCTCAAGCGTGCGAATCCGAGTAGAAGGGGGTGGGACTCATGCGAACACAAGCAATAAAGCACTCCACAAAGAAGCAGAAATCTACACCACTAGGTACCCAAGAAAAACTAAAGTCTATTCGCGTTCACCTGGGCCCGGAAGTTGCTGCGGTTTTACGTGTTACGCAGCGCGCTTCATTTTGACAACTTCCTGCATGTTTGCGGGTAGAGGTGTGCGCAGGGAAGCCACGCACCAGTGCTGAACGATACGAGACGTGCATTTTTTCGAGTACTGTAGGCTTGGATAGGCTGAAGACTAGAGATAAGTGGCTAAAACTAGTATCATGGGAGCCTAGCTAGCATTGCTAACCTGAAAATCCCGGGTAGTCCTTTTTTCTTGCTGCTATTCAACACTAGCAAACGCCTCGTGCACATTAAGAAGCTTTCGGGCGCATTTAGTGAGATCACGCGCACTACATTCCTTGCGGTCAATGGTATCTCTATACTTTCCTTATGGGACATACTGCTATCTTTGGAGTGGGAGAGATTCAGATTTACTAGACGCCGCAAAACGTGAGGAATCCAATGGTACTCTTATTGCCAAAATTCGAGGGTCCAGGTGAAGTCAAATAGACTTTGTGAAACACGTGTAAAAAATTTCATTAAAATGATGGTAGTGCCAGATTTTAATAACCTGAGGGATGGTAGTGCCAAGATTATAATAACCTGAGTGATGCATAGTGAAAAACTGATTATGATATGACCATACACAACTTACGTATATAGTTCGGAGTTCAGAGTTAACGCTACCACAAAGATGAACTACAATTCACGTATGTAGACAAGGGATAATTGCATGCAACAATAACAAGATGTGTAACTCCACGAAAGAAAAATTAGGGAGGGGTTACACACGTTGCTATTAACCCTCTGGTTACAGTAGTTGTGTGTGTGTGTGTGTGTGTGTGTGTGTGTGTGTGTGTGTGTGTGTGTGTGTGTGTGTGTGTGTGTGTGTGTGTGTGTGTGTGTGTGTGTGTGTGTGTGTGTGTGCTGTTCAGCATCTGTATCAGTGCTGTGGTAGCCAATTGGAGGAGCAAACATGAAGAAGCAGGAGTGAATGTACTATATAAGCATGGTAGGAAGCTGGTGGGTGATAGGACGACTAAATCTAGACTGAATGAAGTGAAAGTGACTGAGACACAGTTTGCTGATGATGCAGCACTGTATGCAACCACTCGATGCACATTTGAGTCAGCAGCAGTAGGGTACGAGGAAGTGGCGAGGGACTTTGGATTGAAGTTGAGCGTGGAGAAGACAAAAGGAATGGTTGTAGGGCAAGAGCTTGAGGAGTATGATGTAGCACCAGTGCAAGTGAAAGGAGGCAAGCTGGATGTTGTAGACCACTTCCCGTATCTCGGTTCTAACATCTCTAGAGATGGTGAACCTGCAGTGGATATAAACTTCAGGATCACTAAAGCATCTCGAGGTTTTGGCTGCTTACGAGATCCATACATATTCCATGATAGAAATCTTAATGTATCAACAAAGCAAGTCTACCGAGCAGCAGTATTGTCAGTCCTGCTCTATGGAGCAGAGACATGGACACTGAAGGCCCAACAAGTTAGGCCCTGGAATTCCTTCCATAACCATTGTGTGAGAACTATGCTAGGTGTGACAAGATACCAAACAGTGGAAAGAGAGGTTAACAACTAAGCGTCTGTCATCAGCCTTTGGAATGTAGGAGACCATACCTGACCTGATCATGGAGCAGCAACTAAGGTGGCTGGGGCAGGTGGGCCGTATGGATGAAGTGAGACTCCCGAAGTAGTGGCGGATCTAGGATTTTGCAAAGGGGGTAGAATGTCGCGCGCGAGTTTTGAAGCCACACCCAGTTAATTATATGCACGCGCGCGCGACTGCGGAGTTACGTCCTCGTACACGTAACCTTCCCTGCCCAGTTTCCGTTATAGAGTAAAGGGTACTAAAGTTTACATGTAAGTGAAGAGTTGAGAGATGGAAATCCCCAAGATCGATAATCGCTGCGGATATAGTCTGCAAATATTTATAGCGTGCTAGCGCTAACGCATGCTTAGGCGCGAAGAACGCGGCAGTAAGTAGATCCGCCACTGCGAAGAGAGTGTTATTTGGAGAGTTGAGGAAGAAGAGACCGTGCCATGGGGTGAAGAAAAGGTGGAGAGACGTGGCTAGATCTAATGTGCAAACTATTGATGTGGGCGATAAGTGGTATGAACTATGCCAAGACAGGAAGGAATGGTTCAAGCTCTGCGGTGAAGGCAAATCAGACAAAAGAATAAATGTCTAGCTATTAACCAGCCACAGCCCAGTAGATTCGATTGTGCTATTGATGTGGGCGATAAGTGGTATGACGAAGCTTCCGCAGAAAAGGAGGCCTGAAGAGACATAAGCGTTTCTGCAGTCATTCCAACTAATGAGTCAGGGGGTTATTACCATTGTTCCTGGGTTTCACGCAGGACACCGCTATCATGTTGCTTCGCAACATGAGCGTTACAAGGTTACAAGGTGTGTGTGTGTGTGTGTGTGTGTGTGTGTGTGTGTGTGTGTGTGTGTGTGTGTGTGTGTGTGTGTGTGTGTGTGTGTGTGTGTGTGTGTGTGTGTGTGTGCGTGTCTGTTAAGTCACATCTCACCACTGGAGCGTCTGTTTGTCCTGAAAACACTGTCACGTACTTAGCAAGCAACGGAGGTCGAAATATTTGTGGGGATTTCTCTGAAATCGCAGCTACCGCTCCGTTGCAGAGATGCACCGCTTCCTGCGTTGTCGGGTACTCCAGCGACATTCCGCGCACTTTTTCGACGGCAGAGCCTTCCAAGGGTCCTAAAAAGGCTAATAATACGCTAAACTCTACCTGAAATACGACTCGATGAAAGGTAGCAAGCTTCTTTCTGTTCAGTGTCCGTCTTTCCTTCCCGTTAACGTAATTAAAGATCTAGCGTGTGAGTTTTCAAGGATTCGCGCACGCGCGTACTCCGAAGGTTCTGCACTCTAGTGCATTCATGTTGCATGCAATTATCCCTTTTCTGCATACATGAATCTTTGTGGTAGCATGAACTCTGAACTCCGAACTATATACGTAATTGTGTATGGTCATATAATCAGTTGTTCACTATGCACCACTCAGGTTACTACAATTTCTGTTTCTTTAATTTTTGGCACTACCATCCCTACATCCTTCAAGAAATGTTTTTTTTTAATAAACAAGACTAATATTATCTTGAAATGGAGATAAATGTACTCACAGGTTGGCAGGTATATCTCCAGCCCCGTCGATTCGTAACTTCGTTTACATTAATTATAGCTTCCCCCTCATCGCACTCCATAACTAATGGAGTGTTTTGCTTTTCGGCAGTGTCTTCTTTGATTTCACCATAATTCTCTGAAAGGGCTACAGAATCCTGCATTTCATCTGCAAATTTCAGATTCATATTCTCTTTGGCTTCATTCATATATTGGAAATGAGCTTCACCTTGGATCACTGACTCATCATCTTCGAAAAAAGACCGACTCTCCAAGAATTCACCTTCATTTTCATAATAAGGTTTTGCCACAGTCACAGTGAGGAGTGACAAAAGAACAGCCAACAGAGCATACCTGCATTGAAATATAGTGAACTAGCACACCAAATGACACAATCTAAAACTAACATGTTAACTAGCTATGAATTCAAAGGTGCTCCAAAGAATTGTGTCGGGATAGCTAAAGTCCTGCCTATATATAGTGCCATGCCTACACCTTTCCTCCAGTTTTAAAATAACTGTTACAAAGTATGATTTTAATGAAATGTTAGGAAGTAGGTACAAAAGTGCTGTTGGTGTATAAATTTAGCTACTTTCACTAAAATGGATAGTCAGCTGTTACGTGAGTTTTAAGATGAGTGTAATAAATTACTCGCCATACTGCAGCATATAAAAGTGTTTACTAACGACCTATATAGTCTTTCTACAACTTGGCGACAATTTTGCAGTTCATTCACTCAGCACACAATTTGCCATTTACTTGGCAATATGGCACAGTGTGTGTGCTAGGATGTATATCTATGGCTCGGAAAAGGAAGTTGCACACAAATTCTATAATCATTTGGTTCCGAGGAATCAGTAGAGATAGGTGCAGGATCTTAACCTAGAGTACACATTTATAGGCACACATAAGCTATACCTACTCTAAGTCTTTGCTACTCTTTGAAGCAGTTATTCATTGTGACCTTGACAGAGAGGCCAGGAATAATTTCAGGAACACAATGTATTGAATTTCTACAATATTAAGTGTACTATTAAGCCATATAGAGGACTCCGCATGGTGAAATTCATCAACACAATTCACTGTAAGTGTAATTACATCATATTTTCTGTGGTCCTGTATATATAGAGTGTACCGACCATCTGTTAGCACAGAGTGATATATTGCAGGACTAATATCTCAACTAAGCATGCACATAATATTATTTCCAAGCACTTCAATGGGGATGTAGCCTTCTCTTTAACAAGTAGGAAATATCTACTGACATAATCAGAGAGTCGGTGGACGCACTATGAAGGGATGGTGCCGATATGCCCATTATAGCCCTATACAAACTAAACGGCTAAACACTCCTGAACACTGCAGTCTTTGACACATATTCGTCTCTACGAATGGTTATATGTGACCATGCAAGCATAAACCAACCTTATGCTGCAAGAGTATAATTTTTAGCATGAACGAAAATAGTTCGCACTTTCCCATTATACCCCATACAAATATAAAACACAAAACTCTTTATAACTTTGGAATAGAAAGTCCAATCAAAAATCTAAAAGGATCACAATAATCAGCTTGAAAATCGTTATTCAATGCTCTACTTATCTCAAATGCGGCATAAGGTTGGTTTATGCATGCATGGTCACATATACCAGACAGTTCTCTCAAAGGACATAAAATACACCGCTATATTGACATACAGAAATTTGCTTTCTCTGCTTCAGTTAGACAGACCTACCACAAAATTGGTACATGTGCTCACCTTCATTTTCGGACAAAAAGACTGATATACTAGATCTAACTCGTAGTAGACAGGATGTAAAAGTCACTGACAATTGCTAGCTATTCTGCTTGCATTGGCATGTTAGGAGGTAAAATATTTTTAAACATTTTACAGAAAAACCAGTGAAACAACATGGAAAGAAGAATGGAGGAGAGTGATGGAAGGCGATTTAGGAATTTAATAACAATGCAAGGAATAAGGGGTAATGATAGGTGAGTTTGCAAGTTACAAGCTAATAAGAGGACCCCAAATATGGGGGATTTCAAGCACTTAGTATCCGTTCATTAAAGAGGATCTCTTTCTGATGTGTAAGGCTTCTCACTTGGTGTGGGGTTCATAGTCTAACATAGAGATACCATCCCAATCAATTTGATGGTGTTTGCTACAAGCATGTTGGGATATGGATCTCAGTCTCATATTTACGAGTGGTCTCCCGATGTTGTTTGATTCGGGTGGATAGGTGGTGACCCGTCTCACCAATGTATGAGAAGTTGCAGTGGGATGCAGTAGACCATAGCTGACCTTTAATGGGCACATGGCATGCAGTAGACCATAGCTGACCTTTCATGGGCACAGTATCTTTTGGATGACAAAGAGGGCATTTATGTGAATCAAAGCACACACGAATTCTGACTTTGTTAAGGATTCGTTTAATGTGTTCAGAAGTTCCTTTTATGTAGGGAATAAAAATAGTTGTTATGGGTAAATCCTGTACATTAGAAACGAATATGCTGCAACAATGTGTAGCTTGTCAGATAAATTGTTGAGGGTAGTTGTTGGATTTGAATACCTTTTTGAGATGTAGTTTTTCTTGATCAATACCGGATGATGTGGACAGAATGAGATGGTTTTGCAAGTCAGCGAGCAGACAACAGATCTTTTCGCTCAGGCTGGATGATTGCTGTTGAAATTCAGCAGCTGGTCGGTATGTTGTCACCATTGTCGGCTCTTGTCACCAAAACCTCCAAAAATATAAGGCTATTGTTATTCTCTAGCTCATGAGTGAAGTGAATAACACCAGGTTTGACAGAGTTCAGATGTTGAAGAAAATGTGAAAGGTATCCCCACCGTATAATGTATCATCTACATACCATCTCCAAAAACGTAGAGCATACTTTGATTTGAGAGCTTTCAGTGGCGTAGCAGTGATTTAGGTGTTGGCCAGGCGAACTTCAAGCTAGCATTCATATCACACCTAAAGCCATGCACCAGAAGCTCAAATCAGCTCTGCCATTATATCAGAGTTGGCTGTGTAAAACGGGCGCGCGCATATAGTAATTATGCTTTCGACGCACGAAGTGTGGGGGTGTGCGTAAATATGGGTCCGGCGAGAGCCGGTGTAATAGTGAATATTGTCCCCCCTAAAAGTTGTCCCCCCGGACATTATTCACTAGTGAATACTGTCCCCCCGGACATTATTCACTAGTGAATAATGTCCCCCTAGGACAATATTCACTAGTGAATATTGTCCCCCTTGGTGAATAATGTCCCCCATAAGATTCTTTGTTAAGGCAACTGTAGTTCATCTCCTATGGCATTTCTGATAGGGGGGACATTATTCACCGGTGAATAATGTCCCCCCTAAAATGCAGCTGGCTGACCGATAGCCTCGTACCCAGGCCGCGTGTGGGAGGGGACGAGGCTGTAGCTATAGAAGTATATAAACTCTAACCACTATCCCTAAAACAAGGGCGTCGGAAGGTAATTTGAAGTGTAGCGGCCGGGGTAGCGGGTAGGGGGGGGGGCCTAGGTAGGCACAGAAGGCACCATCGAGCGACAACAGAACGGTACTCTTTCCAAAATTTCTCTTAGCTCTAGGCTGATTTGACTTGAGACTGCAGTATTAGCAAAAACCACTTTTTTGCATGCACAGCTTCTGGAGGCTGATCGCGATCAGCGCGGTGCGGCCGCCGAGCATACAGTTATTCGTACACTTTTGCGCGCGTCCGAGACTGATCGTGTCAAGAGTCTACTGTTGACAGTTGAACGCCTACAAAAATTTTTGGTCTGATCAAAAAGTGGAGCGGCCATGGCCGCCCCAGCCGCTGCGGTTCCGACGCCCTTGTAAAAAATGATCATAACCCTGCTTTTTAGGGCTAGTGATTAGAGTTTACATACCTCGGTCAGATACGTGCCTCGTCTCCTCCCCACTCAGCCTGGGTACGAGGGTTTCTATTAAGGCAGCGGTAAGGCACTTACACTAAGTGCCTTAGCGCTGCCTTTAATTTAGATGCTTTTGTGTTGTTATATACACCGAGAGAGAGATGCGCTGTTGCGATTCGCTTGGCGCGATATTGAATACTTCTGCCGGAGAGGGGACAGTATTCGCTAGTGAATACTGTCCCCCCACCAAAAAATTATCACGTTTGATATCTTGGAAGGCTTTCCGAGCTTTCTACGATGGGGGACATTATTCACTGAGGGGGGACATTATTCACTAGTGAATAATGTCCAGGGGGACAATATTCACTAGTGAATAATGTCCGGGGGGACAGTATTCACGGGGGGACAGTATTCACTCCGACACCGGACCTACCGGATCATCTGCTACGCCTATGGATATACGGCCTAGCATTGTTTTCGAAATGTTCCATATAGATCATTGTTGGCTAATACAGGGGAGATTGGAGATGCCATAGCAATATCCTCACAAAACGTTCCTCTGAATCTGAAGTAAGTTGTTTGGAGACAGAAATCTAAGAGTTCTAAGAGATTCTAATTATCATGATGTCACTTACAGGGATGGGTGTGGGAATGGTGAGCGGTTTTCCAGGTCATCATCTAATAGCAAAAGATTGCAGTGATTATATGACTTCCTTGATGGGAACACTTGTAAACAGAGACTCGAGGTCAAATGAAACCATCATCTCAATATGTGTTAAGTGTACATGGTGGATGGAATCTTTATAGTGTAATAAATCGATTATGTGATGTTCACTATTGCCAAGGAGTGAAGACACACGGTTGGAAAGAAATTTTGAGGTGACAGCTTTGTTAGCTGCAACAATGGGATGGAGGGAAATGGTAGGCTTGTGAATTTTAAGTAAGCCATAGAATAATATAACCTGGCTTATCTGCTGGAAGAATAAGATGTTTCTTCCTCCTTAAACTGATGAGTGCATGCTTTTTCTCAACTGATGCAAGGTTGCAGTGTGGTAAGGTTGCATTTTTGACAAATTGAGCTACGTATTTCGTTAGCAATATCAGGAGATAAGAGGTGTAGTGACAACTTTATGGGTGTAATGAAGTTTTCAAAATGGATATGATCTGGCATGATAGCAAAATTCAAACCTTTTTGAGAAGAGAA
Source organism: Theonella swinhoei (assembly GCA_963970385.1). Taxonomy (NCBI): domain Eukaryota; kingdom Metazoa; phylum Porifera; class Demospongiae; order Tetractinellida; family Theonellidae; genus Theonella; species Theonella swinhoei. The sequence goes on along the minus strand of OZ019949.1, from coordinate 4,767,996 downwards.
CATTCTTGTTCAGTGATATCATTAAGATTAACCACCGACTGATCCATAGAAACTGTGTGCTAATGATGGTGAACTAGGTTTAGAGAGCTTGGCAAGGCGTCTGGATTTTGTGTGGAGAAAAGTATTTTTAGACAACTTATTACACAGTGCCATTATACGGTCAAATCGGAGGAACACATACCAGATATTTCCAGGGGTTCTGCCTTGTAAATAGCTATGGCAGTTGAGTATTTTTCTGGTGATGCTTATCCACAGACAAAAAAAAAGAATTTTCTCTGCCTGGGAGTGATCTAACGGGAGAGGTAAGGTGTAAAAAGGAGGATCTCGTTCTGATGTGGAAGACTTCTTGAACTTTCTTCAACTTGGTGTAGGGTTCATAGCCCAACAAAGAGACACCATCCCAATCAATTTGATGGTGTTTGTTCCAAGCATGTTGGGATTTCTCAGTCTCACATTTATGAGTGGCCTCCCAATGTTATTTGATTCAGGTGGATAGGTGGAGAACAATATCATTCTATGTCGCTAAGTTTATTTCTGTACCTGAGGATGATAAACTCTATTTCCTACTTTTTTCCTGGAGGAAAAAGATAGATATAAAGGAAATTGGCTTTCATAACCTAATCTACTAAAGTTTAATGAACAGTGTCACAAACTGAAAGTGATGTTTGAGATTTCCTTATACACACATCAATAGGACAACCATGGCCATCCCTATGTGCACAGTACTAATGTACCATTGTGATATTTGTGTTCTTGTGAAAACTTTTCATATCTCTATGTTTCCTACTTCTTTACTGAGCTATATATAATCAGGAAAGAAGAAGGAAAAAGGAAATTGGCTTTCATATAATCTACTAAAGTTTAATATACAGTGTCACAAACTGAAAGTAATATTTGAGATTTCATTGTACACACAATCAATATGACAACCATGGCCATCCCTATGTGCACAGTACTAATGTACTGTGTGATCAATTATTTCCTATTTCCTATTTCTTTCCTGATTATATAGCTATATATAATCAGGAAAGAAGTAGGAAATAGGAAATTGGCTTTCATAATCTAATCTACTAAAGTTTAATATACAGTGTCACAAACTGAAAGTAATATTTGAGATTTCCTTATACACACAACAACAATGGCCATCCCTATGTGAACATTACTAATGTACTGTTATTTGTGCAAACCTTTCTTATCTATTTCCTATTTCTTTCCTGGCTATATATAATCAGGAAAGAAGTAGGAAATAGTGTCAAAACTGAAAGAAATTTCCTTATACACACAATCAATAGGACAACCATGGCTATCCCTATATGCACAGTACTAATGTACCATTGTGATATTTGTGTTCTTGTGTAAACGTTTCATCTTTACTGGATTATCAGAGTTGGTAGACTCTCTATGCGCCAATAGGACACGCCCATTTTCCAAAATAGAATGGCTCAGAACTCCCAAATACGGCGGTTACAAACAATTTTAGACACATACACGTACTCTACGAGTGATTCGGTACCTGCTAAAACCCTCAAAGTACATAAAATACACAGCTACAATGACTTACGTAATTTGCCACACACCCCTTTTTGAATTTTTTGGTTCATCATCTTCTTCTTCTTCAGTTGAACTGGCCTACTGCAAAAGTGGCACAAGTATTCTTCTTGGATTTTGCATGAAACGACTCCTTTCACTTGTGTGATTGTACTTAATGAAATAGTTGTGGTGTACCTTGCGCACTAAGCCAATAGGACTGTGTAGCTGTGCATTACAAAATGTGTGTTCTGACTGATCCTTTTCCCTTTAGACTTCCTTCATCCTCTACCTTCCCAGATCTTGCATTCTACCAAACCAAGCCACACATTTTACCTTTTTCTTACCTGCACGCAATAGTCTGAGACATAAATCTGACAACATATCAGATGAGATAATACAGTCATAGGGTGAGTGGAGCAGGTACACACCTACTAGAAACATTTCTGTAGGATACGGCATTGTCACCAAATAATATTGTTGTCATGCACGTGTACACAATATTAAGCTTATTGCTAAGTGGGTTCACTCTAGCCTCGTCCCCAGGCTCTCCCCTGCGAGCGTATAGTGAACAACCTTTGAACCCGTAGTAAACTACGGCTAGGTTCACTCTGCTCACCCACAATGCTGCAAGCATTCATCTAGTTATATGTAAGCAGTGCTGAGTCACTTATGGGCATGTATGTGTAGTACCTCTGTTTGTGTGCACCTTCCTCTAATATTCCCCACTCTGCCATACAGATCTTCCTCTGTCTGAACCCATCTCGAGAATATAACCAACTGAAAACCTCAACAACACTTCCAGAACATGTTTGGTTTGGGGTTTTCCTTTTATCTCCATTTTTTCCCCTGGGGGTTTCAGTGGCACTTCCCAAAATGTTGTCACTATACATGAGAACTACATGCATTGTTTGTTACTCATGAAAACCACATGTATTTCCAGCTATCATCTCATCAATAATTCCTCCACATCATATCCTCATTTCCTATTAATGCCTTACCTAATCTGACCATGTTGTATTTTTGTAATAATGGTGCATCATTGTACATCTTTATTATATTATGGCCTTCGTACTTTCCACACTTCCTTTAATGTGAAGTCCTACTACTGATTACATCTATTTCCAGCAATATTTTTCTCGTGTACAATAATATTCCCTCACAATCAAAAGCTGTATGTTGTATCTTGTTCTCAGTTCTCTGTGTATGACTTCAATAGCAATATTCTTGTTGCAACATTATAGTAACAACAGAGGCAGAGAACCTGGGGGGGGGGCAGGGGGGGCTTGAGCCCCCCTCACTTTTGGATAAGGGGGGGCTGAGCCTCCCCCCAAAATTGGAGGTTGTCACGAAGAACGTATTAAATACTAATAGCCTATTTAGAATGAATGTGAATAACCCCCCACTTTATGAACACTGAGCCCCCCCACTCTTGACATGCTGTCTCTGCCTCTGAACAAGTAGAATGTAAAATAAGTAGGGATGATGAGGCAATCTACAAAGAAGCAGAATTTGAAGTGGACCGTGCTAGGTATATGTACCCAAGAAAAACTAGTGAAACAAGTATAAAAAACATTTCATTAAAATGTTGAAGGATGTAGGGATGGTAGTGCCAAAAATTAGAAACAAGATTGTAATAACCTGAGAGTAGCACAACTGATTATGATGTGACCATACACAACTTATGTATGCGGAGAAATGGTAATTATGGATATGGAAATTATGTATGCACAAGGACAGACTAACAATGCAACATATAGTTTGGAGTTCAGAGTTCATGCTACCACAAAGATGAATTACAATTCATGCATCTATGCCGACAAGGGATAATTGCATACAACAATAACAACATGTGTAACCCCATGAAATAAAATATAGGGAGGGGTTATGCATGTTGTTATTGTCGTATGCAATTATCCCTTGTCTTGTCCCTTACATTGTTTACAGAGATCTTATCACAATGTTGATCATTGGGGTATTACACTTTATCATCATACCAATTTCCACATTCAATGGAGCTCTTGTTAGTGAGATACAGTAATTCTTTGCCTGAGGCTATTTGTTGTTATATTACAAGATTTACATTGTTTACAGAGATTTTATCACAACTTTGATCATTGTGGTATTAAACTATACTATCATGCAAAATTTAACATTTAGCAGATCTTTCATTAGGATTGTGTGGCCTCCATTAGTAATACATGTTTTTGTTTATTTTACAAGAAGTACATTGTTTACAAAAATTTTAATATGATTTCATCACTTTCACTTTCAGTTTGCTACTTACTGGATTCCTGCTAACATAAATATGTAACTATACCCAGAAACTAACCGTGATTATAAAAGGGGTTAAATTAGCAAAAGTCTATTTTTTTTTCATCTTCTGACACTACTTCTTCCACTTGAAAAAGCGTAACTCGCTAGTGGTGAAACTTGGTACAGTGATGTAGTTCCACTGTGGGTATAATGCATCGTCATGTTTTAAACAATGTACTTCCTGTAAAATAAAAATAGCAGCATTGCTGTATCTCACTAACAAAAGCTCCACTAAATGTGGAAATTGGTTTGATGTGAAAGCTTAATACCCCAATGATCAACATTTTGATAAAATCTCTGTAAATCATATAAATCTTGTACAAAATGGCCTCAGGCAAGCATTACTGTATCTCACTAACAAAAGCTCTGCTAAATATGGAAATTGGTGTAATGGAAAAGCTTAATACCCCACTGATCAATGTTGTGATAAGATCTATGTAAACAATATAAATCTTGTAATATATATAACAACAAATACCCTCAGGCAAGCATTACTGTATCTCACCAATAAAAGCTCTACTAAATGTGGGAATTGGTATGCTGGTAAAGTGTAATGCACTGATGATCAATGTTGTGATAAGATCTATGTAAACAATGTAAATCTTGTAATACATTGTATAACAACAAATAGCCTCAGGTAAGTGTTACTGTATCTCACTAACAAAAGCTTCACTAAATGTCAGTATTTGTATGATGGTAAACATAAGTACTGGCAGTTACATAGAGCCTATAACTCTGTCATGCATACGCTATTATCTGTACTGCTATTCAGTTTAACTAATGTACAATGCATTAGCTAATATGTTTGTAACCAAGCAAACTGCCAAATAGCGAAATGTATATACCTAGGTCCAGAAAAAAAATAGCAGGAGACAAGTAAATAAAAGATTCAGGAAATTTGAAAGGAAATATAGGGATTGCATAAAAAGGAAAGGAGACAAGATTGGGACTCAGACATGTTATGATATATCGACATACCCATAATGTTACGTTGATATAACATAACATGAAAACTCATATTGCACGCACTACATTCCAATAGGGCTACATATAGATAACTGACAATGCACAAACAACCCTGAGTGGGGGCTTCGACAGCTCCCACGAGTGCAAACATACTCGGGGCCGGAGATGCTCCGGCAACGACCAACACTCAGCTACACACAAACACAAAGACAAATAAGATATATACATACATGTAAAACATAGACAAACACATATATACCACATAATGCACAAACAAGCCTAAGTGGGGACCTCGACAGCTCCCATGAGTGCAGACACACTCGGGGCTGGAGATGCTCGGGCAACGACCAACACTCAGCTACACACAAACACAAATAATGGGGGAGTAAAAAAATACTAAAGATAAAAAAATAAAAAGGGGGGCATGTAAATAAAAAGGTAAAAACAGATAGAAAAAGGGGGCTAACAGTATATTTGTAAGAAATGGGGATGTCACTGAACTCAGATGCTCAGCCTTGAGAGCTGAGAATGGTGGTTTAAGATCTTTTACGACCGCATGTCTGTGTCCCAATCTTTTTATGCAATCCCTATATTTTCTTTCGAATTTTTTATTTACTTGTATAGCTATATATAATCAGGAAAGAAGTAGGAAATGGTATTTTGGCTTTCATAATCTACAGTGTCACAAACTGAAAGTAATATTTTAGATTTCCTTATACACACAATCAATAGGACAACCATGGCCATCCCTATGTGCACAGTACTAATGTACTGTGTGATCAATTATTTGTGCAAACCTATTTCCTATTTCTTTCCTGATTATATATAGCTATATATAATCAGGAAAGAAGTAGGAAATAGGAATTTGGCTTTCATAATCTAGTTTAATATACAATGTCAAAAACTGAAAGTAATATTTGAGATTTCCTTATAGCTACACACAATCAATAGGACAACCATGGCCATCCCTATATGCACAATACTAATGTAACATGTGATATTTGTGTTCTTGTGTACACTTTTCATATCTATTTCCTATATCTTTCCTGATTATATATAGCTATATATATAATCAGGAAAGAGATAGGAACTAGAAAATTGGCTTTCATAATCTAATCTACTAAAGTTTAATATACAGTGTCACAAACTGAAAGTAATATTTGGGTCATTCCATGTCAAATCAACACAAAATAATCCTCACCCTTTTTGATTGAGATGAAAGTAGGTGTATGTGTACACCTTATGGAGATATTAACTCATAATAAGTTTTAGGGGGTTATGTTCTATGGTTTTGAGTTATGGCTCAACAAAAAGTACATTTTTAGCCATTTTTCGGTCAAACCATCACCACATAATCATCCATAACTTTAAGTAGGATTCAAATACAAATTATACTGTCTTGCAGTAAAAAATGTATGCTCTTTCATATTATATAGCTGTTTTGATCTCTTTCAATATTTTCGAAAATATTGCTTAGCTTTCCTAGTAGTCTATAAAATTGGTTTTGGGACTGTTGTGGATTCAGGAGTTACAAGTGAAAATTGGATGTTGGCAATTGTACTATAGTATCATAGTTACACACAGTAAAAACCAGTGAAACAAGTGTATAAACATTTTCACTATATTGTTGAAGGATGTAGGGATTGAAGAAGCCATTTTAGCCATTTTTCGGTCAAACCATCACCACATAATCATCCATAACTTTAAGTAGGATTCAAATACAAATTATACTGTCTTGCAGTAAAAAATGTATGCTCTTTCATATTATAAAGGGAGTAAAAACATTTCCATGCAACAATACTAACATGCGTAACCCCATAGTAAAATAGATGTAGTGAGGGGTTACGCATGTTAGTATTGTTGCATGCCCTCATCCCCTGTCTTGCTGCATATATACTGCCCTCATCTCCTGTACATGTCTTGCTGCATATAAACTGCACTTGTTTTTCTACTTTTTGGCACTATCATCCCTACATCCTTCAACATTTTAATGGAAATGTTTTTACTCCCTTGTTTCACTGGTTTTTCGTTGTACTCGCTTGCAAATACGTTTATGCGAGCCCCACCCCATTTTGCTGCTCGTGGTCATGTGAAACGCACGTGAGTAATAACGAGGAAATGGCGTTCAACTACACGGAAGTGATAGTATATCGTAGCTTTACTCGTCCAAGAGAGGTCCTACAAAGATTCCGTTGGTAAAAGGCACTGCCCACGGGAATAAGAAGCCTTTTAGTACAAAAATCAAGGTAAATACTTGTACCAATTTTGTGCTAGGCCGTTTGAAGAAGAAGAAGAAGAAGAAGAAGAAGAAGAAGAAGAAGAAGAAGAAGAAGGAGAAGAAGAAGAAGAAGAAGATGGAGAAATCGTTTTTTTTTGCAATTTCACGTATGTCATTGTAGCGGTGTATTTTACCACCTTTGAGAGTCTTATCGTGTATAGAAACATTCGTAGGCCATGTTATGTGTCTAACAAGGCTCATAGCTGCCGCGTTCGAGAGTTCTGAGCCGTTACATTTGTTAGGGCTTAATGGGCGTGTCGGCGCCATCCCTACATATAGAGTCTACCGACTCTATGATAGCTGTTTTGATCCCTTTCAATTTTTTCTAAAATATTGCTTAGCTTTCATAGTAGTCTATAAAATTGGTTTTGGGACTGCTGTGGATTCAGGAGTTAGCTACAAGCGAAAATTGGATGTTAGGTCAGCAATTGTACTATAGTATCATAGTTACAACCAGTGAAACAAGTGTATAAATATTTTCACTATATTGTTGAAGGATGTAGGGATTGAAGAAGTAAAAAGCATGAGGTCAAAGTGCAGCATGCATGCAGGGAATGATGGCATCATGCCATGCAACAATCATAACATGCGAAACCCCTTTTAGTATTTACAGATATAGGGATATGGGGTTACGCATGTTATGATTGTTGCATGCTATCATCCCCTGCATGCATGCTGCACTTTGACCTTGTTTTTCTTGTTTTATGCATTTTGCCACTTTTTGTTCAATCTCTACATCCTTCAACATTTTAGTGAATATGTTTTTACACATGTAGCATTAGGGGTGGTCCTGCTCAAATCAATATTTATATACAAAATGACCCCTGTTATGACATATCAGCAAAGGAAACATCACCTGCCATGCATTTGTGTGTCATTATGCTTTTGATGTTATAGTGACTGAGTTACAAGTTTTCCTTAAAAAATGTGCCCTCTGCAACTAACTATTAATGACATCTAAGGATTGATTGGGTTAAATGATACAGCAATATTGGACTTCCAGGAAAAAATAGGTCATAGGCTTTCATGCAGTATAAAGAGAGCACACATTTACTGAAGCAAAAATCTGAAGTGAAAATTCACTAAATCTTTAGATTATCATATTCAGTCAAACTATCTGATGGATCAATCAAAATCGGCAAACATTTCTTGCAATCCATTCAGCAAAGCTCAACATTCTTCTAAGGAAAGGAATCTCACTCCAGTTCTGCCATAGATGTGTGAAAACTTCTTTCTCTCACAATTGGGGGCAAAATTGCAACTCTCAGACAGTTAGTGTAACATCAAAGCATAATGGCACACAATTGTGCATAGTAGGTGATGTTTTCATAGCTGATATGTTGTATGCAACATAATAGGGGCTATTTTACACTTATACTGATTTGAGTAGTACCATCCCTAATGCTATACTATGCTACCATTAAAGTGGTGGATTTAGGGGGCATCCGTGGGTCCATGGACCCTCCTTTTCACCCAGCGGAGTGCATTTTCACGCATACACGCTTGAGTAAACTTATGCAACAACAGCATCAAAACGTCTATGGGTACGTCGATATATCACAACATGTCTGTGTCCCAATCTTGTCTCCTTTCCTTTTCATGCAATTCCTATATTTCCTTTCAAATTTCCTAAATTTTTATCACACAGTACAGTAGTACTGTGTAGCTATGTAGGCATTGCTATGGTCTATCACCATTGAAAACCATATATAAGGATATTCTTAATTTTCACTTTCGATTTCAAGTTGATTTCTGATATCAGAGTAGAGAGGGTGTGAAAAACAACCAGTATACAAAAATTGGTAGCAATGTGATGTGAGATATACATAACACAAATTGTGGTTAAGTGATTATATAATTGGACCTCACATGTCCTAACGTGACATCCTTGAGATTGAAATTACAACCTAATATATACTCAGTCTAGGGGTCTATGGTATGCACCTTGTTGGCTCTCCTCTCAACGTATCTTCAACAGCCATTAATTGTCATTTACATGAATGAGTGACTACACATGCAACTGAGCTAACCACATTTTGTGTTAAAATATCCATCATGTTTTTGCAGTGTAATATCTGAAAAAATGATTTGCACATTTTGTCCATATTCTTCTTCATCTTCTTCTTCTTGAAGAAGCATAACTCAATAACTATAAAATCAATGAAATTGAGTCTTTGCATGTGGAAATATGTATCTGGGGAATAGAGGTATAATAACCCTTGTAGTTCATGTACTACTGATTGTTATCTCTCCCAGCAATGTATTATGAATGAGGAAAACTAATGAATGCACTAAAGTGCAGAACCCTAGGCGCCACGGGTGCACGAATCCTGAAAAACGCACGCGCTACTGAAATGCGTGTAACGGAAAGTATACGGAAGATTTGTGAGCAAAAGACGGAGACTAAAGAGAAAGAACCTTACATTGAGTCGTATTCCAGGTAGCGTTTAGCCTATTGTTAGCCTTGTTAAGAGCTTTAGAAAGCTCTGCCGTCGAAAAGTTGCGCAGAATACCGCTGCAATATCGACGTAGGATGCCGTAGGTAAGCAAATACCATAACTTGTGAATGAAGCGGTTTCAGAGAAAACCCTACATATTTTTTACCTTCGTTGCCCCCAAGAACGTGACAGAAGTTTCAGGACGAACAGACGCTCCAGAGGTGAGATGTGACTTAACAGACACATACACATACACACACACACACACACACACACACACACACACACACACACACACACACACACACACACACACACACACACACACACACACCCAACTACCGTAACCCTCGCTGCGCATGCGCACCGAGGGTTAATGAGCAAAACTCAGCAACCATGGCAATCATCAACCTGAAACTTAGCATGTGTAGAGGTATCATCGCTAATAGCAACATAACAAAAGCATACCTTTGTGATTCTTGTAATACTGATGCTAACACTCCTCACAATGCAATACATGTACATGTATATAGCGATTACGTAATTTCATTTTGAATGTACATGCATAGTACATACGTTTTACGTATACAGTTAGCCTACGCATAGATCTTATAGACTACGTAACCGGGATTGGAAACGAATCACGTGTCTAATATTATACATATGGGCGGCAACTCCGTGACACGGAAATTGGCGCGCGCGCGGCTGGAAGAGAAAGCGACAGGAGAGGGAAACCGCTACCGCATAGTAGTTCAGTGGAAGGATAGTAAGTAAATATGATGTTTTCAACATTAAAAGGGCATTAAATATGAATGTACTGAATATCCGAATTGCAAGAGTTGTAAACTAGCAGTTGGTGGCGGTTTGGGAAGACGCTAGTTTTGGGACTATAGGAGTGGTCGCTATTTGTGGGACTACATACTTTACATTGTAGCCAATTACAAGTTAGTGTACTGAAAAGCTGAAGTTTTGAGCTGTTCAATGATGCTAATATTACTATATGAAAGCTGTTCAGTTGTCATGAACAATATTTTCAAAGGTAGTTTAATGGTTGTGGTTTTCAGGTCTTCGTCAACAAGCTCTGTAGACAAAGGGCGTACCTCAAGCAGTAGGAGCATCATTTTACTGGAAAGAGGAAGAGGAGAAGGAGGCGGAGTGGGCAGACAAATACTGAGATAAGGTGGGTGGAGCTTATCACACTGGTCTTCACAGTGATTTTGACCTGTACAAACTCTCTCTCTCTCTTTCTCTCACTCTCTCTCTCTCTCTCTCTCTCTCTCTCTCTCTCTCTCTCTCTCTCTCTCTCTCTCTCTCTCTCTCTCTCTCTCTCTCTCTCACTCTCTCTACTGTCTTCCTCATTAGACTAGACTGGGTTACTACAAAGATAATAAGTATGAAATTAAGTTGTATTATGTTAGTGAATTCCTATGGCACCAGATTTTATAAGATTCAATCAGTGTTATAGCACTGACACGAGTGAGTAACTTGGTAAAGTCCTGTTTATGGATATTGAATTCACTCTTCAGGTGGGAAAAGCCAGTATTGCTAATGATACCAACTTCTAGTGTTATTACACAACCACTGTAGCCACCTAATTTCGCCCTTGACATCACATCCTCATACTTTAACTGCTTCCGCTCTGTTGCCTGCTGGAAGGATGACTCGAAACAGATGGTAAGTTCAATCAGCAGAATCTTCCTAACTAAATCGTCCCACTAGACTATGTCAGGACGCAGATCAGTGGCCACTATATGGTGAGGAAACAGGTAGGAATTTAGGTCTGCAGACAGGTTGGCTGTGGGTGAAGTGTACATTGAAAGGAGTGAAACAATTTCTATGAGAACAGCATCATGGCGGGCATTGAAACATCTCTCATCACAGGCAACTTTACATGAATTTAACACATGTATGAGGGTCTGTCTCTCACCACACAGAGTGCAAGAGTCACTGTCACGTAACAGTTGTTTCTTCCAAAGAAACAAGTTGGCATTGTGTGGCAATGTATCGACTACACTGTTCAGTGCAAATTTCAAATGCTCATCTCCGAGGCCTTCAAGGGCATTTGCCCACACTTTTGCCCCCTCAGGGGATAAACAACGTGACATGTGACCCTGCTTCTCCAGCTGTTGTAAGGAGTTGAGATGGTGGTCATCATCTGCCTCAGAAACCAGTAGCTTTGATGCTGTGGCCAGGCTCTTCCTTGTAAAACCTGGATTGTGGATCATAGTCTCTCTAACCTCCTGGCTAAATTTAAACTTTTGTCTAGAGAGTGATAGGTCTTTCTGTAGAGCTATTTCAGCCATGAGACGAATACAAGGTCAGATGAAGTGATCATCTGGGATTGCCTAGCAACCTGTAGCTTCTTGTGGAGTGACGATAAGAGAGGGAGGTTGAGACCCCCATTCTTTGCTGTGAGGTATAGGGGAGCAGTGTTAGCAGAGCATGCTAGCCCCACCCAACGCTTCAGCTACTTGGAGGCTAGTGTATCCAAAGTCTTCTCTGCCCGGAAAATGGGGAACTCTTCAATAGAAAGTAGCCAGGTTGGATGAGGGCACACCCCTGCTCGATATACCAGAAGTTTCTGTTTGCGAGTGAGAGGACAGGCATCAATCCTTGTGAGCATATCTTCCAGCATAGATAGTATTGTGGCCTGCAATTTGGACTGGTCTGATGGAACATCAATTGTCATACCTAGAAACTAGACTCCATTTGGGGTATATGGGACATGCTCACCATCAAGAGAGAGAGATGGATCAATCTTCTTACCATTGGAAGCTTGTAGCCCTAAGCATGCATACTTTGATATTTTGGCCTGCATACCTGACCAGCGAAGCCAGGTAGCTATGATATCAATTAGATGCTGGCATGCTGCCAGGGAGTTGCCAATAAGACAAGTGTCATCGGCATACTGAAGAAGATTGACAGGTGGTTGGGAATGAGCAAACTTATGTCTGAATGGTGTCCACCATGGTGTTGATGACTGTGTTAAAAAACACCACGGAGAGTGGATCACCCTGGTAGACACCCACATTGATGAAGTAGCAAATCAGTAATTATATGCACGCACGCAAATGACAACGAGCGGTCCGCATGCCGGTGTCTATATGTTTTCTTATTAGAATTGTAGTATATGTTTTCATGTAAGTTGGGGTGCTATGGACATCATGCACTACTAAATGACTAATCAAATTACAGTATTTGGGATAGCAATGATCTAAACATATGTAGAGCACAAAGAGAGTCAGGAACTCTAATACATTTACTTGGTAGTCATAACTGCGCGCGAGGGTTACGCACTTTACAAGTGCATTTCATTTAGATCAGAGCAGGGTGTCTATATGTTTGCTTGTTATATATGTAGGGTGTCTTTTATGTTTGCTTGTTAAAATTGTAGGGTCTATATGTTTCCATGTTAAATTGAAGGGTGTCTATATGTTTCCTTGTTAACGACAGTAACTGAACGCGTTCTTGTTTTGTTTAGGCGTGCATCGCATATATTCTAACTGAACGGCTTCTTGTTTCACATGTGGGCTTGAATCAGTGAAGAAACGAGCATGTTGAGCAAAATAAGTTAATTTAATTACACTACTTAATTAGTCACGCATGTAATATGCACAGATTTGAGTCTTAGTCTCACTCCTGGATGTGTCACACCCTTGGCAGCTATGTAGATAGAAAAATGCATCAAAGTCAAATGGAGTGTCTTGTTGGGCTGCTCCTTAGGTCCAAACATGTCGTATTCTCTACGCTTGTCCTTATCTGAGAGGATATCATAGGCTGTGGGTAGAGAGGAGGGAAGGAGGAGGGAGAGAGATAGAGCAAAGGAGAAGGGAAGGAGGGAGGGAGGGAGGGAGAGAAAGAAGGAGAGAAAGAGAGAGGGGGTGAGAGAGAGAGATCATATAGTGACACTGAATTCATTTGGACTCTCAGTAGAGATACCATAGCTACCTGTTTCCACTTTACTAAAGAGGTGTGTCTGCAGAGCTATTTGGTTCCTTACAGAGTGTGTAGCAAGATGAAGATTGCTGCTGTTGTGGTGCTTGCTGGACTGGTTGTGATAGCCAGTGCATTCAGCATCAGGCGACCAGAGTAATATGAATAAGGTTAGCTTATATACTTTAGTTATGGACTTACACTTAATTTTTCCCCTGCATGTTCAATATCAACTTGCAGAAGCTGATGATGAAATGGATGACTACCCATGCACCAAACGTAACATTAATGTACCGAACGCATGTATTTCTACAATAAAGTAGTATCACAGAGTATGGTAATGCCTCATGACAGAACTTTACAGGCCTAGCCCAGGTAGATTTACGTGTGAAAGCAGCACAGTAACCTAACCACACCCTTCACGCACGTACTAAAAACATTCTCAAAAAAACAGCATATATAAACTTATAGGACAAGTGAATGTCTACGAGAGACTATTGACTACAATAGTAAAAATGACAGAAGATTGCAAATAAAGATACAGTCATGCTTTGATAACTATATCGACGTATTCATTGCTACGTTGAATCCAATAAAAGACTGAGAATTCAACTCTTGTACATGGTAGAGGTACATGTAGCTACATTTGGCCCCTTCACAATGTATGCTTTCAGACTTAATTATTATCATCTGTAGGTAAAAGGTTGTTTGGCATTTGACTGACCTGAGGAGTCTTGATATTGTATAGGACTTCCATGATTATGTGAAGAAGTTTTTATCTTAATGACTGAGAATTCATTTGGACTCTTGTATACATGGTAGAGATATGTAGCTACATTTGGCCCCTTCACAATGTATGCTTTCAGACTTAATTATAATCATCTGTAGGTAAAAGTTTGTTTGGCATTTGACTGACCCGAGGATTATATAACAGTCTTGATATTGTATAGGACTTCCATGATTTTGTGTGTAATATTTATGCACTGAACGCATGTATTCCTACTATAGGTAGCACTGTAGAGATTGCTATGGTCTAGCACCATTAAAATATAAGGTTTTTCATCACTTTCAGTTTGCAATCCCTATATATCATTTCAAATTTATATTTACTTGTATATTTACTTGTATATATAGCCATTGCAAGGAAATTAGTCTAAAATTGTAACTTCTTCATGATGCATGGTATACAATACTGTATTATGCTTATTATCAGCCATATTTATTAATAGCACTTTATTACCCGCAAGATTCCTATGGCAATGCCAAGGCTCAGACAGTGAGTTACATACATAACTACTTAGCTCATGTCAGTATTCTTTACACTTACTTTGATAGAAATGTCGTAGCCCCTGCCATGACTGCGTATATCATTATGACACTCCGCATCAATGCTGCCTAGAATATTGCACCCCCTGGTGGTGTGCTGAAATTCCTGCTGTACATTATGACTGCTGAACTTCAAGGACAAAAATATGGAACAGGAAAACTTTTAGCTACCTACATTTATATGTTAGAATGAAACTGTTGATATGAAACTGTTGATATATCAGCTATGTGCATTTATTTTGATCATGAATGCATAGAAGAAAATGAATGCACTAAAGTGCAGAACCTTCGGTAGGCTTGTCCCAATTATGCTAGCATAATTTTAATAATAGGTAAGCATTTTTATGTGGCATAATGCTAGAATAATAGGTTGAAATACCTATAACGGTGGGTATAGTGATGTGCTCTAATTAGAACTATCATGCGTTACACGTGGACTGTGGCCATGGCTAGTCCAGACACATCCTGCTCTGATGGTAATATCACTAGTGATAGCGTAAGCTCTTCCAGTGGACAGACTTTGTGTGCTCATGCTCTATACACGACTGTTTAAGCTGCAGAGAGAGCATTCTCTCAATCTCTTCTTTCTAACACTTTTTCTACCAAACAGACACATTCACTGCAAGATAACATTGAGACATCTGTCATGCTTCCAGCTTCCAGCTCTAGTTATTGAAGTACCCAATACAACCCAGCATGGAGGGGTTATGGCCTACAGTGCAGGGGATCAGAAATGTGTCAACATACTGCCAAACACTGTCCTGATCAATTGCAGTGTATGTGTATGTCCCCTCAGAATTGTCTCTCAAGTCACAAGAACAGTTTTATTAACAATTTCACACACACATGCTTCAGTTCACCAACACTGGAAGCTAATACAATACTCAACTGTTCAAGTACTGACTGATGCTGCTCAGTTTGATAGTCTTAGAGCAGAGCCAGAATTGAAATAACTTCTCATAATGCAAGAATTGACAGATGAAATGACACAAGACTATACACTAAACAAATATGCTCTGATACAAGTGGATGTCGGCATTAACATTCCATTGCCACTCAGTTGTCAGTTCTTTCTCTGTGTTGTAGCTACAATTCTACTGAGGAAGACCCACAGATCGAAATGTATAGTTTATTTGACTTGTGCTATGTTCTGCTCTAACAACCTGTTTTATCATTAAATCGTATATAGCAATGAGCCTATATACTATTGAATCATTATGTACTGCACATCCCTTGAATACCTATATACTCCAGTCACCGTACAAACCCATCTCAGGGCCGTAGCAAGCACTTTTGAAGTGGTCCGGCCGATGGGCGTGGTTTACGTCCCGCCTCTAAGCCACACCTTCCGTCACGTTGCGATCGTCGTAAGTAGCGGGCGTGAGAGAGAAACAGTTGCAGCTCACTTGTTAATCGCTAGGCATACGTTGGTGTTATTGATCACCTGCGCATGCGCAGACGTGAAAGCGACCGTTAAAACTGGTCCGGCCAAAACCGGACCAGCGGGACCGCTTGCTACGGCCATGCATCCTACTGTACTATGGGTAATGGATGAGTAGCTTGTACTCATGTATGCAATATTACGTTTACATGTTTATTGAATACGAAATATAACTGAGGTAACTATGCACACCAAAACCAGAAAATGGACAGTTGCTTAACCATTATGTGTGGTTCAGTTTCAACATATTCTTTACAACCTCCCAAGAGGTAAATATTACAGGTGCTGATCCAGAATTATTCAGCTTCAGATCACAGACATGCCTAATTTGGCAGGTTTGTGGCTACTTGAAGATCGATAACGACTGCGTAGGCCTAGGCGTACAGTAAACTAGCTAACACACGCTCGCGCGCGACGAACGCAACTACATGTAGCATGAAATCGGCAGTGCATGAGTGAGTCAGCGTGAGATGTGAGCTATTATACAGTCGCAGCAAAAGGGGGTTTCAGTGGAAACCTCTGAAACCCCCCTAGATCCGCCATTGGCAATGTACAAACTACTGACAAACGGCCGTTCTACACTTCCGCATGACGTAATTCTGCAAATAAATCATGTGTTTGCGATTTGGCGAAATGACTGGCTACTGACATTGAGAGAGGGAGGTAGCTGAAATGGAATACTTAACATACTATGTACAAGCTAAAAACATGCTTTATACAATTTCACAAGACTTTCACAATTGAATAAAGGATGCAGGGTTTAATTCCTAATGTGAAAATTGCCCCCAACAAGCAGAAGGAATGGCTAGTGGCACTCCTGACCACTGTCGACAAGCCCAGTCCTCACAGTCTCCTAGATTTCTGTGGGGTACTCTGGGGGAGGGGCTTGGAGGTAGCCACCTGTGGGGAAAATTAATAATAATATTATTAATTATTAACATATTATGTTGACACACAGTCTGTGTCCCAATCTTAAAGAATTGGAAATGTTGTCACACAATATAACAAATGAAATACTAACCGGTTAACAATACAACAATCATGGCCACAAACATATGAGAGAGAGAGGGAGAGAGAGGGATGAAGGGAGGGAGAGAGAAGTGATGAAGATAAATGAATGTAAATGAAGATGGAGAGAGTATGAGGAAGAATGGAGGGAGGAGAGAGAAGGAAGGTAGGAGATGAGGTAGCAGTGATTAGCAGCTGCCTTTTAACACAATTGTGTCCTAATTCCTTGTACCCCCTGAAATCAGGACATTTCTAATTAGGACACCTCCATATAGTACTTGGTAACTAGTAGGTGATTAGAGAGGTTCCTGTTTACTTGTTGGTATGAATATTACAGGGATCCCTCTAATTAGGACCCCCTTACTGTCCCTCCCTCCCTCCCTCCTCTGTACCTCCTCATGATCATTTCAGGAGATGGTGAAGTGAATGTCACTCCATCATGTCACTGGAGGGACTGGAAGGTGTTGTAGACTTAGAAAACAAGATGTCTACCACCCAGTGAGTTCATACCTCCATTCCTCAATAATACCATACTAATGGAATATTCTCATGAGTTGTAAACGACATTGTTTGTATCAATATTACAGTGAACCCCTCTAATTAGGATTTCATTACTCTTTCCCCTCCCTCTCCTCCCTCTGGAAAGTATTGTAGACTAATTAAGTTGTTTACTACCAGTGAGTTCATAAATCTATACACCATGCATCTATACTGCCATATGCTCATATATACTACCATACACTCATACTTATATTTCCATACCCACTCTATCCCTACCTACCTCCCTTCCTCCCTCCCTCCGTCCCTTCCTCCCTCTCTCCCTCTCTTCCTTTCTTTCCTCAGCTGCCGTGTGGGGTACAGATTTTGAGGACATTTCCAGAAAAAGTGGGTGTGGTCACAATTGAGACCTGTCAAGCAGTTGACATTGACCTCAAGTCAATTTCAATACCAAATGGTCAGTTCTCTAGCACTAGTGTAGCCCCTCCCTTCTCTTTTCACTAACTGAGTGTATATTGTGTGATCCTATTGTGCAGGTGTGAGAAGTTGTGAAGGAATGTAAGTGTGTGGGTGGTTGCTACTGGTTACCACACTATTGAGAGGTCACTTTTGATGACTAGGGACAAAGAGAGAGATGGGAGGAAAATGGGGGGGGGGGGGGGGGGGGGCAGTGGGACAGGAAGAAGGGGAGAATGGTAGACGTGGGGATATGTGGTGGCAGATATCCCAAGCCAGAAGAGCAGTGCATTAGGTCAAAGGGTGAGGGAGAGTTGAGGATCATTCAATGTATGCATTAAAATTTGTCAGATAATGTTAACTCCAGTGGAGGAGCCATGTTTACTGATTGCAGAATGTGTAGAGATCTCAGTCAGTAGGAATCACACCCAGAAGGTGATTGAGTGTAGGTGTGGTCACTTATCACGTGACTGTCACATGACTTGCCTCATTTGTACCATGGATGATCATCATTGACCTCTGCCACATTTCACACTGCAGTAGCTCCTGTCTGTCTATTACTAGTGGAATGCTAAGCATTGTTGGCGAGTGGAAGAGTGCGCACGCAAAATTAGAAGCACGTACAGCATTACAGTATGAACAGTGCTGGTTACATAATATATATATATATATATATATATATATATAGAGAGAGAGAGAGAGAGAGAGAGAGAGAGAGAGAGAGAGAGAGAGAGAGAAAATCGCCCGTTCACATCACTAGGATGGCTCGCTACGCTCACCAATAATAAATTATCAATTATTACATTTTTATCCCTCATTTTACTACCTTCCATAGTTGTATTGTCTGTATACATGTATTACCAAATAGGTGTCAGTAGTGTTCAGTTTTGGCTGTATTTTTATAATATTCATCGTTTAGTGCTGTCTGACAATAATTAGAGTCTGTATTTGAATCTCGCGCTCTGGCGCCTGTCTGCGCTATATACTCTGCGCATGCTCTTAGTTAGTACATGTACCTTAAGGTGACAATATTTGCAGGTACAGGATCTGTGCATTTTACTGGTATCAAATTTTAGCCACCCTCGGCGCTCATGCGCAGAGGGCCAATATGGTTCGACCAGACTCTTCCTGTTTGTGCTCTGTGAACGGATATCTACTTAGCCTCCCTTGGACCACGTTGCTAGTATCTATGGTACTAGTAATAATGCGTGCGCGGGCATGCGTTTATACGCGCGTGCGTGTGTGGCGCCGCCGCGGTTATATCATGAGGGGGGTTGTTCCAAATTTTTGCGAGTATTAAATTTTGCGTTATGATGCAAATCCGCAGAAATATCCAAAACTTTTAGTACCCGCAAAAAATAGTCAGTAGGCGTTCCGTGTATTGGGGCGGAACTAAAGCTCTCTACTGTCTATATTCTGACGTCTCCGACTTTCTAGACTTGTTTTCTAAAGTGAGTTGTGTTAGGAGGTTTGGCCTGTGGTACTTATAATCACCTGTTTAGTCTGAGGTGTTCCTTAAGCTATCTCTGGTACACACACGCGCCCACTTGTGAAAGCCTTGTAAATAGCTTGTTAGTTATGTACAGTGGCTGTACAAAGCATGTTATTCATGTATTTTAGCTTGTACATAGTATGTTCTTAAGATATTTCAGCTACCTCTCTCCTCAATTTCAGTTGAGTAGCCATAATTGTTAACTGTTCATATGATGTCCCATTATTTGCCTTCTTCATTATTCCTCTCTCTCCCTCCTTCTGTCGTATGCGTAAGCTCATAGAAATTAGAAAATAGATCGTTCTGATGCTAGCATACACATATAATATTTTAAACACATCCAGATGAACACTATGCATGCGTACATAACTAAAAATATAAATCATGCACGACCATACACCACAATAGATGACTACAATACACACATCACATGTACATACACAACACCTTCCACCCCCCTCTCTCCATGTATCTGTGGCCATGACTGTTGTTTAATTGTCAGATGTCAACGAGGTATTGTTACTTTGTTGATATCATGTAAGTGATGTCTACAGCTACTATACTATTCTCGTATTACCCTCTTTAAAGAAGGAAAGTAGATCAGTATTATCTTTGGGGAATGTGGCTACATGTGTCATAAAATGGTTACCTTTCCTGTCTTGTTTATAAGATCTACCTGAACTAAAAATCTATAAATTTCAAAGCACTTTCTATAGATTGTCACGTTATGGTTGAGAATGTTATGTCTTTTATACACTGTAAACAATAAGGGTTACAGCTATCTTTCTATTATATGGTAACCAAATTTGTTGTAGAAAAGAGCTTTTATTTATCTTGGTAGTTTTAGCTGATGCACAAAAAGATTCATATCTTATCACATCTTCATCTTCTACATATGAATGATGTATATATAATAGTCTCTCTACCACCCAGATAGTTGCATGGTTGTGGCAGATGGTCATTTACATACCTTCCCATATGTATCTCATCAAGATGTGAATGAATACCAGAGGGGGCGGCAGCAGTTCGGAGTTGGGTGGGGCGAGATTCACTTCATGTGTCTATGCCACAAACGTACGCACACGCATTACGCAATTTGCAATGAAGAAGAAAGTGGGGCTACTATTATAGCTGTTATCTGCACGCGCGTATATACTTGTATTAGTAGCGCATTTTGAAACGAATCAAGTGCATGCAGCAGCAGCAACACACACCTATTTTATTGGGGGAGCGAGCCCCCCCCTACTGGAATATTGGGGGGCGATCGCCCCCCTGCCCCCCTCTGCCGCCGTCCCTCCCTCGGCGCGTTATACAAACGGAGGTGGTGCGCATCCGTAAAACGTAAACTCCGCCTCATGTACGCACGTCTAATTACGTGTAACGGGAAGTATTCGGAAGACTCTTGGTCAAACAGGGTTTCATACAGGATTTTAAGTTGGGGGGGGGGGGGAAACGCATCTTTGGTCGCCAGTCGGTATTGCTTACAAAGTACATCTAGTACTATGTTATTACTATGCATATAATTAAAGTCCAAAAATCTAGGGGGGGGAAACTCAGGCTAGGGGGGGATATCCCCCCTTCCCCCCCCCCCTGTATGAAACCCTGTCAAAAGACGAAGATTAAAGAGGCTGCTTTGCATCGAGTCGTATTCAAGATAGCGTTTAGTTAGCCTTTTTAGGACTCATAGAAGGCCCTGCCGTAAAAAAGTGTGCGGAATGTCGCTGCAGTACCGTCGTTGGCTAGCTGTCACGGTAAGTAAATGACGCCATAACTTTTGAACCGAGTGGTTTCAGAGAAAACCCCACAAATAGTTTGACCTCCGTTGCCCGCTGAGAACGTGACAGTATTTTCAGAATGAACAGACGCTCCAGAGGTGAGATATGACTAGACACACACAGAAAACCGTCGCTGTGCATGCGCGCCATAGGTTAATACCTAGTATAATTATATATACAACATGAGATAAGCAAACAGCCACCCACTTTTATAGTCAATCCCATCCCTTATTTTGCAACTGAGATGACTACTTTAATATTTGCAGTGATATATGTACATGCACGCACTATACACAAGCCATGTTGACTCTCAGTGGAGTCTCTCTTTGCCTAAGACATCACCTGATATGTAACTGTGAGTGTATACCATGAGGAATATTAGTATGTGGTGCTGTCCAATACTACCTCTATGTACACTGGACTCCTTTGTACATTCATTTGTAATCTGAGGCCTCTCTGCTTGCTATATCACACATGTGAAGAAGAGAGGCCCTTCTTTCTCCTGTCCTGAAAGTGACCTCTGAAACCTTCCCCTTCTAGTACAAGTACATTGTAGCCTAATTACCAGGTTCTATGAAGTAATTTGGGGCCTTGTGGAATTTGGGGCCTTGTGGGTCAGATTATGACACACATACCTAAATGGTCTATGATAACAATAGTAGCCACAGCCCTCATTCCTCTTCCTGTGTCTTAGATAGTGTCTGATATGCCGGGAGTACTATTGACAGATCTCAATGTGTCAAGTTTCAGGTACAATGGCATGTACTACAGTAGGGATAGCACATCAGTCATACCACACAGTACAGTAGTATAGGAACTGCTATGGTCTATCCCCATTGAAAACCATATATAAGGATATTGTTCATTTTCACTTTCAATTTGAATTCAAGGTGAAGAATGTGTGAAAAATAACAGGTATACATGAATTGGTTGTGCTGTGATGTAAGATGTACATAATATCGGGAAAAAATGATATTCGTCATTATGTGTCGTATAATAATTATACCGATTATGTAACACAGACTCGTTAATGGTGTCGCTGCACATGCACAAATGCTTAGCAACTGACAAGGATTACGTGTATGCACACGTATGTAACTCCGAAGGTCGTCATTTGCACGTGCATATAATATAAATTAACTGGGTGTGGCTTCAACACGCTACCCCATTTGCAAAGTCCTAGATCTGCCACTGCCAGAGAGAGTATAAAGTGGTCCCTTCTCAGGAGCATTACTAGCTCCTGTGCAGTTCTAAGATCCATATTCCATTCCATAGATGTGGCCATGATATAGAAGTAGGATATTGCAGTTATCCTACAGAGTGTGGGTATGTATGGCAACAATATATC
Source organism: Theonella swinhoei (assembly GCA_963970385.1). Taxonomy (NCBI): domain Eukaryota; kingdom Metazoa; phylum Porifera; class Demospongiae; order Tetractinellida; family Theonellidae; genus Theonella; species Theonella swinhoei. Next base: position 4,745,194 of record OZ019949.1, on the reverse strand, counting down.
TGAGGACATGTGTCCTGAGATATGTGAAACAATGTGCCAGTGATGATGTCATTTCAGTAAATGGCAGTCACCCATTCCTCCTCTGAGTGGGCATAAACTGTACCACAATATGTGAAAATTTAATAGTTATAATTATCTCTTGTAGATATGGCCAGCCAGTCAACCCAATCTTCGTCCACTAACTTATCATTTAAGGCACTGACTATCAATGACCTACCACTCCTCTGTAACGCTCTCAACCTGGTAGCCTCAAAATGCTTTGCTCTAGGCCTTCAGTTGGGGGTACAGTATCCACAAATTAGTGCCATTGAACAAAACTACAGAAGAAGTGAAGATCAGTTGCGTGAGATCATTTCAGAGAGACTGAAACAAGACACACCTCTAACATGGCATGACATAGTCACAGCTCTAAGATCACCTACTGTAGGAGAGAATGGCCTTGCCCGTCAAATAGAATGTATATATATGTGTAACCTACAACCTTTCGCCTCAGTAGCTCCTCAAGTTAGTACAGTATCCTCAGTCCCCCCCACTTCCTCATCACTGATGTTAGGTGAGGATTTATTGCCAGTGAGGGGGTCATTCGGTGGGGAGCACTCAATGACTCACCAGCAGATGGGGCCACAACATAGGGGGAATTACCAACAAATGATAGGTCAAGTGAGGGGACCACAACATAGGAGGAATTACCAGCCCCCCACACAAATGAGGGGTCAAAAGAGGGGGCCACCTGCACATGGGGAGAATTACCACCCTCCCACATCAATGTTGGATCAAGTGAGGGGGCCACAACATAGGGGGAATTACATGCCCCCCACACAATTAATAGGTCAAGTGAGGAGGCCACCACATGGGGAGAATCACCGCCCTCCCACACCAATGTTGGGTCAAGTGAGGGGGCCACAATTTAGGGGGAATTACCAGCCCCCCACACAAATGATAGGTCAAGTGAGGGGGCCACAACATGGGGAGAAATACCATCTTCCCACAACAATGCTCAATCAAGTGAGGGGGCCACAAAATCGGGAGAATTACCACCCCCCCAAACAAATGATGAGTCAAGTGAGGGAGCCACCACATAGGGAGAATTACCACCCTCCTGCACCAATGTTGGGTCAAGTAAGGGGGCCACCACATAGGGCGAATTACCAGCCTCCCACACAAATGATGGGTCCAGTGAGGGGGCCAGTACAAGGGGAGAATTACCAGCCCCCCACACAAATGATGGGTCAAGTGAGGGGGCCACAACATGGGGAGAATTACCAGGCTCCCACACCAATGTTGGGTCAAGTGAGGGGGTCACCACATGGGGAGAATTACCAGCCCCCCACTCAAATGATGGATCAGATGCCAGTGAGGGGGGCATCACATGGAGAGCCCTCCACACAAATGATGGGTCAGACATTTGTGAGGGGTGCACCACATGGAGAGAATTACCAGCCCTCCACACAAATGATGGGTCAGACATTTGTGAGGGGGGCACCACATGGGGAGTATTACCAGCCCCGCACACAAATGATGGGTCAGCTAACAGTGAGGGGGCCATCATTTGAGAAGAATTACCAGCCCCCCACACCCTACCCTTCCTTCTCACAAGCATGGGAATCCCCAGGTAGGGTTTTTCATGGTACTCCACAGTATGACACTCACCCACTCAAGTATGCCCCATACATTGATATTATAGAACAACACAGTGATGTACTGAGAGAGACTATCAGTGGTGACCTGACATTTTTTATTAACAAATTTATTGAGTTAGGAATTGTCACTAGAACAGCTACAGATGAGATTCTCAGTCATCATGGAGCGGGGAATGGGGAGAAGGCCAGGCAACTACTTAGTCTTCTCAATGCACACTACAACAGAAAACCTAACAAGAAGAAATGGTTTGACAAATTTATTGGTATGTTTTCATCTGAACCTGCTTATAAGGATCTTGCAAATAGGATGACAATAGCATCAGAAAAGATGAGGTGGAGTGATTTTGGCTCATCAGTGACAGAGCCTCTACCTCAGATTTCCCCCTTCAAGTCACCAATGGATACCTTTGTCCATTACATCAAAATTGGTTACAAGCAATGTGAGATTGAGAAGAATCTTAATGTTGTGAAATGGCCACCAACTCCTTCAAAGATATTCATTAATCTGGCTTGTATTGATTGGAAAAGTGTAGTGAGTAAAGAGGAAGCAGATGAGTACACGAGGGCTATGGTAGAGGATGGTAACGTTGATGTCATCATGAAGAAAACGAATAACATTGATTTTGATGATATTGTCCGAGATTTGCCAGTCACTGCTTTACAGAAGGTTGTACTAGTGGAGGGTGCTCCAGGTGTGGGGAAGTCCACATTTGCATGGGAGTTCTGTAGGAGGTGGGAGAGAGGGGAGATTGCTCAGCAGTATCAGTTAGTGCTGCTCCTCAGACTGAGAGATCAGAGAATGAGCAGAGCCAAGAGTTTGAGGGATCTCATCTATCACTACTCAGAGAGTGTATGTCATGCTGTTGTAGATGAACTGCAATCCACACTTGGAGTCAACACTCTAATAATCTTAGAGGGATTTGATGAACTTCCTGACTTTCAACGAAAAGATCCCTCCATTTTCTTACAGCTCATTCTTGGCCAGATTTTACTGCATGCTACCATAATGATTACTAGTCGACCCTGGGCAACTGGTGCTTTACTAGCACAATTTACACACAGGATATTCCTGCACATAAAAATATTGGGGTTCACAGAGAAGAGCATCACAAAGTATGTCACAAGTGTGTTTACAGGAGAGGGTAAGAAGACAGCCAGTGCCATTGAACAGAGTGTAGGAGGTCCAGGTGAAGTGAGTGAAGAAGTGAAGAAGAATATTGATGATGTAATGGCATACATTGGTAAATATCCACAGATAAAAGCATGCATGTACATTCCTCTGAATGCTGCCATAGTTGTTAGTATATACAGAGAGAGCATGAAGAGCAAGTGGCTTCTACCAGCAACTCTTACTGAACTCTACTGTTCTTTAACTCAAATATTATTACTTCGCCACCTCCGTGGACATGCTGAATACAGCCATCAGTTGAAAGTTAAGTCCTTTGAAGACCTGCCAAAGGAAGTGTACAGTCAATTGCTTGTCATCAGCAAGATAGCCTATGATGGAGTCTGCAGAGAGGGTGGGAAAAGTGTACAATTAATATTCCCTGACATACCTGATGATTTCGAAACACTTGGTCTCATGCAGTCTATTTCTCAGCTGTTTATGGACGGACAGAAGACATCTCACAACTTCCTCAATCTGACATTTCAGGAGTTTCTAGCTGCTTTCCTCATCTCTACCATGTCATCAGTAAAGCAACTGGAACACTTTCAGAGACATAAGGATGGTAGAATGAGAGTAGTGCTGAGGTTTCTTGCTGGACTTACAAAACATGTTCCTTTGTCATCTACCTTTGAGATCACACCATTAATCATAAAGTTCACTGATGACCGTGTCCCCCTTGGCTGTTTTGAAAGGACCATTTCTTGCTTGCTCTTGACATATGAACAGAGAGATAGCAGAAGTGAAGACAACTCCAAAGAACGCTTTCCTCGCAATGTTGCTTCACTCTTTTGCCCAACACATGCACTTTTACTTGTCAACTCTTCAGACCATATTGAGGTGTACAATGATGCAGATAAATATGTGCTTCCTGAAGTTCGTGAAAACATTTTAGGAGCAATTAGAAAAGTACTTGACAGTATGCACCTGACTGAGATTGATGTATCACCTGCAGTATTGTGCCCCTGCAAGAAAGTATCTCAACCTCATCCCGCCTCTCTCAGAGAGGTGGAGTCCGAACTGTTCATCTGCTGCTCCAAGACAAAATTGAATGAAGGAACAGCTGATGAAAAACACATAATGTGGTTTGGTGACAACATATTGGGTAAGTTTATATAGTGGTTCTAAACCTCCGTATTTCTTTAGTGTTCTTGTGGGTTATGTATTGGATTATAGTCACTGTAACTGTGTATCTTTCCACAAATATGGTTTACACTATTTTCTAATCTCTCCACAGCATCACCAGAACACATTCTCCAAGCTGCCCTTAAAGAAGGATCCATTCCTCATCGTGATGACAAGTTCCTGATCCATGGACCTGGAGGGGCAGGTAAGTCAAGTCTCATTGCCATGTTCCTGGGAAAAACACGAAGCCTCAACCGCAAAAGCACCGAACTTGCCACAGATCCCGTCCACCTGACACCTATCCGAGATTTGTCTACCTCAAGGTTTAATGCAAAATGGGAAGAGGTGAATTATGAGCGTCTTTCTCACATGATTGCCCATGCTTGCTATAAGTGCTACCTATTAAAGGGAAAGCTTGGGGAAGGAGGAGGAGAAGGGGATGGAAAGGAAGTAGGGATTAAAAAAAGAAGTGGTGGAAATGCTGGGGAAGGTATAGATGATAATGAAGTGGTGGGTGGGTTGGATGGTTTTAGCGCTGAAAATTCACAATCATTAGATTCTCAGGCCACACCTGCTCTTAGACCAGTAGCTCAGAAAAGTAACCAGCAACAAGCAGGATTACATGAACTGCAGCAGGATAAACCTAAACCTTCCCTTGCAAACGAATCTGAAGTTCTATCGTTTCCTATAAACATATTAGAGGATGACACTGACAACATTGAAAGGGCACTTTTTGACTTTATAAAAGGCCTTCAAGAAAAAGTTAGGACTGCAGAGGAAAACAATGAGGAGCTTTTGTCTCACTCAATTCGTATATTGGACTCAGGAGGCCAGCCACAATTCCATGAGCTCATTGCTATCTTCCTTTCTCACATCTCTGGCTTTATCTCTGTCTTCAAGCTCAATGAAGAGCTCTCAAAACATGGAGAGGTAGTTTTATATGATGAAGGGCAGTCAATCAGTGACCCATATGAGTCTTACTACACCCACGAGCAAGTGATTTGCCATAATCTACAGGCTCTCCAGGCAGAAGCCAGTCAACGTGATGAGAAGGAGATGCCAAACCTCGCCTTTGTGGGTACTTTCCTCGATAAGAAAGACGAATGCAGTGAGACACCAGCCATGAAAAACAAACGACTGCATAGGATCATCACTGAAATGCTGCCACCAGACATGCAGAACTGTGTGATCACTTATGGAGGTTCTCTGAAACAGATTACATTCCAAATTAATGCCCAAACCCCCAAGACAGAAGATTTTGGCACAGTGGATAGACTGAAGGAAGCTCTGCTGGAAAATTCACAAGTCCAGCCCAGAGATCTACCTCTCAGGTGGCATGGTTTGGAGGTGGCTCTCCATGTACTGATGGAGAAGCTGAATCGGCAGGTTCTTACACGAGATGAATGTAAGATTATTGCCAATCCCCTTAAGTTTGATCCTGCATCACTGAAGGCTGCACTTGACTATTTGCATCAGCTAAATATCATTGCATACTATGATGTACTCCCAGATGTCATCTTTGGCAGCTCACAAGTGATCCTCAACAAGATCACTGAGCTAGTCCGCTATAGTTTAGTATTGAAAGGTAAAAAAGGACTTATTGGGGCTCAGAGAGATTTTGCTCAGTATGGTATCATGTCCCTTCAGTTGCTATGTTCATCTGAATTAAAGAAGCACTATATCCCTGGGCTTTTTGAGGCAAAGGACCTCCTGGAAGTGCTAATTTCACAGCTTGTTGTGTCTAAAGTTGGTGAGGAAAAATTCATCATGCCTTGTGTCCTTGAAGTGAGTAGTATTTATCCATCTCTCCCTCTTCCAGAGGGTAGCATCCGTTCCTCATTCCTTCTCCACTTTTCCAAAGAAAGTCCAATGTTTGGTGTCTACTGCTGCACTATCTCCTCACTAATGACTAATGCTGGCTGGAAGTTACTGATGGAGGATGGGGAGATGCAGGTGGCCAGAAATAGCTTCACATTTAAGGTCCCAAAGGGTCTTCCTGGGAAACTGGTTTTCCATGACCCACTTTCTTCCTACCTGGAGGTCATTCTGGAGTACCCAGCTACAGTAGCAGATGAACATCGTGTACCATTATACTGTGAAGTTTGTAATGAGCTTTTTAAGGCAATCACAAAAGCAATGGAAACGCTGCATTACGATGTGCAGGTACCAAAAATATCGTTTTTGTGTCCAGAACAGAGTGTCCAATGCTCTATGATGCCTCATCTTGCAATTGTTGATGACTCTCAGAACTATCTTATTTGTTCCCTCAAACCCAGCAGTGTATGTTGCTGCCTCACTGAGGAGCAGAAGATGTGGCTGCAAAATGCTTCTAGTAAGTCACTTTAAACATTCTAAATCTGATTATGGACCATATAACTTTGTGATCTTCTTAGAATAGTACATATTATCACTGCCAGAAGTAGGCCTATAACTGTATTGAAGGACATGCTAATCTGCACGTCTATACATGTATGTGTGTAGTCTTGACTCAAATGTGCTTCATCTTCTGTTACAGTATATCAATCTCCACTGCCACTTCACAAGAACAGCACACGCTAGATAGGGGCTATTAAGAGTTCTATATAGTGTCTCTGTATTAGGACTGTAGGAGTGCACACCAAACACACATGTATGTTAATGTATGTTTCACTGTAGGCAACACACAACCCACACCCTCACTGATGTCTACTGCATCAAACTCCCAACCACCAACAGCCACCTCACATCAACAGTCAACTGAACACACACCAGGTACAGATGGTCATAAAGGGAATTGGGTGTCTATATTTCTCTACTGGGATAGTACAGTAAGGCTATATACATGTAGGTATTGACTATATGATTCTATCACAGGTACCCCACAGCCCTCAGCCTCCCAATCTCATTCATCAATTGCCACATCAACACGAGGTAGGTAGGACTATAGGCAGTTATTAGTGGACTTTATACATGTACACCTACATCAACATCTGTACCACATATTATGCTTGCATACTTTACTACAGGCAGTACATGGCCGACGGCCTCGCTGATGTCTAAACCTGATATGATTACTCTAAGGAGGCTCTCAACACACAATGGAGTTATCAACATTATACAACAAACTGCAGCCAGATACAGAGATATAGGAATCCTTTTACTGAATGATAGAAGTGGGGCAATAGTTCATGGGATTGAAGTATCAGCAAGAGGTGATCCAGTAGCAGCAGTGGACCAGATCTATACTCGGTGGATAGGAGAAGATGTGGATTATTCATGGAAGAAACTGACACAATGTTTCAGACATTGTGGCCTCAACTGTCTTGCCAGTGACATTGAGCAATATTCTGGACTTACTTCACCACAGCAGAGTATGCCTTAGTAGTGAGTGATTTTAGCATGCATGAACATGTCCATTATTTGTGTCTTCTACAGGGAGCCCTCCACCCACTGTCCCACTGTTGTCTACTCCATCATCTGTTACAATATCTCAACCATCCACTGCAGACCAGCACATACTAGGTAAGAGTGCTTGTAATGTTACATGTAGTTATGTGTGTGAAGCATTTATGTACAACCCATGTCTTTCAAGGAGTATCAATGCATGGAAGGCAAGGTTGTATACAGAGAAAGGGTACACTGGGATCCCCACTAGTCTTGAGTACATTATGCTTCAAAATTGTCCTATAATTCTATTCCAGCATTCTTGTAAATATTTACCATTATTCCCAACAATTCACCCATTATTCCCACAAATATTCTCAACAAAATGATGAAAAATACAGACGCGGCGCTCGCAATCTGTCGATTATGGAAGGCGCACTACTACTACTACTCTCTCTAGGTCAGATGTCGTATCCGCAGTAGAGTCCACCACATCAGATGTACACGAGCTAATGCTAGTGCCAATTAAAGACATAGCGAAGCACTCAGAAGACAAAATGTGGGTGCAGGGGTCATGGGTCAGCAGCATCCCTCGTGATAAAAATGGTGGCTGCGCATGCGCCATACGTAAACCCTACCCATTATTCCCGCATAATGCTAGTTCGTGTACTAGGCCCATTATTCCCAATTTTATGCCGGCATAATGTACGCAAGCCTAATCCCCACCCCTCGGAAATTAAGTCAAAACGTGCACTAAATACTACCATTTTATCAGTGGCATCGGGATTCAGGGCACCGCATTGATCTCAAAGATTATAATCAGTCGCTACAGCAGCCTTCTACAATTTCTCACACATGTAACCCCCCCAGAAAATAAATCCTGTATGCAACCCTGATAGGGGCTATTTGGTTTGCACTGGTCTAAATACATGTACATGCACCTTGTGTTTCCTTCCCTTCCTCACTCCTTGTTATGTCCCTCTTACAGTGAGTGAGTCAGCCTCCCCACCTCCTGCTAAGAGGAGAAAGATGTGACCTCAGATTTTGCAGGTAAATGCTAACTCTCTCACAGTCTTACTTATTTCCGTATACAGAAGCAGGACAATTCATGCAGTTGTCTTTGTCAATCCCTGCCTCTCCTCTCTCTCTCCATATAGTGCCTCCTGTTCCCTAGTCCCATGGACTTTTTACTTCATCTCATACATTTTCTCCCTGGAATGACCACTGATTCTCTGGACTCCCCTCTGGTGTCACATGTTGCCACAATCTGTATATAATCACTAGTACCAGTTGTAAGGATTTTACTCATCATGTACACATCAACTGAAGTGGGAAGGACTACAGGGTGTGAGGGTACACATAATAAATTACAAAAGTCTGCTCTGTTGTACTGAAGCTGTTGGTACCTTCCCTCAAACATGTAAGCTTACTGTGTCCGAGAAATAGAGCATCAGACAAACCCACAAGTACCATAAACCTGACTGCACATAAATGCTGAGAATTGATGATAAATGGGGCAATACAGTCTGTGGGATTGAAGTGTATAGGTGAAGATGTGGATTGTTCTTGGAAGAAACTGACACAGTGTTTCAGAGACTGTGGCCTCAACTCTCTTGCCAGTGAAGATACGAGATGTGTTCACAATACACTTGAGATATGACATCATCTTTAGTGTACCTTGGATCATCTAATATTGATAGCTTGGAGAACTGAGGGCACCCTGAGGGAGGGAGGGAGAGATAGAGGGAGGGAGAGAGGGAAGGATGAGAAAGGCAGGGAGAGAGGGAAGAAGGAAGGAGGGAGAGAGGGAGGGAGGGTGGGAGGGAAGGAGCTCGAAGGAGGGAGGGAGGGAGAGAGGGAGGGATGAGAAAGGCAAGGAGAGAGGGAAGGAGGAAGGAGCGAGAGAGGGAGGGAGGGAGGGTGGGAGGGAGGGAGGGTGGGAGGGAGGGAGGGTGGGAGGGAAGGAGGGAGGGAAGGAGGGAGGGAGGGGGAACATATCATGTAAAAGTTGTCTGTGCATACCAATATTAGTCATCAGTACATCCATGCATCATTGTGCTCAGATGTGCCTAACATGTACCTGAGGCTACATTCATGTCACTCTGTGGTCTTCTGAATGAAGAGCTTGCACTCTTGAATTGGGGGTAGGTTTGAGGGTCTGGACAATATGTTTACGATGTTCCTCATCCACCAGAATGACAGACATCTATACACATAGTGAAGGATGAGAGGAAAGGAGGGAGTGAAGAAGGAAATGTAATTATAATGAAGGGGTGGAAGAGACAAATGAGCAATATAAGAGAGTATCCCCAGACAATGTATAATTCTCAGGATATATCAATCATATTTTGGTGCAAAACACAGCAGTCATCAGACCTTGTACTGAAATGGCCATTTGAGGAGAGGGTTGAATTCGATCCCGCTTCATAAGTACAAAGAACAGAGAAATGAGTGTTTTATCAAATACCAGGTTGGCTCTGATCCACATCTTCTATCCATTACTGTACAGAGGGAGAGGAGGGACATGGTAGGTATACTGTGTGTACATATACAGTAGAAGTATCCAATGAGGACTCCCTGAAGTGGACATGTTGATGAACACGACATATTTACTCACACTCTGAGGTATCCTATGTATTCGAGTTTGTGGGGCACTGTGCCTATAGGCAGGAATCTTCACTGCCACACTTCGAGTGGCCACATACGAGGGTGTATACGTAGCTAGACAACTTCATTTGTTTGAGGGTGCTTAGAAAATGCTTTGCAAGTGTACATAATTATGCCGCGGCTTTCACTCTAGGTCAACACCCTATGATGATTATGGTATGTATTGTAACTAGCTTAGCTATGAAATATTTGGGGTGCTTCAGCACCACTTGTCTACGTCCTTGACATAGCACACAGCGCAGGGTACATCAGGAAGGGAGAGATGGATGAGATGGATGCTGTGAATGAGGACTTGCCTCTGGATCATCCTCATTGACAACAAATATTTTCATGTGAATCACAAATTGTCTGCTAACCATACATTGCTTCTTGTGCATCCGTCTGCATGCGCATCAAAGGTTATGGTGTCTGCGTGTTAGTGTGCATGTCTCTCTGATGGTTTATTTTTCATACACTGTAGTACCAACTATAGCTTTGATTCGACACAGAGCAGACCTTTATAAGACGCAGTTTCTTATAAATGCTCCATTCAAAAGTCATGCTTATGGCAGAGCCAGAAGAGAGTCAGGAGCTCTAATATATTTACTTCCTAGAGTATATTGTCATAATTGTGCAAGGGCCGTGCACTTTCCAAGTGCTTCTCATTTTAAAAATGATGAAGGTTGATATAGTAAAGACACATGCATGATTCTTGCATAATTATATATGAGACACTATAATTATGTAAGTAAAACCACTAAGCAAAAATTTGTACCCATGCACAGTTTATGGCTGTATATTACCTAACTGAACCACTACATATCTTACAGCAGTTCCTCCACTTCTTGGCACTACAACAGCCTGAAAATCTCTTTTCTGCTCCTTAATTTCATCCTTCTCCTCGTCTTTAGGGTTCATACACTGTATCCATAACTTGTTCCTACATGTAGCTATATCATGCTCCGAGAGTAGAGGAGGCTTCTAATCCAGCAGATTGATGGCTGTGTAAAAGCAGTAAGAACACTGTATAGTGCACGTCTATAGTGGGGGCTATATTCAGCTGCAGGGTAAAATTGCAACAGGAGACAGTTTCAAATACATATACATACATGTAAAGTAATCAAAGAGCCTAAGTGATGGAAACACTATTAACCAACATCAATGCCAAGTCATTATTAAAGATCCTGAAAAGAAACTCAGGATCCAGCTGGGATACGAACCCAGGACATTCTGATTACTAGTCACACACTCTTACCACTGAGCCACTTGTGGCAGAGGAGAGTAGGATGGATGTTAATATCCTAAGGATTGAGTTCAAACCCAGACAATGACTTGGCTACACAGGCAAGGCATATACAACATGCAAAGCACGTTAAACTTAAACTCCACATTAATGCATACATGTATATATACTTCTATCATCAATTAAGTCCCAAGAGAATAGTGAAACCAAAAACTAATGCTCCCATGCAAAACCTGTACTTCCATGACTCAGAGAAATATATACCTCAGAGAATTAAATATCCCAAGACATAAAGTATCCTAGATGCTAACAACCAGTTGAGTCTCCGCCCTACTAATTAGTAAGTTATGGGTATGTCTGCAGAAATTAATATGGACAGTGTTATCCCCTCCAGAACAGCGCACCTTTGGTGCTATCCCCTATATAATACTAGTTCACGATCCCTCAAACAGTGAAATGGAAGGATATAGATATATATGTAATGTATAAACCATGGCCAAGAGGTGTATATGTCAGATATACACCTGCTGTGAGGAACTTATATATCACAAATAAACTTCCGAACATAGCAGGTGTATATCTGAAAATATACACTGATTGGACATGGTTTATACGATATATGCTATGTTGAATATTGATGAGGTGTATATGCAATATATAAACCTGCCGTTACCATAGCAACATAGTATATATATATATATATATAATTGGAAACTGAAGCTTGCGTGCACTGAGTTTGCTACTCATTTTAATGTCTTTTGGGGAGGCTGGGTATATACCAATGTTTACAAAATTAACGTATTCATTCATATACACTGTATAAAAGATATGCTAATCCTTTTGACGTCAAATTGTTTATCCACGATGCTATGGGGTACCATGTTCACTATGGTGGTAGAAGATTGAGGCAATTTGAGAGCCAAGTGAAAAGAAGCCCTGTACTTGTTGAAGATTACATATGATAGCCACTACAACCCCTCTTGGTTCACTGACTTCCTTCTTCACATCTGGCCCAACATTCAGTTCAATTCCATTTCTCACATCATTCCTTCCCACACCATTTTCCACCATCTTCCCACAAGTCCTCAGATTTGGTAAGATAAGCAGTACACTTGAAGCACCCACAGTACCACCTGTATGCCCCACACAATAGTGGGCCCTCTTTCCCCCTTGCACTCTCTCCCCTCCCCTCTGTATCATCCATCCCAGTGCATAACCTAGCTCTGATTTACTTGAAACATTACTAACAACTTCTCTCCACATCGTAGAGACTGTTTCTGGTTGAAGCAGCAGTGGTGAATCGACAACATTGTTTTTGCTTGAGGAGCAATCAAATATAGGATTACTGGTCTTGTTTTTCTCAAGTACTTTTCTAAGGGATGTTGCACTGCTGTTGGTGCCACTCTGGTAGCACAGTAGTAGTGCAGAGCCAAACCTGCAGAGATCGGAAGCACTCGATACCAGCCCACCCCCTGCCCACTTGTATGAGATATCCACATAAGGAGAATTCTGCAGTTTGCCAGAGGAATTCCGATTGTAGTATCTAGAGGTATAAGGTATCAACATTACACAATGTACAATACAACAAATAGCTACAGGCATTTCACTTAGAAGTCAATGCAGTTACCTAGTCGCAAAACATTGAGCATTAGACTAGCAGATGTATTGTACACAGTGTACAACTGATGAACACTATGTATCAAGTAATATATACCTAGCTCTGTTGTATGTGAGTGGTTCATGTTGTTCAGGGCCCGTGGAATCCATTCCCAAAGGAGATATAATGTGAGAGTGGAGGTAGTCCAGGAACGGCTGGCCTGACACTCTCTCTATTACTGCACTGAGAAGAGTCCAGCCATGAGTTGTGTAGTGAAACTTAGTACCTGACAAAACAAATAACAAAGCAGCAACGAATGCACTGAAGTGTGGAACCCTCGGTGCATTATACAAACGGGATGGTGTGCATGCGTAAAACGCCTCACATACACATGTGCGCATAATAACTAGCCAGTGGCTCTGTACACCTATCTAGCTTGAAGCGCTATAGCTTTGACCGGAGCAGTACGCATGTTTGTACTCCCTCATGCAGTAACCTCTGGTGCTTCGCTGGGGTTCCCTTTGCTCTGATTGCAGATAAGCCAGAGTAGCTAGATCTATTGGCTCTTTCGCTTATGCTTCATGCCATAACTCTTGAACGCAGTCATTTCACACATACACACACACACACACACACACACGTGCACACACACACACACACACACACACACACACACACACACACACACACACACACACACACACACACACACACACACACACACACACACACACACACACACACACAGGAATTACCTGGAGCATAGACCAGATCATCTTCATAAAAGAGTTTGAGTGAATCAAAGACAGAGTTGTAGTGGTCCTTGACAAAGTATTCATAACTCTTAAACTCATCTTCTAGCTCTGAATAGGAATGAGAAGTTATGCATTCTAACATTAGCACATAGTATGGTAGTAATCTGTATATAGGGATGGCCATGGTTGTCCTATTGGTCGTGCATATCCTATGCTGCCCCCCCCCCCCCCCCCCCCCCCCCCACCCCCCCACCCCCACTCTCTATCGTCCAGACTCAAATCTGTAACAGTACAGATGCTCTACCCACCTAATGAGCTACTGAGGTATTTTAGCATGTCACACATAGACATTAACGTGAACAGTACAGGCTAGAACTGTCTGATCTGTCTCCAGTGCTTTTTGGGCCAACCCTATTAAGACAACTTGTATTATTTTACAGGCAATTTATATAGTTACTAACAAACAGGCAAACAAAGTCACTAACAAACTTAAATCAACATACCTGTTGCCTTCTTATAGTGTCGAATACCACCTGTATGGCACAACAGCTGTCTACTTGTAATCTTTACTTCGGTCCCCTCATACATCTTGCTGGGAAACTCAGGAACATAGGAATGGACTGATGCGTCTAAATCCAGCAGCCCATCCTCCCACAGCTGCATGGCAGCCACAGCACAGAGACACTTGCTAATGCTGGCTATCCTCATCACAGTGTGTGGAGAGCAGGCCACATCATTCTCAAGATCAGCATACCCAAGTCCCTCATTCCACACTTCGTGGCCATCCACACTAACACATATTACAGCTCCAGGTATGCCTTGCTCTGTCATGGTTCTCTTCAGCAATGCTCTGCTCTCTTCTATGGATGATAACAGTGAGGTTTTCTTGTGTATATGCTTACTACAGAGGGGAACGAGGAATAATACCATAAGGAACTAATATATACATAAGGTTACTGACATGGTAACTGACTAAATGGAATTATTTCAATATCCTTTATAGCTGACTGATAAAACTAGATCAAAATTCACTAGAGAGGTTTCTAGTTACCTTTCAGGCTGATTACAGAGTGGTGAGGTCTCAGAATTCTGCATTTTCGTTGTACCACATCTGAATGTAGTGGAAGGGCTAGGACGTTCCCTCCACCACACGGTGGCAGCGACTCCAGCCGCGGAGATACCCGCTACTGATGCGGCTAGTCTCCACAGCATAATGACAAAAGGTCGAAGTTTGCCAGTTGCCTCACTGCGCATGCTCATTTCCGTATGGCCCCGTTTTTAGCGAGCGGAGGCAGAGTGACCTTTGTACCGATTACGCTCATGCGTAGATTGGTGTTTTCTGTTTCGTTCTATATCAACTATTAAAAAAAGTAACACACACGGCGTATATAAAAAATATAGAAAATTTTCCCGTTTTGCACGACTAAGTAGGCTCGCTCCGGCCGGTCGCCAATTATAGAGTAAGGCTTGTCTCTCCAACAATACTTGCATTACGAGTGACTGGAGTTTGGGTTTCGCCCATTTATGTGCTGTGAAGCACAATGTCTGAGAGGCAAATGTACTTTACCTGTGGAGCGCCATCGATCTCAGTGAGTCAGTGATCCAAGGAAAAAATTACACAAAATGCGTAGAGTATGAATCTATATTCAGACGCATTCAATTTTTGTAGGCCTTTCTGCCCAGCCCCAGGGTACAAAGCTACACATGAAAAGGTACGTGCTATTAATACTTATGTAACTGATCCCTGAAAATAGGCGCCTGGCTCCTGGCTGCTACAATTATTTAAATGTGACTGTCCAAAACCTACAATTTTCACCTTAACCTGCGCACTCTATTTGCATCGTCACCCATCTCTCCTTCCATCTCTCGACGGTATTGTGTAATGACATTTTTGTTGTATGTTGTGCTGTTTTGTTTGGTTTTGGTTTCCATTGTATTGTCTTGTTTTGTTTGTGCATGTTGTCTGGGCATTTCTTTATTTATTTTTAGCTTTATTTTTATACATGTGTATAGTTTGAAGGACACTAAGTATATACTACATGTGCATTTGGATGCCTATTCATTGATGTAATTTACAACCCAGCGCGCGCTGCTTACTACTTCCATGGCAGGTGAACGCCCATAGGGAGGGGAAGGGGAGGTGAGGAGACAGGGGGAAAGATGGTGGTGGGGATGAGAGAGGGAGAAGTGCAGCAGGAGAAGAGGGAGGAGGAGCCACCTCTTATCTGTATGCAAAATATAGTGAGTGTTCAAAAGGTCATTACATAAGCCACGGATCATGAGGGTATCCTCCTAAACATATTGCACAAGAAGTATAACCTTACTCAAAAGTACAGAGTTACTCAAATACAATTTTGTTAGCTTCTCTTCTATTGTTTTTCAACCTACAAAAAGTTTTCATGAGAATAAACAGTGCTTCCTAACACAAACGTCATGTCTGTGGTTACCTCGGAAAGGGTTTTACTACTTGGTCTGTATGTAGCCTCGATGTGGTGTGTAATTTGTGTGATTCATCTAAAAGTGCCATTTTGTTAGAGGGGCATCATTTAGGGTAAAGCAAGGTGTGGTGCAGAGGAAAAGGATGTAGCTAGAAGAGGCTGGGCTTGGGATAGAGATTAGAAGTGGTAAGAGGATATGAGGGATGTTCTTTGCTGAGGATTTTGTGGGTGACAGACTGAGAGCTGTGATCTCTTCATCATTGAATTCCATTGTCGGGATTGTCAGAGGGGGGGGGACATTCAATCTTGAATGAAAAAGAAAGACTTCAGTTCAGCACACATATATAGTGATTATTAGGAGTTACTGAGTAAGTGTTTTAACTACAGTGTTCAGGAATTCTGTGCCATTTAATGGTCAGGGATAAACAACATGTCAGTCCATGCCTAGTATGCCAGCTCTCCGTAAATAATTTCAAGTACAGAGTGCTCTCAACAAAAGCTCACACAATGAGCTACATAGAGGTAGTTAGTAGCTTTATATTGTCTAAAGTTCCAATTCTTTTTGTGTGTATATGTATATATACTAGTTGAATGCTACACATTGATGGCGAGCGGAAGAGGCAGGCCGGCGCACCCCGGCCAGTCATGTTTACGCTTAGCGTGCGGGCAGTCTCTGGGCCTTGCAGGTCCCATATGAAATACACGCGGCCAAATCATCAGATATATATATATATATATATATAAAACATACATAGAAAAATTATAGAAACATTGTACCAGGTGTACGACTAGGTGGGCTCGCTCCGCTTGCCAATAATCCCATGTAGACACACAGGGTGTCAGGGTGAGGCCTTGTTAAAATCTCTTGCATTCAGGAACACAACAAAAATTAGCCCATGAAATTTTAATTTGCAAGTGAACTGAGTATATAATGCTTTCTACACAGCTAAGTGTCGACGCATATCTGTACCATCCCTTTATAGAGTCTTTTGAGTGTTATGGTAGATGACCACAATCATACGCCTTGTATATATTTTTTGATGTCAGTTGACAACGTGGGTAAGAGGGAGTATATACAATTTAGAGTACTGACATGTTCATGTGCATATAGAAAATAGTCACAGCACAGTATAGCATGATGATATAGAACTAACTGAGTCTTCAAACACTTTATGAATGCTGCACGGACTAGTTGCTATAATACATTCCAATTAGCTTCTCCATGATCTGGGATACAAGGCCTTCCTTCTCAGCTTGGGACAGCTCATCCAAATTAAGTGCACCATTATTAGGAGTGTTGCATTTATCTCCAAACTTCGTCACATCGTCGGGATGCTGCTCTGGATTATATACAAACTTACAGTTGTCAATGTCATCATCTGTGAAAGGTAAAATTCAGAGTGGTAACAGAAGAGGAAGAAAAAGGAGGAGAGAAAGAGATGGAGAGAGGGAGAAGGGAAGGAGGGGTGAGAGAAAGGAAGGGATAACCTTAATGCATGAATAAATAAAAACTCCATATCACTCATATCACCTTGACTACATACTAATTATAGCTCCCTAAACCATACTTGCAGTTGATACTTCACCACATATAGGACAAGGACACAGTTCTGCGCAGGATGCACACACAAACACCACTTACAAAAGTTATCATTGTCGTCATCATTATCACACATATCTCCTTCATTATCTTTATCATTATCACTTTGATCCTCATTTTTGTCATGTTCACAGTTGTCACAGGCATCACCTATTCCATCTTCGTCATAGTCTGCCTGGTTAAAATTATGATGATCTGGACAATTGTCCTGCATTATGAAAAAAGTTGAATAAAGTTAACAGAAGAGTCTCTGAATTATGACTAAAGGTATGGTGTGACGGATGCTAATAGAATCAGATAAACAGAGAGGAGGTCATGATTGGCATAGGTCTTTTGTATGTGCACAACTGCCTATATCAATATATAGGATGAACTCTGACCTCTCTCACATAAATACTTGTAGGATATTGCAGTCTATAGCGAGAAGCTTAAATGACATAATCTTAGCATACTTGTCTAGGGGATTAGATGTGGTAGCATCATTATAGTGTGTAGCAAGACCACAATGACCTATGAGGCATGCACATATCCCAATGTACTCACATTCACATCTAAAATGCAGTCATGGTCTTTATCTGCAACACATTTATTATCGCAGTATGTGTGTCCAGCTGGACACGGATCTGTAATAGACATAACAGGCACACTAACATCAAAGAACAATGTTTTGCATGCACTTAAATGTACACCAAAGACCTGGAGGTGATTGTGATATAAGCACACAAGGCAGAGGCATAGGAAGCAGTGGGGAGGTGGGCTGGGATGCACCACCCCTACATATTCTCTGAAGGAGGCAGAGCCCCCTTGAAACTCCAATTCCAGATTCCGTTATATTGAATTCAAACTTGCTTGCTCCATGTTGCAATAATCAGAAATTGTGCAAATTCAAAGCTCCATCCATATCCCTATGGGTCCCGCCCATTATGGAGCGTGACATGCACACAATGCGTTCTCTCACATACATAGCCATATACTCAGGACATGGCCACCTACACCTTCATATTCATGCACACACCACTCATCATGTGGAACAAATGCTCACACATGCATATATGCCAATATAAACATTTTAGCTCCTCTAAATCAAATATCTTTCTACGCACCACTACATGGATCATGGAAAGAGAGAATAAAAACATTATGTGTACCTTGACACGCCTCCAAGTGGCATGCTTTTTTTTCTATGGATGGTCCTTCACAATTTTTTCCTTGGTATTGAGCAGGTATTTGCTGACGAGTTCTCTGTTGAGTACCTCCACCACATGTTACACTGCAGCCATGCCATGCAGACCACTGCTTCCACACACAGGGTACTGTAGTGGTTCAAACAGAACTGAAGTGAATATATACTCAGAACAGCTCAATTCCGATCCACGTTTATTTGCGCTATACGTCATCAAACAGTGACACAACCATTGGTACAGTAGCTGGACTTGTGTTTTTCTATTTGTCAGCTCAGAAGTAATAACTTTCAGTCTTCAACATATGCACAGTTGCACATCTCTGCCTTGCTAGACATTCATTAGAAGAACCTAGAGATGCTCATGGGCATGCCGCAACCACACTGAAAATATCTTGTAAAGTTGCCTTCTAACCACATTTCAGAATGTTAGCTAATGCTTGTGGTTAGAAACTATGAGTATAAAACACAGTGTGGGATTGAAGCACACTAACTGTAGTGCAAGCAACAAGGTGAATTACCACTGTGGCATACAAATTACTTCTGCTTATAAGTAGTTAAGCAAACTTCTTCCTTCCTAGTAGTCACATCTCGAATTGTATACAAACTAACTCTCTAAACTGTACTCAGGCACTATACATTTACAATAGAAAAATTATGGAGCATATGAGTACTGTATAATGGGGTGCAGTTATACTTAATAAAGCCTGCCAAATACACTCATCATCACATTACGGTACATACACATATACAGATCATACTTGGACAAGGTTGAGAATGACAATTTCTGAGTTCCACCAATCCTCCTCCGCAATTTGATGCTGCTCCGGTTTCATCAATCAAACATTTTCTGCTCCTTGCTTGAGAACCTCCACCACATGTCTTGCTGCACTCAGTCCATTCTGACCAAGATGTAAATTTGTCTACTCTTTTCTTTGGTGGTTCTGCATCATGAACAGAGACAGTGAATTTAGGGATTGTGGATACAAAACTTCACTTTATGGACTAAGAACAAACACATCTGGGTTGATTCCATGGATATAGTTACATACACAATATGGAAACCCAGATAAGCGACATGTCATCCAGAGCCAATCTGCATACTTTTGTGTGGTTATCATACTATTAGACTGAAAAACACGCTCTTCCTTAGACCAGTGGACAGATATATCAATAACTCAATGTAAAATGGGCACTACGTGTTTCAAATCACATCACTGTTTTCCACATACATGATGGGCTGTATGTGTACACTTCGATTACCTCCACATATACAGCTGCAGATATAAACATATTAGCAAGGTATTTAGCTACTAATGAGGCCT
The DNA here is from genome assembly GCA_963970385.1 of Theonella swinhoei. NCBI lineage: Eukaryota > Metazoa > Porifera > Demospongiae > Tetractinellida > Theonellidae > Theonella > Theonella swinhoei. The sequence goes on along the minus strand of OZ019949.1, from coordinate 4,725,117 downwards.
TTCGGCCTTCCAAGACATTGGGCAATGTAACATGCAGTTCTTGAACATCAGGTCTAGGGTTAGCTATATAGCTATAGTTCATCCTGGCCTGTAAACTCCAAGAGTATGGAGTGACTATTCATCTGTTATAACAATTACATATGTGTACATGAACATACGGCATTCAGCACAGCATTGTTCGGGATACTGGACAAGTATCTGCCCAGCTTCTGGACACTCTTCAACAGGGTCGACGCATGTTGTTGTTACCTTCCTTGTCACAGTTCTCCCCTCAAGTCCCTGTGAAATAAACATAGTTGTTGTTACAGTGACACCACAACAAATTGGTACTGCATTTCACATAATCATTACTGATAACATAAATCCAGGCTAAAATACTCACTATGCAGCTGTACACATCACACGGCTGATCAGGGTCCCTGTATTCTTCGCCGTGCTCCAAGACAACCCTCACTTTGCCATTGATAACATAGCAATAGTCTCCGCATTCACCTTTCTCCTGCAGAAAGTATTCAAGTGTACAATAGCTCTTACATGTCACATTTATTGCAGGCTCAAATCAGTGAATTAACAAAAATTGTGCCGAGGGAAAAATACGCTACGCCAACTAGGCTGCTAGCGCTTCGCAACTCACTAGTTCGTTAGTCTGCGATGCAGTAGCCATGAGGAAAGAAAACATCTTGTCCCACGTAGACTTATCTTCGGGAATATAACCTGCACAAAGTTGACGCTATACACATGGAACGCGCTATAGGCATACATGTGTAGCGTTACCGTTATCAGCCGCAAACGCAGTAGCTGCAGTTAGCAGTGTGACGGTGAAAACAAATCTTGCCGACTGCATTTCTTGTTCTCGGCTGGAAGGACGAAAATATCCTAGTTTACAAATTCGCTCCTTTTAGCAACTCTTTTCCACTGCAGAGCAACGGCGAATTCTGTGCCGTAGATATACAGTTTCCTGCGCAAAGAATGCGGATGTACCAAAGCCGTCCAACGAAATTATGCCATTTGGAATGCAAGCTAATTAATTATGTCAGCGCAATAATATCACGGAAGTAGTTTTGACCGCATTTAGCCGCTACCACATCATTATCATGACTACTGCAACTGAAATTAGGAACACAAATTATTGGGTCTTTGCATATATATGAGTAGGAACAGGGGGAGAGGGGGCAGGGGGACCTGTGCCCCCCATATTTTAGGAGGGGGGCCTGGCCCACCCAATAATTACCCAGCTACTTATTTGAGTCAAGCATTGCAATCCAAGTGTTACTGGTCAATAGAAAAATTGGTTCAGTTTGCCCCCCCCTCCCAAATTTTTTATGTTCCCACTCTGCTGGCATATATACTTAGAACTCAATGCAGTGTTCTGATTCAACTGTCATAGATGCTCCGTCTACTAGATTTGAAAGCCTACATAATATGGTTTGCATTACAGAAAAAATAAGTGCTTCAAAAATAGCTAAATGTTTTTAGTGATGATCCTGCAGGAGGTACATAGATAATGATCTTCCCTTACTCTTACTAAGTCTCCTGTTTACTGTCCTATTGGAGGAAGAGAGGCCATCCTGCCTACACTTGTAGTGATGTTGTCATTGACATATTTACCCACAAACCAGTTGACATATAATTTCCTCATTACTATTAGTACCTTCCTGAAAATGAAATCTTGTTTCCTCTCACTTGGTACTACTTCTACTCCTACTCACACTATGGGAGGAAGTTAACTTGTAGGGCTGTTGTGCCAGTCTGTCTCACCCTTTTTCTTCCATACTTACACCTGGCCTAACCCTGCTATGTATACTGTTAGTTTCCTCATTTGCTAAGAAAAAATGTGTACCTTTTCTGGAGTTCTAGGTTAACAGGTGCTGTAGGTTACCTTCCTGCATTACCATTCCTACACCTGGCACCACTACATTTGTGTTCCTAGATTATTAGTTTAAATTTCCTCATTTGCATCACAAGGAGGATTCCCACACAAACTTTTGACATCTTCCCTTGTCCTACCATACAACTGATGCTGATTAGATAAACTCTTTAAGAACCTTGACTTTTAAGGTTTTCTTCCTGTGTTACACATAATTAGCAACTGCAGGTACACCACAGCTTACACAACCAGGGCTGTTTAGGAGGAAGTCAAGGGCTCCCTCCCCACAGAAAGCTGTAAACATAGGAGGGGGAATGTGACAAATGGACAGCATAATTATCACCATCAGGTTTGATACACTCCATATGGCTGGTGGTAGAAAGGTGCTTATCACATGACTGTTGAAGGACATGGAGGAAAGCAACAGTGTTAATGGACTAACTCACTGCTAGAAAAAAGAGGTATGACATCATATACACTGTGCATGTCACACTTATCTGTATTGGCCTGATGAAGGGCAGCACAGGCTGCTCGAAACATTGCCATCTATCTTTTTTTTTAGCTGTGAGTTAGTCAATTAACACTGTTGTGTACCTCTTATTGATTGTGTTTGTTGTTGCAGATATATTTTGACAATTTACTCGTAAATTATGTGAGCATCACTTTGAGTCATTGATAAAGAATGCAGCTAACTTGGACCATTAGAACATTATTGTACTCATCAGTTGGACCAGCTCCAAAACCTTGTAAGGTAAACATTCCATTGACTGTTGGCTGTACCACTGATTTGCATGGCCCAGCAGGACATATTTCATGTGTGGAAGCACCAGTGGAAGGAACTGCAAGACATAGTGTGACGCACCACCTCCACTGCTTATATACGTTTACAACTGACAAGAAGAAATCATACCTTAGTCACCAGTTTTGGAGTGGTGTTCAGAGAAACGTACATGTAGTAGAACCAAGCTGTGTCACATTACTGCTTAGCCACTCTGACCTTTTCTTCACTAGCAGTGCAGGAAACCTCAGATAAGACTATCAGTCCTTAAACACTATAGCCTACAACACAGGGGGCAACACCTGCAGGCCACTGGAACCCATGAACCCAGGGAAATGGCTCCTTATATGGTTAGAAAGCATTGCATTGGGCACTCACATAGCTTATTTGTGAGGTGAAGTTATGCAATTTTGTAATGATTCATTGATCACTACCTCCATTGAGACTACTTATTCTTAGTCTCTAAAGTTCTCATTTTTCAACAGCTTTATTTCTAACCGCTTCATATTGACAGTTCAAATCCATTTTACAGTCTACAGAAAGTCAGGTACAAAGTGCATGAATACAGCAGTCTAAATTAAGAAATGTAATATACTGTCAGTTACAAAATGTACACTGTTTGAACATTTTGACTTTCTAGTTGCTGTAGTACATTTCCATGAGCTTCTCCATGATTTCTGCTGCAAGGCCCTTCTTGTCATTGTTTAATGACTGAGTAAACATTGAGTTGCAAGGTCTATCAGTCTGATTTTTGTTAGCAATCGTAGGGCAGGTGTCACATGGATCTTTGATGCCATCTCCATCGGTGTCAGGAATACTTTGTAATGTATCCATGGTGAAGCACCTATTGAAAAGTTTAGTGCAATCATCACAACAATCTCCAACATCATCTCCATCTTGGTCCCTTTGATTTGGGTTATAGATTGTGCCACAGTTGTCGGATGGATCCGCTAGAGTGATAAGAAGTTGACATGACTAGCAGTACAAATAGACTTCTCATAATCCACATACAGAGACAAATAGTGTTTAGAATCAGTATCCCTGACAATCGGCCATTCTTTGCATAGGCACATGTATACAAGTGATCATAGCTGTCATATGCAGCCCTCCCCTAAAGCATGTATGAATGCATGGAATGTCTTTAAAGCTGTAGCAGAAAACAATACTTGAGCTGGATGGTTCAGGTAGTGTGTACTACTTACGTTTTCCATCATTATCATCATCCTCATCGCATGCATTCCCAGTTGTATCACCATCGTCATTCCTCTGGTCTTTGTTTGATGCAAATATACAGTTATCACACTTATCTCCAACACCGTCGCCATCCTCATCATCCTGATCTATATTATATACATCCTCACAATTGTCCTGTGCGTGAGAGGGACGAAGAAATACGTATAGGGAAATCAAATATGAATATTTGGCATCACTGCATAAACATTGCAAACCCAAAACGATATGCACAATACACAAGAGTAAAAGAATTTCCATTAAGGTTTGCAGGATGTAAGGATGACAATATATAGACAAAGGCAAGTGGAAAATACATGATGGCATGCAACTACTACACTATTGTAAAAACCCTTGAACACGTCATCATCATAATATACGTAATGGTTTTTCACTTGTGTAGATAAAAAATTAGTAACAAGCCACCGAATAACTGACTAATGTAGGATGCATGTACAACCGCCCATGCATAGGCCATGTGGGGAGGGGCAGGAGGAAGACTACATCTATACGTAGAAGTGCTAGTAGCTAGTTTTGCTCTCTCAGGAAGGTCAAATCTATTCATCAAGGATTACGCATGCAACAAAAAGCAAATGGTTTGTGATGAACACCAAATAAGAATTCTGCCACTGCGTATACATTAATGAGTATTGATAACAATTTTGTTGTAGCTAGGTCGGCCTAAATGAAAAAAAAAGATGGAAAATTTTCTACATATCATTGTAGGAATGTATTTACATCTTTTACAGTATTAATAGGTAGAGAAACACTCTTAGACAGGTTACATATATAGCATTCAGAAGTTATGAGCTGGTATATAGGACTAATATACATGTCTGCGTCAAGGGTATAAAGGGATTACCTGTTCCCTTGGGATACAATCACCATCATTGTCACATATTGTCCTTCCATCATCGGTGGTACATACTTTACCTTCACTTTCCCCTATACACTCCAATGTCTGGGTAGTCCGTGGTGGACAAAATCCTCCATATTTTGCCGGCTCAACTATTATCCTAGTTCGAGTCCTTGTTCCTGTTCCACAGGTTGCAGAGCACGGTGTAAACTCCGACCATGTCCAAGTACAATTAACTGCAAAAATACAGTGGGGATAGGCTCTTTACTACATGGTATGGGCATATTTAACACAAGCAGCATAAAGTCCAGTACTAACAGCTTATACATGGTGCCTACAATTGCTTGTTAGAGTAACGCATGGTATAAAAGTGAAGGTAAACACTTGTACCGATCCAGCTGTAGGCTAGCAAATTTCTGCATGTCATATTTGGAGCAGTGTGCTTTGTTTTGTGGTTATACATAACGCATCATCCAGCTAAAACTGTAGTATTATATGACCAGTGCTTTCAAGTGTTCCCTTTAATTATATAGCAGCAATTGCAGGTTGACCATGGCCAATGCTTGCATATACATTACCTGGACAAGGTCCCAAGTTACATTCCTCAACCTCGATTTTTTCCCCCACACAATCTACTACGAATCCATTCACTATTTCGCACTCTCTTCTTCTGGCTGAGAATCCCTTTCCACAACTCCTACTACAAGGAGTGTATTCACTCCATGTAGAAAACTCATCGCCTGGTCCTGATGATCCTGTACCTGTAAGTATTAATATGCACATTACCAGGCTAACTAAGTATATATTATGCTACCTAGCTTTCTCATAATTATATGCAACTAGAAGTGACTAGTAAGACTACGACACAGCTCCATCCCATCCATGATGCACTATAAACACACACCAAATCCTTGCATGCAGCTATAGAATATGCAATGCAAGTATATGTCAACCCCACATTCCAGATGAACCACTTCCTTGTGCAATATGTCATTAAGCTACATAGTGTTAAGTGTATTATGTATTCCATACCACATACAATTTGTAGCACAGCATTGATCTGGTAGTCTAACAGGTCTTCCCCCATTTTCACAAACAACTTGACCAATTGGTTTGCAGTCTGCCTTAACATTCTTTGTAGTCACTTCATTTGCCTGTATTCCAAAGCATAGCAAAACCATTAAGCTACACTCACTAAAAGAAAAATTCTTGCAGGAACTGAGAGTTCAATACGTGCTTACTGTACAGGTGTATATCAAGCAGGGGTCCTCAGGATCTGCCACCTCCTCATTCAGGTACAGGAGATGTTCTTCATCTCCAAAATCGACGACACACGTTTTTCCACAAGCGGTAGTCACCTGCAGTTATCATGTACATGCATATATATGCCTCAATCCCTAGCTACTATATTTCATCGTATTTTCCTTACTACGCTCGTTTTCTGAAAAGTAGCACCGTATTCTGCTGCCATCCTAGCGAACGCGGGATCAGACAAAAGTGTATTCCTCGAGAAAGGATCTTCTAAGTAAGTACCATAGCCTGCAAAAATAGTAAAAATTTTGTAGCATGGATTACAAACATTAGAAGGCCTGGTTGACAGTTCACGCATACAACTGATTCTGATAGCTACCTGGGATTGCAGTAACTGCAGTCGACATTACTACTGCTGCGAGTAAAATCCCTGAGAACCACATGTCTTCAACCAACAAGTCAGAACACGGATCAAGTATTAGTATCTGACAGCAATAAGAGCACCTCGCCAATCTGTCAATCTGGACGGTCTTATGTGAACTACTTGTAGGTTTCGTTTATTGCGGAAGTGATCTTCGCATTCCTCAAAGCGGAAGCAATGAAGTGACATCAAATAATCACTTCCTCTGACATTGCACACTCTTTGCACTTTTGATGACTTCGATTTACATTCTATGTAGGAAGTGTGGTGGATAAGGACGTGTTCAAAATATGTTAGGAACCTACATTCAGCAAATGGTCAATGACAGTCAATAATTTCCTACATAATATTTATTATGTTGTCCATGGGGATCATTTTGCTGGCACCTTTTTTTTTAACATTTTCACTAGATATAATCCCAAAACAGAACATGTGCACTTTCTCCTACTTGCAAAGGGTCCATGCTGATGGTGCTGTAGGTTTGCAAAGTATGAGTATTTGTTGGATATCCCCAGACAATCAAAGCTAGGTAATGGAGAACTTTATCAACCCATACAATCCTGGACATTGCTTGCTGAGTTCATACATGTCAATAGCCTAGGAATATCCAACAAGTCTGTTGCAGTACCCAGACAGGACAGCATTTGCCCTTGCAGTGTGGTGCTGCATGTCTGCAAACCACCTGGGTTGTATGATCATGAGGATGGTGCATTACTACCTAGGTATTCTTTACCTTTGTCTAATTATACAAAGTGCGTCTGGACATCTATTCCTTACCTTTGTGGAAGCACCACAAACAACAATGAATTGTATCTGGGCATCTAAGAGTATAAACTGGTAGGGCTGTGGTTGGAAAGTTGAAGTGCTTATTGTTGTGGTTACTACAAGTGAGCTAGAGCCAGATGCATGTGGGTACATATGTGTAAAATATAGAACTATGTGCTTTGATGAGTAATGCATGTATCAACACTCCTGTATTGTTTCAACACCTCGTTTGTATAATAGCAATTAGAAATATGTCATCTTGCTATGTTTCCTATATGCTATATTGAAATAGCTCTCAGGTTGGTGTTCTCATGCATCTTCAAGCATATGCATGAGAGCTATTTCAATGAGTCATGATCTACATTATAGTTTTGAATCATGGGGAAAACAGACTGTTCATGGAGTGGCCTGGAGGAGCACTACTGGGAATTTCAGAGGAAACAGGTTATGAAAGTAGGAAATGGTAGGCTGGAACTGATCCAGCAGCAGATAGAGTAGCTATGCTTCCTGTGTTTATGAAAACACCACAACAGACACCTGTATATACAAAGGCCACAGCCCTGGCAAATGCACATGGAGTGAGTGGGCAGCTGAGCACTGACTACACTGTAACAGGGCTAGATTAATGAATGATTTGCATATTTATGAGAACAGAGACCATTATATGTGAAAAGCCAGAGAGGATTTAACAATTGTAACATATGTTGTTAGCAACATTATTGCCTCCTAAAACATTAAGTACAATCTTAGCTATCAACCCTGATGCCTTCCTTTGATGATCAAGAAGTTAAATAAATGATACATAAAGGTTAAAGTGTTTGGCATCAACTGTGTTTATCCCTAGTGCGAATACTGTGTGTGTGTGTGTGTGTGTGTGTGTGTGTGTGTGTGTGTGTGTGTGTGTGTGTGTGTGTGTGTGTGTGTGTGTGTGTGTGTGTGTGTGTGTGTGTGTGTGTGTGTGTGTGTGTGTGTGTGTGTGTGTGTGTGTGTGTGTGTGTGTGTGTGTGTGTGTGTGTGTGTGTGTGTGTGTGTGTGTTGTACCCAGCCAGTAAGGACATTCCTGTCAGTAAAAATAGTGCCCCTGGAGTCTAACCGTGCCTAGTAGCCTCTATAAGGCTGCATGCACTCTAATTGAGTAAAAATATGCCAGCATTCACTAGAATACTAATTTTGTGTACACTGATAACCCAACTGAGGGCATATATATAGGAAGCTAGTGTAGCTAATTGTGGCAGTAGTGTATACAGGAACAGACTTGTGGTAGGAGTAATGGACAATAAAAATGTCATCAAACACAACAATAGTATAATAGAAGAGACCTTGGAAGCTCATGTCATTGACATTTTTATTGAAAACACCCAGGCTGCCTACTGCCAATTTTCAAAGTAATGTCTGGCCCTACGTCCAAGAAGGTTAAATTATTATATGATGATCTAACATTGTGAATGTAAGGCTGCCACTTTCAGTCAATTATGTGTGACAATCCTCCAGACAATTGGAAATATAAGCCCTGATTCAGGATACTTAGGACATTTTTTAGACCTTTGAAATCTTCATTTTCATGGCTGCACCTTGGACAGATGCCAACTATATAATAGTTACATGTATTATGTGTAGGATTCAAACAAATGCATGATTGTTAAGTATATCCACTATGAGATAACTCAAGCCTTGGAACATCCTGTTTATGTCTGCACCTTGAACAGATGCCAGCTGCAAATATTTTCTTTGTGTAAGGTATGTGTTATTGGAATTGAAAGATTGTTTACTAGCTCATCACTCAACCATTTCAATATCAGTGTTTGAAGGCCCAGACTAAGGTATGTATTCATCCCTCATTTCTAACCCGTACAAAAGTTCCTATATTCATCAATTTTGCTAAGTTCAAATCAAAACTCATCCAAACTATATCAAATTCACAGAAATAGAGCTATAGCTCTATCAATCATCACTTTTATCTGCCACCCCAGATATAGAGGCACTTTATTTGCTTAACTCCGTTACAACACAAAACACATTAATATTCATACTAAATACCAACCTCATCACAGGACTGATCTGTTAGGCTCAACACACACACACACACACACACACACACACACACACACACACACACACACACACACACACACACACACACACACACACACACACATACACATACACACACCCCAGCAAAGTTCAAAAGTTAACTAGCAAAATAATTTCAAAGTTTTTAGTGCTATATATTTTCAGGAACCCTTATCAGGTAATTATGTAGCTATATAGCTACAGCACTGAAAGGATTGAATTCTCCAGTTCTAAGATGGAGTCAGATTATGCTGCTTGTTTCTTTAATTTTTGACACTGTCATCCATATAGCTACATCCTTAAAACTTCAATGATTTTACTCTTGTTTCGCTGGTTACATAGTACTGGGGCTAACAAAGATTATATACTGTTTCATGTAATATCATGTTATGATGTCATCATAATATCATATATGTCCTCCTCTTCCTCCCCTGAAACCACACCCACATCTCCAGATGCAAAGTATGATTTTAGGACGTGGTAGCATCTTGGAAAGTTTCTTCTCTATCTCCTTTGAAACTGAGTTCATATTATCCACAAAAGTGAGTGCATGGGGTTCTGAGGAGCTCAGTGGGTCTGGCTTTAGGATGTGGTAGTCTTAGAAAGGGAACCTATGTTGGTTGTCATGTTCAGGCCAGAAAATTCTTAGTTAGGACACACATATATACATCAAGACCTAGCTACATCTCTCTATAGTATACAATCAATCATGTCATCATGTCATACGTATGAGTTCCGCACATCATATAATATGTATGCAATCATGTAATATGAACTCTGCTATAGGACGCAATTGAACCTACATATCTACATTATAGCTCTCACCTCGGTCACCAAAGGCAGCTAGCCTTTTCCATTGGATGCATATGCGTATATCACAGCTAGCATAGAAGTGTGTGACTCATGGTATGAAATTCTGATGATATCATTATGACATCAGCCACAATAATTATGTTTTCATCTTTTATAATAGTTTTTGGTCTGTATTATTATGGCCTCACTCATTATTCACCAAATGGTGTACACCAGTCTCATTGTAAATATGGGTATACTGTTGTTCCCATTTCATCATTATATATTTAGCTTATATTTATATTTGTTGCAACATACGTGTTCTATTACATGTAGTTTGGTCCCCACAATATATATAGCCTCAAAATCATTGCAATTATGCAACACATTACTATCCAAGACTTTGATTTTATAATGCATGCATAATAACACTAGTGTATGCTCTACTGTCAATCATTGTCTGGATAGCTGTGGAGTCATGTGATCACTGATCATGATCAGCTGATGGTACAGCAGGGAGAGAGGGAATCTCATACAACCCTCCATGCAGGAGGTTACCAGCAGGGGGAGAGGTTGCACCAACCATCTCATACACATGACTACTCTCTCTGCCACCTCCCTGCTTTATTAGCTCATAGGCTCTTTTAGTAGTGGTTGGTATGGCAGCATTCCTGACTGGACTGAATGGATGCTCTACCATTTCATGTCTGTGAGAGAAGGGTGAATTTTCTAATCACACCATTCACAAAAGACTGGAATCCATTTTGACATAGTGATGAACAATTAACTTTAGTTTACTCGCCAATGGATGAGTCTCTGTGACGATTCTTCAGAAACAAAGTATAGCTATAGATACAACTACAACAGTTATTGCAATGATAAGAACAACAGCAACCACTCCTCTGATAATGATTGCTGCGTGATCAGAGGAACACTGTGTTGTTGCATAACATTGAAAGGGAACTCTCTCGTAGGTCCAGAACGAGGATCTTCACTCAAACTAGTGGTAGCATACATACTCACATCATAGTCAGAGTTAGGGTGAAGATCAGTGACCGCTGGACTATTGCTACCATCTGGTACAATTACGTCACGAGACACCTGCCTCTTCCTGGAGGTGTGAGGACTATATATGAGATGTAGTAGGCCACACAACAACTATTGGCCTTCACAATGGTCAGCTCTCTGAAGGAGACAATCATGGCTGTGTCATTCAGCCTCACTACCACCACATCATGAGGAGGAACAGCAGAGACTGAGGGACAAGTTGAACAGTCACACAGTGATGATTGGAGGGGTAATTGCAAGTGTGTCTTACCTCTCTCCTTTATAAAGAAAGCATGTATGGTGTGTGGTGTTCCACAGCTGGCTGTATTCCCATCCACAAACTTTATTTCAAAAGGCACCTCACCCTCTCTACGCATATACAACTTCAACATCACTGACAGAACCACCCTACCCAGAGATTTCACAGTATGCTGCAAAGCAGTGCCTGGTATCCTCCTATAGGGTAGCCTGGAAGATGGTCTAACTTGACTTCACCAGGTCTGTCCTCTGAATACTTCCTCACATCCACTATACACCTCAGTATTATAGCAGCTTTAGACCTGATCCAGTGAATAGTAATCTCAGACTCACAGATGGTTCGGATGACTTGAACTGGGACTGTGGACAGAATGATGGGCAGCTAGTCGTATTGTGATGTGTGACTGGTACTGCTCTACTTCCCCACTCACCTTCACTGCTAATTAACACAGCGTGTTATTGTAATGGTCCTTTATACTTGCCATTGGCATATTAATACATACTGTACATGTGTGTTTTTCAGCCGTCTGACCTCCTGACAGGGTCGGTCTGGCCCAGGTGTTGTCAGAGTTATGTTAGGAGAGCTAGCCAACCAGGTTGCTGATGGTATTGGCCAAGCATGTGAGGATGTCAGAGACAGAGAAATCAAACTTTACACCCTAACATTTGTCATCTCCTGAACCAATACTGGAGTGAACTATTAGGTTTACATCTGGAACTGGTAGCTCTAGGAGGAGGAGAGGAAGGGGAGGGGAAAGAGAGAGAAAGAAGAGAGAACAGGATAAAGAATAATGCCGACAGAATGTAGCTATTTGCACTGCCTGTGAATGGTTCTCTAATTCACTTTTCACCACAACAGTTTCTGATATATTCTTTGTTTATATCGATGAAATAACAAACTTGTAATCCTCTACTGGACTGAGAGTTGTGGTACATGTATAGTTCCCTCTATCTTGGTTGCGGAGTGGTTGGAATGTTGGGTTGTGTTGTTGCCCTAGGGGCTCAGTGGTGAGAGACATTACAGGTAATTTCTGTATCTACACTGTCATCCACTGTCACGTTACATGAGAGGATGTACTCGCCATTGAATGGTATACCAACTTATTTAATGGCAACAGATGGAGCAGGAACTGCAGGAGAAAGAATATTCTCTTTATTGCACAGACTACAGTAGATCTTACTTTTTACTGTTAGCCTCCTCAGTTAACTGAAAGCTGATTTTAGGGATGGAGATGGTAACTCCACAGATGTAAACTCCCCCATGTGATGTTAGCAATGGAGAAGAGGTGAGTGTACCAGTGTCGGACTGTACATAGTCTCCTAAGCCCATCCACTGGACAATGAGAGGTCTGATAAGATTATCAGAAATAGGGATAGAACTGCACTCCACAGAGAGAGGTAGGCCGGCAGGTGAGGTTATAATGGTGTCATTCACAGTTGATGTCATGAGCTCTGCAGTAGTATATAAGGATAAAGGAAATAAAGCAGTAATAGTGTGATGTGAGTTGACTCAACTTCACTTTAATAGTCACTGTATCTTTTCCCACTTCACTGGCCATGACATCATCACTATCACTGGCAACGGGAGCTACACTGGCTGTATAGGTGTACATGGCTGGGTCTGCAGTATCCACTGGACTGAATGTAATTGTACTAGTGAACTGAGTGTGAGTGATAGTCACATATTGTCCATTCATAGGATCAGGTGGATCAGTACTTCATGTCATGTTGATGTCAACCTCAATATGAATAGCAGAGTCCACTGAAGCAGTACAGAGGACTGTACCCTAGAACACAGTCCCATCATGACCGACAGATATCATCACATCTGGTGCAGGGACTGAGAAGACACAACACACATAAAGAATGCACTACATTGACAACACTTACTACTAGTCACATTAATCTCTATACTGGAACTGCTGTTAACAGCAACTGCCACACAGCAGCTGTCAACTGATATTCCACCAGTGCAGGTATATTTTCCTCTATCAGAAGTATGTAATGGAGACAACACTAGTCTGCCTCTGGTCACATTGCCTGCAGTAGTCAAAACCCTCTACCTCTATATTGTCTCTCTACTGGTCACAAGTCCATCAAACGTTTACCTCAATCTACTCTATGATAACGCAAAGTGCATGTTGTGAATATATATCATGTACTTTAGTGTATCATTTTGATCTATTGACCTGCAGCTTTAGAGCTTAAGGATCAATGCCTTAGCTGTGTTGTTAGATTCAGCATGACAGGGATTAAATTTGCAGTTACACTAAGCGCAATTATGGCACTTTAAAACCATGCAGCATGCTCTCGAGATTTCCAATATATACACATGGCAAATTATATAAAAGATTTCAATTTACATTCCAACCACTTTAAATGTAATATGTACATGCTAATGTAATATCTACATGCTAATGTTAAATGTAATATCTACATGATAAGCATACAGGTCATTCTAAAATAATTACAAGGAGCAAAAATAACAATAAATATCATAAACAGCTCAAATTTACACTGGAATTTAAGGTACAATATATATGCTACGTATACCATACAAATACAAATGGTATTCCACTGTATACGTCTAGGTGGACATATTAGTAGAGTTAATTCCACAATCAGGTTCAACAGGTTGGTGATTTGGGTTAAGGACATTTATTAAAGCTGTTTTAATGTCATCAATAGGATTACAGTGTTGTGTATTACGGAGAGCATTTGTGATTTCCATTCCCATGACATTTAATTTTGACATAGTTGGTTGCTTAGCGAGATCAATGGCTTCACTGTCTAGGACAAATGTAGGTTCATTTAACACCTGAAGCAAGGTATCAATATCCTTTGGTTCAGCATTTCTCATAGCAATGTTGATGTAATCACATATAAGAGTGGATAGGGACATCACTTGATTACCAGGCGGATTAATTGCTTTGTTATCTTTCCGAGCATTTCTTATAATAACAACAAGAGCAGAATGCAATGCGGAACACCAAGGCCCCGTAAATGTTTGGCGATAGACAAGTGCTTTCATAACTTGTGTCATACGTCCCTCTTCAGTTAACATCTCCCAGTTACCATTTGCATCATAACTGAATGGAGTTTCCATTTCTTTCATGGCAGCTTTCAGAGCTTCTTCCAAAGAAAAGGAACCAAAGAAATAGTACCATCCAACATTGTAAGCTATAATTCCACCAATGAGAACCACTCCACCATTGTAGATAGAGGTGACCCCATCTGCAGCCTCTGAAATTGAGTTATGGACTGGAATGCTTACAACAAAGATGGTGATTGTCACTAATATTCCATTAACAACGATAATCGCAATGAAAACTGAAAATATTACAAGAAATATTGTATGACATGAACATTTGTAACCATCAATATTTTTTTCAATTTGCCTGGCTCTTGTAGGGTACATTTTATAACAGTAAGTGCCAGCTTTATATCCCACAATGTAAGCATTTTTTGAAGCTATAAAGTTAGAAAAAATGAAAATTGCATAATATATAGCAATTCTACTAGCATAAAATGGGTCACCAGACCAGGCCATGAGAATGTTTGGAATGTGGACAGATATTTGCAAAATGGAACTTCCAAAACAGGTCAATACTGCAGCAATAAACAATAATTCATTAATATGATGTTCTTTGGGTGGACAAAAACGTATAATGATACCTAAAGCAGCAAAAATAATAAGACAGATAAAAACCATAGAAGAAGATATTAGAGCTGAAGTCCCAATAATACAAGTTATTTGAAATTCAAAATCATTATTTGAGTAATAAGATGGCAATCTTGATGTGGGATGTATTGTATAGAAATCCCAGAAGGAGATGTACAGAGTTGTAATGATACTGAGAAGTACTAGAGTAAACAAGGTTGCTTGAGAGCTAGTTGATTCGATAATTACATTTAGTCTTTTCTGTAAAAGCTTGTTTGCAGGCTTATAGAATATGATTGCAGGAATTAATATACTCATTACAATTATTAGTATAAAAATGGCTGCAATTGGTACTGTGTAGGCTGCTTGTACAATGTACTTTTTAACTCCTCCATGGAAGACATCATCTGTGATCACATCAAAATCACCTCCATACACAGCCCATCCCACATAGGTATTATCAATGTCAGGAGCAGCATCTTGACTTTGTGCATAAGCCTTCAACTGGAAAGTATATAAATAAAATGTAATGACAAACATGAACCATGCTTCACACACTTCACTAGTCGATCTCAACCCTGACTTAGTTCTGTGCAATTTTATTGTGTGAAGTTACGTAAATGTAGTGCTTAGTTTGACTGCTATGGAATCTGTACTCTCAATACAATATTCAACAATGGAGGGATTACAGTGCCATAATTATAGAAACGAGAGGGAATTACAGCAGGCAAAGAAATAAGAAGCAGTTAGAGCAGATGTAAAGGTGATGGAATTTGTTACAAGTTAAGAGAAAAACTATTTAAGAAGAGCCAAAATCATACGAACAAAAGCAATGATGATGGCAGACGAAACATAAGGAGCAGCATGAAAGTACAAGCATTTACCTGCAGAGAGACGCAGGTCAGTAGAATACTATTATAGGGTCTCTGTAAAATGAAATGTATCTGCAAGCAAAGTACAGAGCATGATCTAGCAGCAGTTAGAATTTGAAGAGATCAACAAGGTACTTCATTAGTAGTTAATCCTAGCTTGGCCCAAATATATGTGCCTGTTATTATGCTTGCATTGTCATATCCTACATTTGTCTATGTATTGCTCATGCATGCCATCATCACTCCTTAAGTCTGCTTATGCTACATCTTGTTCCTATATAATTATAACATATATATTGATCCCCACATCCTTCAACAAATTTTTAATTGACAACTGCATGCAGCTGACATACCGCCCCATTTGCGGAAGAAGAAGAAGAAGAAGAAGAAGAAGAAGAAGAAGAAGAAGAAGAAGAAGAAGAAGAAGAAGAAGAAGAAGAAGAAGAAGAAGAAGAAGAAGAAGAAGAAGAAGAAGAAGAAGAAGAAGAAGAAGAAAAAGAAAAAGAAAAAGAAGAGGAAGAGGAAGAGGAAGAGGAAGGGGAGGGGAGGGGGAGGGGAGGGGGAGAGGGAGAGGGAGAGAAGAGGAAGCCCTGCGAGCAATTTAAATTTGACTTTCAACCCTACGTAAGTTCGGAATATATCAGCTGTAATGCTTTCACATTTACGCGCTATGACGTTTTGAGGCGGGTCAGTATCTCGTCAAATGTATTGCACCGAATCATGCATGAAACTGGGTGGTAGATGGCATAATTATATAAACTGGATCCGTAATCACGCATGCGTAATTAGCCATACCCTAGCCAGCCCGTAATGGCCCCGTCACAAACCAAGGCACGGAGAGGCAAATTACCTAGATGGGGGTACCCCCCAAACCCCCCTAGGCTGGGGGGGTTGCGCCCCCCAGGCCCCCCCGCCTTGACTAGTTCCGTAAGCGCCCATGGATCCTCCGTGCCTATGCCCCTAGGCGGGGGGGGGGGTTGGGGGGTACTCCTAGCCTCGGTTCCAGGCCTTCCCCGCGAGCATTTACATTACGCGCTAATTGTGCGTGGGAGTAAAACATTGAAAGTCGGGGAAGGCCTGGGCGCAAACGTCACGTGAGGTAGACGTTAGGTAGAGGGTGTGGCACTTTGCGTGTCTGGGTACTACAGACGACCTAATGTGCCAACTCTGGCGTGTGGTGTTTGCTCAAGAGTCGGGAATACATGGATCGTCCGTTGAAGACCATCACTTGCTCCTTAGTACACGTACACGAAAAGTGTCACACCGCCAGGCGTCTACCTAACGTCTACCTCACGTGACGTTTGCGCCCAGGCCTTCCCCGACTTTTCAATGTTTAATCAGCACGTAATGAAACGCTCGCGGGGAAGGCCTGGAACCGAGGCTAGGGTACTCCCATCTAGGTACTTTTGCCTTGGTTTGTGACGGGGCCATTACGGGCTGGCTAGGGCATGGCTAATTACGCATGTGCGATTGCGGATCAGTTTATATATGCCATCTCCGGTACTTGAAACTGTGGCAGACGCACTGCCCTAGAACAATCGTCTAGGCTATGCGTCAGGTAGATCGAGCTCATTCAGGAGATATAAATCACAAATTATGTCATGACGTCACCCACGCACGCATCAGCTGCTCTGAGAAAAAGGCGGACTGAAGTTCCAGTAAATCCTTGTCGCTCCCGTTTGAGTAGGATCCTACGACGATTGCCAAGTACCAAGCATCAAGCATCGGAGAGAAAGGAATTTTTATCACTATTTCCTTGCCTACACATTTTATTTACCTACTTTCTATTTTGAAACTGTTTGTTTGCTTGGTTACGCAACTGGATGAGTAGCTATATATATGTAACCTTCACTTTTTACGATAACTATTAATAATAGTCATTCAGCCATGCAGCTGTAGAGTCACTGACTATCTTCTCTGCGAGTGTTCTCCCTTTAATAATTGGAAAGATAGCTACATGTGAAAAGATAGCTACATGTGTTGCGCGCGCGTATATATACGCCGCTTAGTCATACATAAACCATGCTAGGTAGGTAATGACTACAATATATAGCCGAAGAAAAAGGCAAATCTCTGTTTTGACTTGTATATTGTAGCCCCTTGTTTGGCCCACTTCGAGTTTTTACGTAAACACTATAGATAGCCAGGTTAAATAGCCTAAAACTAATCTGTCATTAGAGATCAAAGCCTTAATTCTTGCAGCAGTGCATGGGCATGTCCGCTACATATCTGTATAATAATATAGAGTGGATATACTCAGTGCTCAATGTTGATAACGATATAGGTGGAGCTCTCTTATGTTCATTCTTTAATGACAATTGTCTCTTTAATTGGTATACTACTATTGCATTTACAAATTTCCTTATAATATTGGTCTGTTTACCACCATATATAATTAACTAGAGAATATTGATGGTGGTACATAATACACAAACATATCATAATCTAAATTCTATACCTCACCCTTTGAGTAAGATCTCTAAGCCTTTCATTTGATTTGTTTGGATTGATGAGGCATTTGTCTGGTAGTGTAAGTGTAACGTTGTCAAAGTGCCATGGAGGAGGTGAAAAAAATAGTGAACGATAGGCGAACAACTCCAGTGGTTGAATAACGTAAAATCCTCCCCCCAGCCAATACCACTTCACTGTATTTGTCATGTTTGAACTACCTCTATATGTTACTTCGACCTGTACAGGTGGAGGGGTGACTGTTGGGAAAAAGGTCATACTCAGTTGATATTTGTTATCTCCAGTGTTGATTAGAGCATTGGCCAATGTTTGGTAGCAGGTATCACAGTTATCATAGCTTCTGGTGTTGTTCAGTGTGTCATCATAGCAATCTCCTGTTACCACTGGGAGAGTGATGCAGAGCTGCACTACTGATATAAGCACTATTGCTAGTATATGATCCATTATGGCAACACTTTCATGCACACTAATGATAGATAGTTATTTCACTTCATACAGAAGCCTTGGACTTGGACTTTTTATAGCAGTTAGAGGATCATAACACTATACATAATTATATTATGCTAACACTAAATAAACACAAGCATTTTATTATCATTTATAAATTAAATTCATAGAATCTGATGGTGGCAAGAGCACAAAACATATCACTGTGAATGGACAGAGTGTCTTCATGTGCGTTGTTGACAATGAATTATTCATTCATGGTTAGATGCATGAAATGGACTTTAGGACATGAGTGTGCTGCAGAGTTTATGATTATGTCTGTGCAGGTGAACTTAATAAACTGCTTGGATGTTCTGAAAAATTATAGATACAGCCTATTACTTACATATAATAAATTGGGTAAATCAACAATTAAAATTACACATTAAATTTTCTGAAACACTTATTTGGATTCTTCTTATTTTTCCCTCTATTATTATACCCAAGTGCTGTCCCCCTTCTTTTGTGCACCCAGCACAAGTTCTTTATGCATGTTCATAGGAGAATGAAAGATCTGTTCTTCATAATGTAAACAATTCAAGAAAATAATTTAATTGTAGATATGAGAATTGATGCAGAATTGCTTCCTGATTTATGCTAACCTGACATGAAAGTTGGTGCTAGGGTAGGGCTATAGTGCAGGGTAGCTAGGGGCATGTGTATAACTTTGCTGACTCAGTTTACTATACCTCAAATTGAAATCACATTTACGCGAAAGAGCCACTTGCAGAGCTTGTGCATGGAATATTCTGCATCTTTAATAGTCCAGTACCTTGCAGTTAACACAAAATACCTTTCCCCTCACTATGTTTCCAGAGCTTCAGTTAGTATACTAACTGAAGAAATATTTAATGGCATGTTCATGCGAATATAGAGCTTTCTATGATATAAAAATGTGTATAAGAACCTATACAATATTTATGCCAGATGATTGCAATTGTTGTCAAGGCACTTATAATAGAAACTCTGTCGTCAATATATACAACCCACACACTGTGCATATAGAGACAGCAATTGGAAATCACATGAGTGTTCCAGATTACATTTGCTGCATATTTCCCACAGTAAAAGTAATGCTATAGTCAAATGTAAACAATTACAAGACCACATATGAAGAGGTACATGCTATTATATTATATAGTGTTTATTGTGGAAAGTAATGCAGTAAATGTACTCTGGAACACCCATGTGAATTACAATTGCTGTCAAAGCACATAGCAAATTGAATCATCTCTGTTGTCTATATATGCCTCCCACACACTGTGCATATACTGACAGCAATTGAAATTCACTTGGGTGTTCCAGATTGCATTTGCTGCATCATTTTCCCAGAGTAAAGTCATAATATTGTAACGTACTATCAGAGAGCCGGTAGTCTATGTAGGGATGGCGCCGACACGTCCAGCCATTATGAAACAGCTCACAACTCCCAAACGCAGAGCATAGCCAATTTCTGATACATCATGACACAGGAATTATTCTACGCGTATAGATCTATTAATAGTGCATTATATTGTGCTTTGTCATAGCATAAGCTAATCCTTGTAGAGAAGATAGGTAGAACAAATTAGTGAGGGTATGCATAGGGTGAGCAAACAAATGTAGCAGGACTTTAGATGTTTATATCAGAGAGGAATGGCGCGAACAGGCCTAACACATAGAACAGCCAAACGTAGGAGTTAACTTACAAGCCCTTTTAGAAACATACATGCATTCTACGAGTCTTTCTATACCCGCTAAGAGCCTCAAAGTGTGTAAAATACACTTATAAATGACTTACAAGCCGCCGATTTTTTCATCTTCTCTTACGTATTTCTTCTAATTCAGCCTATACCGCAAAAGTAGTCTCCTTGGTTTTTACATGAAACGACTCCTTTCCCTTGCATGGGTGATCCTTGACCAAGAGAGTCTTCGTAACTTCAGGCGCAACTGATAAACTACCAGACCTGTCAAGGTTAGTAAACTCACTTGAGTGAGACATCAACTCAAAATGAGTGAGATTGACACATGTCAAAATGAGTGAGATGTGCTGCCACCATACACATGCATTTATAAATACCCTCATGTAACATTGCTCATGATACATTGCATACATTTAGATGGTTATAACAAAAGAACTGAGTTATTTGCTGGAGTGACCGAGTGTTCTTGGTTATACTGCCAGGTTGCCTTCTTCGAGTTGTTTAGCATTTAATTTGATGGTTCAAAAGCATAACATGGCTCAGGATCATGAAGCCATTAATGGTACGAACAGCTGGCCATGCAGCAGGCAATCCGTTAGCGAGGTTGTCTCCGCTACGGCGTGAGATTCATACGTGTTCGAGTAAGAGCGTGAGATCGCATGTAAATGCGTGTGTCCCACGCCGGATGCGTGAGACTCAGTTGACAGGACTGAACTACCTTATTTGTTGGAAGCCATTTTGTATTTATGCCAATTTTATAGGTGGAGCTAGGATAATACAGCTGCAATGTAAAAGCTCTAATAGGACATATTCACACTATGAACCGCCTTATATCTGCATGGCCTGACTGTACTTCAAGCATGGAGGAAATCAGGTGATCATGACCAAAATAATTATGGCCATCTGCAGTGGTGGTTGAACTACTCTGACTGCATTTCAAGAATGGAGGAAATGAGGTGACTAAAATAATTATGGCCATCTGCAGTGGTGGTTGAACTACTCCCAGACTGACTGCACTTCAGGAATGGAGGAAATGAGGTGACTAAAATAATTATGCCATATGGCCATCTGCAGTGGTGGTTGAACCATACAAGGTTTCAATTATCTTGTTTTGATGTGCATAATTTATAGGTAAGCATGCATGCTGATAGGTTGTTGGCAGTGAACAGATACAGGATGAAAACTCATGCTGCAAAAAGCAGTTTTTGTTATTATAATCAGTGACATACTGTACCAGAGCAGTAAGCCTTTGCAGATTATGTTCAATAGTTTGGCTATTTTTCTTATCTTAATCGCCACCCATTTCATTCAAGTCACCATTTTTTCTTTATTAATAGGGTGGATAAACTTAAAACTAATTCAAAAGACTTTGTAATTTTAAGTACAGTTACTAAAATGAGTCATTTGGTGGCTGTGTTTTAATGTAGCTAATGTCACTGTAGGGTCTGAACTCAAACAAAACTTGCTGTAACTTTCTAGCTATGTATACCACTGCATGGCCTAACTATCCTCATGCTTTCCACTGGCACTAGGCTTGCTCAGAGCCAAACCACACTCGGTCCACCAGTCAAATTGAGCCACATAGTCTACCAAACAAGAGTATATGTGCAGCTAGGTTCCTGAAAAAAAGCACTCTGACACACCATTTTGACAGCTAAATGAGCCAGTATTGGTGAAAATTATATTGTCAAAAGTATCAGTACAAAAACATTGCTGTAATTGATGCCTCATTATATGACCATACTAGGTGAATGCAGTGCATTTTTGGCGAGTGGAACAAGCCCACCATGTTGTAACAACCAGCTAATTTGTCAGTATGCACGTAAAATCACGGTAGATCTTACCTAGACGTCATATAGTAAATCCAATTTAGTACTGGTTTGTGGTTTACTAATTTCCTACTACAACATTCCATGGATACAGCCCTGCTGTTAGGTGCAGGCATTATTACAGCAATGGATTAATGCCCTTTTACGAGCCACGGACCAGCTCGCGATAATCAATGGCGATCGTCCCGTCTGTTTTGTCAGATTGGGTCCCAGGACCCTTCGTTCTTAATACTGAGAAGTGTGGGTGGAGAGCAAGATCAGTGGCGTAGGAACCACGGGGGCTCCGGGGGCTGGCGCCCCCCTTTATTTTCTGCTAGATAGCTAGCGACCCCTTCATCTTCTGTTCGATTACATGCTTTGCTAGGTGTAAACGCAAGAAAATTTAAGTATGTTATGAAAATGATAACACACACACAAAAAAAACAACAGAGTTCACAGTGAAGAGTTCGAGGAACCAGCAAAGACCATCACAGTGCACCGTCGGCAACAGAAACCAAAGGGGCTACCCATCCCACCGTTGACAGTAGTATACAACTTCAATTGGAGAGCGTTCGACCACTCGCCAACGTGAATCTGTCTAGCAGTGCAACCCAACACATTTCTGAACTGTATTGTCGACAATGAACATCAAAGGGGCTACCCTTCCCACCATGACTCCAGGAGACGTCAAACTGGGGCGTATACGTATTTACCCAGAGCCACGTATGCCCATCTAGCAAGACAGCCATTAAGTACTCCGATCTGTGATGTCCTCTCCCCTTCGCACAAACGTAGAACGTAACACAAATACTCACGAATATACTAGGGTATCTGCATCGACCCTAGCGGAGGAGCAGGTAGCTCCTAACCACGTATCCACGCATCGGGCATGGCTATCAGAACTCTCACCTCATGCGCATAGAGTTATGTAAATTTATGTGCGCGAGCGCATGCGCGCGTGTTCAAAATTCAGGTTGGCGCCCCCCTATAGTAAATCATCTTCCTACGCCACTGAAGATTCTCTGGAGAAAACTCCATCGTAGAGAGAGAAGGTTTCGCGGATCCTGGTGCTTGTGTCATATACACTGCAAATCCTCTGCCACTGGGTCAAGTGTGGCAGATTACAATACTCAGGACCACTAGGGAATGGGATGAATGGGGACTGGTGAGCGGATAGTGTACCTCAATACGTTAGGTTATACATTGCCTTGTATATGCTGATTACAAAAACAAATTAGCAACAAGAAATGTGTCCTAACCATGCACTTTTGCCTGTCTACGTGTTTCACGCTTTCTAGGAGACGGCCTTAATATGACTCACCCTAGGCCCAAACCCTGATCATCCAGATGCGGTCTGCAATCACTAACCGCAACTGGATATGCATTATGCAGCGGTGTAAATGGTTGATGACCCCTTTCCAGCAATGGAAAACAGAGTAGCTACTGGTTTCACGGTATATTTTACCGGATGGATGGTCAGCTGGTCCTGTGACTTCTCTAGGTAGGGCTAGGGCTAGGGCTAGGGGCTAGGGGTTAGGGTTAGGGGCTAGGGTTTGGTGCTGGGTTCAAACGCGCTTACAAGTACGCGCGGCGCTACTGACGAAAAGTGTATATGGAGACATGCAAGTAATGGGAGTCCACCTGTTCAGGGGGGAGTCCACTGGTCCTAGGACAGGTGGACCCCCTACGTCCACCTGTCCTAGGATCGGTAGACCAGGGGTCCACCAGTCCGGGGGGTCCACTGTTCCTCCGACACCGTCAGTCGCTGGACCCCATATTTATGCAGTAATTGATCACACCCCACACCTTCGCACGTCGAACTATAATTACCAGGCGCGCGCGTTTTAATTGTACAGCCAAGGGTGGTGTAATGGCAGAGCTGATTTGAGCTTCTAGTGCATAGCTTTAGGTGTGATATGAATGCTAGCTGGAAATTCGCCTGACCAATACCTAAATCACTGCAACGCCACTGATCCTACCTCACATGAAACCTATCATTCGAATTGTACATGAAGTATATACTAGGTACATGTACCTAGTATATACTTCATGTACTACATACTATAGTATTACCTACCTTCGGATGGTGCGAGTAATCATGAATGGATCTACTGGGGCAACGCTCTTTACCACAACCAAACAAGGGCCGACTATTCCCACCTTCCAAGTCTTGATGACTGTCAAGTTAGCGATAAAATCGGCCTTTTTGTCACCCCTACTGGAGAACTTCATCTCTTTCTTGATAAAAAGCACGTTTACAAACTCACTACACAACTTCCTGCACAAAAAGCATTATTTGGAGCTGTTAATGTGTGTGGTAGATGTTCCAAAATCAAATCTGAGATACTGAGTGGTGAGTAGGATGGTGTGCATTTATATACCTGTATGTATAATGTTGACCAATTTATAACTAGCACCCCGTTTGAAAATGTCCAACCTGGTAAAAAGCAGTAACCCAGGCAGCTAGAATCCAGCCAAGTGGCACGGACCGGGCTAGGGTTGTCAAGTTAGCAACCCCCTTTTTTTCACTGATGTAGTACGTAAAAAGTGAATAAGTGAGAAGGTTAGGGGTAAGCTACATGTTGCTGCTTGCAATGGAATGCGTAGGTAGCTAGGGCCATGCCCACTTGTAATTACGACGGTGTGCGTAGTCTTCATGTGTTCACGTGATCACGTGCGCCTCGCTCCGACCACGCTTTGCTTTAGCTTGGCAGTCAATAGAGTAGTCCGCAGTTCTTGCCTTCACCCCGCATGTCTATGAAATTTGTGAGCATGGAATCGCAAGGCGGCTAGGGAACAGCGATTTTCAACAGTAAGTCCACTTCTAGTTCAATCCCAGCCATCGATTTCTAAACATGGTGCATTCAAAGGAATTGTTTGTAACTGCTGGGTTGGCTTGAAAGCCGTCGATCTTACCGTCCAGATGTCTTGAAAACAGTCGGGATGGTCTTAAATCCGACCAGCCTGTTTGGCAGCCGTCTGGCCGGCTTTAAAGCGGTGTGGCCCGTTTTAAGCCATCGGACGGCTTCTGGGTTTAATCAGTCCCCAACATATATACATACATCCATGTCACTATAAAAGAGTACCGTACTTATAAACGGAATGGAGACTTCATTCTTGCTATTTGTGACATGCACACATACATGCATGTGCATAGTTGAACTACATAAATAGAATTAAGCCTAACCAGGTGCTTGGGGAAATACAGTATATGTAGAACACTCAAACTTGCAGCAATCAGTATACTTATTGGTGCAGTTCTCCGTCCATTTATGTAACAGCTTGCAATTGTGGGCAATTTGTCAGAAATGCTAACTAATATAAGAAGTGAGAAGATATTTTTTACTGTGTATTTCGAATAATCATGACAATGTTGAGGTATATATAGAAGATGGAGCTGTTGTATCTAAAAGTGAGCCTTAGAAATACTGATGGTCCTTTAGCTTAAGGTAGCAGTGCATAGCTCCATACAGCACTTTTTGTCAATAGTGCCGCATGTACTTTAAGCGTGTTTGAACCCATTAGGCATGATGTAATTCAAAACATAAGCACCTATAAGCCCTAACCACCTTAGCTCTAGCCCCTAGTACTAGCCCTAACTGTAAGCCTACCTGGAGAAGTTACAGGACCTGCTGACCATCCATCCAGGCCCCTAGCTAGTAAGCGATCCATCCGTAGCAGATGTGTTCAGGGTGGGGTCCACTCATCCTAGAATAGATGGACTCCCTAGGTCCACCAGTCCTAGGAAGGGTGGACGGGGGGGTCCACCATTGCTAGGACGGGGTTAATGATAAGGGGGGGCACCTACGCTGAAACAAGGGGACTACTGGGTGTTTTAAGTAGTAATGTAGAGTGGCGTAGGAAGATAATTTACAATGGGGGGCGCCAACCTGAATCTTGAATGTGGTGTATTGCACGTGCGTACCTGGAATTTATAGTATGCTCCTGGCCGACCTACTGTCTAGCATTTAGACCTATATAGCTAAGCGTGTAATCAAACAGGAGGTATAGAGATTGGTAGTCCTCAAGTAAAAAATAATAGAGGGGCGCCAGGTTCCGGAGCCCCGCAGCATGTACGTATATACAAGCGCGCAGAATTTAAGGGGGGGAATGAACAATATTTACCTAGAGCAAGGAGCACTTTTTATAGTTTTTCGAGACTTTCTCCTTATTCACTATCAGAGTGTTTCCACAAATTGATAGGATATAGATCACATTGCTAGTTTTCCTATGGTACCTCACATGCTGACTAAAAATCCCGTTTAAGCCCACTAAGGATATGCGCCCTAAACTTGATATCCCATAAATAAGATGATGGGCGTGGCTTATATTTACCACATCCTTTTGTGGTTGAGTAGGGCTTTATTACAGTCTCTATTCCAAGTTAATGCAATACTTCATCACTGAGATATTATTGTGCAAAAAATCATCCAATTTTAGTTAATTTTATACCTGATATGTTAAGGGTAATGGGTATCCTTAATTACTTACCACTTTTAATAAATTGCAACAGGCTCTACAGAGCACATCTTACAAGCTGCACTCCAGGAAGGGTACATCCCACACAAAGATGACAAGTTCCTGATCCATGGACCAGGAGGGGTAGGCAAGTCCAGTCTCATTGCCATGTTCCTTGGAACTCAGCGTGACCTCATCCGCATCAGCACCCCAGTTGCCTCAGAGCCCCTCCACCTGGCACCCATCCGAGATGTCTCTACTTCCACATTCACTGCAGATTGGCAGAGGGTCAATTATGAACGTCTCTCTCGCATGATTGCACACACAAGCAACCAGATGTTCATTCGCTGGAGTGATGCGAAAGAAGAGAAGAAAGAGAAAAGTGGAGGTGTACAGAGTTTAAACACCTCATTAGGCGAACAATCTCCACAAGCAGTCTACTTTTCTCGACCGAAGGTATTCAAACCTTCAAAGAAAGTTGATATCAGAGCACTTGCTAGTCGGTTTAGATCAGCAGTTAGCAACATCTTCAAGAAATCTCTTACAACCTCACTAGGTGATGATCCTGATAATATTGAATGTTTCTTTACTGAGTTCCATCATGGTCTCCGGGACCTAATGCTCGAATCCACTGAATTAAAGGAACTGCTGATGTCCCATTCCATTCGGTTAGTGGACTCAGGTGGCCAGCCTCAGTTCCACGACATTGTCTCAATCTTCATACCTGAGCTCTCTGGCCTGATTTCTGTCTTCAAGCTCAATGAATGTCTTGGAATCCATGGAGAGGTGGCCTTCTATGAGGAGGGAGTGGCAACCAATGATCCCTATGAGTCTCACTACACTAACGAGCAGGTAATCCGCCATGATCTACAGGTCATTCATTCTGAAGCCACACGATGTGGTACTGATGACATGCCCAACCTTGCATTTGTGGGTACATTTCTCGATCACAAAGATAGCTGCCCCGAGACACCAGATGAGAAGGATGAGCGGCTGCATGCTATAATCACTGAAATCCTCCCTGAGAATATGCAGCAAAGTGTGATCACTAGTGGAGGATCCCTGAGGCAAATCACATTCCGAATAAATGCCAGAAATCCAAGCAAAGAAGACTTCAAGAAAGTGGATCAACTGAAGCAGTCCTTGATGAGTCTCTCTCGAGCTAAGTCCAGAAATCTGCCACTGAAGTGGCATGGATATGATGTGGCCCTCCACATGCTGATGGAGGACCTTAACCGGTATGCTCTTAGCCGAAATGAATGTGAGTTCATAGGCTCCAAGCTTGGCTTTGATCTCCCTTCCTTGAATGCTGCACTTGACTACTTGCGTCAGCTAAATATAATTGCCTACTATGATGTGCTGCCCAATGTGATCTTCGGTAGCTCACAAGTGGTCCTCGATAAGATCACTGAACTTGTCCGCTATAGCTTAGAACTAAAGAAAGGGCAAAAGGCACTTAGTGGAGCTCAAAGGAAATTTGTTCAGCAGGGTGTTGTGTCCCTTCAGTTCCTGCATTCACCAGATTTGGCCAAGCACTATATCCCAGAGCTTTTTCAACCAGATGATCTGTTGAAAGTGCTTATTTCACAGCTTGTTGTATCTGCAGTTGGTGCAAAAGAATTTATCATGCCATCTATCCTTGAAGTCAGCAGCATTTACCCATTTCCCTCAGTTCGTGAAGGTAGTGTGCGTTCCTCATTTATCCTCCACTTTTCCAAGAAGTGTCCAATGTTTGGAGTCTACTGCTGCACAGTGTCCTCACTACTTAGTGGTGCTGGTTGGAAGCTATTGACAGAGGATGGGGGGGTAAATCAGGTAGCCAGAAATAGCTTCACCTTTGAACTGCCAAGAGGTTTTCCTGGAAAACTAACTTTCCTTGATCCAATTTCCTCCTACTTGGAGGTGATTCTTGAGCTCCCAGCCGATCTTGCATCAAAGCACTGCTTGAAATTCTACCCTGAAATTCGCAAAACATTTTTAGCTGCAGTAAAGAAGGCAATGAAGACACTTAACTATGAGGTGCAAGTACCTAATGTGTCCTTTATGTGTCCAGAGCAGAGTTCAATGTGCTCAAGTATACCCCACCCAGGCATAGTGGTGGGCTCCCTTGGCATTGTCAAGTGCTCCCTTAGACCTAGCACTGTATATTTCTCTCTCACTGAAGAGCAGAAGATATGGCTCCCAAAACCTCTTGGTGAGTCAATGAGTCATGGTTCTTTTATATATCAAAGTACCTTGTGAATGCAGGCTTCTATGACTAAATACGTACCTTTTTTACATTTTACTTTCAGGTGAGTCTCAATTGAGTACCACTACACCACAGTCTCTTTCTGTAAATGGTGAGTTCAGGGCTTATTGGGAGTGCATGCATAGGTACTACATCAACACATACTGTTCACCCATTACTTTGATTTGTTTGAATTGAAGTTTATCCAAAAAAATGATTGCAATTGTTTTTAACATAATTATGAATCCTAAAGAACATCCTGAAGAGCATCCAAACCTAACACCTGCATGGTGGAGGCAGAAATAGGCCTCAGGGGAATCTTCCAGACAAGAAGCCAGCATTGTTGGATCCTACAACTTCTGCCACAACTGGTATATACCATGCATTAAGCTTTATTCATATCAGAAAAATATGTCTATCTCAGAAATATTGCATATACAACACAGGTAACCATACCAGTGATCCAGCTATAGCTAGTGAAGATAGAGAGAAGCCTAAGGAGAAACCTACAACAGGTATTTGAAGCAGAAAATCTGCTATGTGTAAATTTTTCTATTTTCATAGTTTATAACCTGTCCTTAAAGAAACAGTACACAAATTTATTATCATTGTGTTTCTCAGGAGAGCGTCCGACTCCCAATCTACCTGATCTCCTGCAACTTGACATACCACAAGTTGTTGGTGTCAACTATGAAACGTTTGGGGTCCTCCTTTTGGATGACACGATGGGGAGTCAATTGGACATTATTGTGGATGACTGCCGTGGGAAGATAGAGAGTATCGTTAGGAGCATCTTGAAGGAGTGGCTAAAGGGTAGAGGGAAGCCTGTTACATGGCAGGCTCTCATTGACACACTGAGGGACTGCAAACACACTGATCTTGCCGACAAGATTCAGGAAAGTAAATTACATATGTTATAAGTGATGGACTATCTAATTCTTATTGTTATGTTGCTGTATATCAATATCACTGTCGTGTAGTTGTATCTATAGTAAGTAATACATGTGGCTATGACTACTATCATGCCCTGATGCAATGCAAAAATAGGTGGTTATTTTGACCATCAAGTGTGGTTACCTCAGTTGCATTATAGGCATACCCAAGTATGAAGAAAAAATTACAGGGAATCACTAAATATCTATGTCTTGTTTGTTACAGTTGTGATGGCTACATTCCATAAACAATTAGAAATGATGAGAAAATCCCACACAGACATGAATGATATTTAGTGATTCTATACTCACCCATGTAATTTTTCTTCATACTTGGGTATGCCTATAATGCAACTGAGGTAACCACACTTGATGGTCAAAATAACCACCTATATTTGCAGTGTGACTTTCAATCATTGCCTTTATATACCTGTCCCGGTGTATTATATGAATCTCTGGGGAAACCCACACGCTGTATATAATTAAAGCCGACTGTGCAATATAAATCACTGTGCAAAAATACCAACTTCTATGACAGGCTATAGATCTATATATCCTGGTCACGTATGACGTCTGCATGTTAAGTATCTGCTTGTTATAATAGATGTTATCTACTGGTTATCATGATAGATCTATAGCCTCTTATAAACATAGCATGCATATAGTATTAATGCTAAAATGATTTTTCACACAGTGAATATTAATAATATACATGTGATTACATACACTGCCAAAATTAGCTCTTATCCAAATCCCATGCTGGCTGTGCCAGATGAGAATGAAGTGATCACAATCACACACGCATATGGGCTTCTAAATTCCTGTACGTGATTCCTCTATAATCATACTAGTCTGGCAACACAAGCACTGCTAATGTCTATGCCTGTAAAAAATAAGGAGCATTAATTAGGGTGATACTTACACCCTATTAAACATTTCATGGAAAAACCTTATATACATGTATATGGGAGTTATATACACTCTAGAAAATATTGTTAGTATATAAATCTAGAGTTTTATGTAATGAGAAAACATCTGCAAGCTCTATTTTACCTTTGAGGCCTACTGAATGTAGACGGTCTACATGTATACCTTACCTATTGCTGTAGAGAGATTGTCATCCTCCATTATGTTACCTCCTGCTACACAACCACTGGCTCTCTCTATCTGAAACAATTCAGCTTCATCTGACAATGATATCCCTCTAGCATCCTCCCACATGTGTATGTGTAAGGATAAAGTACAGGAGGTATAAGGTAAGGATAACAGAAGGCAAATTAAAGCAGTCAGTGACATTATACTCTGTATGTAATCAAGTATGAATAGCAGAGAGAGAACATCAGGAAAAGACCACTGTAGCTACAGAGGACATGGTTAAGCAATCAGTTCTGTCTGTCAGTCGTCAAAAAATATTGAAATCATGATCAGTATTCTGTGCACAGTATAAGGCTTTAAATAACGTATTTACTTCCTCCTGGGCGCCGGTTTCGTCCACATGGCTCTTTCGAATTCTCCGGAGTAGATCTAGCCGTTCCAAAAATTAGCGAAGTTCGCTCCGCCTACCATAATTGCAAATTACGTATGGAATACAGTGGAACCTCTCTATAACGGACACCATTGGGGAAAGCCAGTTTGTCCGTTATAGAGAGGTGTCCTTAGTAGAGAGGTTCGATATTTTAATTAATGACCATAATAACTATTATTGTAATACATATACATAGTAGTAATCATAATAGTAGCCTCTTTAGCTGACGCTAGACTTTCATACAGTAAGGACACCACAGTATCCATCAGAGAACCTACTTTGGTGGCTTAGTGGCGGATCTACGGGCCGCAAAGGAGCCCTCCTTTTGCTAGGGTATTTAGCAACTACGTATGAATTCTAAGGTTTCGTCGCCCTCAATTTTTACACAAGCGCGCGCATCGACATCGCCGTAAGCCAATTACGCGCATAGTAATACGCGGTAGAGCTAGGGAGCGATATATACGGTATAACAGGTTTATAGTCGACACGCCGGGCCGTGCGCCTGGTCGTAAGTGAATTTGCAATCCGCTACAGCCAGCTGAATATTGGATTGTGGGTGTGGTTATTGTGGAGTGTCCGTTATAGCGAGGGCGATTTGTATTACTGTTGGTGAGTAGGCGTAATAGCGAGGTGTCCGTTGTTCGGGGGTTGCTTTACTATTGGAGTCTATGGAGCTACAATCCGGACTTGAGTAAGTGTCCGTTATAAGGGGGATGTCCGCTCTTCAGAGGTGTCTGTGAAGAGAGGTTCCACTGTACATGGAATTACTGCTATATACGACCGAACTCGCCGCGGGGTACGTTTCTTCGAATACTCTAGTTTTGAGACGTATGACGCACGTTTTGCAATTAATTGCAAATTGAGCGATATGAGAGAAGTGTGGTCATGCGTGGATCCCACAGTGTGTGCGTACGGCTACTACGACTAGCGAGTGTAAAAGCGGACCTTCTCCTGTTGCGGGGGGAGTTCGTCCGAACCCTCCGAACCCCCCCTGGGAACGACCATGTCAATGGGGTATTAAGCTTTACCATCACACCAATCTTCAAATTTAGTAGAGCTTCTTTTTGTAAGATACGGTAATGGTAGCCTGAGGCTATTTTTACTTGGTTTACAGAGATTTTATCACAATGTTGATCTTTGGGATATTACACTTTACCATCACACCAAATTCCCCATTTACTGGAGCTTAGTGAGATACAGTAATACTTGCCTGTGACTATTTGTCGTTGTATTACAAGTTTTACATTGTTTACAGAGATCTTATCACAACGTTGATCATTGGGTTTTACACTTTATCATTATACCAATTTTCACATTTAATGGAGCTTTTGTTAGTGAGATACAGAAATGCTTGCCCGAGGCCATTTGTTGTTGTGTTACAAGATTTACACTGTTTACAGAGATTTGATCACAACATTGATCATTAGTGTATTGCACTTTACCATCACACTAATTTCCACATTTAGTAGAGCTTCTGTTAGTAAGATACAGTAATACTTGTCTGAAGCTATTTTTAACAAGATTTACATGGTTTACAGAGATTTTATCCCAATGTTCATCTTAGGGGTATTAAGCTTTACCATCACACCAATTTTCACATTTAGTAGAGCTTTTGTTAGTGAGATACAGTAATGCTTCCCTGAGGCTATTTGTTGCTGTATTACAAGATTTATGTTGTTTACATAGATTTAATAACAACGTTGATCATTGCTATACTATCATAAACAATTTCACATTTTGCAGACCTTTCATTAGTTAGATATATGATGCCATTAATAATACATGGCCTGAGGCTTACTTTACAAGAAGTATATTGTTTACAAAATTTTTAAAATGATGATGCACTATCCACAGTGGAACTACATCACTGTACCAAGTTTCATGTTTAGATGTGTTTCCGTTAGTGAGTTACGCTTGTTCAAGCGGAAGAAGAAGATGAAAAATTTACAAAATGGACTTTTGTTAATTTAACCCTTTATCATCAATCAAATTATGCCATTTTATAATCATACTTAGTTTCTGGGTATAGTTACACATTCATGTTAACAGAAGTCCAGTAGGGAGCAAACTGAAAGTGAAAGTGATGAAAAACCTTATATATATGGTTTTCAATGGGAATAGACCATAGCAATCCCTATATACACAACTCCAGTTTTCAACAATTCCTCTACTACGTAGGGCATTGGACCGTAGAGATGGTAGATCTAAGTGCATGGAATCTCTATTCCGGTTACTTCTGCAAAGCTTTTGTATACAGACATACTGTTGGAGCTCGCTGTGTCACAGTGATTTGGTACCCTCTTACCTTACCTGCCTCATGGCAGGATCATGGGGGGCACATGACACCCCTTCGGCTAATGCTTACTGTCCTACAATTATAGGTATTGTTGGTGGATTACAATGCGGCAATGCCTCATATTTATATAGCCACACACGTAAAAACCTCTGAAAAGGGGACAACCTCCCTAGAAGGGACAAAAGAGCTGTCCCCAATTGCAATGTGTCCCTTCTTCGAAGGTTTCACTGTCAGAGGCAGAGAACATGGGGGGCAGGGGGGGCTTGAGCCCCCCACTTTTTGATAAGGGGGGGCTGAGCTCCCAAAATTGGAGGTTGTCACAAAGATCATATTAAATACTAATAGCCTATTCAGAATGAATGTGAATAACCCCCCACTTCATGAATGCCGAGCCCCCCCACTTTTGACATGCTGCAGTGGCGGATTTACCCATGGTTCCATGGTTCCATGGAACCCCCCTTTTTGCCGTATAGCTCCAAGCAGATCCCACTTGCCCACTCTTTGGAGCGTACACTACTACTCTAGCCAACTTCATATAGCGCGTACACCATCCAGTACTATAATTTCAATTTTTTGTATTTCGCTTATTTAGAATTTTGTTCCACGCAGCGCAGTTTCCGTGTAGTAACCTCAGAGGCTCTGAGTTTGTTTTGCGTGTAGAAAATATGCGTCAGTGGCGGATCTAGGATTTTGTAAAGGGGGTAGCATCTCGCGGCGTTTTGAAGGCACACCCACTTAAAATATGCCCGCGCCTGCGAAGTTACGTGTGTGTACGTGTGTGCGCATACACGTAACCCTTGTCACCCATACCCAGTTTCCGTATATAAAGGGTACTAGAGTTTACATGCAAGTGACCGATAATCGCTGCGTAGGCGCTAGGCGTCCGTAAATACTTATTGCTTGCCAGCGCTAACGCCTCGCGCGCGCAACGAACGCATGAAATCAGCAGTAAGTCAGCTGAGCGTATTCGCAAGATGTGAGCTATTATAAAGTCGCAGCAAAAGGGGGTTTCAGTGGAAACCTCTGAAACCCCCCTAGATCCGCCACTGTGCGTAGTATGGCTGCCTCCAGGAAACGACCTTCCAGCGTTGTTTCCATTACTTCCTACTTCTCAAAGAGAAAACAAGGTAATTCTTGCCAGTGTCACAAATGAAAATAATTAATTATAGGAAATGATGAAGATGCACCATTGATGCCATCTCAACGTGAGTCTCAGAATCAACTCCCTTCATCTCCTATTGTTCCACCTCCCCACTCCACACCTCAAATAGTTTCAGAAATCCTAGATATAGGTGAACTTCTTGATCTTGGCATCAATTTAAAGAAGCTAAGTCGAGAGCATATATATTGTATACTGACAGCTGAGCCCTGTGTTGATCAAGTAGCATATCCTCGAACACCTACTTATCCAGGTAGCACTTACATGCGTCAGTTTCAGCCTGGTTGGTTCAAGCAATATCCTTGGCTCCATTATAGCAGTCATGTAGATGGTGCATTTTGTAAATCTTGTGCAATTTTTGCACCAGAGGAGGTAGGAGGAAACACTCCTGGGCAGTTTGTATCCAAGCCATTCAACTCCTGGGTAAAAATGTCTGAACGATCCAAATATCACATGCGGCTTGAATACCACCTGGATAGCTTAGCTCGAATGAGAGAGTTTCTATCCCGTTATGAGGATCCAACTACTGCTGTAAATGTTGTAATGAATACTGCAGCTAAGCAGTTAATGGAAAAAAATAAAAAAGTTATTGAATCATTGCTGAAGATTGTTATGCTATGTGGCAAACAGGGCCTTCCTCTTCGTGGGCATCGTGATGATGGTGTTAATTTTGAGCATGTAAGTGCAGATTCAAACCAGGGTAATTTTCTTGAGCTTGTTCACTTCCGTTCTGAAACTGATGAAGTGCTCGCCAGCCATCTTAAACATGCTCCTAGAAATGCATTGTACACCTCTAAAACCATCCAGAATAGTTTAATAGAGGTTGTTCGTCAATGCATGCTTAAAGATATCATCTCTGAAGTAAAAAAAGCACGATACTATACCATCATTGCGGACGAGGTTACAGATCTCTCTAACAAGGAGCAGCTTTCACTTGCTCTCAGGTATGTTCTAAATGGCAGTGTAAAGGAAGTTTTTGTAGACTTTATATTTGTGGAGAGAATAACAGGAGAAGTGCTTGCACAGGCGATGTTGCAATGGCTTGAAACATGGAGTCTTCCTCTTTGTAACATTCGTGGCCAATGTTATGATGGGGCATCAAACATGGCAGGAGCACGGTCAGGGTGTAAGGCACTCATTCAGCATAAAGCTCCAAAATGCAGTGTCCCAGCCATCAAGAATGTGGAATCATACATAGGTGAGATGGCCAGATTTTTTGATTACTCTGCCAAATGACAGCGTCTGCTCGACTCATGTATGGAGCAAGTATTCCCAGAAGCAAAGGCCAAGAAACTCAAAGATGCATGCCGAACAAGATGGGTTGAACGTATCGATTCGTATAGTGTTTTTCTTGATCTCCTTCCTGCAGTGCACCGCACTCTTTTGGCTATGGTGAATCCAAATGAGTTTCCAGATTTAGGTACAAACTGGGCATGGGATGGTGAGACAATCACAAAGGCTAATGGTTTTTTACACCAACTGCATTCCTCTTCATTCTTGATCAGTGTAAAGGTCCTTCTTGAAGTAATGTGTTGTCTGAGGGGTCTCACCAAAAAGCTGCAATTGCAAGCTATTGATGTGTTTTATGCATACAAACAGATCACATCGGTATTAAGCACACTGAAAAGCATGAGAGTTAATTCTGACAGAGAATTTCACAAGATTTTTGATGAGGCTACAAGGCTGGGGAAAAATCTTCATGGGGAGGACTATGTTTTCTGTTTGCCACGTATCACTGAACGTCAGTCCCATCGCAGCAACCCTCAGGTCTCAAACCCAGAGGAGTACTATAGAATTACCCTCTACAATGAGTTTTTGTCCCAAGTTGTTGCTGAGATAGAGAAAAGATTCACTGAAAACCCAGTGCATGGCATTGGAATTTTGAATCTACTCCCTGTTGAGTGCTGCAAACATCAAGTTGAAGACAGCATGCCTCTTGAGCTGAAACAGGCAGTAGATTTCTATCAGAGTGACTTATCTCAGCCATCAATGTTGCCTGTGGAGTATCGTGCATGGGTTAGAGCCTGGAAACACAAGGATGGTAATGAGCTGCCTTGTAAGCTTGTTGATGTGTTGCAAGCTTGTGATATAACCTCTTTTCCCAACATTCATCAGCTTCTCACCATTGCACTGACACTCCCAATCACCTCATGTGAGAGTGAAAGAAGCTTCAGCCAGCTAAAGTTGATAAAGACATCTCGGCGGTCAACTATGACTTCAGAGAGACTGAGTGGGCTAGCGTTGATGAAAGTCAACCGAAAGCATTGTCAGCACCTGCACGACTCTCCAGAAAAACTCAATGAGATGGTTAGAATGTTCACTCAAGCAAATCCTAGAAGAATGAAGCTTCCCTTTCTACTGCATGATTGAACCTCGAACTCTCCCAAACTACTTTATATTCATTATTGGGTGTGTTTATAACAATGTCAGAGCCTCTGTTAGGCATATATATGAGCAAGCACTAGCTGTCACATCAAAATATATCATTGACTGTTTCTATGTACCTTTGTTGAATGGACATGTATTTTGCAGAAGAATGCACCAGAACGCATGAAAATGCACCTCGGAGCATTCATTTTTAAAAATTTTCTGGGGGAGCATGCCCCCACACCCCCCTACTTTGGGCCGCCTTCGCCGGCCAAATCTTGAACCCCCCTTTTCTGAATCCTGCATCCGCCACTGTGCTGTCTCTGCCTCTGACTGTATACCAAATCTGTGCTAGACAAATAAAATTGCATCAAGCAGCATAATTCATAATGCATATACTATCAGAAAACTAGGTTGCAACAGCATGTTGATAGGCAATTAAGTTACTGACTTTCCATGTGCATAAATATACGTGAATATAGTTTGCTTATGATTTAGTTTCAGTACAATAACAGAGGCAGAGAACCTGGGGGAGCAGGGGGGGCTTGAGCCCCCCCCCCCCAAAAAAAATTGGGAGTTGTCATGCCGGCTATATAATAATAACCCCCCCAACTTCATGAACGCCGAGCCCCCCCACTTTTGACATGCTGTCTCTGTCTCTGAATAATATAATAATACAGCACAAGACAACTGAAAGAATACTGTTCTATGTGATTAAAACTTATACAAAATAAATTATCCTGGTCATTACTTAGGGTAGAGGTGGAGTGGGCCAGTGATTAAGCGATCAATTGACTCACATTGTTGTCCTTGTTTCTGGACACTCTTTTTCACAATGGCTGCAATATCTTGAAGTGATTTCAACTTGTTGCTATCATCACGAAGTTTGCAAGCTAGCTCAGTCATCCATTTGATTCCATCGCTACATGCTACATGATCTGGAATAGTGGAATAGTCAATACGATAGTTTCCTTCATCTTCGATGACACCTTTTTTAGTCATTTGTTGCTTTGTATGACATGCTACATGATCTTGAATAGTGAAATAGTCGATGTGATAATTTCCTTCATCTTCGATGGCAGCTTTTTTAGTCATTTGTTGTCCTCCATCTTCGATGGCAGCTTTCTTAGTCATTTGTTGTCGTCCATCTTTGATGGCAGCTTCTTTAGTCATTTGTTGTCCTCCATCTTCGACGGCAGCTTTCTTAGTCATTTGTTGTCGTCCATCTTTGATGGCAGCTTCTTTAGTCATTTGTTGTCCTCCATCTTCGATGGCAGCTTTCCTAGTCATTTGTTGTCCTCCATCTTCGACGGCAGCTTTCTTAGTCATTTGTTGTCGTCCATCTTCGATGGCAGCTTTTTTAGTCATTTGTTGTCCTCCATCTTCGACGGCAGCTTTCTTAGTCATTTGTTGTCGTCCATCTTCGATGGCAGCTTTCTTAGTCATTTGTTGTCCTCCATCTTCGACGGCAGCTTTCTTAGTCATTTGTTGCCCTCCATCTTCGATGGCAGCTTTCTTAGTCATTTGTTGTCCTTCATCTTCAATGGCAGCTTTCTTAGTCATTTGTTGTCCTCCATCTTCGATGGCAGCTTTCCTAGTCATTTGTTGTCCTTCATCTTCAATGGCAGCTTTCTTAGTCATTTGTTGTCCTCCATCTTCGATGGCAGCTTTCTTAGTCATTTGTTGTCGTCCATCTTTGATGGCAGCTTTCTTAGTCATTTGTTGTCGTCCATCTTTGATGGCAGCTTCTTTAGTGATTTGTTGTCCTCCATCTTTGACGGCAGCTTTCCTAGTCATTTGTTGTCCTCCACCTTCGATGGCAGCTTTCTTAGTCATTTGTTGTCGTCCATCTTTGATGGCAGATTTCTTAGTCATTCGTTTTCGTCCACCTTCGATGGCAGCTTTCCTAGTCATTTGTTGTCCTCCATCTTCGATGGCAGCTTTCCTAGTCATTTGTTGTCCTCCATCTTCGATGGCAGCTTTCTTAGTCATTTGTTGTCCTCCATCTTCGATGGCAGCTTTCTTAGTCATTTGTTGTCGTCCATCTTCGATGGCAGCTTTCTTAGTCATTTGTTGTCGTCCATCTTTGATGACAGCTTTCTTAGTCATTTGTTGTCGTCCATCTTTGATGGCAGATTTCTTAGTCATTTGTTTTCGTCCACCTTCGATGGCAGCTT
The DNA here is from genome assembly GCA_963970385.1 of Theonella swinhoei. NCBI lineage: Eukaryota > Metazoa > Porifera > Demospongiae > Tetractinellida > Theonellidae > Theonella > Theonella swinhoei. The sequence continues at coordinate 4,685,663 of OZ019949.1, read as the reverse complement.
TCCTAGTCATTTGTTGTCCTCCATCTTCGATGGCAGCTTTCTTAGTCATTTGTTGTCCTCCATCTTCGATGGCAGTTTTCTTAGTCATTTGTTGTCCTCCATCTTCGATGGCAGCTTTCTTAGTCGTTTGTTGTCCTCCATCTTTGATGGCAGCTTTCTTAGTTATTTGTTGTCGTCCATCTTCGATGGCAGCTTTCTTAGTCATTTGTTGTCGTCCATCTTTGATGGCAGCTTTCTTAGTCATTTGTTGTCCTCCATCTTCGATGGCAGCTTTCTTAGTCATTTGTTGTCCTCCATCTTTGATGGTAGCTTTTTTAGTCATTTGTTGTCCTCCATCTTCGATGGCAGCTTTCTTAGTCGTTTGTTGTCCTCCATCTTTGATGGCAGCTTTCTTAGTCATTTGTTGTCCTCCATCTTCGATGGCAGCTTTTTTAGTCATTTGTTGTCCTTCATCTTCAATAGCTGCGTTTTTATTCATTTGTTGCTGTCCACGACTTGCATCGATAAAGAGGAGTTTGGGGATTTTAAACACATACGGCATACCAATAAGAAATTTCATGATATCCCCTATCAAAGAGAGATTCTCTCGATCATACGTTAACAGAGATATTGAATCGTTGTCTTCATCATCATCTGGTTCTCCCTGTCCAGAGAAAGCAAATGCTATTACCTTTTCACTACCATCTTGGTTTGTTAGTGTTCCTTCGTATTGCTGCAGATACTTACAGAGATCTTTCAATAATGCCTCAATTTCATCTTTGGTCACATTTTCATTCCGTCTTTCATGGATATCGTACCCCAACTTCTCAAATGTTTGTCTCATTTCATCAGCATCTGTGTTTGTTGCTGGTAACACCAAACCATAGTCACAAGTGACTAGTATTGCAATGCCTCTCATGGACTCCAGCTTGAATTCTAATTTTAAAAAGTGGAATAATCACTACAACTACACTTGCTAATACACTGCATGGAATGTGTATATAGTGCGTGTGAGGATGGAACTCTGATTTTATTCAACTCCCCACTCTATATACAAGATTGTAATGCTTTATACAATCTAGTTTTGCATGTATTGCTTAATCAATTGAAGCAGAAAACATCTGTCCTTTACAATCTGGTTGTGCATGCGTTGCATCTGCTGTCCTATGGAGTGTAAGAAATAGACACACATTGCGCTGCTTATAGAATTAGTCCATTGCAATTAGCATGTGACACTTCCTCTCCTTACTATTACATGATATATACTGCTGCACACAATTTGGATACACTCAAGTGTGCTTGATCAGATATATACCAGAAGCTTGCGTACTCTATGTGGCTTGTTGGATCTCAGGAATGGAGGAAATCTGGTGACTTATATATATATAAGAGTAATGTAATCACAGTAAGTCAACCAGGGTTTAAGCATTGTCTAAGTAGGGTTGGGGACATAAAGTTAACTGTAAGCTCTAGGTGAATGGAAAGTGTGCATGACTTACAGCTTAGGTAATATTGCTGGTTTTTGCTTAATTAGGTACAGTCTTGTGTTAAAACACCAATTTCTGATCAACTAAACATTTCAACTCAAAAGGACTTCATCAGTAACCGAGATGTTGATACATGCATGTATGTAAGACCTGAGATGGTGAATTGTGATAGTGATGATACATATGTATGTGGTGTGTATGTGTAAGATGGTTGATGTGACAATGAGAACTATATAGTTTATAGGTAAGGAGTCGAGATATATTCCACATGTACAATCCACGTTAAGGTTAGGGATTACGTAATTTGTGCATGACTTATGCTCCATGATTGCCATTCATTATTACATGTGACACCATTGAGGTGTAAAGTGGGTGGATCTACCACCCCATTAGGGGGGCAATTGCCCTAATTGCTACCTACAACAATGTTGATAACAATATTTTTAAATGTGTGAATACATCACACATGTGTATGACATAATTATGATAGAAGGATAATACTACATGTAGCAAAAAACATCATTAAAGTTCCTAACTACTTCTCTGCATTATAGTAGTAGAGTTTGAATACGCCTGCGGTCAAGTTGTTTATTAAATGACATTGCTGATGCCTTGCTCCAGCAACCCGTTCCTTCACTTCCTCGATTACATTGTGAAATGTGTTATCTCTTCGTCTGAATTTTTCAGCTAGCAGATGCATCCAAGCAGTTTCAGGACCATGAGCAGTTGCTGACTGACCTTCATTGGTTGCATATACAATACAATAGTTGCCTCTAATACCCATAATAGTGGCATCATCTTTTATTTTTAGACTCCCTTGACATACATCAACAAAGAAGAGCTTGGGGATTGGGTCGACTAGGTGTAATTCAGGGTTGACAAGTGGTTTTACAATATCACGTAGGTGGAATAGCTGCCCATCATTGGTTTGGATTTGGTTTTCAGTTCCACGACCAGAGAAAGCGAAAATTATGACTTTATTATTGCTATCACGATTAATACGTGCTCCATTGTAAGCACTCAGATATTTTTCTACTTGCCACAATAATTGTTTGATGTCAGACAAAGTGGCTTTTTCGTTCATCAATTCATGGATATCATAATCAAAGACTGTAAACATTTGTCTCATCTTCTCTGCATCTTTGTTTGTTTTTGGCAGTGTACCCTGATAATTGCAAGTGACTAGTATTGCAAGGCCCCGTTTCTCTTCCAAATTGAATTCTCTTTTCCTAACAGGTGCTGTAAAATTATGATTTATTATTACAACATACACATACATTACATACACAGATTAATTACATTTTTATATGCCAGATTGAAGTTATTTTACCCGCATCTATCCTCTATTTTCATAGGACCAAATTTACCCAAAACCCTGCTTGGCCATTGAAATCCCTAGCTCTGATACACAACTAGGTATACAGTGGAACCTCTCTTAACGGACACCTCTGAAGAGCGGACACCTCCCTTATAACGGACACTTACTCAAGTCCGAATTGTAGCTCCATAGACTCCAATAGTAAAGCAACCCCCGAACAACGGACACCTCGCTATTCCGTATAACGGACACGTTTTTTGTCCCGTAATCGCCAACGGCAATACAAATAGACCTCGCTATAACGGACACTTGGCCACACCTACAATAACCACACCCACAATCCAATATTCAGCTGGCTGTAACAGACAGCAAATTCAATTACGACCAGGCGCACGGCCGGGCGTGTCGAACTATAAACCTCTAGTACTGTATCGCTCCCTAGCCCTTGTACCGGTACCGCGTACTATGCGGGTAATTGGCTTACGGCGATGTCGATGCGCGCGCTTGTGTAAAACGTGAGGGCGACGAATTCGTAGTTACTGAATACCCTAGCCTAAGGAGGGCTCCTTTGCAGCCCTGGATACCCCCCTAGATCCGCCACTAAGCCACCAAAGTAGGTTCTCTGATGGATACCGTGGTGTCCTTACTGTATGAAAGTCTAGCCTCAGCTAGAGAGGCTACAATGGATGAATTATGATTACTACATGTATATATATTACAGTAATAGTTATTATGGTCGTTAAAATATCGAACCTCTCTACTAAGGACACCTCTCTATAACGGACAAACTGGCTTTCCCCAATGGTGTCCGTTATAGAGAGGTTCCACTGTATGCACAGGGACACATACATACATAACTCTCACTTTCTCCTCCTGAATAGTGGTAGAGTTTGAATATTCCTGTGGTCAAGTTGTCTATTGTCTGAGGTTGCTGCCCTTCTATACTGACCTGCCTCCTTATGCTTGCCATTACATTAAAATATGTGTCATCATCACCCATGAGTCTCTCAGCTAGCACAGGCATCCATTCACTTTCAGTATTAAGAGCACCAGCATCATAACTTTGAAGGGTGGAAAATTCCACACAATAGTTCCCTTTAATAGCCAAGAGCCCTGTCATGTCATTTCTTACTCTACCTCGACATGCATCGATAAAGAAGAACTTGGGTATCAGGTCAACTACTGCTAATTTGGGGTTGACAAGTGGTTCAACAATATCACATAGGTTGATTAGCTTCTCATCGTTGGTTTTGAGTTGGTTGTCATCAGTTCCATGACCAGAGAAAGCAAAAATTATGGCTTTTGTACTCCCATCAGGATTTCTATCAGCTGCATTGTATTTACTCAAATACTTTGTTACCTGATGCACTAATTGTTTAATGTTACACAGAGTGGCTTCTTCGTTCATCAATTGATGGATGTCATATTCAAACTGTTCAAACATTTCTTTCATCCTCTCTGCATCTACTTCTGTTTGTGGCAGGGAACCATGATAATCACCAGTGACTAGCATTGCAAGGCCTCGTTTCTCAGCTAAATTAAAGTTTCTTTCTAGACAGCCTTTTTTCTCTTTCCAATTGATTTCATTGCCGTCTTTCTTTTTCTCTTCCGAATTAAATTCTTTCTCTTGAACTAATGATAAAATTATGGTTTGTTATTATCAGAGTCTATAGATCTACACTCCCTAAATATGGATGGCACTGACACACACATTAGCCTACTGCAGTCATATATAAGCCTATTTTTAAACTCATAAAATGGTTTATCAGTGTTTCTATGAAAGACTATTAACTAGCGAAGACACCAAACACCAAACTAAGTATTATGCATGTACAAATTACCAAAAGAGATGCGGAGAAAGGCAATACAACAGAAACAACTCATATTTCATTGAAAAGCTGTCTCAATGTGATTAGAATCCATGACACTCACATTCTAGTTGATGCTCTTACCAACTAAGCCTGCACATAAAAAGCGCGCGCACACACACACCTATTAGTGAGGCTGAGCTCAACTATGAAAAATAGATCCCACACTTCTCGCAACCTGATCGGTCTATTTAAAGTTAAAAAAATATTTCACACCACTTTGTTCCTCTCTCCTCACATAATAACAGGACATAGTACAGCTGAGTAACACAAAAAAAAATTACTCAGAGTGCTGTCCACAATACCATGTAGTTCATTCTCACTTTTGTTTGGTGACTTGCCTGCCACAACATGCTATACAGTAAGCTTTGTATGGGTAGCAAGTCGTATGTCCCGAATATTCCTGCATACTAGATGCCTGTAATTATTGCATGCAGTTAGCCTTCATGCACGCGCTATATAACACGAGAGCAGTGAAGAATTTTATCTAGCATGTGTAATGTTGTAAACTTAGTTGACCTTTAACCCCATGCTATACGCAGCACAATCACTACTGAATTAGCCTTCTTGGGGGGGGGAGGGGATATGGTTTTGTCATAACTCTACTGTGTCTTCCATTCCCCCTCAGTGACAGGGGCTGCATGTGAATTTTCAAGTTGCAAGACAAGTCTTCTACCCCCACCCAGGGTGGAAGATCTGGTAACTTTCCCAACCAAAAATTGATCTGTCCAATGGGCATTCAGATATGCAATATTTCAAAAGCTTATAATACCTAAAAAGGTCAGTAAGATCAGAATACAGTATCCACGAGTAGTGCGCTACTTCTGTGGTTTGTTACCATAATAATCATTATAGAAACTTAGGTTCAGATGTTTTCTGGTGGCATGCACTAGATTACTTGATGTGTTAGTGCCTTAACTTACTTGGAGTAGGCTCAATGTCTTCAACAGAAGCTATGCATTCTGAAAAATAACCAGAACAACATTACATATTTGAGCAACATACATTGCATTACATTTGAATGTGTTGGCAATGTTAAGTGCTGATGGAGTAGGATACTAACATGACAATCTCACGTCACAGTTACATAATTATATGCTTAATATATTGAATCCCGTTAAGCGGAGTATTACATCTGCGCAACCCGGCGGTATGCGGAAGCTCACGTGAGCTTAATTAAGAATGAAATCATTAAAACGTGAAAGCAGTCTGATAGCCATTTGGTGTACGGTACCAGCGAGGGTTGGAGCTGTTGAGACGTGTGTATGAGCCTGCAGAACATGCTCTAGGGAGGTGGGTCTGCTCCATGTGGTTTTTCTCTTTTCCAATCTCTCTCTATTTCAATTTTTTTCTCCTGTCTGCACTACACCATGCCACTGGTCCTCCTGTACAAGTGTTATGTAGATGTTCTCTAAATGGAATAGTTGTCCTGTACAAGTGGGATGTTATGTAGTTCTCTAAATGGAATACACTGTGCATAGTGTAAAGTATAATGCCAGACCTTCCCCATAATCATCAGTTACTACAACAGTGATGAGCTTGAAGTTGTGGCTTGGTCTTGTGAGTTAAATTTCTCTTTCATAGCCTCAGAAGGAGGGATGAACAATCGAGCTCATCTTTTTCTCAGCTAGGTTTTGGGCCATCTGATGTGGTCTTGTTTGCTGCACCATACAGGTGCGTTTCCAATGATACATGTGTAAATTGTATGTTGACTTGTACATGTACCTGCTTATCAGAGAGTGGGTAGACTCTCTATGTAGGGATGGAGCCGACACGTCCATTAAACCTTAACAAATGTAGTGGCTCAGAATTCGACACCTATAAGCCTTTTTGGACACATAACATGGCCTATGAGTGTTTCTATACACGATACACTGCTCAATGACATACGCGAAATTGTTAAAACTCCGATTTCTCCATCTTCCTCTTAATTCTTCAAACAGCTTAGCACAAAATTGATACAAGTATTTACCTTGATTTTGGAACCAAACAGCTTCAAATTCTCATGTGCAGTGCCTTTCACAAGCTGAATACCCCTCTTGGATGAGTAAAGCTACGATATACTAGCACTTCCATGTAGTTGAATGCCATTTCCTCGTTATTACTCACGTGTGTTTCAGCAAAAAGGGGTGGGGCTCACACACATGCAAAGAACATTGCAAGTATACAACAAATATTAAGCATATAAAACATTTCCATTAAAATGTTGAAGGATGTAAGGATGACAGTGCCAAAAAGTAGAGAAACAAGTGCAGTATATATGCAGCAACACAGGGGATTAGGGCATTCAATAATAATAATATGCGTAACCCGAAACTAAGTATATACGTAGCAACATAGGGGATGAGGGCATGCAACAATAATAACATGCGTAACCCCTCCCTAAATCCTTTAGTTTTTGGGTTTACGCATGTTACTATTGTTGCATGCGGAAGCTCACATGATCTTAATTAATAATGCGCATGCATCATCCCCTGTGTTGCTGCATGTATACTTAGTTTCGGGTTACACATATTATTATTGTTGCATACCCTCATCCCCTGTCTTGCTGCATATATACTGCACTTGTTTCTCTACTTTTTGGCACTGTCATCCCTACATCCTTTATGGAAATGCTTTTATACACTTTAGTAAGTATTTGTTCTTCCTTCTTCTGCAGTCTTCCGTAACAGGAACTCTTCCCAGTTGGCAAATTCCAGGGACAGCATTTCAGCATGTATAAATGTATTATGCATAAGATTTTGATATTGCTTATGCCAATTTGATCACAATGACAGGCTTCACAGTGCTGGAGCAGGTCTTTTAACAAATAAAAGGAAGTAGGGCGTGACATCCAGTAAAGGGGCACTGAAATCATAGTGCACACTTCAGGCCTTGTTGAAGGTTCTGATGTTCATTCAGAATTTTGAACCTTGAATATGCTTTCTCACAAGTTGGCCAAATATAGGCTTTTCCATCTGCCTCAGTGCGAGCGACTAAGTATATGGCGCATGCGCAATACAATAAATGAGATTCAGTGTTAATTAATATCACGTGAGCTTCCGCATTCCATCAAGTTGCGCGAGTGTATTTCTCCGCTTAACGGAATTCTAATATATTGGGGGATGGGGATATAGCTATTGCTATTGTAAAACAAGGACCACATATAATGTTACATCTTTCCAAAGAAATGAAGCCTTCTGTCATTTAAGAAATGAAGCCTTCTGTCATTTGTATTTACAAAATAAACTATAGTTTGGGGACTGCAGCCCCTAGAGCCCCCACCCATTCCAACTCTTATGCATGAGGCTGATGGGCGAACACACAAAAAACATTGAGGGCTAGGGCACAGGCCCCCCCCTTTCCACACACCCCTGTTCCTACTCCTATGTATTTGAATGATGGAGCAAATTAAGCCTTTTATTTTGTCATAATATATACAATATCTAACCCATGCATTATGCTATCCATCATACAACTGTATATACAGTACACATGTATAGGGTATGTAATAGTACTTTGCTTTATACCTGGGCTGTTACTCCTCTTTGGGATCATGGTGTTAGGAGGAGCCAACTCCCTAATGTGAGGAGCAGCAGGCATATTCTCAGAATACCCTGTGGAAAAACAGAGTATATGTATTGTGCAATGTTCTGTATATTGGACATGTTCACTTTGTTGTAGTAGAGTTAGCTATATATTCCTATTTCCCATTACATGTTGAAATTTAAATGGTTTCTCAGTGCACTAAATTACTTGCGCTACAGTGTCCCCACTTACTTGAATGAGGTGATGAATATGAATCAGGCACAATGTCTCAGAGACATTGCGTCATTGTGCCTGAAAACAATAACATCTTTGTTTAACCACATGCATTCCTTGCACTCTTTATACTGCTCATGGTCACATGAAACAACACATGCATAACACAAGGAAAGAGCATCCAACTTTTGTACGACTATACAGAAGTACTAGTATTTTCTAACAGTACTCAAGGCTCTATAAAGAAGTCTGTTGGCCAACGACACTGCACACGGGAATAAGAAGCCGTTTCATCTGGGAATAAAGGTAGCTATATAACTGTGCCTATAAGAAGAAGAAGAAGAAGAAGAAGAAGAAGAAGAAGAAGAAGAAGAAGAAGAAGAAGAAGAAGAAGAAGAAGAAGAAGAAGAAGAAGATGTAGTTTCTCTTCACAGCAGTTATAATTACAGCTGCCTAAAATGCCATGATTTAGCCAACTGTGGAGGCAATGGAGATCATATTGCCCGTCATAATGTGACTCGGGATGTGCTCTAAAATGCTGCCCAGTGTGCTGCTTTAGCTCCTACATATAGCCTGGTCCAGTGGCGGATCTAGGATTTTGTGAAGGGGGGTTCTAAGATGGCAACCAATTTCATACACGATCTTCCTTCACGGTAGTTTACGATGCGGAACCGTTCGGAATGCGTGGTAGCGAACAACCTAGCTGCGCATGCGCGCCGAAGGTTTAATAGTAGGAGCGCGCGTACGCATATGCTACGTATTGCAGTGTGATTGTGAATAGCTAGATCCGTTATTGAGGTTCTGGTGTGGCTAGTGTAAGTAGAATCATACGCACACTGGATAGAACTAAGGTAGCACTTCACAGGGGGGGGGGTTCCATGGAACCCACAGACCCCCCCCCCCCCCTGGATCCGCCACTGTGGTCCCTAGCTACAGTATCGCATTCTGCTGACATCCTACTTCCAAATTGGTGCAGTGGACATCCAGCCACGTTAGATGTTGGTGCTATTTCACCAATGCAGAAGTTAACCCTTGCCAGCTTGTCCGTCACCTGGGGTAGACTTCCTCCCTATTATTTGTAGAGACACTGGGTGGTTGGTGTGCCGATGCTATTGCTACCATCTGTTCGATTGGCCAAGCTCTAGGTCAGCGGCTGAACTCTACCAATCCAGTTGACATGACTAAACATCTCCATAGCAAATGGCCTCTGGCAAGGTAATGTCACTCTCTGGATTCATTGCCATCCAACTCTACCACTTCCTTTGGATGGTCTCCTTTAACTTTATTGTGTGTTTTAACATTGCTTTTGTTCTCGTCTAGTTCAGCTTGTATGTGTATACTTGTATAACATGAAAAAATGCTTATAGAACCACTCATATACTGGGTATGTGTCTAAAAAGGCTTATAAACAGTGTTGCTGAGTTTTGAGTCACATGTCAGGTGCCATTCCTACTTAGAGAGTCTAACAACACACCTATACAATGAAACATTTACCAAATGAATGAAAGGCACTAAGAGCTAACCCTCAGTGGAGTGCTGTTGCACACGCTCCCACGCTAAGAATATAAATGCATGGGCACGCATATGTGCAGTGACTATGAGAATGCCGGCAGTGGAGTGGTTCAAGGGCTAAGTAGATTTCTTCGTGTAACCTCTCATGCATTCACAGAGCATGAAACGGGCAGAGTATGGTCGAGGTAACCCAACGCTAACTAGCATACTAGCAAAGCACTTTAGAAATTCCCACAAACTTTTTCACACCTTTATAAATTATTGCCAATAAAGATGTGGAAAAGTTTGTGGGAATTTGTTTGAAAGTGCTCTGTTGTAGAGTGTGCGTTAGGTAGGTAATGTCGTTTGTAGAACAAATAAGCTTACTACAAGAGAGTTTGGGCATGGACAAACAAACTATGCAATGGAGCAGTTTCAGAAAAAAATCCACAAAATTACACATATCTATTGTGTGACAGTTAAGTAGTGTTGTTTGTAGAACAAATAAATTTACTACAAGTGAGTTTGGGCATGGACAGACAGACAGACTAACAGACAATACCCTCTCTGTGTATGTGCATGCCGATGGTATATGGTACATATGAGTCTAACAATATTGCAATGACTACTTCCAACTTAACCCAAGAGTGGTAATGCATTCTGTCCGGTCAACGGCTAAACGTAGGTTCTAAACGTACATGTAGGTTCCAGTCCTACAGTGGGATCCGTTTTTTCGGCGATGATAGCAGAGTATGTTGTGGTTGCAAAGCAGGTTCACCCTTTAGGCCCAGCCTAATTGCATGCACTACTTTCCACAGACATGCACAACCAACTGGTAACAGAATAGGGCAACACACAAACAACTGACAACAGAATAGGGCAACACACAAACAACTGACAACAGAATAGGGCAACACACAAACAACTGACAACAGAATAGGGCAACACACAAACAACTGACAACAGAATACAGCAACATACAAACAACTGACAACAGAATAGGGCAACACACAAACAACTGACAACAGAATAGGGCAACATACAAACAACTGCCAACAGAATAGCTACGGCAACACACAAACAACTGACAACAGAATAGGGCAACACACAAACAACTGACAACAGAATAGGGCAACACACAAACAACTGACAACAGAATAGGGCAACACACAAACAACTGACAACAGAATACAGCAACATACAAACAACTGACAACAGAATAGGGCAACACACAAACAACTGACAACAGAATAGGGCAACATACAAACAACTGACAACAGAATAGCTACGGCAACACACAAACAGCTGACAAGAGAATAGGGCAACACACAAACAACTGACAGCAGAATAGGGCAACACACAAACAACTGACAACAGAATACAGCAACATACAAACAACTGACAACAGAATAGGGCAACACACAAACAACTGACAACAGAATAGGGCAACACACAAACAACTGACAGCAGAATACAGCAACATACAAACAACTGCCAACAGAATAGCTACGGCAACACACAAACATCTGACAACAGAATAGGGCAACACACAAACATCTGACAACAGAATAGGGCAACACACAAACAACTGCCAACAGAATAGCTACAGCAACACACAAACAGCTGACAAGAGAATAGGGCAACACACAAACAACTGCCAACAGAATAGCTACGGCAACACACAAACAGCTGACAAGAGACTAGGGCAACACACAAACATCTGACAACAGAATAGGGCAACACACAAACAACTGACAGCAGAATAGGGCAACACACAAACAACTGCCAACAGAATAGCTACGGCAACACACAAACAGCTGACAAGAGAATAGGGCAACACACAAACAACCAACTGGTAACAGAATAGGGCAACACACAAATAACAGACAACAGAATAGGGCAACATACAAACAACTGACAACAGAATAGGGCAACACACAAACAACCAACTGGTAACAGAATAGGGCAACACACAAACAACTGACAACAGAATAGGGCAACATACAAACAACTGACAACAGAATAGGGCAACATACAAACAACTGACAAATAACACACAAACCACCTACATGTAACACAACACACCTAGAAACAATGGGGGAGTAAAAATATATTAAAAATGAAAAAGGGGGGTATGTAAATAAAAAAGGTGAAAAGGACAGAAGTATAGATAGAAAGGGGGTGATAGCATGCAACAATCACAACATGCGTAACCCCCTTTAGTATTTACAGATGTAGGGATATGGGGTTACTCATGTTATGATTGTTGCATGCTATCATCCCCTGCCTTTGTCTGCATGCATGCTGCACTTTGACCTTGTTTCTATACTTTTTGGCACTTCAATCCCTACATCCTTCATCCTTCAACATTTTAGTGAAATGTTTTTATACTTGTTTCACTGGTTTTTAGTGTGTGTAGCAACATATATAAACCTATTGACTTTCGTGCAGAGTTCTACCTCCCTTGCATACCTATAAGCAGGATATCTAGCAATTGTCAGTGACTCCTACATCCTGTCTTGTACGAATATTGCCTACTGAGTACAACAGTGGGTCCAGTTGCCTGCAACACCTAGTCGTTCAAAGAAACAGAGCAACGTAGCCAAAAAAAAACAACACAGTGCTCAAAACAGCGGCAGCTCGACGAACACTGAAAGTCTGCATCATTGATTAGTGCACAAAACTAACTTCACTTGTTAGGCACGTGAGCAAACAAGAAAATGGCATCTAAAACTAACACTTGTAAGGTTGCAGACCTGGAGTTTGACGGCTTTGGGAGAAGGTATGAAGATTTTGTGCATCAAGGATCATGTACGCTCCAGGTCTGACCTGACTTTCTTGCTGACTGGTGGGATCCTCACCTGTGATGTTATAGAGAGCAATACAGTAACTGTGACTACCAGATTTGACTGCGTAGGACTGCATGAAGTGGAAAGAATATGAATGAATGATGTATATGTACCACTTGTAGGAGAAGACTGTGGAGAAGTGATTTCTTTTTTCAAAACTTGGCCATCAGACTGAACAGGTCTGACCTGACTTTCTTGCTGACTGGTGGGATCCTCACCTGTGATGTTATAGAGAGCAATACTGTGACAACCACTACATCTACAGATATGACTGTGTACGACTGAACTGGATAGAGAATGAATGAATGATGTATACGTACCACTTGTAGTAGGGGACTGTTGAGGAGTGATTTCTTTTTTCATATCTTGGTCTTCAGACTGAACAGGTCTGACCTGACTTTCTGGCTGATTGGTGAGATCCTCACCTGTGATGTTATAGAGAGCAATACTGTGACTACCACTACATATACAAATATGACTGTGTAGGACTGAACTGGATAGAGAATGAATGAATGATATATACGTACCACTTGTAGGAGAAGACTGTGGAGAAGTGATTTCTTTTTTCAAATCTTGGCCATCAGACTGAACAGGTCTGACCTGACTTTCTGGCTGACTGGTGGGATACTCACCTGTGATGTTATAGAGAGCAATACTGTGACTACCACTACATATACAAATATGACTGTGTAGGACTGAACTGGATAGAGAATGAATGAATGATATATACGTACCACTTGTAGTAGGGGACGGTTGAGGAGTGATTTCTTTTTTCATATCTTGGTCTTCAGGTCTGACCTGACTTTCTTGCTGACTGGTGGGATCCTCACCTGTGATGTTATAGAAAGCAATACAGTAACTGTGACTACCAGATTTGACTGCGTAGGACTGCATGAAGTGGAAAGAATATGAATGAATGATGTATATGTACCACTTGTAGGAGAAGACTGTGGAGAAGTGATTTCTTTTTTCAAATCTTGGCCATCAGACTGAACAGGTCTGACCTGACTTTCTTGCTGACTGGTGGGATCCTCACCTGTAATGTTATAGAGAGCAATACTGTGACTACCACTACATATACAAATATGACTGTGTAGGACTGAACTGGATAGAGAATGAATGAATGATGTATACGTACCACTTGTAGGAGAAGACTGTGGAGAAGTGATTCCTTTTTTCAGATCTTGGCCATCAGACTGAACAGCTCTGACCTGACTTTCTGGCTGACTGGTGGGATCCTCACCTGTGATGTTATAGAGAGCAATACTGTGACTACCACTACATATACAGATATGACTGTGTAGGACTGAACTGGATAGAGAATGAATGAATGATGTATACGTACCACTTGTAGGAGGGGACTGTTGAGGAGTGATTTCTTTTTTCATATCTTGGTCTTCAGACTGAACAGGTCTGACCTGACTTTCTGGCTTACTGGTGGGATCCTCACCTGTGATGTTATAGAGAGCAATACAGTAACTGTGACTACCAGATTTGACTGCGTAGGACTGCATGAAGTGGAAAGAATATGAATGAATGATGTATATGTACCACTTGTAGGAGAAGACTGTGGAGAAGTGATTTCCTTTTTCAAATCTTGGCCATCAGACTGAACAGGTCTGACCTGACTTTCTGGCTGACTGGTGGGATCCTCACCTATGATGTTATAGAGAGCAATACTGTGACTACCACTACATATACAAATATGACTGTGTAGGACTGAACTGGATAGAGAATGAATGAATGATGTATACGTACCACTTGTAGGAGAAGACTGTGGAGAAGTGATTTCTTTTTTCAAATCTTGGCTATCAGACTGAAAAGGTCTGACCTGACTTTCTTGCTGACTGGTGGGATCCTCACCTGTGATGTTATAGAGAGCAATACTGTGACTACCACTACATCTACAGATATGACTGTGTAGGACTGAACTGGATAGAGAATGAATGAATGATGTATACGTACCACTTGTAGGAGAAGACTGTGGAGAAGTGATTTCTTTTTTCAAATCTTGGCCATCAGACTGAACAGGTCTGACCTGACTTTCTAGCTGACTGGTGGGATCCTCACCTGTGATGTTATAGACAGCAATACTGTGACTACCACTACATCTACAGATATGACTGTGTAAGAGTGAACTGGATAGAGAATGATTGATTGATATATACGTACCACTTGTAGGAGGGGACTGTTGAGGAGTGATTTCTTTTTTCAAATCTTGGCTTTCAGACTGATTGAGTGTGACCTGACTTTCTGCCTCACCTGTGATGTTATAGAGAGCAACACTGTGACTACTACTACATATACAGATATGACTGAGTAGGACTGAAGTGGAAAGAGAATTAATGAATGATGTATACATACCACTTATAGGAGAGGACTGTGGAGAAATGATTTCTTTTTTCAAAACTTGGCCATCAGACTGAACAGCTCTGACCTGACTTTCTTGCTGACTGGTGGGATCCTCACCTGTGATGTTATAGAGAGCAATACTGTGACTACCACTACATCTACAGATATGACTGTGTAGGACTGAACTGGATAGAGAATGAATGAATGATGTATACGTACCACTTGTAGTAGGGGACTGTTGAGGAGTGATTTCTTTTTTCATATCTTGGTCTTCAGGTCTGACCTGACTTTCTGGCTGACTGGTGAGATCCTCACCTGTGATGTTATATAGAGCAATACTGTGACTACCACTACATATACAAATATGACTGCGTAGGACTGAACTGGATAGAGAATGAATGAATGATGTATACGTACCACTTGTAGGAGAAGACTGTGGAGAAGTGATTTCTTTTTTCAAATCTTGGCCATCAGACTGAACAGGTCTGACCTGACTTTCTGGCTGACTGGTGGGATCCTCACCTGTGATGTTATAGAGAGCAATACAGTAACTGTGACTACCAGATTTGACTGCGTAGGACTGCATGAAGTGGAAAGAATATGAATGAATGATGTATATGTACCACTTGTAGGAGAAGACTGTGGAGAAGTGATTTCTTTTTTCAAAACTTGGCCATCAGACTGAACAGGTCTGACCTGACTTTCTTGCTGACTGGTGGGATCCTCACCTGTGATGTTATAGAGAGCAATACTGTGACTACCACTACATCTACAGATATGACTGTGTACGACTGAACTGGATAGAGAATGAATGAATGATATATACGTACCACTTGTAGTAGGGGACTGTTGAGGAGTGATTTCTTTTTTCATATCTTGGTCTTCAGACTGAACAGGTCTGACCTGACTTTCTGGCTGATTGGTGAGATCCTCACCTGTGATGTTATAGAGAGCAATACTGTGACTACCACTACATATACAAATATGACTGTGTAGGACTGAACTGGATAGAGAATGAATGAATGATGTATACGTACCACTTGTAGGAGAAGACTGTGGAGAAGTGATTTCTTTTTTCAAATCTTGGCCATCAGACTGAACAGGTCTGACCTGACTTTCTGGCTGACTCGTGGGATCCTCACCTGTGATGTTATAGAGAGCAATACTGTGACTACCACTACATATACAAATATGACTGTGTAGGACTGAACTGGATAGAGAATGAATGAATGATATATACGTACCACTTGTAGTAGGGGACTGTTGAGGAGTGATTTCTTTTTTCATATCTTGGTCTTCAGGTCTGACCTGACTTTCTTGCTGACTGGTGGGATCCTCACCTGTGATGTTATAGAGAGCAATACAGTAACTGTGACTACCAGATTTGACTGCGTAGGACTGCATGAAGTGGAAAGAATATGAATGAATGATGTATATGTACCACTTGTAGGAGAAGACTGTGGAGAAGTGATTTCTTTTTTCAAATCTTGGCCATCAGACTGAACAGGTCTGACCTGACTTTCTGGCTGACTCGTGGGATCCTCACCTGTGATGTTATAGAGAGCAATACTGTGACTACCACTACATATACAAATATGACTGTGTAGGACTGAACTGGATAGAGAATGAATGAATTATATATACGTACCACTTGTAGTAGGGGACTGTTGAGGAGTGATTTCTTTTTTCATATCTTGGTCTTCAGGTCTGACCTGACTTTCTTGCTGACTGGTGGGATCCTCACCTGTGATGTTATAGAGAGCAATACAGTAACTGTGACTACCAGATTTGACTGCGTAGGACTGCATGAAGTGGAAAGAATATGAATGAATGATGTATATGTACCACTTGTAGGAGAAGACTGTGGAGAAGTGATTTCTTTTTTCAAATCTTGGCCATCAGACTGAACAGGTCTGACCTGACTTTCTTGCTGACTGGTGGGATCCTCACCTGTGATGTTATAGAGAGCAATACTGTGACTACCACTACATATACAGATATGACTGTGTAAGACTGAACTGGATAGAGAATGATTGATTGATATATACGTACGACTTGTAGACTGTGGAGAAGTGATTTCTTTTTTCAAATCTTGGCCTTCACTCTGAACAGGTCTGACCTGACTTTCTGGCTGACTGGTGGGATCCTCACCTGTGATGTTATAGAGAGCAATACTGTGACTACCACTACATATACAAATATGACTGTGTAGGACTGAACTGGATAGAGAATGAATGAATGATGTATACGTACGACTTGTAGGAGAAGACTGTGGAGAAGTGATTTCTTTTTTCAAATCTTGGCTTTCAGACTGATTGAGTGTGACCTGACTTTCTGCCTCACCTGTGATGTTATAGAGAGCAATACTGTGACTACCACTACATCTACAGATATGACTGTGTAGGACTGAACTGGATAGAGAATGAATGAATGATGTATACGTACCACTTGTAGTAGGGGACTGTTGAGGAGTGATTTCTTTTTTCATATCTTGGTCTTCATGTCTGACCTGACTTTCTTGCTGACTGGTGGGATCCTCACCTGTGATGTTATAGAGAGCAATACTGTGACTACCACTACATCTACAGATATGACTGTGTAGGACTGAACTGGATAGAGAATGAATGAATGATGTATACGTACCACTTGTAGGAGGGGACTGTTGAGGAGTGATTTCTTTTTTCATATCTTGGTCTTCAAACTGAAGAGGTCTGACCTGACTTTCTGGCTTACTGGTGGGATCCTCACCTGTGATGTTATAGAGAGCAATACAGTAACTGTGACTACCAGATTTGACTGCGTAGGACTGCATGAAGTGGAAAGAATATGAATGAATGATGTATATGTACCACTTTTAGGAGAAGACTGTGGAGAAGTGATTTCTTTTTTCAAAACTTGGCCATCAGACTGAACAGGTCTGACCTGACTTTCTTGCTGACTGGTGAGATCCTCACCTGTGATGTTATAGAGAGCAATACTGTGACTACCACTACATCTACAGATATGACTGTGTAGGACTGAACTGGATAGAGAATGAATGAATGATGTATACGTACCACTTGTAGGAGAAGACTGTGGAGAAGTGATTTCTTTTTTCAAATCTTGGCCATCAGACCGAACAGGTCTGACCTGACTTTCTGGCTGACTGGTGGGATCCTCACCTGTGATGTTATAGAGAGCAATACTGTGACTACCACTACATATACAGATATAACTGTGTAAGACTGAACTGGATAGAGAATGATTGATTGATATATACGTACGACTTGTAGACTGTGGAGAAGTGATTTCTTTTTTCAAATCTTGGCCTTCACTCTGAACAGGTCTGACCTGACTTTCTGGCTGACTGGTGGGATCCTCACCTGTGATGTTATAGAGAGCAATACTGTGACTACCACTACATATACAAATATGACTGTGTAGGACTGAACTGGATAGAGAATGAATGAATGATGTATACGTACGACTTGTAGGAGAAGACTGTGGAGAAGTGATTTCTTTTTTCAAATCTTGGCCATCAGACTGAACAGGTCTGACCTGACTTTCTGGCTGACTCGTGGGATCCTCACCTGTGATGTTATAGAGAGCAATACTGTGACTACCACTACATATACAAATATGACTGTGTAGGACTGAACTGGATAGAGAATGAATGAATGATATATACGTACGACTTGTAGGAGGGGACTGTTGAGGAGTGATTTCTTTTTTCAAATCTTGGCTTTCAGACTGATTGAGTGTGACCTGACTTTCTGCCTCACCTGTGATGTTATAGAGAGCAATACTGTGACTACCACTACATCTACAGATATGACTGTATAGGACTGAACTGGATAAAGAATGAATGAATGATGTATACGTACCACTTGTAGTAGGGGACTGTTGAGGAGTGATTTCTTTTTTCATATCTTGGTCTTCAGGTCTGACCTGACTTTCTTGCTGACTGGTGGGATCCTCACCTGTGATGTTATAGAGAGCAATACTGTGACTACCACTACATCTACAGATATGACTGTGTAGGACTGAACTGGATAGAGAATGAATGAATGATGTATACGTACCACTTGTAGGAGGGGACTCTTGAGGAGTGATTTCTTTTTTCATATCTTGGTCTTCAGACTGAAGAGGTCTGACCTGACTTTCTGGCTTACTGGTGGGATCCTCACCTGTGATGTTATAGAGAGCAATACAGTAACTGTGACTACCAGATTTGACTGCGTAGGACTGCATGAAGTGGAAAGAATATGAATGAATGATGTATATGTACCACTTGTAGGAGAAGACTGTGGAGAAGTGATTTCTTTTTTCAAAACTTGGCCATCAGACTGAACAGGTCTGACCTGACTTTCTTGCTGACTGGTGAGATCCTCACCTGTGATGTTATAGAGAGCAATACTGTGACTACCACTACATCTACAGATATGACTGTGTAGGACTGAACTGGATAGAGAATGAATGAATGATGTATACGTACCACTTGTAGGAGAAGACAGTGGAGAAGTGATTTCTTTTTTCAAATCTTGGCCATCAGACCGAACAGGTCTGACCTGACTTTCTGGCTGACTGGTGGGATCCTCACCTGTGATGTTATAGAGAGCAATACTGTGACTACCACTACATATACAGATATGACTGTGTAAGACTGAACTGGATAGAGAATGATTGATTGATATATACGTACGACTTGTAGACTGTGGAGAAGTGATTTCTTTTTTCAAATCTTGGCCTTCACTCTGAACAGGTCTGACCTGACTTTCTGGCTGACTGGTGGGATCCTCACCTGTGATGTTATAGAGAGCAATACTGTGACTACCACTACATATACAAATATGACTGTGTAGGACTGAACTGGATAGAGAATGAATGAATGATGTATACGTACGACTTGTAGGAGAAGACTGTGGAGAAGTGATTTCTTTTTTCAAATCTTGGCCATCAGACTGAACAGGTCTGACCTGACTTTCTGGCTGACTCGTGGGATCCTCACCTGTGATGTTATAGAGAGCAATACTGTGACTACCACTACATATACAAATATGACTGTGTAGGACTGAACTGGATAGAGAATGAATGAATGATATATAGGTACGACTTGTAGGAGGGGACTGTTGAGGAGTGATTTCTTTTTTCAAATCTTGGCTTTCAGACTGATTGAGTGTGACCTGACTTTCTGCCTCACCTGTGATGTTATAGAGAGCAATACTGTGACTACCACTACATCTATAGATATGACTGTATAGGACTGAACTGGATAGAGAATGAATGAATGATGTATACGTACCACTTGTAGTAGGGGACTGTTGAGGAGTGATTTCTTTTTTCATATCTTGGTCTTCAGACTGAAGAGGTCTGACCTGACTTTCTGGCTGACTCGTGGGATCCTCACCTGTGATGTTATAGAGAGCAATACTGTGACTACCACTACATATACAAATATGACTGTGTAGGACTGAACTGGATAGAGAATGAATGAATGATATATAGGTACGACTTGTAGGAGGGGACTGTTGAGGAGTGATTTCTTTTTTCAAATCTTGGCTTTCAGACTGATTGAGTGTGACCTGACTTTCTGCCTCACCTGTGATGTTATAGAGAGCAATACTGTGACTACCACTACATCTATAGATATGACTGTATAGGACTGAACTGGATAGAGAATGAATGAATGATGTATACGTACCACTTGTAGTAGGGGACTGTTGAGGAGTGATTTCTTTTTTCATATCTTGGTCTTCAGACTGAAGAGGTCTGACCTGACTTTCTGGCTTACTGGTGGGATCCTCACCTGTGATGTTATAGAGAGCAATACAGTAACTGTAACTACCAGATTTGACTGCGTAGGACTGCATGAAGTGGAAAGAATATGAATGAATGATGTATATGTACCACTTGTAGGAGAAGACTGTGGAGAAGTGATTTCTTTTTTCAAAACTTGGCCATCAGACTGAACAGGTCTGACCTGACTTTCTTGCTGACTGGTGAGATCCTCACCTGTGATGTTATAGAGAGCAATACTGTGACTACCACTACATCTACAGATATGACTGTGTAGGACTGAACTGGATAGAGAATGAATGAATGATGTATACGTACCACTTGTAGGAGAAGACTGTGGAGAAGTGATTTCTTTTTTTAAATCTTGGCCATCAGACCGAACAGGTCTGACCTGACTTTCTGGCTGACTGGTGGGATCCTCACCTGTGATGTTATAGAGAGCAATACTGTGACTACCACTACATATACAGATATGACTGTGTAAGACTGAACTGGATAGAGAATGATTGATTGATATATACGTACGACTTGTAGACTGTGGAGAAGTGATTTCTTTTTTCAAATCTTGGCCTTCACTCTGAACAGGTCTGACCTGACTTTCTGGCTGACTGGTGGGATCCTCACCTGTGATGTTATAGAGAGCAATACTGTGACTACCACTACATATACAAATATGACTGTGTAGGACTGAACTGGATAGAGAATGAATGAATGATATATACGTACGACTTGTAGGAGAAGACTGTGGAGAAGTGATTTCTTTTTTCAAATCTTGGCTTTCAGACTGATTGAGTGTGACCTGACTTTCTGCCTCACCTGTGATGTTATAGAGAGCAATATTGTGACTACCACTACATATACAGATATGACTGAGTAGGACTGAAGTGGAAAGAGAATGAATGAATGATGTATACGTACCACTTGTAGGAGAAGACTGTGGAGAAGTGATTTCTTTTTTCAAATCTTGGCCATCAGACTGAACAGGTCTGACCTGACTTTCTGGCTGACTGGTGGGATCCTCACCTGTGATGTTATAGAGAGCAATACTGTGACTACCACTACATATACAGATATTACTGTGTAGGACTGAACTGGATAGAGAATGAATGAATGATGTGTACGTACCATTTGTAGGAGGGGACTGTTGAGGAGTGATTTCTTTTTTCATATCTTGGTCTTCAGACTGAACAGGTCTGACCTGACTTTCTGGCTGACTGGTGGGATCCTCACCTGTGATGTTATAGAGAGCAATACTGTGACTACCACTATATCTACAGATATGACTGTGTACGACTGAACTGGATAGAGAATGAATGAATGATGTATACGTACCACTTGTAGTAGGGGACTGTTGAGGAGTGATTTCTTTTTTCATATCTTGGTCTTCAGACTGAACAGGTCTGACCTGACTTTCTGGCTTACTGGTGGGATCCTCACCTGTGATGTTATAGAGAGCAATACAGTAACTGTAACTACCAGATTTGACTGCGTAGGACTGCATGAAGTGGAAAGAATATGAATGAATGATGTATATGTACCACTTGTAGGAGAAGACTGTGGAGAAGTGATTTCTTTTTTCAAATCTTGGCCATCAGACTGAACAGGTCTGACCTGACTTTCTTGCTGACTGGTGGGATCCTCACCTGTAATGTTATAGAGAGCAATACTGTGACTACCACTACATATACAAATATGACTGTGTAGGACTGAACTGGATAGAGAATGAATGAATGATGTATACGTACCACTTGTAGGAGAAGACTGTGGAGAAGTGATTCCTTTTTTCAGATCTTGGCCATCAGACTGAACAGCTCTGACCTGACTTTCTGGCTGACTGGTGGGATCCTCACCTGTGATGTTATAGAGAGCAATACTGTGACTACCACTACATATACAGATATGACTGTGTAGGACTGAACTGGATAGAGAATGAATGAATGATGTATACGTACCACTTGTAGGAGGGGACTGTTGAGGAGTGATTTCTTTTTTCATATCTTGGTCTTCAGACTGAACAGGTCTGACCTGACTTTCTGGCTTACTGGTGGGATCCTCACCTGTGATGTTATAGAGAGCAATACAGTAACTGTGACTACCAGATTTGACTGCGTAGGACTGCATGAAGTGGAAAGAATATGAATGAATGATGTATATGTACCACTTGTAGGAGAAGACTGTGGAGAAGTGATTTCCTTTTTCAAATCTTGGCCATCAGACTGAACAGGTCTGACCTGACTTTCTTGCTGACTGGTGGGATCCTCACCTATGATGTTATAGAGAGCAATACTGTGACTACCACTACATATACAAATATGACTGTGTAGGACTGAACTGGATAGAGAATGAATGAATGATGTATACGTACCACTTGTAGGAGAAGACTGTGGAGAAGTGATTTCTTTTTTCAAATCTTGGCTATCAGACTGAAAAGGTCTGACCTGACTTTCTTGCTGACTGGTGGGATCCTCACCTATGATGTTATAGAGAGCAATACTGTGACTACCACTACATCTACAGATATGACTGTGTAGGACTGAACTGGATAGAGAATGAATGAATGATGTATACGTACCACTTGTAGGAGAAGACTGTGGAGAAGTGATTTCTTTTTTCAAATCTTGGCCATCAGACTGAACAGGTCTGACCTGACTTTCTAGCTGACTGGTGGGATCCTCACCTGTGATGTTATAGACAGCAATACTGTGACTACCACTACATCTACAGATATGACTGTGTAAGACTGAACTGGATAGAGAATGATTGATTGATATATACGTACCACTTGTAGGAGGGGACTGTTGAGGAGTGATTTCTTTTTTCAAATCTTGGCTTTCAGACTGATTGAGTGTGACCTGACTTTCTGCCTCACCTGTGATGTTATAGAGAGCAATACTGTGACTACCACTACATATACAAATATGACTGTGTAGGACTGAACTGGATAGAGAATGAATGAATGATGTATACGTACCACTTGTAGGAGAAGACTGTGGAGAAGTGATTTCTTTTTTCAAATCTTGGCCATCAGACTGAACAGGTCTGACCTGACTTTCTTGCTGACTGGTGGGATCCTCACCTATGATGTTATAGAGAGCAATACTGTGACTACCACTACATATACAAATATGACTGTGTAGGACTGAACTGGATAGAGAATGAATGAATGATGTATACGTACCACTTGTAGGAGAAGACTGTGGAGAAGTGATTTCTTTTTTCAAATCTTGGCTATCAGACTGAAAAGGTCTGACCTGACTTTCTTGCTGACTGGTGGGATCCTCACCTGTGATGTTATAGAGAGCAATACTGTGACTACCACTACATCTACAGATATGACTGTGTAAGACTGAACTGGATAGAGAATGATTGATTGATATATACGTACCACTTGTAGGAGGGGACTGTTGAGGAGTGATTTCTTTTTTCAAATCTTGGCTTTCAGACTGATTGAGTGTGACCTGACTTTCTGCCTCACCTGTGATGTTATAGAGAGCAATACTGTGACTACCACTACATATACAAATATGACTGTGTAGGACTGAACTGGATAGAGAATGAATGAATGATGTATACGTACCACTTGTAGGAGAAGACTGTGGAGAAGTGATTTCTTTTTTCAAATCTTGGCCATCAGACTGAACAGGTCTGACTTGACTTTCTTGCTGACTGGTGGGATCCTCACCTATGATGTTATAGAGAGCAATACTGTGACTACCACTACATATACAAATATGACTGTGTAGGACTGAACTGGATAGAGAATGAATGAATGATGTATACGTACCACTTGTAGGAGAAGACTGTGGAGAAGTGATTTCTTTTTTCAAATCTTGGCCATCAGACTGAACAGGTCTGACCTGACTTTCTTGCTGACTGGTGGGATCCTCACCTATGATGTTATAGAGAGCAATACTGTGACTACCACTACATATACAAATATGACTGTGTAGGACTGAACTGGATAGAGAATGAATGAATGATGTATACGTACCACTTGTAGGAGAAGACTGTGGAGAAGTGATTTCTTTTTTCAAATCTTGGCTATCAGACTGAAAAGGTCTGACCTGACTTTCTTGCTGACTGGTGGGATCCTCACCTGTGATGTTATAGAGAGCAATACTGTGACTACCACTACATCTACAGATATGACTGTGTAAGACTGAACTGGATAGAGAATGATTGATTGATATATACGTACCACTTGTAGGAGGGGACTGTTGAGGAGTGATTTCTTTTTTCAAATATTGGCTTTCAGACTGATTGAGTGTGACCTGACTTTCTGCCTCACCTGTGATGTTATAGAGAGCAATACTGTGACTACCACTACATATACAAATATGACTGTGTAGGACTGAACTGGATAGAGAATGAATGAATGATGTATACGTACCACTTGTAGGAGAAGACTGTGGAGAAGTGATTTCTTTTTTCAAATCTTGGCCATCAGACTGAACAGGTCTGACCTGACTTTCTAGCTGACTGGTGGGATCCTCACCTGTGATGTTATAGACAGCAATACTGTGACTACCACTACATCTACAGATATGACTGTGTAAGACTGAACTGGATAGAGAATGATTGATTGATATATACGTACCACTTGTAGGAGGGGACTGTTGAGGAGTGATTTCTTTTTTCAAATCTTGGCTTTCAGACTGATTGAGTGTGACCTGACTTTCTGCCTCACCTGTGATGTTATAGAGAGCAATACTGTGACTACCACTACATATACAAATATGACTGTGTAGGACTGAACTGGATAGAGAATGAATGAATGATGTATACGTACCACTTGTAGGAGAAGACTGTGGAGAAGTGATTTCTTTTTTCAAATCTTGGCCATCAGACTGAACAGGTCTGACCTGACTTTCTTGCTGACTGGTGGGATCCTCACCTATGATGTTATAGAGAGCAATACTGTGACTACCACTACATATACAAATATGACTGTGTAGGACTGAACTGGATAGAGAATGAATGAATGATGTATACGTACCACTTGTAGGAGAAGACTGTGGAGAAGTGATTTCTTTTTTCAAATCTTGGCTATCAGACTGAAAAGGTCTGACCTGACTTTCTTGCTGACTGGTGGGATCCTCACCTGTGATGTTATAGAGAGCAATACTGTGACTACCACTACATCTACAGATATGACTGTGTAAGACTGAACTGGATAGAGAATGATTGATTGATATATACGTACCACTTGTAGGAGGGGACTGTTGAGGAGTGATTTCTTTTTTCAAATCTTGGCTTTCAGACTGATTGAGTGTGACCTGACTTTCTGCCTCACCTGTGATGTTATAGAGAGCAATACTGTGACTACCACTACATATACAAATATGACTGCGTAGGACTGAACTGGATAGAGAATGAATGAATGATGTATACGTACCACTTGTAGGAGAAGACTGTGGAGAAGTGATTTCTTTTTTCAAATCTTGGCCATCAGACTGAACAGGTCTGACTTGACTTTCTTGCTGACTGGTGGGATCCTCACCTATGATGTTATAGAGAGCAATACTGTGACTACCACTACATATACAAATATGACTGTGTAGGACTGAACTGGATAGAGAATGAATGAATGATGTATACGTACCACTTGTAGGAGAAGACTGTGGAGAAGTGATTTCTTTTTTCAAATCTTGGCCATCAGACTGAACAGGTCTGACCTGACTTTCTTGCTGACTGGTGGGATCCTCACCTATGATGTTATAGAGAGCAATACTGTGACTACCACTACATATACAAATATGACTGTGTAGGACTGAACTGGATAGAGAATGAATGAATGATGTATACGTACCACTTGTAGGAGAAGACTGTGGAGAAGTGATTTCTTTTTTCAAATCTTGTCTATCAGACTGAAAAGGTCTGACCTGACTTTCTTGCTGACTGGTGGGATCCTCACCTGTGATGTTATAGAGAGCAATACTGTGACTACCACTACATCTACAGATATGACTGTGTAAGACTGAACTGGATAGAGAATGATTGATTGATATATACATACCACTTGTAGGAGGGGACTGTTGAGGAGTGATTTCTTTTTTCAAATATTGGCTTTCAGACTGATTGAGTGTGACCTGACTTTCTGCCTCACCTGTGATGTTATAGAGAGCAATACTGTGACTACCACTACATATACAAATATGACTGTGTAGGACTGAACTGGATAGAGAATGAATGAATGATGTATACGTACCACTTGTAGGAGAAGACTGTGGAGAAGTGATTTCTTTTTTCAAATCTTGGCCATCAGACTGAACAGGTCTGACTTGACTTTCTTGCTGACTGGTGGGATCCTCACCTATGATGTTATAGAGAGCAATACTGTGACTACCACTACATATACAAATATGACTGTGTAGGACTGAACTGGATAGAGAATGAATGAATGATGTATACGTACCACTTGTAGGAGAAGACTGTGGAGAAGTGATTTCTTTTTTCAAATCTTGGCTATCAGACTGAACAGGTCTGACCTGACTTTCTTGCTGACTGGTGGGATCCTCACCTGTGATGTTATAGAGAGCAATACTGTGACTACCACTACATCTACAGATATGACTGTGTAGGACTGAACTGGATAGAGAATGAATGAATGATGTATACGTACCACTTGTAGGAGAAGACTGTGGAGAAGTGATTTCTTTTTTCAAATCTTGGCCATCAGACTGAACAGGTCTGACCTGACTTTCTAGCTGACTGGTGGGATCCTCACCTGTGATGTTATAGACAGCAATACTGTGACTACCACTACATCTACAGATATGACTGTGTAAGACTGAACTGGATAGAGAATGATTGATTGATATATACGTACCACTTGTAGGAGGGGACTGTTGAGGAGTGATTTCTTTTTTCAAATCTTGGCTTTCATACTGATTGAGTGTGACCTGACTTTCTGCCTCACCTGTGATGTTATAGAGAGCAATACTGTGACTACCACTACATATACAGATATGACTGAGTAGGACTGAACTGGATAGAGAATGAATGAATGATGTATACGTACCACTTGTAGGAGGGGACTGTTGAGGAGTGATTTCTTTTTTCATATCTTGGTGTTCAGACTGAACAGGTCTGACCTGACTTTCTGGCTTACTGGTGGGATCCTCACCTGTGATGTTATAGAGAGCAATACAGTAACTGTGACTACCAGATTTGACTGCGTAGGACTGCATGAAGTGGAAAGAATATGAATGAATGATGTATATGTACCACTTGTAGGAGAAGACTGTGGAGAAGTGATTTCTTTTTTCAAATCTTGGCCATCAGACTGAACAGGTCTGACCTGACTTTCTTGCTGACTGGTGGGATCCTCACCTATGATGTTATAGAGAGCAATACTGTGACTACCACTACATATACAAATATGACTGTGTAGGACTGAACTGGATAGAGAATGAATGAATGATGTATACGTACCACTTGTAGGAGAAGACTGTGGAGAAGTGATTTCTTTTTTCAAATCTTGGCTATCAGACTGAAAAGGTCTGACCTGACTTTCTTGCTGACTGGTGGGATCCTCACCTGTGATGTTATAGAGAGCAATACTGTGACTACCACTACATCTACAGATATGACTGTGTAAGACTGAACTGGATAGAGAATGATTGATTGATATATACGTACCACTTGTAGGAGGGGACTGTTGAGGAGTGATTTCTTTTTTCAAATCTTGGCTTTCAGACTGATTGAGTGTGACCTGACTTTCTGCCTCACCTGTGATGTTATAGAGAGCAATACTGTGACTACCACTACATATACAAATATGACTGTGTAGGACTGAACTGGATAGAGAATGAATGAATGATGTATACGTACCACTTGTAGGAGAAGACTGTGGAGAAGTGATTTCTTTTTTCAAATCTTGGCCATCAGACTGAACAGGTCTGACTTGACTTTCTTGCTGACTGGTGGGATCCTCACCTATGATGTTATAGAGAGCAATACTGTGACTACCACTACATATACAAATATGACTGTGTGGGACTGAACTGGATAGAGAATGAATGAATGATGTATACGTACCACTTGTAGGAGAAGACTGTGGAGAAGTGATTTCTTTTTTCAAATCTTGGCTATCAGACTGAAAAGGTCTGACCTGACTTTCTTGCTGACTGGTGGGATCCTCACCTGTGATGTTATAGAGAGCAATACTGTGACTACCACTACATCTACAGATATGACTGTGTAGGACTGAACTGGATAGAGAATGAATGAATGATGTATACGTACCACTTGTAGGAGAAGACTGTGGAGAAGTGATTTCTTTTTTCAAATCTTGGCCATCAGACTGAACAGGTCTGACCTGACTTTCTAGCTGACTGGTGGGATCCTCACCTGTGATGTTATAGACAGCAATACTGTGACTACCACTACATCTACAGATATGACTGTGTAAGACTGAACTGGATAGAGAATGATTGATTGATATATACGTACCACTTGTAGGAGGGGACTGTTGAGGAGTGATTTCTTTTTTCAAATCTTGGCTTTCAGACTTATTGAGTGTGACCTGACTTTCTGCCTCACCTGTGATGTTATAGAGAGCAATACTGTGACTACCACTACATATACAAATATGACTGTGTAGGACTGAACTGGATAGAGAATGAATGAATGATGTATACGTACCACTTGTAGGAGTAGACTGTGGAGAAGTGATTTCTTTTTTCAAATCTTGGCCATCAGACTGAACAGGTCTGACTTGACTTTCTTGCTGACTGGTGGGATCCTCACCTATGATGTTATAGAGAGCAATACTGTGACTACCACTACATATACAAATATGACTGTGTAGGACTGAACTGGATAGAGAATGAATGAATGATGTATACGTACCACTTGTAGGAGAAGACTGTGGAGAAGTGATTTCTTTTTTCAAATCTTGGCTATCAGACTGAAAAGGTCTGACCTGACTTTCTTGCTGACTGGTGGGATCCTCACCTGTGATGTTATAGAGAGCAATACTGTGACTACCACTACATCTACAGATATGACTGTGTAGGACTGAACTGGATAGAGAATGAATGAATGATGTATACGTACCACTTGTAGGAGAAGACTGTGGAGAAGTGATTTCTTTTTTCAAATCTTGGCCATCAGACTGAACAGGTCTGACCTGACTTTCTAGCTGACTGGTGGGATCCTCACCTGTGATGTAATAGACAGCAATACTGTGACTACCACTACATCTACAGATATGACTGTGTAAGACTGAACTGGATAGAGAATGATTGATTGATATATACGTACCACTTGTAGGAGGGGACTGTTGAGGAGTGATTTCTTTTTTCAAATCTTGGCTTTCAGACTGATTGAGTGTGACCTGACTTTCTGCCTCACCTGTGATGTTATAGAGAGCAATACTGTGACTACCACTACATATACAGATATGACTGAGTAGGACTGAACTGGATAGAGAATGAATGAATGATGTATACGTACCACTTGTAGGAGGGGACTGTTGAGGAGTGATTTCTTTTTTCATATCTTGGTGTTCAGACTGAACAGGTCTGACCTGACTTTCTTGCTGACTGGTGGGATCCTCACCTGTGATGTTATAGAGAGCAATAGAGTAACTGTGACTACTAGATTTGACTACGTAGGACTGCATGAAGTGGAAAGAGTATGAATAAATGATGTATATGTACCACTTGTAGGAGAAGACTGTGGAGAAGTGATTTCTTTTTTCAAATCTTGGCCATCAGACTGAACAGGTCTGACCTGACTTTCTGGCTTACTGGTGGGATCCTCACCTGTGATGTTATAGAGAGCAATACTGTGACTACCACTACATCTACAGATATGACTGTGTAAGACTGAACTGGATAGAGAATGATTGATTGATATATACGTACGACTTGTAGACTGTGGAGAAGTGATTTCTTTTTTCAAATCTTGGCCTTCACTGTGAACAGGTCTGACCTGACTTTCTGGCTGACTGGTGGGATCCTCACCTGTGATGTTATAGAGAGCAATACTGTGACTACCACTACATCTACAGATATGACTGTGTAGGACTGAACTGGATAGAGAATGAATGAATGATGTATACGTACCACTTGTAGGAGGGGACTGTTGAGGAGTGATTTCTTTTTTCATATCTTGGTCTTCAAACTGAACAGGTCTGACCTGACTTTCTGGCTGACTGGTGGGATCCTCACCTGTGATGTTATAGAGAGCAATACTGTGACTACCACTACATATACAAATATGACTGTGTAGGACTGAACTGGATAGAGAATGAATGAATGATGTATATGTACCACTTGTAGGAGAAGACTGTGGAGAAGTGATTTCTTTTTTCAAAACTTGGCCATCAGACTGAACAGGTCTGACCTCACTTTTTTGCTGACTGGTGGGATCCTCACCTGTGATGTTATAGAGAGCAATACTGTGACTACCACTACATATACAAATATGACTGTGTAGGACTGAACTGGATAGAGAATGAATGAATGATGTATATGTACCACTTGTAGGAGAAGACTGTGGAGAAGTGATTTCTTTTTTCAAATCTTGGCCATCAGACTGAACAGGTCTGACCTGACTTTTTTGCTGACTGGTGGGATCCTCACCTGTGATGTTATAGAGAGCAATACAGTAACTGTGACTACCAGATTTGACTGTGTAGGACTGCATGAAGTGGAAAGAATATGAATGAATGATGTATATGTACCACTTGTAGGAGAAGACTGAGGAGAAGTGATTTCTTTTTTCAAATCTTGGCCATCAGACAGAACAGGTCTGACCTGACTTTCTGGCTGACTGGTGGGATCCTCACCTGTGATGTTATAGAGAGCAATACTGTGACTACCACTACATCTACAGATATGACTGTGTAGGACTGAACTGGATAGAGAATGAATGAATGATGTATACGTACCACTTGTAGGAGGGGACTGTTGAGGAGTGATTTCTTTTTTCATATCTTGGTCTTCAAACTGAACAGGTCTGACCTGACTTTCTTGCTGACTGGTGGGATCCTCACCTGTGATGTTATAGAGAGCAATACTGTGACTACCACTACATATACAAATATGACTGTGTAGGACTGAACTGGATAGAGAATGAATGAATGATATATATGTACCACTTGTAGGAGAAGACTGTGTAGAAGTGATTTCTTTTTTCAAATCTTGGCCATCAGACTGAACAGGTCTGACCTGACTTTCTGGCTGACTGGTGGAATCCTCACCTGTGATGTTATAGAGAGCAATACTGTGACTACCACTACATATACAAATATGACTGTGTAGGACTGAACTGGATAGAGAATGAATGAATGATGTATATGTACCACTTGTAGGAGAAGACTGTGTAGAAGTGATTTCTTTTTTCAAATCTTGGCCATCAGACTGAACAGGTCTGACCTGACTTTTTTGCTGACTGGTGGGATCCTCACCTGTGATGTTATAGAGAGCAACATTGTGACTACCACTACATCTACAGACAGTTTAGACTGAACTGGATAGAATGATGTATAGTATTCTGGTTGGCTACCCAATAACCCTGTCTAATATGATATATATGTACCACTTGTAGGAGGGGACTGTTGAGGAGTGATTTCTTCTTTCAAATCTTGGCCTTCAGACTGAACAGGTCTTACCTGACTTTCTGGCTGACTGGTGGAATCCTCACCTGTGATGTTATAGAGAGCAGTACAGTAACTGTGACAACCACTACATATACAGATATGACTGTGTAGACCTGAACTGGACGAAGAATTAATGAGTGTTGTATGCGTACCACTTGTAGTAGGGGACTTTGGAGGAGTGCTTCCTTTTATCAAATCTTTGCCTTCAGATTGATCAAGTCTGACATCATTTGCTGGCTGACTGGTTGGATCCTCACCTGTGATATCAATGCTGTGACTACCACAATCTCTATCTACATAGATATTCACTGAATAGAATTCATTGCATACCTAAGGAGGTGGAGGTTTTTCCTTGAGTAGTGAAAGTGGTTTGAGGGTTTAAGGAGGTAGAGTTTTGTCCTGGAGTAGTGAAAGCTGGTTGAGGGTTCAGTGATGACCAGCCTGAATAGTAGTATGTGTGGCATGCAATTAATATTGCAACTGTTAGGCCTGAGTCATCAATTAAACTTCACTCTATCCATTATTAGGCCAACTAAGGATATTTCACTATGTTACTCCTGTTATAGTAGGTGGCACCTTACCAGTGTCAGTGCTGAGAAGAGGACGCTCTGGAACCTCAACTTGTACAGATCTCAGTTTAGATTCTGAGAAAAATTGGTGTTGATTTTTAAGAATATATGTGGCTCGATAGCAGATTGTGAACATGTAAATAGAGAATCACTCATGTGCTCACCAATATACATGTACTTAGGTATCTAATAACTAACCATAGGTGGTTTTAGGAGCTCCAAAAATACGCTTAAGTATATTCTCAATTGGAGCAGAGCTTAATTGCCATGGGGATGCATCTGAAAATGCAATGTATAGGTGTCATTCACAGCAATTTCTATGTATATATGCATAAATTTGTAGGGAAATCAGAAGTTGTTCAGTGACTCACAAGTATTTAATTGTGGCAGCCACATTTTCTGCTTCTCAGTGATACGGCGATGGACACTACTACTGTAAGGACATATCAGATAGCTCTGGGTGCTATCTACACCAGCAGGATGTGGCATAATGGAGCATTTGGAACTCTGTTCAGGGCAAAGAAATGACACATTTGGTACCTGCACATCATAGTGCAGTGTTTCCATTGCTTTCATTATTGCCTCAACAAATGCATCCCGGATATGCCACATTGCACTTTGTTCAGGTGCTTCACTAACTGGGACCTCCAGATTGACCTCGAAGTAAGAGGAAATTGGATCAAGGAATGTCAGTTTTCCAGGGAAGTCTGGTACTTTAAATGTAAAGCAGTTTCTGGCGACTGGCATCACCTCCCCATCCTCGGTAGTCAGCAACTTCCAGCCAGCATCACTTAATAGTGAAGAGATTGTGCAGCAGTAAACACCAAATATTGGACTCTTTTTGGAAAAGTGAAGAATGAATGAGGAATGCATATTATCCTCAGGAATTGGGGGAGATGGGTAAATGCTGCTCACTTCAAGGACACAGGGCATAATGAACTCCTTTAAACCAACTTCTGTTACAACAAGCTGTGAAATGAGCACCTTTAATAGGTCCTCTGGTTGAAAAATGTTTGCAATATAGTGCTTGTTCAACTCAGGTGAATTGAGGAACTGAATGGATAAGATACCTTGTTCAACAAATTTCCTTTCCAACATACCTAGTTTAACAGATTGTCCTTTCAGTTTTTGTTGCTGCTTTTTTAATTTTAAGCTGTAGCAGACCAGCTCGGTGATCTTGTCAAGGATCACCTGTGAACTGCCAAAGATGACATTGGGCAGCACCTCATAGTAGGCAATGATATTCAGCTGATGCAAGTAGTCGAGTGCAGCTTCCAGTGAGGCATGATCAAAGCCAAGCTTGTAGCCCATAGACTCACATTCTTTTCGACTCAACGCATGCTGGTTTAACTCCTTCATCATGATTTGGAGGGCCACATCAAAACTGAACCACTTCAATGGTAGTTTTCTGAACTTAGTTCGAGAAAGAGAATTAGTCATCAGGGACTCCTTCAGGTGACCAACTTTTTTCCGGTCTTGATCGCCTGGGTTTTTGGAATTTATTCGGAATGTGACATTCGACAGGGATCCTCCACTGGTGATCACACGTTGGTGCATATTCTGAGGGAGGATTTCAGTGATGATATTATGCAGTTGCTCATCCTTCTGATCTGGTGTCTCATAACACTTCATTTGCTCATCAAGAAATGTACCCACAAATGCAAGGTACGGCATCTCCTCAATACCACGCTGTTCGGCTTCAGAGTGGACAACCTGCACATCATGACAGATCACTTGTTTGTTGGTGTAATGGGCCTCGTATGGATCATTGATTAGCATTCCCTCCTCATGGAAGGCCACCTCTCCAAAATTTCCAAGATATTCGTTGAGCTTGAAGACAGAAATCAGGCCAGAGGGCTTAGGTACAAAGATTGAGACAATGTCATGGAAATGAGGTAGGCCTCCAGAGTCCACTACACGGATTGAGTAGGACATGAGCAATTCATTTGATTCTTTCATTTCATCACAAACACTTTTGTGGAACTCAGTGAAGATCTTCTCTGATGAAGTTGTAAGAGAATTCTCGAGAGCTTTGTTAATTTCAGATCTAAGCTCACCAGCAAGCGCAACCAGATCAACTTTCTTTGAAGATTTAAGCACCCTTGGTTTAGAAAAGTAACCTATTTGGAAAGATGCAGCGGCTGAGCTTTTTGCAACTTTACCCTTTCTCTTCTTTTTATTCTTCCAGTGGATAAACATTTGGTTGCTGGTGTGTGCAATCATGCGAGAGAGACGTTCATAGCTGACCTCTTGCCAATCAGTGCCAAATTTCAATGTGAAAGTATCCTGGGCTGGTGCCAGATGGAGGGGCTTTGTGGCAACTGGGGTGCTGATACGGATAAGCTCACGCTGAGTTCCAAGAAGCATGGCAATGAGACTGGACTTGCCTACCCCCACTGGTCCGTGGATAAGGAACTTGTCATCATAATGAGGAATGTAACCTTCTTGGAGAGCAGCTTGAAGGATTTTGTCGGTTGGAGCTGTACATGTATGAAGTGTATTTGAAGGACAGTAGTTATATTTACATGAGGAAGCTCATAGGAATTTTACTTGAGCATGTAAAAATACTGAAATGCTATATGGATTGCTAAACCTTGGTAGTTAATACAGATCCACACTTCACCGCTACGCAATCTTTGAACCACCAGACATCGAAAAGCTGGAGAGCCTGGAAGATTTTATCACTTTATTAACGTCAATGGTAGAGAGAGGTTAATTGTTCGCTTGTATTCGCTTGGCTGCTCTATATATATACACGTGCACTCACTAGCACAGGACCCTTTGGCAGCGTTTAAGGCTGGCTCGTGCCTAGCCATGATCTGTATACTGACCTTAGAGTTTGGGCCATAGAGAGTGGACTACAGCATGCACTGTAGTATATTGTAGCTAGATCTACCGTATTGCTTCCGTATCTGAACGACAGTAGAACAGCGCCAGCGAAAGAGAACAGTAACTGCCGCTGGATCTGAACTGCAAGAAGAACGCTCCCGATTTTACTCGGCGTATACACGTTACATAAACGTTGCTTCCAAGTGCTATATATAAAAAGATGTCAGACTGGCTTTTCTGACTCACTCCAGAGACTGGCACAGTGGTAATCAGAGGTATACCAGCAAAATTATTGCTTATGCAGATGACATCTTACTCTACCACACTATTAATTCTCCAGCAGACTTTTCTACGCTTCAGCGAGGTATTGATATAATAAAGGAATGGTCAGACAGTAACTTTCTTACTCTAAATCAGGCAAAATGCAATTATCTCTCGAAAAAGGGAAACTACATTGCCATCACTACCACTTACACTAAATGGATCTGTAATGGAGAGGGTAGAAACTTTCAAATATTTGGGTGTTCACATATCACAAAACCTGTCCTGGAGTACACATGTAAAGTATATCTGTACTAAGGCCAAGAGAATCCTCGGACTACTCTATCGTAAACTCTATAATCATATAACAAGTGAAGCAATGTTACAACTCTATATATCACTAGTTAGACCCCATGTTGAATATGCAGCAACTGTGTGGTCACCTCATCTTCAAAAAGATGTATATGCCCTGGAGTGTGTACAAAAGTTTGCTCTTAGAATGGTGTATCATGCGTGGGGTATGGACTATCATGACTTGGTTGGTCTCACAACCATCCCTACTTTGGAAGAAAGAAGAAGAGTTATGAGACTTTGCCTGATATACAAGATACTTAATAATATCTGCTACTTCTCACCAGATACTTTTACATCTAGCACATGTATTAGCCATCATGCGTCACATGTACACTCCATGACACTCCATGAGCCCTTTTGCCAGACTAATAGTTACAAATACTCCTTTGTACCCTTCACCATCAACTTATGGAATAACCTGGACCCAGCCTCTGTTTATGCACCTACACTTGCCTGTTTTAAACACCAACTCTCTTACTCATTGTACAACACTTAGTAGTATAGGGGTTCATGTCTAGTATTAGCATAATTGCTATGTACATGTTCTCCTGTCGTATGTATGACATATTATTATAAATACCTACGCTGTGCGTTTCCGCAATACTAAGCTACTAGCTGCCGAGTACTGTTGCACAAGTTCCTAGATTTCAAGCGTATTGTACCTCAATCGTTTGTGTTAAGAGCTCTTTCATCCTCTTCTCCTCTCATTAGGACTATCTTCAGTGAGTGAGTCTGCCTGATCAATTTCTTTACTGGCTATAATTTTTGGTATGGCCATACACATGTTAGAACCTTTCGTGATGATCATTTCAATACTGGCAGTGCTATTAGACTTATCCGAAGTACATTTCAGTATCTCATGTCAGTAAAAGTGCCTATTTTAGTTTTCTGATCGTGCTTTACGCTGCCCTTTAACGAAGGCCATGGAGTCCTGCAACGAAGCGATTGTTCAGTACCCGAAGCGCATTGTATACTCGGCACAAACACGTTGCCACTTCCCCACTCGTCTAGCATATCACGTGATGCTTCAGTCCTTCACCGCTTTCTGTTCCGCATGCGCAATGCTGACGTAGCGGGGACGAGGCTACTGTTTCACCATGTACGATATATTGAAATGCTTTCCAACCCCATATCTTCATTCTTAGCTCAGCTACATGTTTCACTAACTTCTGTTTCTAAGCTGCCATTTCATGTGACTCAAGAAGACGTTAGATGTATAGCATTATTTGCCTTGCCTACCAAATTCCATGATCTAGCTAGCTATACGGATGGTATGCCGAATACAGATATGTTAGCTACATAGCAACAAGCATATACATGACCCATCTCTGCTATGGGGTAGTTGCCAAAGATACAGTTATATGTTGCATGTGGCCAAATAGAGGTCTGTGTATTTGTAGGAGTTGCAGTCTGTGGCAAAGAATCCCTGAAGGGTCCTAGAGGAATTCCGGTATATAGTTAACGTTGTTGCTAAAAGCAAAGAGCTTTTTGCAAACCAATGCCACTAAAAAACATTAAAATATACTTGGTTATAGTCACTTATTGCATGGCTGTGCTATAGAGCACAGTCATAACTGTATACATACTGCATGCACAAGTAAGAAGATATGGTGTCCCATCAGTCACAGACAATGTGGCTGTTCTCAATTCACAGATGATTAGAGATGATGAAGATGTTACACATTGCAATAATTCATTAGTGGAAATCCTACACAGTTTAGCTATGTAATATGAGGCTCATCTATAAATAGAAAACTTGGTTGGTTGTAAAAATTAATACCTTTATATCTATGATATATAGCCTAAACAGGTGTTATGTTATGAAACAAAAATTTACATTTCACCGTCCAGGGTAAAGTACAAATACAATCTCTCTTAGCCTATATATGAAATACAGTGAAATCTCTCTAATCAGACACCTTGAAATAGGTCACTTCAACTTGTTGACTCAAATGCCATGTTTCTTCTAAAATCAGAGCATCTCACTAATCACTACTAGGGTGTTAGGGTGTGTGATGAGATTAGACTCTACTTTGTACATAAAATGTACACTGCAGATGGTCTGCCACCATATGGTGTGGAATTTTAATCAGTAATGCATAAATGACTATCAGGTTACTGTGTGTGTAATGATGCAACTCTAGATCTCAAGCCCTGTACACTTTGTTCAATGTCCTGTGGGGATATTGTTATACACCCAGCAAGCTTAATGTGACACAAATATACTTATGCAAAACTATAGACAAAATTATAGGCAAGGAAGTGATTGGGGACTAAATATCTACTTGCTTAGCTGACATCTCAGTTATTGTTGCATCCATCGCCTCAGTTGAGAGAGGGCCTGCATAATTAGTTGTACTGACCATTGCAGCTGTGGGTCAGACAGAACCTAGTAGCAATTAGCCAATTTGTATGCATGTACCTCTAAAATTCTTGTTAGAATGTGTTTCAATATATAAATAGCAAATTTGCTTATTCAAAGATCTGCAGCCACGCATCACTTTCAGCTTTTATTTTGTGAAGCCTAACACTTCTTTTCACTTCTTTTTCATTGCCAAAGGCAGCTGCACACAATTATAAATTACATCATGTACAACAATGGAGATCAGGTGAAAAAGAACAGGTGTCATAAAATTTTGGGGACCTCATGACAATGGAGACCGGTCCCCATAAATTATGGATTATGCTTTTTTTGCTTTTTTTATTCTTGAATATTATTTACTATACATGTATTACCCTAATAGTTTCTTTCATTATTTATGTGCAAAATTACTGTTATATTGAAGCATGATAGATACATCTAGCTACATAGTCTTCTAGAGAAGATTGCTGTTGATCTGAAAATGTGTTCGAAAGGAGAGAAAAGATGCAGGTGCAGGGGAAAGGTTGGACGCAAATTCTGTGCTCTGACAAATAACACTGTCAGGAAAGTCAGCACTTCTCACCGTGATCATTATACCTTTCAGGATGTTGCTTTAACCAACTCCCGTTTGGGATAACAACCGCTCCCAAACACTTCCTGATGTCCACCATTCTTTAGGGGATCGTTTGTCTCATGGAAGACGTACTAGCGTATAGTCAGGGTTCTGTCTATTGGGGGGTTGAGCAAATTTGCCCTTAATATGGCCAACCTGACGAAACCTCTTCAGGACTCCTCTCAGCAAAAAAACAGTGGGTGTGTGGTGAATAACAAAGAGCAGTATTCTCACAGATAAAAGAAGCACTGACTATAAGAGCCCCATACTGGCACTCTTTGACCCCAACCTAAAGGCGGCATACATCTCTCGTGCCTAGAGCAGTGGCATACATCTCTCATGCCGTGACCGCTACCAAGCAGAGCTATGCTCAAATCGAAAAAGAATCTTAACCAATAACTGTGAGCTTTTTGAGGATTATCTGCTAAGTCTACAATTCAGAATGGAGACAGAGCGCAAGCCCCAAGTATCTCTGTTTGAGAGGAAGTTATAGATGAACTACCAGGACCATCTGCATGCAAACTGACAACCTACCTTTGATAATGTTGACTGAGCAAATCTGAGAGGGATGACTCTGTGCACCCCTTTTACAATGTCTGTAGTGAATTGATAAGGTTTGCTGATGAGAGGTGGTCGTTTGATCCTACCTGGCTGCAGATTTACAAGCAGAGGTACTACACCAACTCCACAGCAGCCACCAAGAAATCACTAAATGTAGGGGGAGAGCAAGGGAATCAGTGTCACTACAGTGGCCAAGACTTTAAGAACAACTGGAGGAAGCCGTTAATAAATCTCCTGAGTGTATCAAAACCTACCTCCAAGTACAGAGCCACTGCTCTGAATAGCCCTCTCTCTCATGGCAACAGGCCCTTTTTGAGTGAAAAAAGTCAAATTATCTGTTGATCGTTGTTTACTATTCCTGATGAATTGTGATTTCATGACTCAAAAGTGTGTTATCAATCATTTGCTCAATATTCACTGGATTTGTGATGTTCTCGGGTCAGATAATAGGCCCCAATATTGTTTGGACCTCTTCAAGACTTTTGCCAAAGAATACACTGTCAGTTTTAAATACATTACTAACAGCCCCACTAATCCTCATGCAAATAGGAAAGCAGAACAAGCAGTGAGAACAGTTAAGAAGTTCTTGATTCGGAAAAAGGCTGCATATCTATATCTTGCTGGTCAACACCACTGTCTCTAGGGTATATAATATATATATATATATATATATATATATATCTGAACTATATACTAATGTGTCGGAAATTGACAAATGTACCCATCTCGCATGAGTTATAAGGAACCCACATATACTAGATTACTCAGCAGTTATTGAGAGAGACAAAACAGAGAAGCAGAAGCAAATAGAAAATTACAAATTTCGTCATAGGGCTACAGACTTTCCACCATTAAAACCTGGAGATGCAGTGTACAGTTGCGATTGCAAGACCGAAAGAACAATAGTGGAAGAGTCTACTCTGCAATCATAAATTATTGTGGAAACATCAAATAAGAGTATGATATGAACTCTACCAAGAAATTCAAGTATGACATCTGAAAGTGGAACTCATTCAAATACTGATCAACAGCTTAGTCACTCAATCAAGGAGTGGGCAGATCCCTAAGCCACCTGAATGTTATTGGTACTCTTGAGAAAGGATATGATACTCTTGAGAAAGGATATGTAGTGGTATGGTTCTGTTACATGCAAGCATTGGCACGTCATATTGTTCCTGTAGTGTGCACGTGGTTTAATATGGCATATCGAGGTTCAGTTAATATGTATATACCATCTAGCTAGCTCACATGATGCATTGTAATGCGCATGCAAGGGCGGAGCTGTATAGGCGGTGCCCGTTCAGGGCCGTGTTTATGGTTACATTTCCGTGTTTATGCTGCAATGCGGATGCTCTATTCCGAGGACGCCACAGTCTCCTCTTGCCAGTGTAGACAAGAGTACTGTACATGCAACCAGGGTACAGACCAGAGCACTGTATATGCAACCAGGGTATAGACCAGAGTACTGTATATGCAACAGTAGTCCATAGGTTTAAAATCAATAGTTGTTAAATACACTCTAGTACAGTTTGTACAGTTGGACGACACTCGGAAGTTGCACGCGCGACACCGAAAAAATAATGGAAGAAACCTCCTGCAGCAGTAAGCTAGATTTGCCCGCTCCCGCTCGCCCAGGCGAGCGGGAGCGAGCTCACCTAGTTGTTCAGCTGGCGTGGGTCTTAATATCTATAGCCCAGTATTAGGTATAGTCTCGGATCTTACTACTATGCTCACGTGCAAAATATAACTTTTGCTGGGCAGTGGGCGGTAAGCCTTGACAGTTATCTTGACAGTTAAAAGTGATTCAGAAGTACACCATTATACTCCATCATCTGTCAGTACATTAGTGAGGGTCAGAGTAAAGACAGCCGCTGCGTACCTCTTAGTTGTACTTATGCGTTAGATAGCACATTAGATACGCGCGAACACTCATTACGCTTATACTGATCTACGCAACTATATTAGATAACATACACCCAAGAAAAGCGACTATTTACAGTGTGTGGGTATTATTATCTTGTGAAGACTGTGAGTAGATATATGCGAACACTCATTAATACTGATCCACGCAGCGATATCATCCACTCAAGTGTGTGGGTAGTACTCACAGTCCTCACAAGATAGTACCCACTGGGTACTATCTTGTGAGGACTGTGGGTACTGTCATGTGAGAGGAGAGAAGTATAAACTCACTTATGTTACTGCTCATGTTGGCAGACCACACAATTGTGTGATGAGCTCGAGGGCGATGAGATACCGGGGTATGCTGTATAATGAAAAGCGGCAGTGAGTAAACCAAAAATTACACTTTATATACCTCTTCACCTTCTGTATATTCACTCTGGTTTCACCATTGAGTTAATAGCTTCTCGTATACCAACTTATTTGAAAACTGAAGTCGGGAATGGGCCGGCCACACTACTTTATTGGTGACCGCCTAAACATGAGGAAATTCGTAAATCTTGTATTGCGGCCCTGTCGGCGCACGTGCATGCGCATAAGCATGTGTTTTCTATAGGCTGCGCACAGCGAAAAAGGTACCTCAGTTATATGTTTCGTATACCAGAACACACTAGACATGATCGTCTGAATGATTTCCACTATGGCAATGTGTTTTCGTCATCGTCTCAAATCGTCTGTGAAATGAGTTTTATACAACCTGTAACATATGGGCCATAAACTGTAGTAACTCCCATGTCATTTTCTCTTCATACTTTGGCATATTAGTCAGTTTCTGCACCATTACACCTAAGCATCTAACACATTCCTTAGTGAGTCATATTTTTAGAATGTGATGCACCTGAAAACATCCATTTTTGTAGTGATGCATGCAGGCACATAGCATAATTGATTTTAGAGTGGTATAGAGACTACTTGTTTATCTCATGTAGTGCTATAGGTGCATGCATGATTGCATCATCCATGTCTGATGAGATTCATAATATATGAGAAGAATGTAGCTAATGCACCAACTGCCATTACTAAATTTATCTTGTGTTAGAGAGACTGTTTATTTACCTAGTAGTGACTATATTCAGATGATGTCGGAAGGAATGATATCGTAAGATGTGCAATGATTTTCCTGTGTACATCAGCTCGGACTACATGGATACACAGAAACAGCTCTTTTACTACTAGATTATTTAATAATCTACCTTTTTCTATAGATTTAGTAAATAATTTGTGTTCAGCACTCCTTATCTAAAGCAATACATATTTACTGGATAGATCACAATAGCACCACTAGCGCATTAACTTGGAAAACACACACAAGCAGTTACTAAAATCAAACCACCACCTCAGTATTGTAGTGTATACAATATATATTGTCATGAATATGAATGAATTGTGCTAATCCAGATTTAACACCAGTTACTGTAGCCCTGTGTGATTACTGACAGGGAAATGCTGCAGGTCGCTTGTCAGCAAATATTGGTTAATATGCGCGAAAATTCACATGCAGTTTTCTTCGCGCATGCCCAAATATTTGATGACAGTGACCTGCAATCCGTGTACATGTACATGTACCTGTGCTCCCAGAAATGCGTACAAATGTGCGCATGAGCCATATTTTGTCTAACAGTTTAAGGCGCTTGGCTAAAGGTAGGGCGCGGACGCTCCCTTCAAGAGAAGATAGCTGAAACTGTAATTCTATCTACTCCATGGTGAGACGGGAGGTAAAAAGGCAGAATAACTACGTATAGCTCATGGTTGTGTTATTTATTACCACACATATAGTCGGGCGTCTGGATTCGATGGAATGGAATGGTGGAATGGAATGGTGGAATGGACTACTGGAATGGACTACTGGAATGGTTTAGCACGCATGCGCATTAGAGCTATTCGCCTTGCTTGTCCACGTTGTCCCGCTCAGGCTAGAGAGAGCAGTTGTATCCCTTGTAATCATCCGTCTCACGCAGCTATGGCTATGCGGGGATCAGGAACAGCTGGTAGCCCTATCAGATTAGACGACTCGCCAGCAGGAAAGAACCGCTCGGAGTTGCCGCTTGGTGTAGCGGTCTCGGAGTCAGCCTCACCTGTAAAAGTTCTCCAAGGAGATCAGTTTAGGTGAGAACTGTTCATTATGCATTAGTGATTGAAGGTGGTGCTCAGAAGCAGAGGAATTTAAGCATGATTGCTAAACCCGTGATAGAGTGCGGGTATGATTTTAAGGTAACAGGTGTAGTTTGTTTCCAGGGGGGGGGGGCAGTGTAGTTGCTGCTTGAGTCCAGTGGTCATCGCTTTGTGTACTTTCTGTGTACTACAGG
This sequence comes from Theonella swinhoei, assembly GCA_963970385.1. Classification (NCBI taxonomy): domain Eukaryota; kingdom Metazoa; phylum Porifera; class Demospongiae; order Tetractinellida; family Theonellidae; genus Theonella; species Theonella swinhoei. Next base: position 4,641,375 of record OZ019949.1, on the reverse strand, counting down.
AAGACTCGTGCATGTTCATTTATAGTACATGTTACTCAGCCCACTATTGTGCAAAGAAATGATGTGATGCACTTTGGTTCTTCTCTCTTTAGACACATTGCTGATACATTTGACAGTTTGAGTGACACAGAATCTGAAACAGAGTCAGATATAGGTAATTTATACATAATAATATTCTTGTAGTTGTTGCAAATACTCTTTTCTACAATATTAGGTGATGCATTGTCTGAAAGTGAGGTGGACAAGGGTGGTAATATTTTGAGGTATTGGTGGGAATTACGTTACACTTGTCTAGGAAAGACACTAAAAAGAGCCTGAAGAGTGGTAATGTCGAAACCTAAGTGGTGCTTTGCTGCCCTCTGCTCTTCAGTGACTTCCTTGCACTTTGTTGTTGGTAGTAGGTGGGGCACAGTATATATTTAAGTAGTGGTCAAATTGCATTTACCCATTAGTGAAAGAATGTCTGCTATAAACCTGCCTTTTGAGTGGTTATAGCCCTTAACTTATACAAGCCCCACCTAGTTTGGTATTAGCCTGCTTATAAGATTTGCCATTCAATTACATTTTTACCAATACTATTGTTACTCCCTTTATAGAAATAGCTCCGGTGTACCAATCTTTGAAAAACCTCCCCCCAAGTATTCAGCCTATCAAATAATGCATATCTTACTGAATCCAAGCATTGATGAAGAACGTATTGCCTCAAAGAGACCGTTGGATGCTCCTTACAGTGCTACTTTTGTCGTTGATGTCAGCAAGCTTGCACATCCCGATGACATTAAGAAGGACATGTACGGAAAGTGGATACACAAAGGATCGCATACTGATGTCTTCATCTGTACATATGACAGTGACAATATCAACATTGAAAAGGCTGCCGTTGGTGCAAGCGGAAATAATGTGTACTACCTGAGACGCCTTCATAGTGTTCATCCTAGCAATGATGCATTCAGAAGAGTGTTGGCACTTTTATTTGGTAAGTGGTACTTAGTGTTTCTAGGGAATATAAGGCCTAACCACATATATGTAATACATCACACGAGCACAGTGTATGTAACATCGCATGTGCGTGTGGAGTAATGCCAGGGTTTCTTTGGGGGGGGGGGCAAATGCCCCCCCTTAAAAAGGTTTTGCCCCCCTTAAGTCGAACAGACCTTCCTCATATACAGCCACATGTGTTTTCATGTTACCCCCCAAGATTTCTCGTATATGCGGTTTGCTCCCCCTTGTCACATTTTCTGAAATAAACCCTGAATGTTCTTCCTGTGTCAGCTTAGTGTATGCATGTATTTTCAGTAAAAGAGACTGACTCCTTTTTCTGTCTTACAAATGTTGGTATGGTTTGAGCCAACTGACAATGTTCCAAGGCCTGCATGAGTTCTGTGTATGTTCGATTACATTCCATCTGTGCATTCTGTAGTTATATCCATAAACTGTGGCATTAGATATGTAACCTTAGTGTATACTACTAGTGTATAGTGTTCATGGTTTGTAATTGTGGTGTAAAAACGGTGCACTGATCATGAAAATTTTACCTTGTGTTAGATTCATTGAAGCAGCCTCACAGGCTATGCCTAATGGTGTACTACCTCCCTGATGGATTTGAGCCTAAAATCACACCACACGGCAACTCCAAAAGTCGAAAGCCATATTATCCCACTTTGCCAAGCACCATGGCAGCCTTGGCTAGTAGTGCAGGTGCAGGACCGAAGCAGGTTGTAGGAGATGTGTCTGCTACTATCGGAGGAGTTTTGTCTGCAAGTGATGCTTGTTCTTTACCACGGAATGAACAGCAAGTGACTGACATTAGAAGACGACAGAAAAGAACGTCTGGCAGTACAGATGAACTAGCTGTTGTTATGCACAAGGCATATCTTGAAGACGGCAATAAGTGCTTCATAAGAGAAATGAAAACTCTCAGAGAGCCAGCTATAATTGTTGCTTTGGATTGGCAGCTTGACGACCTGGTGAGGTTCTGCACAAAGGAGGAAGAATTTGGAATCTTGACTGTAGACCCCACATTTTCACTTGGAGATTTTGATGTCACTGTTACTGCATACAGGCATCTAATTCTTCAGTGTAGGCGGTCGTCTGAGCATCCTGTTTTTATAGGGCCTGTAATGGTGCATTACAGAAAGTCATACTCCACTTATCTTTTCTTTGCGTCCACTCTTGTAGGAGTTAGACCAGACCTGAGTAAACTTAAATGTTTCGGAACCGATGGTGAACAGGCCCTCTATGAAGCATTTCAAACTTCATATCCCAAAGCAATTCACTTGCTCTGCTCTCTCCATATGAAGCGAAATGTCAAAGCCAAACTACGTGATCTGGGGGTTAGAGAAAGTTCTCAGCAGATTGTTATCAGTGATATATTTGGCCAGCAGATTGGTAGCCATCAAGTTGAAGGTTTACTCGACAGTGAAAATGATGAAGAGTTCCAAAAAGGACTCCTTGTTTTGGCAGAGAAATGGAAAAGAATGGACTCAAGTGACAGTGGACCTATGCACACATTCGTCACATGGTTTTACCAGCACAAGTATTCCCTGCTGAAACAGTCAATGCTTAAATATATACGACAAAAAGCAGGGTTAGGTGATCCACCAGCACCCTTCACAACTAATTCCAGTGAGAGCATTAATTCACTCCTGAAAAGCAGAATGGATTACAAGAAGAACGAGTTGCCCACGTTTCTTGACAAGCTTAAGTCTGTGATTGATGACCAACAGTGTGAAGTGGAAAGAGCTATAATTGGTCGTGGAAAATATGAGTTATGTAAGCAGTATAAGAAACTTGAAAAAACGAAGATGAATGGTTTATGAAGATGACTATTGCTCAGAGACAAACACACGTGAAACGAGTTTCATCACTTGCAGTTGGGTCTAAGGTAAAGGCACCTTTGCTTAACTCGCTTACCAAAGCTGCTCAAAATGTCGAACCATCTAATTACCAGTGTTGTAGCCGACAGTTGTTCACGCAATCTCAACCATCAAAAGACAGGAGAAACACACTCACTGTTTCTGTTGATCAGTTCTCTGATTCAGTGGTCGTTCCACCTCATGTACTGAATGCAATTTGGAAGAAGGCTGGCGAAATACTTTGTGATTCTAAAGCAATTTGTATAGTACCAGGAGGTCATAGTAAGGATCGTATTGTGAAAAGCAGTTCTAGTCCCACTCCTCATTTTGTCACTATGAAGAAGTCTGGCCAGTATGCCTGTGATGATAAATGTCCCAACTGGAAGTCTTTAGGAATTTGCTCACATTCAGTAGCAGCTGCAGAAGACAATGGCGATTTGCACACATTCGTTGAGTGGCTAAAGAAATCCAAAAGAGCACCTAATCTGACAAAGTTGGCACTCACTACAATGCCTAAAGGCCGTGGCCGTAAGGGCTGTACTGCCCCTCCTCGGAAGAAGAAAAAATTGACAGTGAAGTCACGCAAGTCATTTGCACAACTCCTCAAAGAGCATAGTACTACATCGTCAACTGATGTGGACAAAGAGCAGGCTTCAAGTGATCATAGTAGTTGTAGCAGTGGTGAAGAATCCTGCATCCCAGAACTGTATCGAACAGCTTCAGCTGGGGCATCAGTTTCTCTGAATCCTGAAAGCTCTAATGTGTCTGGTGGAGATGTTGTCATGTCAGGGGTTGGTGAGGACCTGTACCAGTGTAGTGTTTCTTTGCAAGGTGGTGCTGTCAAGTTTAGTCACTCCAAGAGTGGGACCAAGTTGAATGTGTCAGGAGGACGACAAGAAACAAGTGGACTTCCCTTGCTTCCTCCACCGCTAATTCACTGCCCATCCTCACCAAAATCCCCGTTTGAACTAGCATTTATTTCAGGAAATGTAAGTGTCTGTAGAGGATGCCGCCAAAAATATCCCAAGCCAGCTAATGCTCCACTGGATTTATGCATACGACACAAAGAATGGCAGGAATTTTTGGGACCACTGGGGACCCCTCAGACCCGATATGGAAATGTGTACTATCACTGCAATGTTCCATGTGTCAGATCCCGTAACCCTGAGTTTGAGCCAGCAATGTTACAAGTTCATCCCAGCATTGCCATGCAACTGATGCCAATACACACTGAATATCTCTCTACCCACATGCCAGGAAGATTTTGAAGGAAACTGACATTTTTTGGTTACGCATACTGTTGTTATAATCACACCGTAATGATATTATTGTCTGAAATTACATTGTACTTGTAGTCAGTGCAACGCAATTTGCAGCCGTGCTATTTTTAACTGTGCCGTGGTCTACACGATCGCAATGCATACATCAGGCAGAGATACGTGATCTGTTGCCGGAGAGTAGGTATTAAGCTTATATATATATACCGCCTGTTCAGGTGATAGCTGCAGTGGTTGTAATGTGCGCGCGTGCTATAGCTACGCTCGAATCAGAGCAGTATAAGTTTGAGTTTGTGGTGCACATGCAATTGCAACTTGATATAGCTACAACTTACAAGGGCTATCGTATAATAATACGCTCTGCCTGTCTGTTTTCTGTTTCCTACAGGCCAGAGGATAGGGGAATGGATAGTAATCGTACAAATGCATGATGCATTTTGTAGATCTATTAGCATAGGCGTGGCAGTGGGTGGGGCACCATTATTTCATTCCACTGTTCCATTCCACCGTTCCATTCCACCGTTCCATTCCACTGTTCCAGTCCACCGAATCCAGACGCCCCATATAGTCTACCCAGAAATATTGCCATTGATTTCTCATTACACGACAGAAGAAAAGATTGGGCATGAGCGGTAAGATACTTTCATAGTCTGGTTGTATATGTACAACATTAGATACAATGCGTATAGCTGTGTCGGTAGACCCGGAAGCGGGTGGTCGCGACGTGGGCTGGCGGAAGAGGGCTCCGCTCGCCAAACTCGAAGCCGGACCGCGGAGCGTCGGCCCGTGGACGGGCGCAGCTAGGGCCACCCTCGCGGCGGTCCGGGTCGGCAGGCGACTAACAGCCGACTTAGAACTGGAACGTGGTTCCAGTTCTAAGTTGGTCTACCGACACAGCAACGTAACGATTGCTCTACCCACGGTATCCGTCTTGGACTAGCTATTTCAGACGATGTCTGAATCAATCAATAGCCCAAGGAAACAAAGATCTTCACAAGGGGCATGGCAAGGTCTACATGGGGGCTGCGGGCCCTTGAATTCAATTACGTATAGTATATAATTATAATACACTGAGCGGCATAATGAAATTACTAGCATTGTGGGCGAACCCATAGTCACACGCAAACGCAAAATTAGAACTCACGTACAATATTACGGTATGTATAGTGCCCGACATCGGGCCGTCGACACGACTCGCTCTAATATAACCTTCCAACCTTGACCTATGCGAGGGCCTGGATGAGAAGGTAGAGTTTGTACACATCGAATTGTTGACAGTGCATGGTATGGATCACACGCTCTATGGAGTGTAGTTCTCAAGCCAGACATTCCCACTGACTATAGGGTTCAGAAATACGATTCAAAATAATATATGAATGTGCATTCCACATAACAAACCTTACTTATATGCTTACATCTGTGCATATCAGGGGCATAGACAACTTAAAATTGGAGGGGGGTTAGCGAACTTTTAATGATATTCATGTATATATACACATATTTATAGAAGTGGGTAACAGAGTCTTCAGACAGTGTATTGGCATCCCAATGGGGACTGACTGTGCTCCTTTAATAGCTAACCTGTTTTTGTTTTATTACGAATACAATTTTATGAAGGGTTTCATTAAGACTAATATTAACTTGGCTAAGAGATTCAGTACCACGGTAAGATATATTGATGACCTACTTACTTTGAATAATACTAGATTCCAGGAGGAGATACCTAATATATATCTTGCAGAACTAGTCCTTAAAAGAACAACTGAATCATTATGTGAGCTTTCCTATTTGGATATATGCATACGAATTATAGATCACAAGTTTACTGCTAAAGTATTTGACAAAAGAGATAGTTTTGGGTTTAACATCGTTAATTTCCCCTTTTTATGTGGGAATATACCAGTACAGCCTGCATATGGCGTGTATATATCTCAGTTAGTCAGGATCGGTAGAATTTGTGATAGTTATAATGATTTTTGCAGTAGGAATTATATGATTACATCCAAACTAATTCGGCAAGGTTTCCGATATTCCGTCATATGCCGTACTTTTAAGAAGTTTGCTAGACGACATTGTAATGTGTTTAGTGTAAAGAACCATATATGGGACGGAGTCTGCTTGCCAGTTGGTGCATTGTCTCACTTGACTGCCCATGTTACATCTAGGCATGTGAGAACAAATGAACATTAATTTAAATTCCTTTACACTATAACCGACTTCTTTTAGCTATCATATATCACACAGTACGGTAGTACTGTGTATATAGGGATTGCTATGGTCTATCCCCATTGAAAACCATATATAAGGTTTTTCATCACTTTCACTTTCAGTTTGCTACCTACTGGACTTCTGTTAACATGAATGTGTAACTATACCCAGAAACCAACTGTGATTATAAAATGGTATGATTTGATTGATGATAAAGGGGTTAACAGTCCTTACGCCATTCGACCGGAAGTCCATTGAAACGCGTGTATTTTTATTTTCGCGTGATTTCTACATTTAGGACCCGTCTCAATGATAGCAGCTTTTCTTTTTCGCTGTTTTTCTTGAACTACTAGGATTATGAGCTCAAGAGTGAATTACTTCGTTCCTGTAGCATGGTGCTGCTGGAAGATTTGGCCTAAACCATCGTAACTTGTGCAATGAAGCGGGGAAGTTCACTCGCAGTCACACAACTCTATTCCGTCCGGAATTTTTTTCTGCAAATCAGAGAAGGTCAACACTTGGGACTCTAAACCAACATTTATGTGACTTATGTTACAGCAAATTTGGAGTTGTTCTCATTTCTATCCTTGAAGTTATTCTGTTATATATTAACCTTGGTTCTTGCAATTTGCGCTGCGCTAAACAACATTCCGCGGTCACAAACGTAGTAACGGTAAAGGCAGCTGCTTTATGACGCAGTAAGTTGGGCAAGGCTCTTTCATTACAATAAACACACATAACTACACAATATACAGGAAAGCTTGCACTGAAACATGGCTATGGCTACAGACAGAGGAACCAGTCAACTTCGTGGAAGTGACATAGAACAAGAGGTCAGGTTATGTAGCCTGTGTTGTAGTCCCCACACACTGCTCTCACTACCGTGTACATGGAAGAGCAAACCAGCACAGCTATTGGTCAAGTCATTGCATGTGGACTTGGATAAACCCATTTGCCGGCCGTGTAGAGATGACATCTCCCGCCTAATAAGAAACAACGAACACCAACCTAGGTGGAAGAGAACAACAAACATAAGCTGTTGCATGCCAGGATGTGTTGAGAGAGTATTTTCTCATACAAAAGTTGCATCTGGAGAGGAGTTACTCTCCATTGCAAACAAAATCGGCTGCTCTGCAGGAGCACACATAACTTTTCCTATGCCAGCTCCCCTGTGTAAGAGTCATTACCACATTGTATATAATGACCTACAACCTGCACAAGTACATTGTGCTACATGCAGATTAGATCTGAGGAAATCTTCATCTGTGCAGTCCTGTCCTGATTCCCTGCGAATCAGGAAACACCTAGCTGATCGGACAGGGTTTCAGGGAGAGATAATAGAGGGAGCTAAAGTGTGTTACTCATGCTACAAATCACACATACGCATCTTGAGGAATGATGACACAGACAGCACAGATGATGACCTGCTAGGCATTATTGTTAGTCTGAAAATGTCATTAGGGTCAGTCAGTGACATTCAGAGTGCAATGAGCAGGGCAATGACTGACACATGCATCTATGTAGCAAACACCATACTCAAACATGAGGCACTTCTTTTACCTACAGTCCACGAGCATTTCTCCATTGCAGTCCGAGAGCATATGTCTGCGATTAACCTACAGTGGGAGGAAGATCAGGTCACAGCACAATGGATTCTTAGCAACCTTATAGTTACTCTTGGAAACCACTTGAGCTATGCATGTAAGATTCGCAGATATGGCACTTTGCTATACAGGACCAATGGAGACCTATTGAGCTCCCTCACTGTTTTACTTCACAAGATGAATCAGGTCAGTAAAACAAAGAATGACACCAGTACAAGTGTGGAAGTAAACACCACTGATATACAGCAGAGATTCATGGATGACATGAACTCTCGCATGCACAACCAGATCAGTAAAGTTCTCAGTAATGAAAGTGAAAAGCCCTTCGAATTTGACAAGCTAGACTTTGATAAACAGATATCAGAGGTTGATACAGCACTATGGTCACTGGTTACATCATTGACCCGCTCAGTAGGAGAGAGAAGAGGCACATCTACAGTTACTAATCAGGCATCCTCCGCATATCACATGAAAAGGTTCGGAGATTTTATTGCTTGTGCTGTCTAATGTTTTGCACAGATAGTAGGTGCTGCTTCCCATTACACAATCTCATTACTGACATCATTGACAGTCAAGGGGGTTCAGCATGCACTAATGAAAGTGTACTTTGATGCAGGACTAAAGGACCTAGCTAAATCATCTGGCTATCCAGTGGCAGCCATTGAGGCATGCAGCAGATTTAAACGCACTCACTTCTTTATACTAGAAGTGTGGGAAGCTTTGCTCAGGGTCTTTCTTCAGAAGCACTGGGAGTCAGATCCTTCTACAGTTCACATTACTGAGCAAATCAGAGAGATACTTCTATCTTCTATCCAACAGAAGAACTCCCAGACTACTGCATTTGATTTAAAAACTCAGATTGTCAAGGTGAAAGCAGCCTTTCAGTCTTGTAAGTACTGTAATAGCTTTGCTCACTTTCTAGAAAAGCTTTCAACGAATGATAGTACTTGCAGGTTCTGGGTGCGGTTTGTTCTCCGTGATGCTCTAGCATATGTTGGGCTCTATTTGGCAGTTCGAGGTGGCTGTTGGGACCTAAGAATGGCAAGCCTAAAGCTAATGGCACCCCTCTTCTCAGCTTTTGATCACTACACATACAAAAAGCAGATAGCCCAACACATTGCTGATATACATTCCTTGCCAAACTCAGTTAAACAATTCTTTCAAAAGGGGGGATTTGTAGTGAGTTTAACTGGCCAATCCTGGGAATCAGTTGGAATTGACGAAGCACATGAGATGCAAATCAACCGTGCATGTAAGAGCTCTATTGTACATCCTTCCAAGGATTACATTAACCGGGTAGCTGCGTACCTACCGTACCGGACCAAATGCACTAAAAACCTAATGCTGCAACTATTTCCTGAACAGCATAGATCAGGGCAAGACTCACATGAACCAACCTCCTTTTTTTCAAAATGCCAAAATGATTGTAAGAGCTCAGCAAATGTCATGGCAAATATTTCTTTCATCAACTCTAGTGGATTGTTGAACATTCAGGAGACAGACCGGGGCTTGCTTACACTTACCAAAACAAAAGCTACACCAGATCAGGAGCATGATTTACTCTCCTTCTTTGCCATAGGCAGTGCAGAATTTGACAAGCACATACAATATTACATTCTACAAGCAGCCAGTATCACTGCACCACAGCGTAAGAAACAATTGGCTACATTTGCTGAAAAGAAGGCATCAAAGAGTAAAGTCAGTCAACTTGAGAGAGACCGTCGCTTGGTGCAGAAATGTCTACATAAGAGATTACGGTGGTCCAAACAAACTGGTGTGCCTATGGAGACGTTAGGTGAGCAATACATAGAACTTCCACTAGCCATAGCTACAAATGATGGTTTCCCAGTGAAAGGCCAGAAGAGCTATGCCACTAAGGCTATAAAGAACAGATATAAGGCCTCAATATCTCCAGTAACATCCAGTACACTTCCCCATGAATGGACTCCTGAGTGCTGTATTTTGGAAGGAATGTGTATCATTAATACTGTACCACTGGGAAGCCATAAAACACTGAATGACTACTCAAGGTTTCTCATTGAAAGGTACATAGTCCCACAATACTCAAGGGGGTGTCATGAAGTTCACGTTCTTTTTGACAACCCGGGAAGGCTAGAGGCAACTCCAAAGCATTTTGAGCAAACTAGGAGGGATAAGCAAGCAAAAGTAAGTGCTGGCCATACTTGTGACATTTTCACAGGTCAATACCAATTACCTACTAACTGGAGAGAAAATGTCATTAACTGTCGCACATGCAAGCGCAATCTGGTATACTTCCTAACAAAGTATTTCCTACAGAACATCTCACGTTACCTTACAAGAGAGAGAACACTTATTGTGGCAGGAGGGTTCCAAGGTGAAATACAGGACACTGCATGGTTTGTAACTGGGAACAACAAACCTCAGCCCAATCCTGTATACACTAGCAATGCAGAAGAAAGTGATACAAGAATTTGGCTGCATGTGCAAAGATCTGACACTCAAACAATTCTAGTCATGTCACCAGACACAGATATCTACCACATCGGTCTGACACAAACACAAAAACAAGTAATTGTACAGACAAACCCTTACAGTTCTAAACAGCTTCAATTTCTCTCTCTCACAAACCTTCAAAATGCATTGAAATGTGACCCTGATTTGTCTACAATCTCACCAGACATATTACCACAAGTATTTCAGACCCTTTATGTAACAACAGGCTGTGACTACATATCCTTTTTTAACGGCATTGGTAAAGCTACCTTTTTTCGTTACTTCTACCAGTATGCAGAATTCATTACAAGTGGTAAGGCCACAGCGATTGGTACATTAGCTGACATACAGCTTGAAAATGCAAGAATGGATGTGGGATACTTATCCTTTCTCCGATTAGTAGGCACTGTCTACTTTAAGAAACACAACACAGGATTTAAAACAACAAATCCCACAAACCTCTTCAATGGCTTCTATCAACAAGATAGTACCCCACTGCAACAACACCACCAATGGCTAGAAAACATACGCCACACACTGTGGGATAGAGTACAGTTTGAAAATGAAATGATGCCCAGCAATGATGCACTGCATCGACACTGGAAGTGGACATGTTGGGTACTAGACATGTGGAATAAGTCGAACCATCAACAAATAATTCTAAAACCCCTTACAGCATACGGATGGAAAATTGAAGAGGAACAGCTTCTGTTTGACTGGGACAGTGATGAAAACATGGCCACTGTCAGACAACGTGTACAGTCCCTAATGAAGGGATGCCACTGCAAAACTGGCTGCAAGTCAGGTCAGTGTGGCTGCAGAAAGAAAGGAAAGAGATGTGCTGAGGGATGTGAATGTGTGTGCTGCAGTAACAAAGACAGCTTTGAAGATGACCTAGACATACATCTAGCTACAGAAGAGAGTTTGGGTGAGACTGATGACACTAACTTAGATGAACAGCTACAGCATGAAGTAGAAGACACAATGCGAATGGTGTTTGGTGAGGGAGCAGTGTGCACAGATGACTCTGAAGATGAAGATATTGAAGAATATACATGTATATAAGTGCACATACAGTGCAGACATGCACATTCTTTATTACTATGCATTCCTTTCTGTTATTTATGTATGTGACTACCTGATTCCTATAATAACATGCTACACTTCCACATGCATCACACTAGTGCAGCTGTTTACGGACACGTGAAGCAATCATAATCACCCATACTAATGCCGTCCGGAAATTTTTTCTGCAAGTCAAAAACCCAAACAAATTTCAGCCTCTAATGAACAACTAAACAGTCTATAAAATAAACAAAAATCAACTTGTTCTGACCTTGCACGTAGCTATAACGCTTGGAGAAACATCGACCAAAACATTTCAGCAACGGGGGGTTGGCAAAAGAGGCACGGAAAAAGCACACACAAAGGTTCCATCTGCAGCTTTACGTGTGTTGTCCATCTAATATAGAGTCTTGTCCACCAAGCTGTTGCTAACTGCCACCCTGGGAAGCCGCCGTTCAGCCTGTAGGTGAGTTTAGTTCAGCCATGCTGAAACAGCTGGCAAACGGCAATTCCACAATTCCGCATGACGTCATCCCGCAAATAAATTCACGTGAATTTTCCGTTGGCGGAACGACTGTTAAATTAACAAAAGTCCATTTTGTGAATTCTTCATCATCTTCTTCTTCTTCCGCTTGAACAAGCCTAACTCACTAACGGTAACACATCTAAACATGAAACTTGGTACAGTGATGTAGTTCCACTGTGGGTAGTGCATCGTCATGTTAAAAATTTTGTAAACAATGTACTTCTTGTAAAATAAACAAAAATAGCCTCAGGCCATGTATTATTAATGGAGGACACACAATCCTATATCTGAATAATGAAAGCCCTGCTAAATATGAAATTTTGTATGATAGTATAGTTTAATACCTCAATGATCAACGTTGTGATAAAATCTCTGTAAACAATGTAAATCTTGTAATATAACAACAAATAGCCTCAGGCAAGGATTACTGTATCTCACTAACAAAAGCTCCACTTAATGTGGAAATTGGCATGATGGTAAAGTGTAGTACACCAATGATCAACGTTGTGATAAGATCTCTGTAAACAATGTAAATCTTGTAATACAACATCAAATAGCCTCAGGGAAGAATTACTGTATCTCACTAACAAAAGCTCTAGTAAATGTGGAAATTGGTGTGATGGTAAAGCTTAATACCCCAAAGATCAACATTGTGATAAAATCTCTGTAAACCATGTAAATCTTGTAAAAAATAGCCTAAGGCTAGCATTACCGTATCTTACTAACAGAAGCTCTACTAAATGTGGAAATTGGTGTGATGGTAAAGTGCAATACACCAATGATCAATGTTGTGATAAGATCTCTGTAAACAATGTAAATTTTGTAATACAACAACAAATAGCCTCAGGCAAGCATTTCTGTATCTCACTAACAAACGCTCCACTAAATGTGAAAATTGGTATAATGATGAAGTGTAATACTCCAAAGATCAACATTGTGATAAAATCTCTGTAAACCATGAAAATCTTGTAAAAAATAGCCTCAGGCTAGCATTACCATATCTTACTAACAGAACCTCTACTAAATGTGAAAATTGGTGTGATGGTAAAGCATATTACCTCAATGATCAATGTTGTGATAAAATCTCTGTAAACAATGTAAATTTTGTAATATAATAACAAAATAGCCTCAGGCAATAGTTAGCTATATCTCGCTAACAAAAGTAGTACTAAATGTGGAAATTGGTGTATCCCAATAATTATTGTTGAGATAAAATCTTGTAATCTTGTAGATAGTAGCCCCAGGCACTACTTGCTATATTTCATTAACAAAAGCTCCACGAAAAGTAAAATTGGTACAATATAATGCACAAACAATTGATGTTGCAATAAAAGTGTTAGATAGCCTCAGGCTACAAGCTCTATTAGCTAATACGTTTGCTACCAAGTAAACTGCAAAATAGCAAAATGCATGTACCTAGTTCCAGAAAAAAAAGACGGGAGACAAGTAAATAAAAAATTTAGGAAATTTGAAAGGAAATATAGGGCTTGCATAAAAAGGAACGGAGACAAGATTGGGACACAGACATGTTATGATATATCGATGTACCCATAATGTTACGTTGATATAACATAACATGTCTGTGTCCCAATCTTGTCTCCGTTCCTTTTTATGCAAGCCCTATATTTCCTTTCAAATTTCCTAAATTTTTTATTTACTTGTATATATATATATATATATATATATATATATATATATATATATATATATACGTTATTGCATTGGCTATGGTCATATTCCTGCTTTGCTACCTCTGGTGAAAGTCTACTCTCTCTACTCTCTATCTCAGTGTTGTTGCTACCCCTGCCACTACCCTTTATAAGATATGTTGTTTTCTGTATGGTTTTTACTGAGTGTGTAGTTTAGGTCACTTGAACTCGGATGGGTTGGGAGAGTTGACCGGTCATAATAGATCTTAAGCCATCATTCTCAGCTCTCAAGGCTGAGCATCTGAGTTCAGTGACATCCCCATTTCTTACAAATATACTGTTAGTCCTAACTTCCCTCTTTGCTTCTTCTACTTCTATCTTCTGTCTTACTTATATCTCTTTCATGCGGTTTTATACTGATCCTGCTACATTGTAGGTGAGGTGTAGACTGCTATCTAACATGGTCTTTTGCTGGTCCCACTATATGGTGGGAGTGGTAGGAACCGTTAAGGAGGCTCTATTTCTGGTCTGGGTCCTGCCTGTATATACAGGAAGGTTGTGGACCTACTGTGGGCTAGTAGTGACCTGGTTGTGATCAGGTACATATCCTGTGTGGGCAGGAGTAGTACACTGATTGCTATTCCCCTCAGTTTAGTGGTATGCATGTCCTACAATAATAGGCCAGGTGCTACTTGACTAATGGGGCCAGCTTGGATTCCGACCCACTATTGTGGGAAGGTTTCAAGTTGGACTGGGTTGCTGTGAGCTTTCATGGTTGGGGATAGTTTGCCTTCTCCCCCTTTCTTTTTTCTATATATCTATACTTTAATACTTCTATCTCCTTTTCTATCTGTTTTTACCTTTTTTATTTACATGCCCCCCCTTTTTTCATTTTTATTTTTTTATCTTTAGTATTTTTTTACTCCCCCATTTTTCTAGGTGTGTTGTGGTACATGTAGGTGGTTTGTATGTTATTTGTCAGTTGTCTGTGTGTAGCCCTTTTGGAATGTAGTGCGTGCAATATGAGTTTTCATGTACACTTTGACCTTGCCTTCTGTTGCTCATACGTGGTTGCTGGTTGCAATTATCACGTCTAGAAGTTGATGGATATGCCTCAAAAGACTGCAGTGATGGTGTAGTTTCATTCATTAGCACACGTTTGGCAGTGACGGCTGATACAGGCTCTGTTGAGTATAGCAGGAACTGACCGAAGGAGCTATAGCTGCGAGGCAACGATCATCCATTATCGCTTGTGTGCGCTAATTATGATACTACACTGCAATTAAAAAATGGGGGGCTTTAGCCCCCCCCCCCCCGCCCCCCTGTCTATGCCCTTGCATATAATACACTATGTATATAGCACCGACATATGTATAGCTACAGGGTGTCAGGCCATCAAATAAAGACTTCACAATCTCCCTCATATGCGCAATCTATAGTTAAGGTCTTGTTTGTTGCAAGAATTATGTTTCTGTAAACTTCACCAATTATGGTATTGGCCATCTAAGCATACTTAGAACTTTCATTCGTATATTTGTTACTGCAAAAATATTTTAACACAAAATGTTAATGTTATCTCAGTTACACTCCTTTCATGAGTAGCCTCTCATTCATGTAAATGGCAATTGCATGTTTTATCAGTCTTGCATGTTTAGAGAGAATGTTGTTTGGGTGATATTCAACTTGGAATGTAATAGCATATTTAATTTCTGTAAATTGTCATCACCACAATTTAATGGCCAAGTGATAAAGGGCTTCACATATTCCTAACATGCTATAACATGTCATCCTTGAGTCATACTAAATTGAAAAAAAATCATTACATTTTCACTATATAAGACTACTTGGCCTATAACTGTCACGCCATATAGGTGGTCCCACATACACCATAAATAGTCCGCCCGCATTACTAATGAGGATAGCCCTAGCCTCTAGCCCTAGCACTAGCCCTGGTTCTCCCCCAGACTAAGTAAAGACAACATTTCAGTGCATTGCACAATTATGTAGTACAAGTAAATAAAAAATTTTGGAAATTTGAAGTGTAATATAGGAATTGCATAAAAATGAACAGAGACAAGATTGGGACACAGACATGCTATGTACATCAACATACCTTGTAGTACATTGATGTATATAGCATGTCTGTGTCCCAATCTTGTCTCTGTTCATTTTTATGCAATTCCTATATTACACTTCAAATTTCCTAAATTTTTTATTTACTTGTCTCTTGTCATTTTTTTACTATTGTAAGCAATAATTCTCCCTAGCATGTGCTCTCCATATCCATAAACATCTGACCAAGTATTGAGCTACTGTATAAATGCGTGATTAGTACTGAGGGCGTGGTTTGGTTGCAAGAAGCAGCTGCGTACACTTTGGTCTATAAGCAAACCTGCTAGCAACGTATTATCAGTCACCAGCGCTTTGGCTTGGTGGTATATAGTATCGTGGTAGAATAGCGTGCCGTTTCTCCAGCAGACGGTATATAAGCATAGATACTATGATATAAGCTTACCGAGGTACATACGTAGAGGCAGAGCCAACACACTGTACGCATGTGCAGTGTTCTGACAGTGAGAGTAGCACAAGAATCGTCAACACATCTCTGTTTTGCTTATGTAGTACTAAGTGCTAGTTGCTATACAAATCGTCAACACGTTCTCTATCAGCCAGTTCACTCCGCGCCTAGTTGTTACGCGCTAGTTGCTAAGCTTTTGCGCATGCGCGGCTGGAGTAAATGACGTCATTATTGAGTATTGTCTCATTACGTAATCGTTTTATTGTATGACGCAGCTAGCTATATACGTAAAACGTATGTACTATGTACGTACATTCAAAATGAAATTACGTAATCGCTATATACATGTACATGTATTGCATTGTGAGGAGTGTTAACATCATTATTACAAGAATCACAAGGGTTAATAACATATGCTTTTGTCATGTTGCTATTAGCGATGATATCTCTACACATGCTACCTTTCAGGTTGATGGTTACCATGGTTGCTGAGTTTTGCTCATTAGTTATCCTCATTCATAATACATTGCTGGGAGAGATAACGATCAGTAGCACATGAACTACAAGGGTTAACGAAAAAATTATACCTCTATTCCCCAGTACGTATTGATACATTTCCACATGCAAAGATTCAATTTCATTGATTTTATGGTTATTGAGTTACGCTTCTTCAAGAAGAAGAAGAAGAATAAGAAGATGAAGAACATGGCAAAAATGTGAAAAGCACTTTTTGAGATATTACACATATTTTACATCACCGACCAACCAATTTTTGTTTCCTGGTTATTTTTCACACATTCTTCACCTTGATATCATTAAAAGTGAAATCAACTTTAAATTGAAAGTGAAAATGAACAAAATGCTTATATATGGTTTTCAATGGGGATAGACCATAGCAATCCCTATATACACAGTACTACCGTACTGTGTGATTGCATGCATATGCATAGCTAATTAATAGCCTAGTCAGCTTATAGTGTCGAGTAGGCAATATATTATAATATATAAGCATACACAGTGCTGAGGAGGGCCAATCAGCCTAAAACAGCTCTGATGTTTGCCTGGTTTGCTCTGCACACACTATATTTCCATGTATGTGCAATGTGTGTTATAGAGGTTCAGTGTGTTTTAAAGTGTATAGTTATCTAATTAGCTATCATTATTGTAATTCCAGTGTTTGATCTGGACCAGAGTCGAGGCATTGGATTACTAGTCACTTGTGACTACGGAAATAATCCTAAATTGAAGTTGCCTGCTACTTCGATTAAAAGAGATGCTGACTCAATGAAAGAAACATTTCAGAAATTGGGTTATGATATCCATGCAGTGCATAATAGAACCAAACATGAAATTATAACATTTTTGGGAAGGCTCTACAGGTATCTGCAGCAATACAAAGGAAAGCTAACAAACCAAGATGGTAGTGAAAAGGTCATAGCATTTGCTTTCTCTGGACACGGACTACCTGATGAACCATCACAAAATTTAGATAAGAACTCAATGACTTTGATAACCTATGATGGAGAATATCTCTCTCTGAGGGAGGATGTCATGAGCCTCATTAGTGTGGCATCTGTTTGTGAAATCCCCAAGCTCTTCTTCATTGATGCATGTCGGGGGAACATGCCACTTGAATACAAGCCCTTCAGTACTGCCAAAGCCCTTGGAGTCGAAGGAAACTACCGCATTGAATTTGCCACCATTCCAGGTTACAGAGCCTTCTCAACTTTTGATGAAGGAAGCAGATGGATGCCAGAGATGGCTCGCCATTTGCGTGATATGAAGAACGAATCACTTCAGAACATAGCAGCCACAGTGAGAAAAGCCATTCATGATAAAAATCGGCGAGGCAATAGTGATCTACAGCTATGTGAGTCACGTGACCGCTTAGCGACCGGTCCACTCTACCTCTATCCTGTACAACAACGATCATAACTCGTGATACGAATTTAAGACTCTTATTTATAGGCCACAATACTTGGTGTGTGCATTTTTTTATGAAAGGGCTTTATACATTGCTAAGAATTGAAAAAAACATCATTACATTTTCACTATAAGTCATAAGACTACTTGGCCTATAGCTATCACGCCATAGGTGGTCCCACTCCATAAATGGTCCGCCCGAGTCACTAATGAGGATAGCCCTATAGCTAGCCTCTAGCCCTATCAGTAGTCCTAGCTTTATACATTGCTCAATAGGTGTGTGTAGACGGCTTGGACTTCTGCTCATGCGGACTGCGCGTCCGCCCACACAAAGTCAATGAACTCATATGCAGCGTATTAGCGTGTACAGTAGGACCTCCCTGAGCGGACACTTTGAGAAGCGGACACACTCCCTAGAGCGGATAAAGTTCCCAAACTTGTAATACCTCCGAGAAGCGACCACCTCTAAACTCCGACCAGCGGACACCATCCTTGGTCCCAAAGCAGGCCCGTAGGCAGGTTGTTGAAAAGGTAGGTTATATATTCACTGGGAAAAGTATATCTAAGTGTATCAAACATTTGGGAAAATGGTTAAGTCCCAGTGAGTTTGAGTCCATGTCAGGCATGCAGCATACTCGGAAGTGGAAGCAAAGTATCAAAGTTGAGGGAAGACCGTTAGGTGAATGGATTGATGAGCATTGTCAAGAGGCATGTCTTGAGAATTCCCAACAATGTGCTAAGCAACCAGAGAATGTCTTAGGTAGAGACTCACAGTCTGTTGACACAAGTACAGGTGTAATCCACAATGTGTTAGATTCTGATAACAATGGCCTACACAATGCTCACATTACAGATGATAACGTCAGACAACAACCTCTTGCAAGAGAGATACCTGTAATGCAGTGTACTGCTAATGTGCCTAGTAACCCCCCAGACACCGTCCATGGCTCATCCCTCAATACTGATCTTAATACGTTGTTGAGAGACCTTGAGCTCCAACTATCAACATCATTTAAAGAGCTAGTTGACCAAGCAATACAATCAATGAGATCATGTATTGAAGAAGTGAAATCATTCAGAAGACAATTAGAGGCTCTTAATGAACGTGTCACACAACTGGAAGAAAAGGTACGCACTTATGGTCTCCAACATACTCATGAAGACAGGGAACATCCTGAGATAGATTCTCCTAAAAGCAAGATGGAGCAGTCAAGTCCCCAAGTGGTTGTTCAGGACCAACTAAGTGATTTAAAATCACAAGTTGATATTTTAGCCTCTAAACAAGTTCAGTTTGAAAAGAGTAAAGAAAGGGAAAGAAGGAGGTGTAATATAATAATTGGGAATTTTCAAGAACCTGATGCTGAATCAGTTTCAGATTTATCTGTGTCTGTTCAAAAATTGCTCAAAGAAACACTTACGGTTCACTACACACCAACACAATCACTACGAATCGGTAAAAAAGAAAAATCGATTGGTTCTGGTGAAAATGGCAACATTTCAAGAAAGAGTTGCAATTCTGAAAGCAGCCAAAATCCTAAGAGGTTCTGGGATCTTTATCAAGGAAGATCTCTCCAAGAGTGAACGAAGTTACCGGAAGGTATTGGTTGATAAAATGATGAAGGCAAGAGCTGAAGGAAAGAAGGCTTTCATTAGATATACAGATGGAAAACTGATCGTAGATGGAAAGCCAATTGATTGTGTGTTGACCCCAAACCCCAGAAACTGTAATGGTTCTCAGCAATAGGGATTTGCCCAAGGTGGCCCTGATTCAATTTGCGATGATTATATTGAAATTAGAAATGCTCATCAGGAGAATTCATTATCATTCTGTTTTTTGAATATCAATGGTTTAACAGTAGAAAAAGTTGAATGCATTACTAATATGATTACTAACTTTGATTTTTTTGCAGTAGTTGAAACATGGCTCAAGAATGATTCACACGATGATTTTTCAGTAGATGGATATATACTACAATGCTACAATCGCACATCACTCAATCCAAGGGCCAGAAGAGGTTCAGGAGGAATAGCGTTGTATATTAGAGAGCAACTAGTTGATGGGGTAGAAACAGTATCTGATGTGAATTTGAGTTCAATAGATGACAGGGTGTGGTTCAGATTATGTAAGGATTTCTTTGGCCTGGATAATGACTTATATCTAGGAGTGTGGTATATTCCACCGTCAGATTCATGTAGATGCACTCAAACCCAGGATATGTGGGCAGTTTTTGAGTATGAAATATCATACATACAAGGAAGAGGTGATGTCATCTTAATGGGTGATTTGAATGCCCGTACAGGAGAATTAAAAGATTGGATTGAAATGGATCAAAGGGATAAGGTACCACTTCCTCATGAATATATTTTTGATAAAGATATTAAACCTCGGGTCTCTATGGATAAAATCGTGAATAGCAGTGGCCAGATGTTGATAGACACGTGTATAGCAACAGGATTACGAATATTAAATGGAAGACTAGGTTCAGATGAAGGAATTGGAAAGACTACATGTAACACAAGCAGAGGAAGAAGTGTTGTTGATTATATTTTAGCACAGACTGACATTTTCAAACTTATCAGTACTTTTGAAGTGTGTGGTCCTCTCCTTATCTCTGACCATTCCCCTAATGCCTTTAGGATATCCTGTCAACAATCCACAGAATATGTACAGAGTGATGACCCCTCAGGTAGAAGAGAGTATATGAATTTTTCATTTCATATAAATAGGATGGATACATTTGTAAGAGAAGTATCAAACCACAATCTGTTACAGTCATTGGAGATCAATTTACATCAAATGGATATCAATAGTTTTGCAAATTTGCTGGAAAATGAGCTTAAAGAAGTTGGAATTGCTTCAGGAATACTAAAATATAGGAAAGGTGCCGGTCTTTGTCCTAAGTTTACAAGACCAACTAACCGCTGGTTTGACAAGGATTGTAAATTGCAGAAACGAAAAGTTAACAATGCTTTAAAACATTGGAAGAGAGAGTTGTCTAGTCCTGTGTTAAAAGAGATATTTTTCAAGGAGAAAAGAATATTTAAGAAGTTAACAAAACAAAAGAAACGCCAGATATTGGAGGAAGATAATGTAACCCTTACAATGTTGTGTATGAAACACCCAAATGAATTTTGGAAAAGAATCAATGTGAAGAAGAGAACGAAACAAAAGAGTTTGCCACAATCAATCACTAGTGCTCAATGGGAAGATCATTTTAAGAGTCTTCATCAAATGAAGACATGCAATTACCATCACTTTAAGCCAATTCTGGGAATATATGATGAGATCTTAGATGGTGATATCACTGTTGATGAAATCCTGTATTAGGTCAAATGAAATGTGGTAAAGCACCTGGGAGAGACGGTCTTAGGATTGAGATCTACAAATCCCTACCACCAAGATTCATACAGTTATTAGTAAATTTCTGGAACAAACAAATGGTAGAGTGTGCAATTCCTAAAATGTGGTGCACGGGAATAATTATTCCAATTCTTAAGAATGGAGATAAACAAGATGTTAACAACTACCGTGGAATTACATTACTGCCTGTTATTGCTAAACTTTTCTTTGCCACATTATCCAAAAGACTTTATGAGTGGGCTGAATTGCATGCAATCATTCCTGAGGAACAGTTTGGCTTTAGATATAATCACAGAGCAATTGATGCAATATTTATCTTAAATGCACTAGTTGAGCGTGCCTTCATAAAGAGGCAGAATCTTTATTGTTGTTTTATAGATTTTAAGAAGGCTTTTGACTCAGTGCATCACCAGCTGCTGTGGTATAAACTACCTACTATTGGAGTGAGTACAAATTTTTTGAGACTTTTAATAGATATTTATGCAAATGCACAATCTTGCATTCAATTAAATGGCAAATACACTGACAGTTTCCTCTGCAGTATTGGTGTTAGACAGGGGTGTCCACTCAGCCCAATTCTGTTTACTCTGTTTACCCATGACCTATTGGATGAAATCAGAAAAGTATGTGGAATTAAGTTAGGGCACAGGAAAGTATCTGGTCTAATGTTTGCAGATGATCTTGTTTTGTTGGCAGACAATTCACAGGACCTACAAGCGGGTCTGAATGCCCTTCAGGAGTACTGTTCAAAATGGG
This sequence comes from Theonella swinhoei, assembly GCA_963970385.1. Classification (NCBI taxonomy): domain Eukaryota; kingdom Metazoa; phylum Porifera; class Demospongiae; order Tetractinellida; family Theonellidae; genus Theonella; species Theonella swinhoei. The sequence continues at coordinate 4,619,158 of OZ019949.1, read as the reverse complement.
CCCTTACAGTCAACCATAACAAAATCAAAGTTCTGATTTTTGGTAGGTTCAGTTCACCAAGCACCTTTGTGTGGTCATACAATGGAACTTCATTGGAGCAGGTTTTGTCATATCGATATTTGGGTATCATCTTCTCTAACACTGGCTCGTTTGCAACAGCTGTGAAAACATTGTGTCAAAGTGCTCTCAAGGTGATTAATAGAATTGAAACATTGTCGAGAGAAAAAGGTGGATTTTCTCCTGATGTGATGTGCTCATTATTTTCAGCATTGGTCCAACCTATACTGGAGTATGGCTGTGAAATCTGGGGGGTTACTTACCATCAAATAATAGAGAAGGTTCTACTCAAATTTTGTAAGGGAATGCTAGGACTCCCTCCCAACGCATCAACCATTGCTGTCTATGGTGAAACAGGTACCTTTCCTCAGTGGTTGAGGATATATTGCAGAGTAATTAAGTACTATGTCAGGATACATGTGAGCTCACCACCACTGGTCTTTGAGGCTCTTACAGTATTGAAAAGCCTACCAACCAAAAAAAGGAATTGGAATACCAGTGTATCACAAACAATTATGAAGTATATGAACACTCAATCTATCAATGCAAGTCAAATAAGTATGACTGATATTAAAAAGAATTTACAGGACTCCTATATTGCCACATGGAGAGAACAGCTTTGGAATGACATTCGGCAGAGTGGTAGAAACAAACTTCGAACATACAGGTTATTCAAAACTGTTTTTGCATGGGAATTCTATCTATCTAGAATCACCAAAAGAAGTCATATGATAGCAATGGCAAGATGCAGAACCAGCTGTCATAGCCTGGCAATAGAGACTGGCAGATATACCATCCCTCCAACTCCTCCAGAGCATCGTCTGTGTACATACTGCACCAGTGGAAAAATAGATGATGAGCTTCATTTTATAACAGAATGTTGTCACTTGGATAACTATAGAAAAAGTCTTTATAATACAGCAATGCAATACAACGCAGAGTTTAATAGCCTATCCAACATGAGAAAAATGTGCTATCTCTTTGAGACCAACAACACCCCAACAATTAGAAAACTAGGTTGGTATATTTTTTCCAGTTTTGAGTTTAGAAAGAGTGTTCGACTTTAATATTATCTTTATTTTTGTATGTTTGACTAATGGGCCACCTTGGCCTCTGTATGTCATAAAAAGTATTATTATTATTATTATTATTATTATTATTATTATTATTATTATTATTATTATTATTATTATTATTATTATTATTATTATATTATGGTGCGCCGTTTGTTTCAAAACCATCGGTTCCAATAATCGATCGATCGATGCCCCAAATCGAGCAATAGTTGCTCAACAATTGCACGATCGGCTCAAAAATCAAGCGATAGATGCTCAACAATCGCGCGATCGATGCTCAAAATCAATCGATCGGTCATTACAACGCGAGATTGATCCACAATATATATAAACCGATCGATTCATTACATCGCGCGATTGATCCACAATATCAACCGATCGATTCATTACATCGCGCGATTGACCCACAATATCAATCGATCGATCGCTACATCGCGCGATTGATTGAGACGACCGATTTTTGGATCCAACCGTGATTTTTTTCACCTAGAATTTTGCTCCTGCGCATGCGCAAGAACAACCTCGTGTCCATTTTTCAGTAAAACGCAACCATAATGGCTGATGGTGATCCGTCTACAAGTGGTTTTTCTGCTTCAGAGAGTGGTGAATGGGAACTTCAGCAGAAGGAGCAGGTGTGTAATTTGCATGTCACATATGCATCAGAGGTCACACAACTCCGCTAAGCGATTTTTGCTCTTCACAAACCCCGTGCAGATAACTGAAATTTTGGTAGGGATGGAGCAAGTCCGGACATAGTCTCGCGGTTTATAGAAGAGAAGGTAAAATTTCAGTCTATTATTACTAGTTAAAAGTTTATGGGTTCCTCATTTTGGGCGCCCACAGATATACCCTGCTACTGTAGGCTTACTCACTGATACACAGTTAAAAGAACAGTTAAAAGCGTTTTAAGCATTGGAGAGAGAGCCACTCTACGTTCCCGCTGCAAAGATGCCCATCGATGTAAGCTAAGAACTGAGAATTAAAATCAACAAAGCTTTGTTTTGGTACATCTGTGCATATGTAATTGACAGCATGGTATGCATTGCTCGACTATGGTGCATATAAATGATACCTGACTCTACAGAAGAAGCTGCTTATGTTGTAATTTGGTGTTTTGTTGTTGCTAAGTAACTATCACCTGTGTTATGTGTGCCACATAAGCACACTTTTGCCTTTGATTGTTACTGCAGGCAAGACCATAGCTGAGGAGGTAGAAAGGATTATGGGACCATATGGAGGAGTTCCAAAGCCTTGTGGCATTGAACTTGAAAAACCCAGAGTTACTAAACGACAAGTAAAAACATTGTATGGTACTAAGTCTAAGAAGGGAAAGCATGTGCAAGTGTCACCGAAGAGCATTACCTTTAAAAAAAAGCTGGTAGTGATAAACTACATGGGAGAAGAGGCACCTAAGCAATTTACACTTAAGGATAGTTATGTAGTTCTGAGGGGGCTCTTGCCAGAAATAGACGTGCAGGCTAGTGAACTTGAAGTTCGTTCTGACATAACAAATGTGATAATCAATTCTGGAGATGACATGGGCTCCTGTTCACGATATAGCTTTGAGTTTATTGAAGCTAGTGGGAAGAGTTTGTGTGTGCCAGCTAAACCAAGAGGATTTGAATGGACAGGAAAAGCTGTTAAGGATCTAGCTGGAAGCGGTCAAGTGTACATCCGTTTGTTGTATGACCCTACCACATCAAGCTCAGAAAGTGATTTGCAGGAGTACTTGCCTCCTACAGCTTCTAGTGGCAAGCTATCCTGACATTCTCAGCCGGCTTTACACACTAGAACGACTCAGGTTCCCTCACACTCTGAGCCAGCCTCACATTCTGGAATGACCTCACACTCTGACCCACCCTCACACTCTGGAAGGACCCAGCTTCTCTCACACTCCGACCCAGCTTCACACTCTGGGATGACGTCACACTCTGACCCACCCTCACACTCTGGGAGGACCTCACACTCTGATCCACCCTCACACTCTGGGAGGACTAGGGATGAGGCTATTATGCTGCTAAATTTTCCAAGTATGCTATTCCACAATGCTATAATACAATTCCTATTATGCCAGGTGAGAATCCCAATTATTCTTTTAAAAATCAGTGATTATTATACTGTAACACCAATGAGCATTCAATATAGTCCTGTAGCGAGTTATCCTGTTGTTCGCCAAACGAATTCTGTAGAAGCGAGAAAACCCTCTCTGCTGCAGCGGATGACGGTTGAAGTAGAAGGATCTTCTTAGCAGCTTTAGACCAGTTGGGAAGGTCACTCGCATTCCTCTTCCACCACTCAAGAGGAGAGATGGTAGCACTAGTGTCAGCTGCACGAGCCAGATACACTGGAAGTTCCTCCTTGAGATGATCAATGATGTCACTGCTGAAGAATGGGATTGAAGCAAGAGATTATTCCACCCCAGCTGCATCTGGTTGCAGAAGATACACTTTCTGTGGTGAAAAGAGTCTCGCACCTTTGAATGCGGATAGTGAAGCTGCTAAGCTGTTGTCTAACTGCTTCTGATAGTACTCAAGCCCTGGTTGTGCACAGCTTTTGGCATATGCTACCAATGTCTGGCAGCGCACATCTGTCAGTGATGCACCAGATAACCGCTGTGCCACTGCTTCCACAATGGGGGTATGGCCTGTGCGAACTGCCGCAGAGACTTTCTCAACAGCTTCGTAGCAATCTAGTGCCAGTGGCCCATCTCCTTCCAGGAAGTATGTTGTCTTCACAAATGTTTCGCCCCAATCCACCGTTGCAGCTATTTCAAGTTGGGGGAGGCCAAGCTTCTGTCGATCATCGAAAAATGATAGTAGCTTTGGTCTGGTTGCAGGGCCGATGTCGACATTCTGACGTAAAAATGGCTCAATTTCGTCAAAATGGAGCATAACCACTTTCACCATTTCCCATTTGCTCCACCACCTTGTTCGACTGTAGGAGGGCATGCTGCGTCCCACCCGGTCCTTCCACAGCAGCTGTGGCTAAACAGAGAGATCCAGGAATGCATGAAATATGCAAGTGTTGGAGTCTTGAAGTTTTCTCCAACATGATTCAAAGTGTGGGAATAGCAGCCTATGTCCATAAGCAGGGGGTATACCACATTCACAGTCTGCATTGCCAAGTTGTTGACGGATGCACGATCCCTCATTGAAGCAAGGAGGAGTTCTGGTCGTACTCCATAGGTCACCGAAAGAATACTTATGAATTTCTTGGCCTGCCATGGACTTGGACAACATCTGCATGCGAATCAAGCGCTGCTCCAGTGTCCAATCTTCTCCAACGAAACGAACGATTACAGCTAGGGCTTCACCCAATCGAGACGTTCCATCAAAAATGACAGACAGATGCTTGCCTGCGATATCATTCTTGATACGTGCCTCTTCCTCCTTCAGAATGAATGGCACAAGGTCAAACATGTGCCGCCGGTCGGTAAGACGGTATGCATTTTCCTCAAGAATATCTTGAAAGCTATCTAACTTGGAGAGAGGAATTCCTGCCCGAAGTAGCGCTGTAACTACTTTCACATGATAGACTTGTTGCTGAATTGGAAGGGTCTCTCCCCGCAAATGAACTTCATTATTGTGTCTTGCCAAAGCATCTGCAATGTCCTGTTCTTGCTGTTCTCATGGTTCTGAAATCGAACGTGGTTCTGAATCGTGCTTCTTTTTAGTCCCAGCTCTTCCCGGCACGCTGAGCAGAATAAATTTCCGCCAGAAACCTTCAGCTGCTCGTTGGGAAAGTCCTTAACACGCTTACTGGGCTGAATTGTCTTGGGATCAGAAGCAGAGCTTCCTCGACACTGGCGCTTGCCGACAGGAGGGGGGTTCGCTTGCTTTCTGGCAATAGCAGCAGGTGTAGGGGCCTTCAATTTTTCTAGAAGCGAAGGTGGCTGTCCTGAACTACTACTGGAACTTTCAGAGGAACGTCTCTCCTCGTTTGAGCTGGCGCTGCTGCTGCTGCACTCCCCGTTTGCGGCCATATGGGTTCACGCTAGCTCAGCAAAAAAATTTTAACGTGATATGCACGTGACTTCACCTGATGTACATCAGGATTTGCTCTGTTTATTCCCGCATTATGCTCATTTGCACTGTGCGCCCATTATGCCGGAAACTATGCCCGCGTAATAGCCGCATCCCTAGGGAGGACCTCACACTCTGATCCACCCTCACACTCTGGGAGGACTCAGGTTCTCTCACACTCTGACCCAGCCTCACACTCTCTGGTTCCCTCACACTCTGAGCCACTCTTACACCCTGGAAGGACTCGGCCACCCTTATTTTTGCAGAGATCCAGACGGAGTGAGCTACCCACAAGACCTGGAGTATCTCAGCAACAGGTACATACATATTCTTTGCATGGAACAGTGCTTTTTCCGTATGTAGAGGTTACAGAGGTGTGCATGTAATAGTAACTTGTGTATATATTTTGTATACTCAGCCCTTAAGCTCCAGAACAACTCAAATACCCACTTCCACTGATGGAACAACTCACCAGACTGGACCATTATTGCCCTTAGCAGAGCAACTGCCTTCCTCACTTGACATTTCCACAGATGTGGCTATTAGGATCACTAGTTTTGCCCATCTAAGCCAGATGTTTCCTAATGAATCAGAAGACTGCCTCAGATATGTGTTCAATGTTAGTAATGGAGATCTCACCCTTGCAAGCGATTGTATACTCTCTGGTCCCTCCATAGAGACTCTGGTTTCCCTCATCCGGTCTGTTGTCATTACTAATGAAAATGAAGGCCGTAAGCTGCAAATTGGTGAAGATGAAAAGGAAGGTGAAACTTTGGTTAGTTTCATTTTTTCCTATTACAAGGGCCCTAGATTTGATCCTCAGAGTGGGCTGCGAATGTCTGTAGGTGATGAGCCTGCAATTGACACAGGTGGCGTTCAAAGACAAGTGTTTTCCGAGGTGTTCAAAACTGTTGCTTTTTCTGACAAGCTTGGTTTGTTTGAGGGTCCACCTGACAGACGAAGACCTGCATTTCGCATATCCAATTTGTCTGCAGGAATGATGAGGCTACTTGGCCGTATGATCGGACACAGCATTATTCTTGACTATCAAGGATTTCCTTATTTGTCACCCGCCTGTTACAAGTATATGATAGGTAATCAGGACGAGGCCTTGACACTCTGTAGACCAGATGATGCATCAGAGAGAGTTCAACATGTGCTGAATGAGGTTAGTAATAGCAGCTATTTTCCTTAGTAGGAGTTTGCATATCCACACTGAACTTGGTAATTAATTAGTTTTCCAGGGCTGTGAATCTAGAGGAGCTTGGGAGAACCAAAGATACACTCCTGGACCTAATGCAGGAAAGTGGGTGTGATATTCCTTTGAAGGTGGGCATAGGTGTGCTCTTAGTAGAATTTAGGTAAACATGACACATTTCACCACAGATTGAAATGAAACAGAGCATTTCAGAAGCACTGTACACTTATAATGCCTTACTAAAGCGAAAGCCGTTTTTGGATCAACTGATGGATGGTCTAGAAGAAATACAAGTGGGAAGTGCTATGCGACGATATCTAGGGGTTTTTGAGCCCTTATTTGTCAGTGCTTACGAGTTCACGCCACAAGATGTAATGGGTATTCTGCACCCCAGACTTCCAATGACTCAAAGTGAATCAGCAGTGTACAACCTATTGAAGAGATTTATCACCGAATGTAACCAAGAAGGTATAATAATGTATGTATTTGTTCATCTGCTTGGTGTATGGGCTACATGTATGTTAGTCACTACTAGTTGATGTCTTATTTAGAACTACAAGAGTTTGTGAAGTATGCTACTGGCAGTCCCCACATCCATGGGAACAGTGTTACTATTGATTTCATTAGTCGTGAGGGCATGGCTATGACTGTTAGTACGTGTGCTAAGACGTTCACTATGTCTACCCCTATTACAGACTATGAGTCTTTTGCAAGTGGATTGCATCTGCTGATGGGCTCTAAGCAATTTACAATGCCATAAATCACATGATAGCTATCATCAACATTATACCTCTACATGCCATAATTCACATTATAGTGTGTGTCATCAACATTATACCTCTACATTTTCAGCATCACAGAGATTTGTGTTGTGCACTAGCTCAAGTGCACGTGTTTCTCATGACTTTGACAATAATAATACTCATGAAGCTACCATAGCATTACTGCCATCGACCACGCACCCACAATCATGGGCGGAGCCACAAACACATGCACATAAAGACAAATCCTTACCATCTGTTCCTCCCTCACCTGAGGAACAGAACTTACCATCCATTTGCCCCTCAACTCCAGCCAGCTGCAGATCCTCAGCCAAGGACTGAAGTTGACTAGGGCATGAGTCATCACCATACAATTTTTGTTTGCGCGCATCCCAGACACCTACAACATATTCCTTCACTAAGCTGAGTAAATCGTCAAAGTCGTATTCCCAAAGCTCACTTCCTAAAACATATGCAGTTTTCTCTATACTATTAAGCTCTGCATATCTGTTACCTAAAAGCTCCCGAAGCTTCTCCACAAAGGTGGCTCTAATATTACTATAGGCTGAACACTCCCACAACACATGAACTACACTCTCACACTCAGCACCACACAACACACACTCTGATTTGCCTTCTCTACCTCTATGCCTGCCTAGCTCTTCATTCAAGCCATGTGTTCCTGACCTGAACTTAAATAAGAGTCTAGTTCCTGCATCACCAACCCCACGCAAATACCTCTTAAATTCTACTTCCTTCCCAAACCTTTTGTACATATCTAATTTTACTTTACTATTCAATCCTTCCTCAAACTGCTTACCCTCCCTTTCACTAATACTCTCCACAAGCCAAATATGAGGCTAATGAACTCTCTCCCCTCTTAATATCCTCCACCCATTCATGCTTATCCAAACCTAAAGACACAAAGAGTTCATCAACCACTCTACTCCATGCTTTCCTTTGTCTACCTCTACGAGGCTTAGTTTCCCATTCCCAACTGAATAATTGCTTTGGATATCTATCCTCAGGCATTGATGCTAATTTATACCACCACTTTAATTTAGCTCTATCCCTTCTACCCCTCAATGATTCAATACCCATATCACCTCTAACTGCTTCATTACAAGTTTTAGACGAACAACCCAGTATCCTTTTAGCTCCCCCCAATATAATGGATTCTAATGCAGCTACTTAACCCTCCCAAATCTCCCCTCCATACTCTATACTAGGTCTAATCACAGAAAGAAGCAACAGTCTACGCAGTTAGGTTAATATCTCGATTACTAATAACACTATGCAACTGATTTACCTTTTTCCTGCCATTATTAATCACCTTTTTAATATGCACATCCCATGCTCCATTACTTGCAAAGTCTATGCCCAAATAACAATAATTTGATACCTTAGGAAGCTCATGCTCTCCCCACTTCCACCTACCCTCCACATTATCCTTAGAAAATACCATCACTGCACTCTTACCCAAGTCTCCACCTGTTACAGTACCTATACACAACATCAATAAGCTTCTGGAGGCTCTCCCTTGACTCATTAACACCTACAAAATCATCAGCAAACAACATCCCTCCCATCCTCTTACCACTACTAATTTCTATCCCAAGTCCAGCCTCTTCTACAGCCTTTAATAAGTCATTTATAAATACTGAAAATAGAATTGGGGATAAGCTACAGCCCTGTGCAACACCTTGCTCTACCCTAAATGCTGCCTACTTCTCCCCCTCTAACAATATGGCACTTCTAGATGCTTCGTACATATTCTTAATTACACGCCACATCCTTCCCTTCACACCCATATCCCATAGCTTTACCCACACACCATCACGCCACACTGTATCATAAGCTTTACGTACATCTAAAAAGAAAGCAAATGTATGTTTACCCTCCCTCAACCTGCCTTGCACAATCTCATTCAAAGAGTAAACATTATCCATGCAACTCCTGTTAACTCTAAATCCAGCCTGATCTTCATGCAATACCCCTTCCTTATCTAAACACTGCACCAATCTATTGTTAAGCACTTTACAAAACACTTTTCCAACATCCACTAACCCATCTTTCACGGAACTAACTATCAATGACCTACCACTCCTCTGTAACACTCTCAACCCAGTAGCCCCAAACTGCTTTGCCCTAGGCCTCCAGTTGGGGGTGGAGTATCCACAAATTTGTATTATTGAACATAACTACAGAAACTGTGAAGATCAGTTACGTGAGATCATTTCAGAGAGACTGAAACAAGACTCACCTCTCACATGGTATGACATAGTCACAGCTTTGAGATCAGACAGCATAAGATAGCATAGCCTTGCCAGTCAGGTAGAGCAGGACCTTCTGCTACAACCTATAGAGTGTCAGTCACTGGTGAGGGGGGCATCAGATAGGGGGCATTACAGGTCTCAGTCACCAGTGAGGGGGGCATCAGATAGGGGGCATTACAGGTCTCGGTCACCAGCGAGGGGGCCATCAGATAGGGGGCATTACAGGTCTCAGTCACCAGTGAGGGGACCATCAGATAGGGGGCATTACAGGTCTCGGTCACCAGTGAAGGGGCCATCAGATAGGGGGCATTACAGGTCTTGGTCACCAGCGAGGGGGCCATCAGATAGGGGGCATTACAGGTCTCGGTCACCAGTGAGGGGGCCATCACATAGGGGGCATTACAGGTCTCAGTCACCAGTGAGGGGACCATCAGATAGGGGGCATTACAGGTCTCAGTCACCAGTGAGGGGACCATCAGATAGGGGGCATTACAGGTCTCAGTCACCAGTGAGGGGACCATCAGATAGGGAACATTACAGGTCTCGTCCCCTCCATCCTCAACAGATGTATCAAGCACCTCAGCCACAACAAATGTATCAGGGAGCTCATCCCATTGTACCCCATTCGTATCCCATCCCCTCACATATGTCAGCTCCCACTAGACCTCTTCAGGAAGGGGTAGTAGGTGGTCAATGGGACAGTCAGTCATACATGTCTCATAGTCAGCCTCAGACAAGCCACACTCAGTCACAGAGAAACTCTAGCATGGAATTTTGTCCTGGACATAACCCTTCCTACTCATGGCAACTACTTGATAGGGGTGCTGGGAATACTCCCCACATGTGGTGTCCTCACCAAATGCCCCAATACCAAACAGCCAATCCTCTGCAGGTAGGTGGTCTGTGGAACAGTCCATTGTAAATGTCAAGCCACACTCGGTCACAGAGACGACAAAATGGGAGTTCAGGTTTGGGATCTTCTTTCCTTCCTGCAAAGAGACCTCATTTTGAGCCACAACCACATCATGTTAGACCCAACACTGAGCCTCTGTCAACCTACCATCAGTCACAGACTAGCAGTAGTGGTTTATGGTCTGTACCAGCCAAGACCACTGGAGTCAAGTCACCAATGGATCAGTACATTGACTATGTTAAGGAAATTTACCGACAAAGTGTCATTGAAAAGGATCCCAGTGTGTTGAAGTGGCCACCAACACCCTCTGAGGTCTTCATCAGTTTGGCATGCATTGATAGGAGAACTATTGTCAGAAAGGAGGAAGCAGATGAATACACTAGGGCTATGATAGAGGATGGTAATATTGATATTATTTTGAATAAGAAGAAAGAGATAGACTTCAGTGATATTGCTAAAGGATTACCAGCCACTAATTCTTCAAAAAGGGTTATACTAGTGGAGGGTGCTCCAGGTGTAGAGAAGTCCACATTTGCATGGGAGTTCTGTAGGAGGTGGGAGAGAGGAGAGATTGCTCAGCAGTATCAGTTAGTGCTGCTCCTCAGACTGAGAGATGAGAGAATGAGCCGAGCCAAGAACCTTCAACAGCTCATTTACCATCCAGATATAGAAGATATCTCCCAGGCCGTAAAGTGTGAGCTAATTCATAGTCGTGGTGTTAATACTCTGATAATCTTAGAGGGATTTGATGAACTTTCTGACTCTCAAAGAAAGGAGCCCTCCATTTTCTTACAGCTTATTCTTGGTCAGCTGTTAATCCATGCTACCTTAATGATTACTAGTCGACCCTGGGCAACTGGTGAAGTAATGAGAAGGATAGAACACAGAATATTTCAGCATATAGAGGTACTGGGATTTACAGAAGGAAATATTGTGAAGTATGTAAGGAGTGTGTTTACAGGAGAGGGTAAGAAGACAACCAGTGCCAGTGAAGAAGCAAAGAAGAATATTGATGATGTAATGTCATACCTGGATACCTACCCACAGATTAAGGCATGCATGTACATTCCTCTGAATGCAGCCATAGTTGTTAGTATATATCAAGATAGTAAGAAGGGGAAGTGTATTTTACCCAAGACACTGACTGAGCTGTACTATGCTCAAATATTACTACTTCGCTATCTGTATGGACATGCTGACTATAAGGAACAGAAATGGAATATTGATTCATTTGAGAAGGACTTGCCTGATAAAGTGTACAAACAACTGCTGATCCTCTGCAAGGTAGCTTATGATGGTATCTGCAGAAAAGGTAAGAAAAGAGTACAACTGATATTCTCTGACAGTGATATTGGTGGCTGTGAAACACTTGGTTTTATGCAGTCTGTAGCTGAGGTGTATGTGAAGCATGGACAGAAGATGTCTCACAACTTCCTCCATCTGACAGTTCAGGAGTTTCTAGCTGCTTTCCTCATCTCTACACAGTCACCAGCAGAGCAACTGAAGCACTTTCAGAGACACAAGGATGGTAGATTGAGAGTAGTGCTGAGGTTTGTTGCTGGACTCACAAAACTTAATAAAATAACTCCTGATGAATTGAGAAGTTTACTTGGAGAGCCTACAGTCGAGCAAAGTGATGAGCACCAGACTTCATATTGCAATCCAATAAGACCTGATGTATGTGTTAGTGCACATCATACCAACTGGCTGTTTGAAGCCCAGAACAGTGAGCTACTCCAAACATTATTCCACAACCACACAGCAAGCTTTACCTTCACAAGAGGAATGCTTCCATTGGAATATTATTCTGTTGGTTATTGCATTGCACACAGTCATAGCAAGTGGTCATTGACATTTGATGGAGACACAGAGGAAGAGAAAGTAAGTATGCTATTGAATGGAGCAGACACTGGGGACCTTCTGCAATGTAGTATTGCACTGAAGACCTATACAAAAGTAATAACAGTAAAGTATACGTCGAGTGAAAATCTTAACCCTCTATTGACTGGGTTCAGTTGTTGTGTGGAGGAATTATATTTGAGAGTTATGACACCTCTATCCCTGCCTCATCTTTCAGCATTACGTATATTGGAATTAAGTTTGGGTGGAAAATCAGATGTTGGTGATTTTTCTTTGCTTGTCTTAGAATCATTGACAGTCATAGGAACAGCACAGAGCTCTATTAATAACAACACAAAGAAGGCCCTATGTAAACTCCTGTCATCTTCAAGTTCCATAGTACACTTCCATTTCCGAAGCCGGCTCAGTGATCAACATATGGAAGATATTGTTCAAAGTATATGTGACAATACAGCTCTAGAGCTGAAGAGTCTGGATATTGATTGTAAATGTACATTCACCACTACTGCCACAAGGTCTCTGGTACAGTTCATCACAACGAGTACAACACTGCAATATATCAGAATATGCCATGTTACATTCAGTGCTCAAGGACTTATAGAACTGACTGAGACCATACACCACTGCTCCAGACTGCAGGAGAAGAAGCTTGAGGAATTGACATTTCATGTGGAATGCTCAGCAGATGTAGTTAATCTGAGGCACATGATCAAGGACCATCCTGACATGCAAAAGAATATAACAGACTGGGATGGAGTAACCAATGTTCATTCATCTTTCATTCGACTTGACAAAGAAAGGAAAGCTTCAATACTGAGGCTAGGTCTTGGATGTAGTCAGGACACATCCCTTAGTTTGGTGGGTATAAGTATTAGTGATGCCGGATCAGTAGCCCTAGCTCAGGCCCTCCATCACAACTCTACCCTGGAGAAGGTGGATATTGACTCTAAGTATGCATTCACAAGATCTCTGGTACAGTTAATATCAAGGAGTACTACTCTGCAATACCTTAAAATACACATTCATACACTTGAAGATGTTAATATATTTGCCAAATGTTTGAGTGACAATATAGCTCTACCACTGAAGAGTCTGGATATTGACTGTAAGTGTACATTCACCACTACTGCCACAAGATCTCTGGTACAATTTATCACAAGGAGTACTATGTTGCAATACCTTAAAATACATATTGATACTTTTGAAGATGTTGATATATTTACCAAAGGTCTGAATGACAATATAGCACTGAAGAGTCTGGATATTGACTGCAAGTGTACATTCACCACTACTGCCACAAGGTCTCTGGTACAGTTCATCACAAGGAGTACTACACTGCAATATATCAGAATATGCCATGTTATATTCAGTGCTCAAAGACTTATAGAACTGACTGAGGCCATACACCACTGCTCCAGACTGCAGGAGAAGAAGCTTGAAAAACTGGCATTTCGTGTGGAATGTTTAGAAGATATAGTTAATCTGAGGCACATGATCAAGGACCATCCTGACATGCAAGAGATAATAGACTGGGAAGAAGTAGTTGCCATTCTCCTATCTTTGATAGAAGCCAATAAAATGACAGATTCAACGCTAAGTCTAGCTTTTGAATGTGGTCATATCGAATCACTGTATTTAAGAAGTAACAATATTAGTGATGGTGGAGCAGTAGCCCTAGCTCAGGCCCTCCATCAAAACTCTACCCTGAAGTGCCTGAACTTGTCTAATAACAGTATTAGTGATAGTGGAGCAGTAGCCCTAGCTCAGGCCCTCCATCACAACTCTACTCTGGAGAGCCTGTACTTGTATGACAATGATGCTATAGGTAAACAGGGTACTCGTCAGTTAGTACAGGCTCTGACTGTGAATACATCCATCACCACTTCATATGGTAGTGGTAATTTGACACTTCCCAGGAGGTGTGAGGGGTATGCCACACAATATACACAGTATAATACAGTGAAGGACAGAATTACATTTTTGTAACCAACTACCTTACAGATAATTTCTTCAATGAGAGAACACTACGCAATAGAACAGTGTATATGAGGACTGAAGAGCAATTGGAATGAAGGGAAAGATAGTGGCAGTCAATCTGTATATGTACATATACCACCAGCCACTGGGAAGTATTCAAGTGTTTACATCAATCACCACAACATGTGGACCACCTCATCATCAAGTTACTCCACATCACATCATCATTACTGATCATACATGAATCACCACATGATATGGTTGGATATAATATCACATCCCATATTGGGAACATCACTTACATGATATCAACAAAGTAACAATACCTCGTTAACATTTAACAAGTAACAATTTGAATACCAACCAGTTAACAATACAACAGTCATGGCAACAGACACATGAGAGAGAGGGACAGAGGAGGGAGAGAGAGGAATAACGAAGAAGGCAAATAATTAAGATGGGGACATTACATGAACAGTTAACAATCATGGCTACTGACATTGAGAGAGAGAGGTAGATGAAATGGAATACTTAACATTAGCATACTATGTACAAGCTAAAATGTATAATTAACTTGCTTTGTACAAACTACTGTACATAATTAACAAACTATTTTACACAATTGAGTAAAGGATGCAGGGTTTTCCTAATGTGCAAATTGCCCCAAAAAAACAGAAAGGAATGGCTAGTGTCACTCCTGACCACTGTCGACTACTCCAGTCCTCACAGCCTCCTAGATTTCTGTGGGGTACTCTGGGGGAGGGGCTTGGAGGTAGCCACCTGTGGGGAAAACAACACTTGTTGAATGGAAAATTAATAATATGTTGACACACGGTCTGTGTCCCAATCTTAAAGAATTGGAAATGTTCTCACACAATATAACAAATGAAATACTAACCAGTTAACAATACAAAAATCATGGCCACAGACATATGACAGAAAGGGAGAGAGAGGGAGGGAGGGAGGGAGAGAGAAGTGATGGAGATGAATGAATGTAAATGAAGATGGAGAGAGCATGAGGAAGAATGGACACAATTCTTGACAGATGAAGAGCTGTATATATACTTGAAATATGTCAAACTGAAACAGTCATCAACTGGCCTTGGACTGAAATGGGCATTTGAGGAGAGGGTCAAATTCTCCCTTCATGAGTACAAAGAACACAGAGAAATGGGTCTTGTATCCAATAGCATCTCCATTGAGGTAAGGCTCTGATCCACATCTTCTAGCCATTACTGTGGGGAGGGAGGGGAGGGACATGGTAGGTATACTGTGTGTACATATAGAGTAGAAGTATCCAATGAGGACTCCCTGAAGTGGACATGTTGATGAACAGGACAGGGTGTGTTGTCCTAATTCCCATGTGTGTGGCTGTACCCTCTGAAATCAGGACATGACTATAATTAGGACACCTCCATATAGTAGTTGATAAGTAGTAGGTGATTAGAGAGGTTCCTGTTTACTTGTTGGTATGAATATTACAGGGGACCCCTCTAATTAGGACCCCCTTACTGTCTCTCCCTCCCTCCCTCCTCTGTACCTCCTCATGATCATTTCAGGAGATGATGAAGTGAGTGTCACTCCATCATGTCACTGGAGGGACTGGAAGGTGTCGTAGACTTAGAAAACAAGATGTCTAGCACCCAGTGAGTTCATACCTCCATACTCCATTCCCCCATACTGCCATACTAATTGAATATTCTCATGAGTTGTAAACAACATTGTTTGTATCAATATTCCAGTGATCCCCTCTAATTAGGACTTCATTACTCTCCTCTCTCCTTCCTGTCGCTGGAGGGACTGGAAGTGTATAGGCTGGGCCTAGAGGGTGAGCCTGCTCCGCAACCACAACATACTCTGCTTTCATCGCCGAAAAAACGGCTCCCACTGTAGGACTCGAACCTACGTTCAACCGTTTGCCGGATGGAACGCATAACCACTCTGCCAAGGGGGAGGCCTGAGGGATTTATGGTTCAAATCCTATAGAGTATGCTGTGGTGATCGAAACAAGTCGATAACTTATAAGCGGCAGGATAGAAATAATTGGGAAGTGAATAGGCTGGACCTAGAGGGTGAGCCTGCTCCGCAACCACAACATACTCTGCTTTCATCGCCGAAAAGACAGCTCCCACTGTAGGACTCGAACCTACGTTCAACCATTTGCCGGACGGAACGCATAACCACTCTGCCAAGGGGGAGGCCTGAGGGATTTACGGTTCAAATCACCCTCTAGGCCCAGCCTATTCACTTCCAGTCCCTCCAGCGACAGGAAGGTCTGGACTGGAGGAGTTTGCCTATTAAGGTACAGTGAACTCCTCGAATAATGGACACTTCAGTGCAAGGCCTGTCTGTTGTCCGGAAGTATTCGGGTGTTTTTAATATACAAGTAAAATTAAAAAATTCAGGAAATTTGGAGTATAATATAGGGATTGCATAACAATGAACAGAGACAACTTCAAGATTGGGACACAGACATGCTATGATACATCAACATACCTTTGTTAGTACATCGATGTACATTGATGCTTTGGCTTTGTATCATGTCGCTTCTCCAGCAGACAGTACATACGTAGGGCCTGGCAGAGAGCAACACACTGTATGCATATGTAGTGTTCTGACGGTGAGAGTAGCACAAGAATTGGCAACACATCTGTCTTTTGTTATGTAGTACTAACCACTAGTTGCTATATGAATTGTCAACACATTCCTCTATTATCAGCCAGTTCACTCTCCACCTAGTTGCTATGTGCTAGTTGCTAAGTGTGTGTGCATGCACAGCAGATGTAAGACACCACAAGTCTTGTGTCATTACGTAATTGGTTTATTATATGACACATGCTACTATGTACATGTACATACAATGTATGTACTATGCACGTACATTCAAAATAAAACCATGTAATCACTATATATATATGCATATGTATTGTCAGAGGAGGTATGACAGCATCACGTGATCACATAAATTGTTGACGTCGACAAAATGATTACATTGGAAATGCCATGTATAAAACAGTCAACTTAGCAGAGCCTCCTGTCTTCTCAGAGGGAGAGCTAAGCAACTAGTTTTTGGATGTTAACTTAATAGTATCATCTTAAATTCTATTTAGATTGAAGGTCTTGAGAAGGCCCCATAGGAAGTTGCTGAAGACAGTAGAAATGTTTGATCAGTTATTCCTTACACGCCGTGTCTAGAATGGAACATTTTGGCACTTGTAGTTAGCCTTTCAGCTAGGCTAAATCTATTCACTGCCTCTATACTCTATTCTGATGTTCTACTTAGCAGCTCTGCTCTTGACTTGCAGTGTATTTCAGACTCTGTCATAAAAATATCGGCACTTAATTACATTTTAGAGACGTGGCGTTGCTCTATGACATCGTCCTGTTGTACCTCCTCTGATGTATTGCATTGAGAGGAGTGTTAACATCAGTATTACAAGAATCACAAGGGTTAACAATATATGCTTTTGTTATGTTGGTATTAGCGATGGTATCTTTACACATGCTGACTTTCCGTTTGATGGTTAACATGGTTGCTGAGTTTTGCTCATTAGTTATCCTCATTCATAATACATTGCAGTGAGAGATAACGATCAGTAGTACATAAATTTCGAGGAAAATTATGCCTCCACATGCAAAGATAAAGTTCATTGATTTTATGGTTATTGAGTTACACTGATTCAAGAAGAAGAAGAAGAGGAAGAGGAAGAGGAAGAGGAAGAGGAAGAGGAAGAAGAAGAAGAAGAAGAAGATATGTCTAATGTGAATTTGACCGGGACATGAAGGGTCATCTGTTATTTGATAGAAGTCCGCTATTCGGAGTATCTGTTAAAAGAGAGTTTACTGTAATGTACAAGTACAGAGGATATGACCTGGATCATGAACTGGTCACCTCTTAATTAATACATTCCAATCTCCATGTGATTATCATGTGACTGGCCATTGCTGGACTGAGCATCAAAAGAAGTGTACTGGCACAGAATATAGTATGTTGATATGGTAGTATACAGTAATATCATGACCCCATATCTCAGTATACTCAGTGTACTGAGACACTGAAGTTCCTAGTTGGACTATTGCAGATGTAGGACTATCTGTGGAGTGTTAGTGTACAACCACATGACATGAAGTCATTGGTTTACACACTGCCAGAGAGAGTATAAAGTGATCCCTTCTCAGGAGCATTACTAGCTCCTGTGCAGGTCTGAGATCCATATTTCATCACATAGATGTGGCCATGATATAGAAGTAGGATATTGCAGTTATCCTACAGAGTGTGGGTATATATGGCAGCAATATATCTGAGGACATGTGTCCTGAGATATGTTAAACAATCTGCCAGTGATGATGTCATTTCATTGAGTGGCAATCACCCATTCCCTTTCTGAGTGGGGCCTAAACTATGCCACAATATGTGAGAATTTATTTCTCCTTGTAGATATGGCCAGCCAGTCAACCCAATCTTCATTCACTAAGTCAACTCTTAAGGTACTGACTAAAAGTGACCTACCGCTCCTCTGTACTCAGTAGCCCCAGAATGTTTTGCCCTGGGCCTCCAGTTGGGGGTGGAAGAAGAAAAGATAAAAATAATTATAGCAAATAATTTTCAAGCTCAGTTACGTGAGATCATTTCAGAGAGACTGAAACAAGATAAACGTCTGACATGTAATGACATAGTCAGAGCTCTGAAATCTCCATCAGTAAATCATCCTGATCTTGTCAGACACATGAAGTCTTGGTACATATCTCCCCTCACATGATCCATCTTCTGACCACCAACAGCATTTGTCATTAGGTGGGGAGCGTCCCTACCACATGGTAATGATGGGTCAGACGACAGTGAATAGGAGAGAAAATCCTAACATGGGCACGACATCAGTACCAACAAGTAGCTTGTGGGGGGCACCATATTGGGAAAATTACCAGTCCCCCACACAAATGATGGGTTTGATACCAGTGAGGGGGTCACCAGGTTTTCAGCCCCCTTCACTAATGAGTGGACCATTGGGTAGAGGGTCTCGTTCACCAGTGAGGGGGCCCTTGGATAGGGGGCATTACAGTTCTAGACCAGTGAGGGGGGCATCAGATAGGGGGCATTACAGGTCTCGGCCACCAGTGAGGGGGCCCTCATATAGGGGGCATTACAGGTCTCGGCCACCAGTGAGGGGGCCATCAGATAGGGGGCATTGCAGGTCTCAGTCACCAGTGAGGGGGCCATCAGATAGGGGTCAACATATAACAGACATTACTCAGATAGGGCTGCTCATGTTAGTCCCCACATGTATCCTAATCACGAAACATCACTCTGCCAGACAGCTCATTCCAATACACTTCTCCCACTACCAGACATATGTTATCTCCTACTACTAGAACTCTGCAGGAAGGTGGTCCAGGAATTGGGCGACCATCAGATAGAAGGTACTATCAGTCTCAGCCACCAGTGTGTATGCCATCAAGTAGCAGTCACTACCCATCCCATTCAACAGAATGGGAACCAAATATGGACACTTGGGGAAGTCCCAATGTGCATCCTCCTCAACAGACAGGTCATCCCAACACACCATACACCTCAGAACCTTATCCCCCTATCTCACGTATGTCAGCTCCTACTACTAGACCTCTGCAGGAAGGGGTAGTAGGTGGTCAATGGGACAGTCAGTCATACATGTCCTATCGTCAGCCTCAGACAAGCTACACTCAGTCACAAAGAAACTCTGACATAGAAAATTGTTCTCCTCCTTCAAGGAGGTTTCACTTAGATTCCAAGCTGCCATTCACAAAGAGTAGCATTGTCAGTCATTCAGTAAAGAGTGCCCAACACATGTCACTAATGGACACCTTTGTCCATTATGTCAAAGTCACTTACAAGCAATGTGAAATTGAGAAGAATTTTAATGTTTTGAAATGGCCACCAACTCCTTCAAATGTATTCATTAATCTGGCTTGTATTGATTGGGAAAGTGTAGTGAATAAAGAGGAAGCAGATGAGTACACGAGGGCTATGGTAGAGGATGGTAATGATGATGTCATAATGAAGAAAAAGACTAACATTGATTTTGGTGATATTGTCCAAGATTTGCCCCCAGTCACTGCTTCAGAGAAGGTTGTACTAGTGGAGGGTGCTCCAGGTGTGGGGAAGTCCACATTTGCATGGGAGTTCTGTAGGAGGTGGGAGAGAAGACAGATTGCTCAGCAGTATCAGTTAGTGCTGCTCCTCCAACTGAGAAATGAGAAAATGAGTAGAGCCAAGAGACTGAGGGATCTCATCTATCACCCCTCAGAGAGTGTATGTCAGGCTGTTGTAGAAGAACTTGAATCAACATTTGGAGTGAACACTCTGATAATCTTAGAGGGATTTGATGAACTTCCTGACTCTCAACGAAATAAGCCTTCCATTTTCTTACAGCTCATTCTTGGCAAGCTGCTACTGCATGCTGCCATAATGATTACTAGTCACCCCTGGGCAACTGGTGCTTTACTAGTAGAATTTAAGCACAGGGTATTCCTGCATGTAGAAATCTTGGGGTTCACAGGCGGACATCACAAAGTATGTGAGAAGTGTGTTTACAGGAGAGGGTAAGAAGACAGCCAGTGCCATTGACCAGAGTGTAGGAGGTCCAGATGAAGTAAGTGAAGAGGCACAGAAGAATATTGATGATGTAATGGCATACATTGGTAAATATCCTCAGATAAAAGCATGCATGTACATTCCTCTGAATGCAGCCATAGTTGTTAGTATATACATAGAGAGCATGAAGAGCAAGTGGGTTCTACCAACAACTCTAACTGAACTCTATCAATCTTTAACTCGAATCTTACTACTGCACCATGTACGTGGACATGCAAAATATCCAAAATGTAGAGTTAAGTCCTTTGAAGACCAGCCTGGAGAGGTTTACAGTCAATTTTTTGACATCAGCAAGATAGCCTACAATGGAATATGTGCTGAATCTGAAAGTGTACAGTTAATATTCTCTGACATACCTGATGATTTTGAAACACTTGGTCTCATGCAGTCTGTTTCTCAACTGTTTATGGATGGAAAGAAGACATCTCACAACTTCCTCCATCTGACATTTCAGGAGTTTCTAGCTGCTATCATCTACTACATCTCTGAAAACATTTTCTCTGTCTCTGTATATTGAAAGTCGTGGATATAGTGCACATGTAAGTAACAATGGTATGGAGGTAATTACTAAAGGTTTGAGTAACAATATAGCTCTACCACTGAAGAGTCTGGATATTGACAGTAAGTGTACATTCACCACTACTGCCACAAGGTCTCTGGGACAATTCATCACAAGGAGTACTACACTGCAATATATCAGAATATGCCATGTTACATTCAGTGCTCAAGGACTTATAGAATTGACTGAGGCCATACACCACTGCTCCAGACTGCAGGAGAAGAAGCTTGAGGAATTGTCATTTCATGTGGAATGTTCAGAAGATGTAGTTAATCTGAGGCACATGATCAAGGACCATCCTGACATGCTAAAGAGTATAACAGACTGGGATGGAGTAACCAATGTTCATTCATCTTTCATACAAAAAAAATGAAAAAATGAAAGCTTCATTAGTGAGGCTAGGTCTTGGGTGTAGTCAGTACACATCAATCAGTATGATGGATATGAGTATTAGTAATGGTGTAGCAGTAGCCCTAGCTCAGGTCCTCCATCACAACTCTACCCTGAAGAAGCTGAACTTGTCTAATAACAATATTAATGATGCTGGAGCAGTATCCCTAGCACAGGCCCTCCATCATAACTCTACTCTGGAGTGGCTGGACTTGTCTAATAACAATGTTACTGTGAATACATCCATCTACAAGACCACTCCGTATGGTAGTGGTGGCCTGAGACTTCCCAGTAGGTGTGAGGAGTATGCCACACAATGTACACAGTATAATACAGTGAAGAACAGAATTGCATTTTGGTAACCAACTACCTTACAGTCTATGAACATGATTACCTCAATGAGAGAACACTACACAATAGAACAGTGTATATGAGGACTGAAGAGCAATTGGAATGAAGGGAAAGACAGTGCCAGTCAATTTGTATATGTACATATACCACCAGCCACTGGGAAGTATTCAAGTGTTTACATCAATCACCTCAACATGTGGACCACCTCATCATCAAGTTACTCCACACCACATCATCATTACTCATCATACATGAATCACCACATGATATGGTTGGATATAATATCACATCCCATATTGGAAACGTCACTTACATGATATCAACAAAGTAACAATACCTCGTTAACATTTAACAAGTAACAATTTGAATATCAACCAGTTAACAATACAATAGTCATGGCCACAGACACATGAGAGGGGGAGAGAGGGAGATGGAGCACTTCTCTCCCTTGTAATCAAATACTGTCACACAGCTTGGCCACGGAAGAGCAAAGTAAATGAAGCAATAGCACCTTACTGGGGATGCTAACACTTAAAGATGACTTGCTACTATATGCGTCTAGGATTGTAGTAAGTAAGTAAAGTAAAGGAAACACTGATGAAACTCCATGAAGGACATTTAGGGATTGAATGATGTCGATTACGAGCCAGAGTATCTGTGTGGTGGCCAGGAATCTCAAAACCGATAGAGAAGAAAACTGCCCACACTGCACAAGAGAAAGAAAACCTCACTTCTATCCACCTCTCTACCAACATATCCATGGGAAAAGATTGGATCAGATTTGTTCTTGCTCAATGGACCAACTTACCTCATAGTATCTGACTATTCTCTAGATTCCCTGAGGTAATAAAGCTAACCAATACTACTTCAGCAGGTGTCATCTCAGCACTCAAATCTCTGTTTGCGAGATATGGAATCCCAGAAGAATTAGTGAGTGATAATGGGCCACAGTATGCCTCACGAGAATTCTCTGACTTTGCTAAGCAGTACAACTTCCAGCATACCACAAGCAGCCCACATTTTCCACAAAGCAATGGACATGCCGAACGAGCTATACAGACAGTGAAGAAACTGCTTAGTGGATCAACTGACCCTCACATGGCACTTTTGTCCTTACCGTTCCACTCCCTTAACATGGCGCAAGCAGAATTGCTGATGGGGAGACCCATCCATTCTAATATCCCACAGCCAGCCGAAACATTCATACCACAATGGCCATATCTTGAAAACGTCCGGCTCTCAAATAAGAAGTTTAAAGAAAAACAGAAGGAAGGCTATGGTAGCAGACATGGAACAAGGCCACTCCCTACCATACCCAACAACACACCAGTCTGGGTCTCTACACTTAACAATCATGGCCACTGACATTGAGAGAGAGAGGTAGCTGAAATGGAATACTTAACATGAACATGCTATGTACAAACTAAAATACATAATTAACATGCTTTGTACAAGGTACTGCACATAACTAACAAGCTATTTTACAAGGCTTTCACAATTGAATAAACGGTTTTCCTAATGTGGAAATTGCCCCCAAAGAAACAGAAAGGAATGGCTAGTGTCATTCCTGACCATTGTCGACAACTCCAGTCCTCACAGTCTCCTAGATTTCTGTGGGGTACTCTGGGGGATGGGCTTGGAGGTAGCCACCTGTGGGGAAAACAACACTTGTTGAATGGAAAATTAATAATATGTTGACACACAGTCTGTGTCCCAATCTTAAAGAATTGGAGACATTCTCACACAATATAATAATGGCCGATAGTGACAATTGTCATCAATTGCGTTGTTATCACGTCAGCAGAGTTGCGTAGAACTACAGCTTCCTCCACTTACCTCCTATGAACACAATCATGTGTCTGTGGTTCCTTCTTCTCTATTGATCATGCAATGATATGTGAAAGAGGAGGTTTTTCAATATTGAGACACAATGAGATCAGAGACTCGACTGCCAATCTACTAACTGAAGTTTGCCACAATGTGGTAACAGAGCCTCCACTACAGCCTCTTAATGGTGAATCATTCAGTCACAGATCCACAAATGTCAGTGCAGAGGCACGCCTGGACATTAAAGCCCATGGCTTTTGGAACCTAGCACAGGATGCCTTTTTTGATGTGAGGGTGTTTCACCCAAATGCTTTTTGCTAACGTTCCAAAGGCTTGGCCGCGATGAGTCCTCCAAAAAAGGGAATATAACCAAAGAATCCAGAATGTGGAACATGGTGTGTTCACTTCCCTAGTCTTCTCAACATCCGGTGACATGGGGCGAGAAGGATCTACTACGTTCTAAAAATATTTGGCAGACATGTTATCACACAAGCAAGAGAAACCGTATCCTATAGTCATGGGATGGCTAATTAAGGTGTTGTTGGAGCATAGCCATCCTCCACTCTGCCATTTTGTGTATCAGAGGCACTTGATCCTTCTTTGGGTTTGCAGCAAACGAAAGAAACCTGACCAGCAGCCACAACAATGAAGCCGGCACACAGCCAGACTGAAGTAGTAGCCATCACAATGAAGCCAGACACACGGCCAGACTGAAGTAGCAGTCCTGGCCAGCATAGGTCAAGTGCAGCCACTTTCTTTGTGATAATGTAGCTCCATATTATAAACAGAAGTCCAGTTTGTTAGATCTATTGTAAATTGTAAATTGAATTGTATTCTTAAACAAAAACCGAAGACAAATTTTGCATTATTTGCTCTGCCTACCAAATTCCATGATCTAGCTAGGTATACGGATGGTATGCCGAATACTGATATGTTAGCTACATAGGAAATCAACAAGCATATGCATGACCCATCTCTGCTGTGGGGTAGTTGCCAAAGATACAGTTATAAGTTGCATGTGGCCCAATAGAGGTCTGTGTATTTGTAAGAGTTGCAGTCTGTGGCAAGAGTCCCTGAAGGGTCTTAGAGGAATTCCAGTATATAGTTAACGTTGTTGCTAAAAGCAAAGAGCTTTTTGCAAACCAATGCCAATAAAAAACATTAAAATATACTTGGTTATAGTCACTTATTGCATGGCTGTGCTATAGAGCACAGTCATAGCTGGATAGATACTGCATGCACAAGTAAGAAGATATGGTGTCCCATCAGTCACAGACAATGTGGCTGTTCTTAAAATAATCAATTCACAGAGATGATGAAGATGTTACACATTGCAATAATTCATTAGTGGAAATCCTACACAGTTTAGCTATGCAATATGAGGCTCATCTATAAATAGAACAATTGGTTGGTTGTAAAAATTAATACCTATGTATCTATGATATATGGCCTAAACAGATGTATGTTATGAAACAAAAATTTACATTTCATAGTCCAGGGTAAAGTACAAATACAACCTCTCTTAGCCTATATATGAAATACAGTGAAACCTCTCTAATCAGACACCTTGAAATAGGTCACTTCAACTTGTTGACTCAAATGCCATGTTTCTTCTAAAATCAGAGCATTTCACTAATCACTACTAGGGTGTTAGGGTGTGTGATGAGATTAGACTCTACTTTGTACATAAAATGTACACTGCAGATGGTCTGCCACCATATGGTGTCGAATTTTAATCAGTAAATGCATAAATGACTATCAGGTTACTGTGTGTGTAATAATGCAACTCTAGATCTCAAGCCCTGTACACTTTGTTCAATGTAAAATGCCCAGTGGGGATATTGTTATGCACCCAGCAAGCTTAAGGTGACATAAATATACTTATGCAAAACTATAGACAAAATTATAGGCAAGGAAGTGATTGGGGACTAAATATCTACTTGAGAGAGGGCCTGCATAATTAGTTGTACTGACCATTGCAGCTGTGGGTCAGATAGAACCTAGTAGCAATTAGCCAATTTGTATGCATGTACCTCTAAAATTCTTGTTAGAATGTGTTTCAATATATTAATAGCAAATTTGCTTATTCAAAGATCTGCAGCCACGCATCGCTTTCAGCTTTTATTTTGTGAAGCCTAACAGTTCAGTGCTTTTTCATTGCCAAAGGCAGCTGCACACAATTATAAATTACATCATGTACAACAATGGAGATCAGGTGAAAAAGAACAGGTGTCATAAAATTTTGGGGACCTCATGACAATGGAGACCTGTCCCCATAAATTATGGATTTTGCTTTTTTTGCCTTTTTTTATTCTTGAGTATTATTTACTATACATGTATTACCCTAATAGTTTCTTTCATTATTTATGTGCAAAATTACTGTTATATTGAAGCATGATAGATACATCTACATAGTCTTCTAGAGAAGATTGCTGTTGATCTGAAAATGTGTTCGAAAGGAGAGAAAAGATGCAGGTGCAGGGGAAAGGTTGGACGCAAATTATGTGCTCTGACAAATAACACTGTCAGGAAAGTCAGCACTTCTCACAGTGATCATTATACCTTTCAGGATGTTGCTTTAACCAACTCCCGTTTGGGATAACACCAGCTCCCAAACACTTCCTGATGTCCACCATTCTTTAGGGGATCGTTTGTCTCATGGAAGACGTACTAGTGTATAGTCAGGGTTCTATCTATTGAGGGGGGGTTGAGCAAATTTGCCAACTATATACTGGAATTCCTCTAGGACCCTTCAGGGAATCTTTGCCACAGACTGCAACTCTTACGAATACACAGACCTCTATTGGTTACATGCAACTTATAACTGTATCTTTGGCAACTACCCCACAGCAGAGATGGGTCATGCATATGCTTGTTGATTTACTATGTAGCTAACATATTAGTTGCCAAAGATACAGTTATAAGTTGCATGTGACCAATAGAGGTCTGTGTATTCGTAAGAGTTGCAGTCTGTGGCAAAGATTCCCTGAAGGGTCCTAGAGGAATTCCAGTATATAGTTAACGTTGTTGCTAAAAGCAAAGAGCTTTTTGCAAACTTACTTATTGCATGGCTGTGCTATAGAGCAGTCATAACTGGATACATACTGCATGCACAAGTAAGAAGATATGGTGTCCCATCAGCCACAGACAATGTGGCTGTTCTTTAAATAATCAATTCACAGATGATTAGAGATGATGAAGATGTTACACATTGCAATAATTCATTAGTGGAAATCCTACACAGTTTAGCTATGTAATATGAGGAAATAGAACAATTGGTTGGTTGTAAAAATTAAACCTATGTATCTATGATATATAGCCTAAACAGATGTATGTTATGAAACAAAAATTTACATTTCACATGTACAGTCCACACATTTATTTTAGCATAAAACGATTCCTTTCTCTCCGGTGCATGATCCTAGGCCAACAGAATCATTGTAGGATCCCTCTCGCAAGGGAACGACAAGGATTTACCCTCCCTACATTTTGTTTCATGGGGTTACGCATGTTGTTATTGTTGCATGCAATTATCCCTTGTCTGCATACGTGCATGAATTGTAATTCATCTTTGTGGTAGCGTGAACTCTGAACTCTAAACTATATGTTACGTTGTTAGTCTGTCATTGTTGTGCATGGATAATTTCCACGTGGTTTCATTTCCCCACATACATAAGTTGTGCATATGGTCACATCATAATCAGTTGTTCACTGTGCACCACTCAGGTCATTACAATCTTGTTTCTTTAATTTTTGACCCTACCATCCCTACATCCTTCAACATTTTAATGAAATGTTTTTTACACTTTATCTATACGGATGGTATACCGAATACTGATATGTTAGCTACATAGTAAATCAACAAGCATATGCATGACCCATCTCTGCTGTGGGGTAGTTGCCAAAGATACAGTTATAAGTTGCCTGTGACCAATAGAGGTCTGTGTATTCGTAAGAGTTGCAGTCTGTGGCAAAGATTCCCTGAAGGGTCCTAGAGGAATTCCAGTATATAGTTAATGTTGTTGCTAAAAGCAAAGAGCATTTTGCAAACCAATGCCAATAAAAAACATTAAACTATACTTGGTTGTAGTCACTCATTGCATGGCTGTGCTATAGAGCACAGTCATAACTAAATACATACTGCATGCACAAGTAAGAAGATATGGTGTCCCATCAGTCACAGACAATGCGGCTGTTTCTTAAAATAATCAATTCACAGATGATTAGAGATGATGAAGATGTTACACATTACAATAATTCATTAGTGGAAATCCTACACAGTTTAGCTATGTAATATGAGGCTCATCTATAAATAGAACAATTGGTTGGTTGTAAAAATTAATACCTATGTATCTATGATATATAGCCTAAACAGATGTATGTTATGAAACAAAAATTTACATTTCATAGTCCAGGGTAAAGTACAAATACAACCTCTCTTAGCCTATATATGAAATACAGTGAAACCTCTCTAATCAGACACCTTGAAATAGGTCACTTCAACTTGTTGACTCAAATGCCATGTTTCTTCTAAAATCAGAGCATTTCACTAATCACTACTAGGGTGTTAGGGTGTGTGATGAGATTAGACTCTACTTTGTACATAAATGTACACTGCAGATGGTCTGCCACCATATGGTGTCGAATTTTAATCAGTAAATGCATAAATGACTATCAGGTTACTGTGTGTGTAATGATGCAACTCTAGATCTCAAGCCCTGTACACTTTGTTCAATGTAAAATGCCCAGTGGGGATATTGTTATGCACCCAGCAAGCTTAAGGTGACATAAATATACTTATGCAAAACTACAGACAAAATTATAGGCAAGGAAGTGATTGGGGACTAAATATCTACTTGAGAGAGGGCCTGCATAATTAGTTGTACTGACCATTGCAGCTGTGGGTCAGATAGAACCTAGTAGCAATTAGCCAATTTGTATGCATGTACCTCTAAAATTCTTGTTAGAATGTGTTTCAATATATAAATAGCAAATTTGCTTATTCAAAGATCTGCAGCCACACATCGCTTTCAGCTTTTATTTTGTGAAGCCTAACACTTCAGTGCTTTTTCATTGCCAAAGGCAGCTGCACACAATTATAAATTACATCATGTACAACAATGGAGATCAGGTGAAAAAGAACAGGTGTCATAAAATTTTGGGGACCTCATGACAATGGAGACCTGTCCCCATAAATTATGGATTTAGCTTTTTTTGCCTTTTTTTATTCTTGAGTATTATTTACTATACATGTATTACCCTAATAGTTTCTTTCATTATTTATGTGCAAAATTACTGTTATATTGAAGCATGATAGATACATCTACATAGTCTTCTAGAGAAGATTGCTGTTGATCTGAAAATGTGTTCAAAAGGAGAGAAAAGATGCAGGTGCAGGGGAAAGGTTGGATGCAAATTATGTGCTCTGACAAATAACACTGTCAGGAAAGTCAGCACTTCTCACAGAAATCATTATACCTTTCAGGATGTTGCTTTAACCAACTCCCGTTTGGGATAACACCAGCTCCCAAACACTTCCTGATGTCCACCATTCTTTAGGGGATCGTTTGTCTCATGGAAGACGTATTAGTGTATAGTCAGGGTTCTATCTATTGGGGGGGGGGGGGGGGGGGGGGGGTTGAGCAAATTTGCCCTTAATATGGCCAACCTGACGAAACCTCTTCAGGACTCCTCTCAGCAAAAAAACAGTAGATGTGTGGTGAATAACAAAGAGCAGTATTCTCACAGATAAAAAAAGCACTGACTATAAGAGCCCCATACTAAAGGCGGCATACATCTCTCATGCCTAGAGCAGTGGCATACATCTCTCATGCCGTGACCGCTACCAAGCAGAGCTATGCTCAAATCGAAAAAGAATCTTAACCAATAACTGTGAGCTTTTTGAGGATTATCTGCTAAGTCTACAATTCGGAATGGAGACAGAGCACAACCCCCAAGTATCTCTGTTTGAGAGGAAGTTATAGATGAACTACCAGGACTGTCTGCATGCAAACTGACAACCTACCTTTGATAATGTTGACTGAGCAAATCTGAGAGGGATGACTCTGTGCACCCCTTCTACAATGTCTGTAGTGAATTGATAAGGTTTGCTGATGAGAGATGGTCGTTTGACCATACCTGGCTGCAGATTTACAAGCAGAGGTACTACACCAACTCCACAGCAGCCACCAAGAAATCACTAAATTTAGGGGGAGAGCAAGGGAATCAGTGTCACTACAGTGGCCAAGACTTTAAAAACAACTGGAGGAAGCCGTTAATAAATCCCCTGAGTGTATCAAAATCCACCTCCAAGTACAGAACCACTGCTCTGAATACCCCTCTCTCATGACAACAGGCCCTTTTTGAGTGAAAAAAGTCAAATTATCTGTTGATCGTTGATTACTATTCCTGATGAATTGTGATTTCATGACTCAAAAGTGTGTTATCAATCATTTGCTCAATATTCACTGGATTTGTGATGTTCTCATTTCAGATAATAGGCCCCAATATTGTTTGGACCTCTTCAAGACTTTTGCCAAAGAATACAGTTTTAAATACATTACTAACAGCCCCACTAATCCTCATGCAAATAGGAAAGCAGAACAAGCAGTGAACAGTTAAGATGTTCTTGATTCGGAAAAAGGCTGCATATCTATATCTTGCTCTTATGGGATACTGGTCAACACCACTGTTTCTAGGGTATATATATATATACACTCCGTCTGAACTATATTAATGTGCCGGAAATTGATAAATGTACCCATCTCACATGAGTTATAAGGAACCCACATATACTAGATTACTCAGCAGTTATTGAGAGAGACAAAACAGAGAAGCAGAAGCAAATAGAAAATTACAATTTCGTCATAGGCTACAGACTTTCCACCAGTAAAACCTGGAGATGCAGTGTACAGTTGCGATTGCAAGACCGAAAGAACAATAGTGGAAGAGTCTACTCCGCGATCATAAATTATTCTGGAAACATCAAATAAGAGTATGATATGAACTCTACCAAGAAATTGAAGTATATATGACATCTGAAAGTGGAACTCATTCAAATACTGATCAACAGCTTAGTCACTCAATCAAGGAGTGGGCAGATCCCTAAGCCACCTGAATGGTATTGGTACTCTTGAGAAAGGATATGATACTCTTGAGAAAGGATATGTAGTGGTATGGTTCTGTTGCATGCAAGCATTGGCACGTTATATTGTTCCTGTAGTGTGCACGTGGTTTAATATTGCATATCGAGGTTCAGTTAATATGTATATACCATCTAGCTAGCTCACGTGATGCATTGTAATGCGCATGCAAGGGCGGAGCTGTATAGGCGGTGCCCGTTCAGGGCCGTGTTGATGGATACATTTCCGTGTGTATGCTGCAATGCGGATGCTCTATTCTGAGGACGCCACAGTCTCCTCTTGCCAGTGTAGACAAGAGTACTGTACATGCAACCAGGGTACAGACCAGAGCACTGTATTATATGCAACCAGGGTATAGACCAGAGTACTGTATATGCAACAGTAGTCCATAGGTTTAAAATCAATAGTTGTTAAATACACTCTAGTACAGTTTGTACAGTTGGACGACACTCGGAAGTTGCACGCGCGACACGGAAAAAGTCATGGAAGAAACCTCCTGCAGCAGTAAGCTAGATTTGCTCGCTCCAGCTCGCCCAGGCGAGCGGGAGCGAGCTCACCTAGTTGTTCAGCTGGCGTGGGTCTTAATATCTATAGCTCAGTATTAGGTATAGTCTCAGCTCCGACACCTTTCCTCTAATTGTCCGGGGGCAGTTTATACACGGAGGACTGTTGGTTGGTCTGTCACGCGATAATTGGTCCGGGGTAAAAAGTGGACCCCCCGGTCCAATTTTTGCCTGCGAAATATGAACCGCCTTGGCGAAAAGTGGTGCGGGCATACAAAAGTCTGCAGCGGTAGACGAATAGCCACTGTCTATGCCAGTGTGATCACCGACAAGGGCAGTACTCCAGAATTAACACAACGAGGGTGGTAATTCTCAAACAATACAAGTAGGACGCTGCCAGGAGTTTATCTGCGTCATTCGCTGTAGTAGAACTATGAATATAGCGCATTTATCGTGAAAAGGCCATCTGTGTGTCGATCCAAGCCAGCTTTACTATTGTGCTGACTTTTGTTTCAGAAAACTCGACTCGAACCGGGTCCACTTTAAAAATTTGGCTGAGCAAAAACTGGACCGGGCCCACTTTTGTCCATATTACTTCGTGTTAAGTGTTTTTATAAGAACCATCAGGAAGCCTTGTAGCATCAGAGTTGAAACAAGAGCCCCATTTCCGCAACAAGCATACAAAAGCCTACACCGGTATGCGAATAGCCATTGCATGTGTATGCCAGTGTGAGTATACTGACAAGGGCATGTAACGAGGGTGGTAAGGCTCAAACAACACTGACAAGTAGGTCGCTGCCAGGAGTTTATCTGCTGTAGTAAAACTATGAACACATACGTAGCTTAATATCATAATCTGAAAAAGCTATCTGGATGTATGTGGAGCCCACTTTTGTTCAACAAAACTCCACTCGAACCAGGTTTGGCTGAACGAAAACTAGACAGGTTCACTTTGGCTGAGCGAAAACTTGACGAGTGTATATTTTACTCAGACGACAGTCAGCAAACCATAACTGCAGCTATATGTATAGTGCTTCAAGCATTTCAAGGTAGAGGGAGAATGACTAGCAGTATACCATTTTTACTGGTAATGCAGCGAATCAGTAGCAGTAACGTGCACGTGGCCACGAACCTGGTTGGTGATTTGAATAGCAGAAAAGCCTAAACTCTCCGTCGTGGCACAGTACAGTCATAAAGGTATCATTAGTAATGCTTTTTATACCCCCACAAACAGGCTAATGATCTAAAACTACACCCGGTCCACTTTTCGCTAGGGTGGACCGCTTTTTGCAACGAAAAGTAGACGGGGGGGCCAACTATGGCAACCAAAAGTGGGCCGGGCGGTCTGCTTTTGGTTGCCATAATTGAACCCCCGGTCCACTTTTGGTCCACTTTTGGTCCGCTCCACTTTTTGTGTGACAGCGCATGCACGTGCAACGTAATCACATAGTGTGGGAGAAACTTGTGTGAAATCTGGATTGCTCGTGCGCGCGCGCACAGAGCAATAATCACATTCCTAGTCCAGCTGTTGTGGTCTATATAGGCCCTACGGCCCTTGAGCGTTTAGGACTTACAAACAAGCGATATCCCTCTAAGGATGTACTTGTAAAATGTTCCCACATACTTTATTTCATTGTAACTATAATGACTACATGTACAAATGGCATGTTTGTGTACATGTATAAACAATAATGCCTGGGGCTAGGGCGCTATCCCTACATGTGTGACTGTTGGTATAGCAATCAATTATGATTCTATGATGGTTCTACATTTGCATGTGAACTTATTTAAACTCTGGACTGCAACCCTTACAGAAAGGTGTCACATGTCTCATTAAATACAATATGTAGCACAGATAAGGATATTATTACTACAAACTGCAGTAACCAAACTTACCAGATAGAGACCTATAGCATATCCTAGTATATCATCAACAGAAAACTATATAGTATACATCTCTGATTGCGAAGGTCCACTGACTTTTTATTTAAAATTAATGATATATATATTCTGCATCAGCTAGAAAATACTTAAAACTAAGGTTACTATAAAAATGCATATTTTGATAAATTAATAATGATTTCTAGCACACATTATAGCTGTACGCTGTGTGCTCGGCTCATACATCGCACGATTATGCGCCGCCGCAATGCGGAAGTAGATCGCCTCGGCTATAGCTAAAAGTAGTGTGCTTATAGCGAGCTTCAGTTTTCTACCACTTTTCAATAACTAATGTTGGTTCACGAGAAGTGATTAACTCAATGGTGAGGCCTGAGTGAATAAAAGGTAAAGAGGCACACTGCTATTAATGCTTTATTTTACTCACTGTCACTTTTTTGTTAGCTGATCTGCTTCATTGCATATTTGTGGGATCTCCAAAATGAGCAGCGAGATAAGTGAGTTTATACTTCTCTCTTCTCACAAGATATCTCACTGACTGTAAAGTCCTTTTCCTTGAATGTATGCTATCTCTTCGTGTATGAGTGATGGCATATGCATAGGCCTACGTCCAACCACTAACCTATAGCAAGCCTGTACGCGGGCAGAGTAAGTGCGTTTATCTTACGTTAATATCATGACTTAGAACTGGTAAGTAGTGGAATAAGATGGCATATACTTCAACTGCCCAAATGACTAAGGCCTTGCTTGACAAAACATCTTACTGTCCTGACTGCTAATAGAAAATAATGAGCACAGCAGTACGTGCGAGCGGTGCGACGCAACACTGAAGAGACGTGGAACACTGAAAGAGCGACCAGTTCTCGATGATATTTCCTGGACCTTAGGCCAGGCACACTTGAATATTTGTTTTTATCCATCGCCGGCACTATCTAAGTTGAATCATGCAGCTTCAACTTTCGTCATGAGCTTTTTGAACGTTGACACGCCCTCTAGGGCCTTATATTGACGCGTCCTCTAGGGCTCTATATTGCACCTGTAATCAATTTCAGTAAAGAAGCTACTGGTAGTATGTCCTCGTTAACTTTCTAGCAGGTGAATGCAGTGCGTGCGGGGCGCGAACGGATTTCGTTAATGTTATGCGCAGTTATTCATTGTGATCTTTGACCTTGGAGGAACGTCGATGACTATCTGACTAACTCGCGTAGTTCCCTAGCCCCAGCTGCCTGGAGAGACCGTTGGCTGCATCTCTAATCAATAAGTCAGATATCTGTCATGAGCCGTGCAGCCACCGCCCTCAGACAGGAGCAAGTGCTACACTTTTAACGGACACTCCGAATAGCGGACTTCTACCAAATAACGGACGTCCCTTCATGTCCCCGGCCAAATTCGCATTAGACACATACATTAAAAACACCCGAATAGCGGACATCTCTTATTTCCGGACAATGGACAGGGAGTACTGCACCGACTGATCCATCCTGAATAACGGACGGTGCGCGCGCATGTCTAGCCCTAACCACACCCATCAACTGCCTTTGCTATCTAATTGTGCGCAAGCACTGAAATTTAGGGCGTTAAATAGGATCCTGTCTGACATTCATGATCTAGAAAATGCATGGCTAGGTGAGTTCTCTGTCCACTAAAAACTCGTAGCCTTGAGACATATTTACGCGGCCCCTTATAGCTTTAATATGTGGAACTTGGAACAAGGAACATGAAATGTGATCACACAGTATAACTCCCCAATAAAGGACACCACCCGAATAACGGACAGTAGGCCTTGCACCAAAGTGTCCATTATTCGGAGAGTTCACTGTAGCTATAGGGAACTACGCGCCCACGCTTCTAATCAACTACCTGAGGAGTCGGATATGACGTGATCGGATAGCAGTATTTTGCCATTCAGCGAGCCAACCTAGCGAATGGAAAATTTTCTATATATAATAATAATACTCATGAAGCTACCATAGCATTACTGCCATCGACCACGCACCCACAATCATGGGCGGAGCCACACACACATGCACATAAAGACAAATCCTTACCATCTGTTCCTCCCTCACCTGAGGAACAGAACTTACCATCCATTTGCCCCTCAACTCCAGCCAGCTGCAGATCCTCAGCCAAGGACTGAAGTTGACTAGGGCACGAGTCATCACCATACAATTTTTGTTTACGCGCATCCCAGACACCTATAACATATTCTTTCACTAAGCTGAGTAAATCATCAAAGTCACATTCCCAAAGCTCACTTCCTAATATATATGCAGTTTTCTCTATATATAATGCTACCTAAAGCCCAGGCGGATCCAGACCGTTTCCGCGATTTCCATTGAACTGGGCCCTTTTGTTTTGCATCCCTGCAATATAAACATGTATTTTTGAAATCCATTTGTTTGTCCTTTTTATTTTTCTTGTACAACTCATTCCCTTTTTATATTTACTGCTGCACGTGTTTTATTATTTCCTCCTAAGTAAAGTGCCCATGCAAGCAGAGTTGCTAGCAATTGTCTGTAACTTTTACTATGAGTACTACGGTGGCCGAGAAAATGAAGAGAATGTTATTGCATTGAATGTTGCGTTGGGCGAAGCACAGAGTTTGCGTTGGGCAAGCACACAATTTGCGTTGAGCGAAGCGCGTTGGGCGAAACACAATTTCTGTTGAGGGAAGTGCGTTGGGCGAAGCACACAATTTCCGTTGAGCGAAGAGCGTTGGGCGAAGCACACAATTTCCGTTGAGCGAAGAGCGTTGGGCGAAGCACACAATTTCCGTTGGGTGACGCACGATTTGCGTTGCGCGAAGACAAAAGCGAAAAGCCCTTCTCGGCCACCGTAGAGTACTTATATAACTAGAGCAGTGGATCCAGTTGCCTTTAGGCAGGAATCGATTAGTGGCAACTTCGCGCGCGCGCATAACAAGTCAGTGGGCCACACCCCTTTCAATCGTACGTGATCACGTGAGAGCACAAGGAAATGTATACGGAACTCGATACGGAGTATCGGTAATAATCCCACTCCCACTGTCTTCAGTCCTTCTGAGAGTCGCAACTCCTACCTCGGTATTCTGCTGGCTACCACAGTGCTCTCCTCATACATAGCCAGTTTGGCTCGTTTAGAAAGGCCCATGAATCTGTTGGTCTTGGATCATAAACAGACCAGAAAGCAGTTGTTTTCTCTGAAAATGAAGGTGAGTACTCTACCAATTTTATGGCTGGCCATTTGATAAAGAAGAAGAAGATGGAGAATTGCTTACGTACTGTGAGAGTACTGTCGGGTATATAACCATTCAAAGGGACGGATATGTGTCTAATTTGTAAAGAGACTCAGAATTCGGGAGTTTTGAGCCGTTTTGTTTGTATAGGACTAATGGGCGTGTCGCACCAAGTCTCTGATACTCATGTTTCTCTGATTTTTCGTATTGTCATCCCTACATCCTTCAACATTTTAATGGAGATGTTTTTACTACAGAAGTTTCCGATAGAATCCAAACGCCGTGGAATTCCACGGCAATTAGGCGCATGCGCAAACAGTGTGTACCAGGCTCTTTCTCCTCCCTACATCTTTAATCTTGTAAAAACTGAAAAGTCGCTTCCTCCGCCCCTGTATATAGCAATACATCTAGCATAGGTTCGCTTTATGTGAGGCTCATCACTTAAGCACACTACATACATGTACAGCTCCAGCAGAAAAAATTCTCCAAGCTGCCCTCCAAGAAGGTTACATTCCTCATCGTGATGACAAGTTCCTGATCCATGGACCAGGAGGGGTGGGCAAGTCGAGTTTAATTGCCATGTTCCTTGGAACTCAGCGTGACCTTGTCCGTATCAGCACCCCAGTTGCCACAAAGCCCCTCCATGTGGTACCCACCCAAGATATCTCTACTTCCACATTCACTGCTGATTGGCGGAGGGTCAATTATGATCGTCTCTCTCGCATGATTGCACACACCAGCAACCAAATGTTTGTCCGCTGGAAGATTGAGAAGGAACAAAAACTGGGAAAGGATATAGGTAAAAAAAGCTCAGCCACTGCATCAGATGAAGCATCTCTACAAGTAGGCTACCTTTCTAAACCAAGGGTGCTTAGATCTTCAAAGAAAGTTGATATGGGTGCACTCTCTACTATGCTTAGATTTGCAATCAGCAAAGTCTTCAAGATATCTCTTACAACCACACTAGGTGATGACCCTGACAACATTAAAGATATATTTACCAAGTTTCAACAAGGCCTCCGTGACCTAATGCTCGAATCCACAGAATTAAATCAATTGCTAATGTCCTACTCAATCCGTTTGGTGGACTCTGGAGGCCAGCCTCAGTTCCATGACATTGTCTCAATCTTCATCCCTGAGCCCTCTGGCCTGGTTTCTGTCTTCAAGCTCAATGAATATCTTGGAAATTATGGGGAGGTGGCTTTCTACGAGGAGGGAATGCTAACCAATGATCCCTATGAGTCTCACTACACCAATGAGCAGGTGATCTGCCATGATCTGCAGGTCATCCAGTCTGAAGCCACACGATGTGGTATTGAGGAGATGCCAAACCTCGCATTTGTGGGTACGTTTCTTGACCAGCAAGAGAGCTGTCCTGAGACACCAGATGAAAAGGATGAGAAGCTTCATGCTATCATCACTGAAATTCTCCCTCAAAATATGCACCAAAGTGTGATCACCAGTGGAGGATCCCTGAAGAAGGTCACATTCCGAGTAAATGCAAAAGCCCCAGGCAATCAAGACTTCAAGAAAGTCGATCAATTGAAGGAGTCCCTGATGACTCTTTCTCGAACAAAGTACAGAAACCTACCTTTGAAGTGGTATAGTTATGATGTGGCCCTCCACATGCTGATGGAGGAGCTATGCCGGCATGCCCTGAGTCGAAAAGAATGCGAGTATATAGGCTACAAGCTTGGCTTTGATCATGACTCATTGAAAGCTGCACTCAGCTACCTGCATCAGCTGAATATTATTGCCTACTATGAGGTGCTGCCCAATGTTATCTTTGGCAGTTCACAGGTGATCCTTGACAAGATCACTGAGCTTGTCTGCTACAGCTTAAAGCTAAAGAAAAGGCAACAGGCACTAAGTGAAGCTGAAAGAAAATTTGTTCACAAAGGTATCTTGTCCCTTCCATTCCTCCATTCACCTGAGTTAGACAAGCACTACGTTCCTGAGCTTTTTCAGTCAGAGGACCTCTTGAAGGTGCTCATTTCACAGCTTGTTGTGTCCGAAGTTGGTATGAAAGAGTTCATCATGCCTTGTGTCCTTGAAGTTTGCAGCATTTACCCATCTCCCCCAATTCGCGAAGGTAATGTGCAATCCTCATTCATTCTTAACTTCTCCAAAAAGAGTCCAATGTTTGGTGTCTACTGCTGCACAATCTCTTCGCTATTGAGTAATTTTCGCTGGAAGTTACAGACTGAAGATGGGGAGGTGATGCAGGTTGCTAGAAACAGCTTCACATTTGAAGTACCAATGGGCTTCTCTGGAAAACTGACTTTCCTTGATCCAATTTCCTCTTATTTTGAGGTCACTCTGGAGGTCCCAGTTAGTGTAGCAGCTGAAAAAAGTGTAATGTGGTATGTCCGGGATAAATTTGTTGAAGCAATCATGAAAGCAATGGAAACACTGCACTATGATGTGCAGGTACCAAATGTGTCATTTCTCTGCCCTGAGCAGAGCTCCAAATGCTCCGTTATACCACATCCTGCCACAGTAGATGGCACTCAGAGCTATCTGATATGTCCTTTCAGCAGTGCTCATCACCCTCTCACTGAGAAGCAGAAAGTGTGGCTGCCAAAACTAAATACTGGTAAGTCACTGAACCACTTCTAATTTTGAATAACTGTTGGATATCCTGGATGTGTAGCATTTGCATACTAACTGCTACTGTGATTGACACATGGATCAGCTCTTATGCATTTTATTTTCAGGTGTACCTTCATGGCACTTGAACTCTGCTCCAATTGAGAATCTTTTTAAGCGTGTTTCTCGAGCTCCCTATGGTTAGTCATTGGACATCAAAGTACATGTAGGCACATGCATGATTCCTCAAAGTTTCTCTGGGGTTGTATACTGTACTGTTACCGTGTATCAACATGACCACTACAAATTGGGAGGATATGGCCCTGGTACATGTGTGCATTTTCTCAATTTAGTGTTGAGCGACATCATATAATATATCCTCTTACAAATCAAT
Organism: Theonella swinhoei; assembly: GCA_963970385.1. Lineage (NCBI taxonomy): Eukaryota > Metazoa > Porifera > Demospongiae > Tetractinellida > Theonellidae > Theonella > Theonella swinhoei. The sequence continues at coordinate 4,579,522 of OZ019949.1, read as the reverse complement.
TTGTTTCCTATACTCTCAGTTGACTCTAAACTGAGATCTGTACAAACGAAGACAACTCCAGAGGTTCCTCTTTCCCTCACTAACACTGGTGAGGTGCCAACTATGATGTTGTAACATTATATTCCATTGTGTACAGTGGTGTAGGAACCATGGGGGCTCTGGGGGCAGGTGCCCCTTTTATTTTCTGCTAGAGAGCACTTTATTCTCCATTATACCTTTGATTGCATGCTTAGCTAGGTTTAAACACTAGGTCAGCCAGCTACATGTCAGGTCAATTCGTAAGGTATGGATGTGCATTTATGTGCGCATTCAATATTCGAGTTGGTTCCCTGGGCCCCTATAGTGAATGTCTTCATATGCTACTGATGTATATACATACTTAACTGCTGTTTTTTTATACTACTATTCAGGCTTAACCCCTCAACCAGCTCTGAGCCCTCTGACTACTCCAGAACAAACCTCTGCCGTTTCATCACGTATGTATATAACCTACTATTATATAGGCTATAGCCATATAGTAAATTATACCACAGAGTATCACACAGTACGGTAGTACTGTGTATATAGGGATTGCTATGGTCTATCCCCATTGAAAACCATATATAAGGATATTCTTCATTTTCACTTTCAATTTGAAGTTGATTCCACTTTCAGAGGCAGAGACAGCATGTCAAAAGTGGGGGGGCTCGGCGTTCATAAGTGGGGGGTCATTCACAGTCATTGTAAATAGGCTAATAGTATTTAAATACATTCTTCGTGACAACCTCCAATTTTGGGGGGGCTCAGCCCCCCCTTACCAAAAAGTGGGGGGGCTCAAGCCCCCCCTGCCCCCCCAGGTTCTCTGCCTCTGACTTTTAATGGTATCAAGGTGAAGAATGCGTGAAAAATAACCATGAAACAAAAATTGGTTGATCTGTGATGTAAGATATGCGTAATATCAAAAAAGTGCTATTCACATTTTTGCCCATGTTCTTCATCTTCTTATTCTTCTTCTTCTTCTTCTTCTTCTTGAAGAAGCGTAACTCAATAACCATAAAGTCAATGAAGTTGAATCTTTGCATGTGGAAATGTATCATTACGTACTGGGGAATAGAGGTATCATTTTTTCGTTAACCCTTGTAGTTTATGTACTACTGATCGTTATCTCTCCCAGCAATGTATTATGAATGAGGATAATTAATGAGCAAAACTCAGCAACCATGGTAACCATCAACCTGAAAGTTAGCATGTGTAGAGATATCATCGCTAATAGCAACATAACAAAAGCATATGTTATTAACCCTTGTGATTCTTGTAATAATGATGTTAACACTCCTCTCAATGCAATACATGTACATATATATATAGCGATGACGTAATTCATTTTGAATATACGTGCATATTACATACGTTTTACGTGTATAGTTAGCTTGCGTCATACAATAAAACGATTACGTCATGAGACAAGACTCATTAATGACGTCATTTACACCAGCCGCGCATGCGCAAAAGCTTAGCAACTAGCGCGTAACAACTAGGCATGGAGTGAACTGGCTGATAGAGAACGTGTTGACGATTTGTATAGCAACTAGCACTTAGTACTACATAAGCAAAACAGAGATGTGTTAACGATTCTTGTGCTACTCTCACCGTCAGAACACTGCACACGCGTACAGTGTGTTGGCTCTGCCTCTACGTATGTACCATGGTAAGCTTATATCATAAATACCATATAGTATATATGCTTATATACCGTCTGCTGGAGGAACGGCACACTATTCTACCACGATACTATATACCACCAAGCCAAAGCGCTGGTGACTGATAGTACGTTGCTAGCAGGTTTGCTTATAGACCAAAGTGTACGCAGCTGCTGCTTGCAACCAAACCACGCCCCTCAGTACTAATCACACATTTATACAGTAGCTCAACACTTGGTCAGATGTTTATGGATATGGAGAGCACATGCTAGAGAGAATTATTGCTTACAATAGTAAAAAAAAATGACAAGAGACAAGTAAATAAAAAATTTAGGAAATTTGAAGTGTAATAATAGGAATTGCATAAAAATGAACAGAGACAAGATTGGGACACAGACATGCTATATACATCAATGTACTAAAAGGTATGTTGATGTACATAGCATGTCTGTGTCCCAATCTTGTCTTTGTTCATTTTTATGCAATTCCTATATTACACTTCAAATTTCCTAAATTTTTTATTTACTTGTATGTATAGTAGTAGTCACAGTATTTTTGTCTATCACATCACAGGTGAGGATCCCACCAATCAGCCAGTAAGTGAGGTCGGAAGTGACCAGCATAATGAAGACATACATTTAAAGGAGGAAAACTCCCTTCAGGAGACACTTCCTAGTGACAAGACTGCACACAGTGAGGAAACCTCTCTCCTAGAGGAACCTGATTCAGGTGGTATATATATACAAAATTCACTTGTTTTTTTGTTTTTGATTAGCTATTATGTAATTTCAGTTGACTCTAATCTAGAAGTTGAGGTGATACCAGAGTCACCTCTTCCCACCATTGACACTGGTGAGCTGCCATTTACTGTAACATGATGTATCCAACTCTTTTCATGTACCTTCACTATATTCATTGATACCACATATATAAACCATTGCTGCTAGAGAGCACTTTATTCTCCATTATACCTTTGATTGCATGCTTAGCTAGGTTTAAACACTAGGTCAGCCAGCTACATGTCAGGTCAATTCGTAAGGTATGGATGTGCATGTATGTGCGCATTCAATATTCGAGTTGGTTCCCTGGGCCCCTATAGTGAATGTCTTCATATGCTACTGATGTATATACATACTTAACTGCTGTTTTTTTATACTACTATTCAGGCTTAACCCCTCAACCAGCTCTGAGCCCTCTGACTACTCCAGAACAAACCTCTGCCGTTTCATCACGTATGTATATAACTTACTATTTTATAGACTATAGCCATATAGTAAATTATACCACAGAGTATATGTATAGTAGTAGTCACAGTATTTTTGTCTATCACATCACAGGTGAGGATCCCACCAATCAGCCAGTAAGTGAGGTCGGAAGTGACCAGCATAATGAAGACATACATTTAAAGGAGGAAAACTCCCTTCAGGAGACACTTCCTAGTGACAACACTGCACATAGTGAGGAAACCTCTCTCCTAGAGGAACCTGATTCAGGTGGTATATATATATATACAGAATTCACTTGTTTCTTTGTTTTTGATTAGCTATTATGTAATTTCAGTTGACTCTAATCTAGAAGTTGAGGTGATACCAGAGTCACCTCTTCCCACCATTGACACTGGTGAGCTGCCATCTACTGTAACATGATGTATCCAACTCTTTTCATGTACCTTCACTATATTCATTGATACCATATATATAAACTAGAGAGCACTTTATTCTCCATTATACCTTTGATTGCATGCTTAGCTAGGTTTAAACACTAGGTCAGCCAGCTACATGTCAGGTCAATTCGTAAGGTATGGATGTGCATGTATGTGCGCATTCAATATTCGAGTTGGTTCCCTGGGCCCCTATAGTGAATGTCTTCATATGCTACTGATGTATATACATACTTAACTGCTGTTTTTTATACTACTATTCAGGCTTAACCCCTCAACCAGCTCTGAGCCCTCTGACTACTCCAGAACAAACCTCTGCCGTTTCATCACGTATGTATATAACCTACTATATTATAGGCTATAGCCATATAGTAAATTATACCACAGAGTATATGTATAGTAGTAGTCACAGTATTTTTGTCTATCACATCACAGGTGAGGATCCCACCAATCAGCCAGTAAGTGAGGTCGGAAGTGACCAACATAATGAAGACATACATTTAAAGGAGGAAAACTCCCTTCAGGAGACACTTCCTAGTGACAAGACCGCACATAGTGAGGAAACCTCTCTCCTAGAGGAACCTGATTCAGGTGGTATATATATATATACAGAATTCACTTGTTTCTTTGTTTTTGATTAGCTATTATGTAATTTCAGTTGACTCTAATCTAGAAGTTGAGGTGATACCAGAGTCACCTCTTCCCACCATTGACACTGGTGAGCTGTCATCTACTGTAGCATGATGTATCCAACTCTTTTCATGTACCTTCACTATATTCATTGATACCATATATATAAACCATTTCTGCTAGAGAGCACTTTATTCTCCATTATACCTTTGATTGCATGCTTAGCTAGGTTTAAACACTAGGTCAGCCAGCTACATGTCAGGTCAATTCGTAAGGTATGGATGTGCATGTATGTGCGCATTCAATATTCGAGTTGGTTCCCTGGGCCCCTATAGTGAATGTCTTCATATGCTACTGATGTATATACATACTTAACTGCTGTTTTTTTATACTACTATTCAGGCTTAACCCCTCAACCAGCTCTGAGCCCTCTGACTACTCCAGAACAAACCTCTGCCGTTTCATCACGTATGTATATAACCTACCATTTTATAGACTATAGCCATATAGTAAATTATACCACAGAGTATATGTATAGTAGTAGTCACAGTATTTTTGTCTATCACATCACAGGTGAGGATCCCACCAATCAGCCAGTAAGTGAGGTCGGAAGTGACCAGCATAATGAAGACATACATTTAAAGGAGGAAAACTCCCTTCAGGAGACACTTCCTAGTGACAAGACTGCACACAGTGAGGAAACCTCTCTCCTAGAGGAACCTGATTCAGGTGGTATATGTAATGTATAAACCATGGCCAAGAGGTGTATATGTCAGATATACACCTGCTGTGAGGAATTTATTTGTGATATTTCCCGAGGGCCAACGATCTGAAAATATACACTGATTGGACATGGTTTATACGATATATACTATGTTGAATATTGATGAGGTGTATATGCAATATATAAACCTGCCGTTACCATAGCAACATAGTATATATATATATACAGAATTCACTTGTTTCTTTGTTTTTGATTAGCTATTATGTAATTTCAGTTGACTCTAATCTAGAAGTTGAGGTGATACCAGAGTCACCTCTTCCCACCATTGACTCTGGTGAGCTGCCATCTACTGTAACATGATGTATCCAACTCTTTTCATGTACCTTCACTATATTCATTGATACCACATATATAAACCATGGCCAGGAGGTGTATATGTCAGATATACACCTGCTGTGAGCTACGAGAGGAGAGGGCCCGGTACACACTGCTTGCACATGTGTCGGATCTCATGGTGTGTGTGTGTGTGTGTGTGTGTGTGTGTGTGTGTGTGTGTGTGTGTGTGTGTGTGTGTGTGTGTGTGTGTGTGTGTGTGTGTGTGTGTGTGTGTGTGTGTGTGTGTGTGTGTGTGTGTGTGTGTGTGTGTGTGTCTGTCTGTCTGTCTGTCTGACGATTTCTCAGAGGCAGTAACCTTATACTTCCAAATAAAGGCAGGCTTAGGCAAGACACAGAGCAGGCATTTGGATATTGCTTCTTTGCTTACATGCAGTTAAAGTCATCGAGCCTATTACAGCAATATATATACTTCATTCCTTTGACAGTACAGGTCAAGCATTGTGGCTGGGATAGTATATCCTTCGCTAATATTATGAGGCAGGATTCTATGATATGCATGTCTATCATCTCTTAGGTATACTCACCAAGGGTATTGCTTTCATTTCCAAATAGAGGAGTGTCTAACCTGGTTACATCCCGGCCTTTTTTACTTGCAGAGATCTACTACATTGTGTTCCTTGGTATATACTGTCATCCCTATACATTGTTAATGCTCTAAACAACTTTTTGTGAAAATTTGTAATGTTATAATCATTACATTCTTTACTGTTTTTCAGAAACCCCCCCTCCAAACAGAAACTTTGTGCCTTATTCACATTCATCAACTTTTCCCACTAAGTGACACTAGAAACCATTTTAACCCTAACAGAACATGCAAGATCAATATATATATAGCACAACATATAGAAACAACATAACAAACTCAAAAGTGAACAATTTCTGTGCAATACACATGATTTTACAACATGCAATATTATACAATATTCTGTTTTCTCCACAGAGCATTTTGAGAAAAATATACGCTCCAAGCGTATATATATGTCTAGGGATGATACAGATCTAGTAATGGGTTTAAAGGGTACTTCTAAACATGAACCCATCATGATCCAAAAGGGCAAATATCATAGCAGAGGTACGTACAAAGCAAAGTGTACTTATTATATATAATACACAATGTAGGAATTGAAGTGCCTGAAAGTATAGAAACAAGGTCAAAGTTCAGCATGCATGCAGACAAGGTAGGGGATGATAGCATGCTACAATCATAACATGTGTAAAACCCATATAGTATTTGTAGATGTAGGGATATGGGGTTACACATGTTATGAATATTGCATGCTATCATCCCCTGCCTTTGTCTGCATGCATGCTGAACTTTGACCTTGTTTCTATACTTTCTGGCACTTCAATCATTACATCCTTCAACATTTTAGTGAAATTGTTTTTACACTTGTTTCACTGGTTTTTACTGTGTGTAGCAACCCATATAAACCTACTGGCTTTTATGCATTGTACCTCCCTTGCATACCTATGAGGATAGCTAGCAATTGGCAGTGACTCCTACATCCTGTCTTTTATGATATTGCCTACTGAGTACACTGAACAGCGGGTTCAGTTGCCTGCAACAGTTAGTCTTTCAAAGAAACGGACACAAAACAACGCTGGTAGCCAAAAAGACGAAATAGCTCTATGAACCACAACCACGACAAAACTTCTAACTTCACGCCTTCGGCACGTGAGCAAACAAGAAAATAATGTCTAAAACTAATGCTTCTAAGCTTTCAAACCTGGAGTTTGATGGCTTTGAGAGAAGGTATGAAGATTTTGTGCATCAAGGATCATATACGCTCCAGTATAAATGATTTTCGTGAAAGAAATTGAGCGATTACTAAACCCAGTTCGTGGTAGGCCGTTTGAACTGAAGAAGAAAGAAGAAGAAGAAGATGATGTACAATCCACGTTTTTACAATTTTCCGAGAATCACCGTAACTGTATATTTTAGGGAGTTTCAGAGTATTATAGTGTATAGAAGCACTCCCAGAGCAGGTTGTTTGTCTGAAAAGGCCTATAACATTCGCGTTCGGGAGTTCTCAGCCGTTACTTTTCTATAGGGCTAATGGACATGTCTGTGCCATCCCTACATATAGAGTCTACCGACTCTATGATAGAAGTAAAGAATATAAGGAAGAGCTGCACGGTATTACATGTAACTGTGTGATAAAATATATTTTCTTTTTTTAGAAACCACCCCTCCTAATGGAGACCTTGTACCTTATTTGCATTCATCATCTGTTCCAAGTAAGTGAAGACACTCTACCACACAAGTAATTTAGTGCACTAGAAACTGTTAAAACTTGAATTTCAGCAGACCAATAGCACAACATATTTATAGGAATTCGTAACAGACTAAAACTACTACAAAAAAGGAACAATTTCCCATACACATGATTTTACAAAACATTGCAACATACCACATTGTACAATACATAAGAGTATAACATTATTCTGTTTCTCCACAGAGCATTCTGAGAAATATATACGCTATAAGTGCATACATACGTCTATGGATGATACATACCTAGTAAAGGGTTTCAAGCCTCTGTTGGGTGTTCCTAAAGATGAACTCATCCTGATCCAACAGGGCAGACCTAAGAGCAGAGGTACAATGTATAAAGCAAAGTCCTCATCTACATATCTACGCATAACATGTACTCTACACCTACTTATTGTTCACTCCATGGACTGATCAAGGACACCGCGTGTGCTATATATTGCATAATTATATTGTAGCAAGCTTGTTTACCTTTTATGACCAGCAAAGCCACTTAAAGTTCACTCTATATTAGGTGCACATTATGTGATTTATGGCACTCGAAGTGTAGTCTCATTGCACTTGGCTATGCCTTGTGCTTTATCAGCCAACTTGACCACCCCTCTTGTCATAAATCATAATACGCACCTAGTGAACTTTAAGTAATATATATAGCGTAATTGATGAAGTAAGAAAAAAAGATATTAAATAAGTCATGGAGATGTATTGCACCCACTAGCTGCAAGTAACTGTGGGATAAGATTGTCAAGTTAGTATACTCTATGTGCTGCATCAAGACTTAGAACCTGCACGCACACTATAAGAAGTATGTGTTGTACAAATTATCTTTTTATTTTTCAGAATTGTTACCTCCTGTTGGGCTTGACGTATCTCCTCCAAGTAAGTGAAGGCACTAGCACAAATTACTACACTAGTACTAACATATCAGTTTCCACAGAAAATACAAGATCAATAGTCAAGGGGTAGGCATATACGTACAACCACCTGTGACCAGGTTCACACATGAAGGGTTACTAGCATTTTTCATTCAGGTCCCACGATCATGTTCACTTTACATACGATGGTCATACCTCGCTTAGTAGGGGTCATATATTGTGTGAACAGGTGCAGTCATGGCAGTTCTATGAAAATGTCAAGTCAATATTATTAAGATAGTGGTCCAGCCTTACTTCAATAAAGAAAGCCTGGTGCTTCAACAGCCTTGACATCCAGTGCTATACATGCTGAAGTCAACTGAGGCTCAAATGTTGCAACTTCTTAGACTAGATCTAAGCTCCATCAAAATATATGGATATTTAGATCATAGTGCTCTTGAATCCTCAGAAGAGTGGAACTGGGAAAACCTCACGTTACGTGCTGTAGAATTCATCACGCTATTAAGCATCCCTCTAAATACATAGAAAAAGGGACCACTTTAAACCTAAGTTGGTGAGCAAATAAACTTCTATTGCAATTGAACTCATTTTTATAGAGCTTTTACCTTTCTGTAGACAAGCTGCAGGACAATAGAAAATAGTGCATGAGATGATAGTGTCAGAGAAAGTGAAGAAGATCAAATTTGCATCCATTATCTAGCTATTTCTGCTGCTATATACCTTCCCTTCCATGTGTGAATCTTTCCAAATGTGAAAATACTTTATTGAATGAGTACCATAGGACTGAAATGGGATCATTGCCATTCATAAATTCGAATTCCCTAGCAAATGTCCCATGTTCTTAGACTCCATTGTAGAAGCTGAACTTAACGATAGCTTCCACCGAGACTAGCTTTCTTGCATCCATGTTGGACATGAGGCAAGTGCACAGCTAGTCACACCCAGGAACACAAGGTTGTGCACTTCGTCTGCCAAACTGCATCAGTGCCGCTCAAAGAGTTACCAACTAATTCCAATTAATTAGAGGGTGACAGGGTCACAAGAGAAATTTTAACAGTCACAAGATTGTGACCCCAGTCCAGGTGGTTGTAGCTATGCCTATGCAAAAGAGACTACGTATACCCCTTGATAGTATAAACAAAATTATATATAGCATTTGCCACATGGGACAGGTGTATACATTCAATGATATAATGAAAATGATTGGTACTATTCTTGGCCATACTGCATGTACTGTTGTAGGAGGAAATACTGTCCCCCTGGACATTATGTCCCCCATCATAGAAAGCTCTGAAAGTCTTGAAGATATCAAATATGATAATTATATGGTGCAGGGTCAGTAACTTTCCCCCTCTCAGAAGTATATATTTAATACCACGCCAAGTACTCACATGACATTGTCAACCAAATCGCAACAGCGCATTATTCTCTGAAATACAACCTGTAGATATCTCACTGCTAGCGCTTGACAGCTTTTACCATTATAATCATGTACTAAATATCACATATGCATGACTCATTGCTCAACAATTCCCACCAGGTAGCACAGATTTCAGGTGCCTTTAATTCTCATGAATAGAGTGATCGACTACATATAATCACATTATTCTTACGTGCATATACATGTGTTCATAAGGGAATAATAATTATTTCCAGGACATTATTCACTAGTCCCCCCATAATTCTCTATGTTAATCTCTATCTTCATGATCAAGAACACTGCGGTTCAGGGGGGGACATTATTCTCTAACACGTTTTGAGAAACTATTCTTAAATGAATGAATGCACTAAAGTGCAGAACCCTCAGCGCCACGCATGCGCGCGAATCCTGAAAAGCGCACGCGCTACTGAAATGCGTGCAACGGAAAGTATACGGAAGATTTGTGAGCAAAAGATGGAGACTAAAGAGAAAGAAGCTCGCTGCCTTAGATTGAGTAGCATTCCAGGTAGTATTTAGCCTACTGTTAGCCTTTTTAAGAGCTTTAGAAAGCTTTGCTATCGAAAAGTTGCGCTGAAATATCATTGTAGGATGCCGTAGGTTAGCAAATAACACCACAACTTTAGAGAAAACCCTACATATTTGTAGACCTCCATTGCCCGCTGAGTACGTGACAAAATTTTCAGGACGAACAGATGCTCCAGAGGTGAGATGTGACTTAACAGACCCAACTACCGTAAGCCTCGCTGCGCATGCGCGCCGAGGGTTAATAAATGCTCCCTCCTATTAGAAACGCTGATATGGGGGGGGGGGGGGGGGATTATTCACAGTAAATAAGCCCCCCCCTTCAGAAATGCCATAGCAGATTAACTACAGAAGGAATCATATGCATGTGGGGGACATTAGTCACCAAGGGGGACGATATGGTGACTATTATCCTAGGGGAACAGTATTCATTAGTGAATAATGTCTTGGAGGATGATATTCACTAGTTAAAAATATGCCCGGGGAGGACAATATTCAGTATTACTCTGTAATTCTGGCATGCCATGAAACTTTCATAGGATTGAAATGTCTAAAATACTTCAACACCAAATTTTTAAAGCACTCTCAACTGACGAAAGTGCTGCCACAACTAGAGAAGTAGTTTGAGAGAGTGCTCTATTTAAGGTGACCATGTGTATGATATGGACGGTAGCTGTGGGAATGGTTATAATTGATACGCTCTGGCAAAAAATAATGGCTTGTGCTGGTGGCAGGGCAGCTCAACGATACCTCAGTGCTTGAAAGAGCATACTTAAGTTACAAATAGACACCACAATAATTATTGTTAGACTCATACATATATACAATTTTTCATTCCGTATCGAATAGCTAATTACAATTGCACCTGCATATGCGCAGCAAAAGACGACATACAAATGGAATGCAGGTAATGCACATTGATGTAACTACATACAATGAAAAAGTAGTTATATAAACAAGGTAAAACATATATGGTGGGAAAGGCAGTACCAAAATCGGAGAAACAAGGACTGTGTATATGCTATAAGATAGGGGATGATAGCAACAGTAATAATATGTGTAACCCCTCCCTACAACTTAATTTGTATGGAAGTCTGCATGATATATTATTGTTGTATGCCGTTACCTCTGTCTTGCTACATATATAAAATGTTGAGGGATGTAGGGATGGAAGTGCCAAAAATTGTAGTAAACAAGGAAGCATCTATGCAGCAAAACAGGGGATGATGGCAGGCAACAACAATAACATGTGTAATCCCATTAAAGTAAAAGACGTAGGGAGGGGTTATGCATGTTATATTGCATGCCGTCATCAACTGTTTTGCTGCATGGATGCTTCCTTGTTTACTACACTTTTTGGCACTTTCATCCCTACATGCTTCAACATTTTAAATGAAAAATTGTTTTTACACTTCTCAAAGGGGATAGACAAGGGAGGGGCAGCACCCCCCCCCCCCCCCCCCCCCCCCAGTTTTTTCATCTATCGTAATTAGTGCACACAACCGATGATGGATGATGATTGCCTCGCAGTTTCTTGCGTAGCTCCTTCAGTCAGTTCCAGCTACTCAACAGAGGCTGTATCAGCCGTCACTGCCAAACATGTGCTAATGAATGAAACTGCACCTTCACTGCGGTCTTATGAAGCGTATCTGTCAACTTCTTACATAATAACTGCAGCCAGCGACCATGCATGAGCAACAGTAGGCGAGGTTAAAGATACATCAATATCATTAAAATTTCGCTAACCCCCGCAATTTTAAAAGTTGTCTACGCCCCTGTTTGTTTCACTGGTGTTTGCAAACCTGTGTTCACACGAGCCCCACTCCTTCTACTCCTGTGTGCATGAGCCACACCTTTCTATGAAACGTGGATACACATGCATAAATACCAAATAGCTACCAACAAATAGGGAAGTTCTACACTGGCAAGTTAAGTAAACCAAGATTTTCTTGGTCAAGGTTTCACACACACAAGGGAAAAGATGTAAAACAAAAGAGAGTACTTGTACCAGTTCCATGCACTGAATTAGAAGAAGAAGAAGAATAAGATGGTAATGTACAAATCAACAGTTTGGTCAATTTTGCATGGTAAGTCATTGTAGTGGTGTATGTTGCATACTTTGAGGGTAGAGAAACACTCGTAGAGTACTTGTATGTTTCTGGAAGGGCTTGTAAATGCAACGTTTGGGAGTTCTGAGCCGTTCTTTTTGTTAAGGGTTAATAGGCATGTCGGCGCCATCCCAACATAGAGAGTCTACCGTAATAGTATCCCCTATATGCTGCTTACAGAAAGTTGACCCAAAGAAGGGGATTTAGCTATGGCAATTCAAACTGTGGTTTGTGCTCCATTGTTGCTTCATGTACTGAATAAAATAACATGGTGTATATGCCAATAACATAAGTAAGCAATCAATTGTGCCCAGCATGTTATAGGAGGCAATTATGTATAATACCATAATTTTATAACAGTTGTTCAAGAAAGAAAATTCTATTTGGCTGACAAACGAGGCCTTGCAATACTAGTCACTTGTGATTATCATGGTGAACTGCCGCAAACAAAAAGAGATGCAGAGAAGATGAGAGAAATGTTCGAACAGTTTGAATATGACGTCCACCAATTGATGGGCAAGGATGCCACCAACAATAACATTGAACAGTTACTGAAGCAAGTGAAAAATCATCTGAAAGGTTACAATGGAGCTGCTATTAATCGTGATGGGAATGATAAAGTCATAATTTTTGCTTTCTCCGGTCATGGGACTGGTGACAACCAAATCATAACCAATGATAGGGAGCTACTCCACCTACATGACATTGTAAGACCACTTGTCAACTCTGAAAATCCACTGGTTAAACATATTCCCAAGCTCTTTTTTATTGACGCATGTCGAGGCAGGGTAAAAGATGACATGACAGGCGCTATTGCAGGGAACTACTGCATTGAATTTGCCACCCTTCAAAATCATCAGGCAGCTGCTCTTGATGCTGAAAGTGAATGGATGCCTGTGCTAGCTCAGAAACTCCGAAGATATAACGACACATATGTTAATGTAATTGGGAGAGTAAGGAAGCAGATTTCTGACGAAGGACTGCAGCAAGCTCAGACGATAAACAACTTGACTACAGCCGATTTGAAACTCCACTACTATTCAGGTTACAAAGGAATGTGTTACTATGTATGTTATCCCTGTGTGTATGTGCATTTGTATGCATGCCATGGCTGTCGCCCAGGGGATTTAGAATGTCAAGCAGGGATTTTTCTAGAAACCAAATCAAACAGGGCTAATTTGGACTGAGGGTGGGGGAATAGTTAAGTAACTGTTGAGTCTGGCTGTTGATACAGTACACTTACGTTCACTTTAGTCAGCAGGTAGTTTGCACTCTAGATCAGGAGGGCATTTTCAGGGGAGTCGAATTACCCCCTCTCTAGAAAAAAACCTGCTATAAGTACCTTGTACCAGGCCATGCATGTATTATCATAAGTCCCACACATTAACTGGTAATAGCTTCAAAGCCTGCAACCAATCTGTCCCATAAAATGTGTTATAATGTCACTTATTCCTAATTGCCTGCATCAATTAAGAATGCTGTCAGCATAGATTTCACATTTCAATAAGTGTGTAATAGGTGACTGATAATGTATTGTGTTAGTATCATAATACCAATTTTTATATCAGGTGTTAAAGAAAGAAAATTCTATTTGGCTGACAAACGAGGCCTTGCAGTACTAGTCACTTGCGATTACCAGGGTGAACTGCCACAAACAGAAAATGATGCAAAGCAGATGAGAGAAATGTTTGAACAGTTTGAATATGACATCCATCAATTGGCAGGTGAAGATGCCACTCTTTTTAACATCGACCAATTAGTGAAGGGAGTAACAAATGTTCTGAAAACTTACAATGGATCTGCTGTCAACCCTGATGACAATAAGAAAGTCATAATTTTCGCTTTCTCTGGTCATGGAACTGAGGACAACCAAATCATAACCAATGATAGGGAGCTAATCCACCTACATGACATTGTAGGACCACTTGTCAACCCTGAATTTGTACAAGCTAAACCTATCCCCAAGCTCTTCTTCATCGACGCATGTCGAGGCAGGGTAAAAGATGATATGACGGGGGCTATCAAAGGAAACTACTGCATTGAATATGCCACCCTTCAAGATCATCAGGCTGCTACTATTGGTCCTGAAAGTGCATGGATGCCTGTGCTAGCTAATAAACTCAAAAGACGCAATGACACATATCAAAATGTTGTGGCAGATGTGAAGAGAGAGGTTGCTGAAGAAGGGCATCAGCAAGCCCAGTCAATTGACAATTTGACCGTGGGAAAATTCAAACTCTTCTACTTACAATGATTAGGATTAAGAAGTTAAAAACGTAGTTTTGAGACCTGTATATACTTAGGATTTGCCTATAATTATTTTGGGATGTTATAATGAGTTCTCTATGATATATCATGTATATGTGTGATATATTCCGATTATTGGCGCAGAAGACTCGAGCTCATTATTGTGGGAGAAGTGTTTATAGGATGCCAATCATTGACAGAGTTGTCTACGTGTCGTATAAATATTGTACATTGGTGCCTGTGCAAGACCTGCTGAAGGTATACACACCGGTAAATAAATAGTGTCATTCTGTATACCAAGTAGCACAATTAGAGATGCGATCTTGAGGTTGCTAACCCTTCAACTTGGTTGAGAGAGTGTATTTCAGAGAATAATGCACTGTTGCGATTCGCTTGCCAACATCATGTGAGTGCTGGCACAATATTGAAAACCTCTGGGAGGGAAATACTGTTTCCCCTCACAAAATTATCACTGTTTATCCACCTTTGAAGGCCTTTTACAATGGGGGACATTATTCACTAGTGAATAATGGCAGTGGCGGCAGTAGATCTATTCACTAGTGAATAAATGGGGGGGGAAGGGGGCATGTACAGTATTCACAGGGGGGACAGTATTTACTCTGACAATTCACTAGTTACTATTGTGCCCTTCGGTGAATAATGTCCCCCATAAGATTCGCATCTGCAGTTAATCTGCTATAGCATTGTGAAGGAGGGGGACATTATTAAACTCTCTGAGGTGTATCTTACATATGCATGATGTGCACTCGAAGCCACTCTCTGATGATGTTTGGTTGCTGTTCTCATACATCTCATACTGTACATGGCAACTACATTTTCACATAACTATTGCCCACGAGCTCGAATGATAATGTTTCACCTCAAAAAACCATCAACAGTTGGCAAGTAAACACCCTCTTTGATATGTTTTCTAAATACCACTAAATATGTTCACATGAGCTTGTGAACTTCCTCAATGCTTTACACAGTCCTGAGTGCCAATATCCCTGATGGATGAGCCTGTGAGTGAGCATGTAGTGCCTTAAATGCACAAAACTACTACATATTCTACCTATATGTACTAGCTATACTATCTGGGAGATATATACCCTACAGGCTGGTTTAGATGGTATATCTGAGCATAAATATGGGAAGTTTAGAATGTGGAAGTTGAAACTATCACTTTTTGTCATAGACAGCCATGGAGTATTTCCCATTGTTGATTGTTACCAATACATCTAAGTAAGACAGTGCACGATGTTGGATATTCCGTAATTTTTTTGAGCTGAAGCTCTGGAGGACATAGCTATATCATCAATTGCACATTCAAATCTGCCATTATTTAGTGTTAGCAAATCATCAATATGTCTCATAGTGTTATTAAACCGCTTAGCTGCCCACTCTTTAGTATAGAGAAAAAGTCAGGGCTATGCACACACTAACTGTGTTGGACACATTTCATTAGCAGTACTTATATCCTTATGACAGCAGAGGTGTAATATGCATGCATAATCAGTCTGCAAAAGGGAATGGGTGTTGAAGATGAAATGGATGATTAGTGTTTCATCCCCACACACAAAATCATTTGCAGCATGTCTGGACTGGAGTGTTGCTGTAGTTATATAGAAATGATTTAGTCGTTATATTTTCTGTTAGAGTTCAAAATGGAGTACATGCGAGGCATTGCAATATTAGTCACTTGTGACTATGGAGGTAAGCGTTTGCATTTACCTGCTACTAACAGAGGTTCTGATGAAATGAGAAACACATTTGAGAAGTTGGGCTACGATATTCATGAAAGACGGAATGAAAATGCAACTAAGGATGGAATTGATACATTATTAAGAGATCTCTATAAGTATCTGCAGCGATACAGTGGAGACACAACAAACAAAGATGGTAGTGAAAAGGTCATTGTATTTGCTTTCTCTGGACATGGAGGGCCAGATAAGAAGAATGAAAATAAGGATTCAATGTCTCTGTTAACACACGATGGAGAGAATCTCTCTCTCAAGGGGGACATAATGAGTTGTCTGATTGGATATGTGTTTGAAATCCCTAGACTCTTCTTTATTGATGCAAGTCGAGGAAAAGAGCATCTCCACCGAATGACTATTAACAAAGCTATCATTCAAGATGAAGGAAACTATCGTATTGACTATTCAACTATTCCAGATCATGTAGCACATAGCAAGTGGATGACTTCCCTAGCCTGCAAACTACGTGATGAGAAGAAACAATCAATTCAAAATGTAGCAGCCATTGTGAAAAGGAGTGTCCAGGAAGAAGGAGGACCTCTGAAGCTGTGTGATTCAATTGATCGCTTAATTACTGGTCCACTCTACCTCCATCCCAAGTAATTAGTCATAAAATTATAATTTTGGGTGAATAAAGTATTTTTATACTTAGTACAATCATGTATTCAGAGCAGTTTTTCAATGGTTTTGTAGTATAATAGTTCTATTTTTTACTGAAACCAGATTATAATCTCTAGTCTAGCAAACCAGCTGTATATATTTCCATGTGTATAGATGCACAACTAGACCAGTAGTTTGAAGGCTAAAGATGTGGATAGGCACTCCATGTGTTAAGATCTTCATTTGAGCCTTATGCTGTTTATCATGGTACATAGTAGATTCTGAATATGTAATCATCTTACAACCCCTATACTTTAGAAACAATTGCTGATTTTGCGGAGCATAGCAGTTACGTGCAGCCTTGTGTAAGTTATGACTACTTTGCTTTCTCCTGCTAGCCATATACCTATTATAAACCGCAGCAGAGGGGCGTGTACAACACAGAGTGCACTTAGCATCACGTGAAATTTTATTGTGTCCATGGTCTATTCATATTTTCATTTCACTAAAGATCCAAATTAATTTGTGGTAGGCTAATGAAACTGCATCAAGCTGCATAATTTTAATGCACATATTATCAGAAAAATGCAACAGCATGATATCCAATTAAAATGTTGCAATGTTTAGAAATAGAAATAGTATGAGTTACTGGCTCTTCTAAGATGCATGTACATATCTCTGTGGCTTCATCACAGGCTTCATCGAGCTGCTTCATCTGAAGAATTGCACACATATCATTCAACAGTAATATACTGAGCAAGAGTGTAGTTTATTAAGCAGTTTATTAATTCCCCTGTAGGAGTGATAGTGGTGGTAGATTTGAAGGAAGTCAAAACCACAAAGAGATTTTGTAATCTACATATACACATAGCTACATAAACACTGTAGTGATTGCATCATGTTATAAGTAAACTGCTAATGGTGTATTCAAACATAGTGGTGAGTATGTGACCTCTTTGATGAGGATTGGTTTGTGTATATATGTGTGTGTTTTACATTCTCACAGTGTTTTTGTTTTTTAGTCATATCTATGATCACGTATATATGACCTTGACTTTCTGCACACTATATATACTCATTAACTACATCAAGTAGAAATTAAGAATTATATATGCATTTCTGTCACTTTTGCAGATTTTTGTATTATATCATAGAGTCGGTAGACTCTATATGTAGGGATGGCGCAGACACGCCCATTAGCCCCATACAAAAGTAACCGCTCAGAACTCCCGAACGCGGATGTTTTAAGCCTTTTCAGATCTAGACAAATTACATGCTCTGCGAGTGCTTCTATACACTATAATACTCTCAAAGTACGTAAAATATACAGCTACAGTGATTCTCGGAATATTGTCAGAGGCAGAGAACCTGGGGGGGCAGGGGGGGCTTGAGCCCCCCCACTTTTTGATAAAGGGGGGGCTGAGCCCCCCCAATATTGGAAGTTGTCATGAAGAACGTATTAAATACTAATAGCCTATGCCAGATGTATTCAGAATGGATGTATATAATAATAAATAACCCCCAACTTCATGAACGCCGAGCCCCCCCACTTTTGACATGCTGTCTCTGCCTCTGATTGTAAAAACTTTTTTCTTCTTCAGTTCAAACGGTCTACCGCGAAACTGGGGTTAGTAATCGCTCTAATTCTTTCACGAAAATCATTTATACAGGAGCGTACATGATTCTTGATGCATAAAATCTTCATACCTTCCCCCAATGCCGTCAAACTCGAGGTCTGCAACCTTACAAGTGCTAGTTTTAGACGCCATTTTCTTGTTTGCTCACGTGCCGAGTTAGTTTGTCGTAGTCTTGTCGGCTTCTTTGAACGACTAACTGTACCAGTACTTGTAATATTCGTACAAGACAGGATGTAGGAGTCACTGACAGTTGCTAGCTATCCTGCTTATACAGGTATGCAAGGGAGGTAGAACTCTGCACGAAAGTCAGTAAGTTTATACGTGTTGCTACACACAGTAAAAACCAGTGAAACAAGTGTAAAAACATTTTCACTAAAATGTTTGATTGAAGTGCCAAAAGGCATAGAAACAAGGTCAAAATGCAGCATGCATGCAGGCAAAGGCGGGGGATGATAGCATGCAACAATCATAACATGCATAACCCCATATCCCTACATCTGTAAATGCTAAAAGGGGTTACTTAAGGGTTCTTAAACACGAGATCTAGACCTACTCTATGTCTAGAGGAGGTACCATTCCTATCAAGTGCACTGCCCCTGTGGTATTGGAATTATAGGCTCTCCATTACAAGAATATTCCACAGCTGCCAGTGATGTACGGAATGGTCATGTATGAAATATGGAGCCTTGGAAAAAAGCCATTCTCTGACTTCACCAAATTCCAGGTAGGGCTAGGATTTATACAACTTAGATAATTGCCAGGATCTTCCGCTTAAATATATAACTTGATATTTGAGTCAGCTTTACACATGAGCTAGCTATGGAGTTCAATCAGTTATGTCAGTATTATTGTCACTGTGCATGAGTTGTAGTTACTGTATCTTTCTTTGTATGAAGACTGACTCCCCACTTCCTCATCAATCTCTTTTTCTCTTTCTCTCCCTCAAATCTATCCATCCTCTCTCATTCTCCCCAAGGAATCCAGACAAGTCCCTACATCCATCATTCCCTGCTCTATAGAGAGAGGATGAGAGAGGATGGATAGATTTGAGGGAGAGACAGAGAAAAAAGGGGATTGATAAGGAAATGGGGAGTCAGTCTTCATACAAAGAAAGACACAGTATGTAGTCACCTCAGTCTCCCAGTCTCCCAACTCCTGCACTGGAGTACAAAAGACACTACTTGAGTTAGGCCTCACGCTTTAATAATAGGGGCACCTCTCAAGACAGCACATATACTTCATATCAACCTATATAAATATTATGTCCGCAATCAATGATATTTCAATACACAACTACAGCTAGAGTGTGTAGGCAGGATATTCGAGGGGGGACCAATTTTGATGGAGGACCATCGACAGCGTGACATTCACATTGACCAGCTTTGAACACTGACAACATCACCTCCATTAACAAATCGTTTCAAAAACAATTTCCTCAATAGTATTCTGGTACACAAAGATGGCTACTGCAACACGTGTAGCCAGCGTTAAATGAAATCTGAGTGTCCTTCCAATCTCTCCTTGAAACAGTAACTCTCGTTGCGCAAGCGCACCGAGGGTTCTTAAAAATTGGTATTATGCTTGGCTTTAAACTTCACACAAACTTTTTAAATTATTTGAGCAAGCGGCAGTGAGCCCACCTAGGGTCATATAATCATAAAGTTGTTGCACATGCATGCCAAGGGGTAAAAATAATTTACAAATGTAGTACTAATGCTACTGTACCTCAATCAAATGGCTAGCAAGTAACACACATTACTACAGTTCATAACACACATGTAGTACAGCTCATACTAAATCTCTAAGAGCTAGCCATAGGTCAGTTGTTTGACACACTGTCAGTAGTACAGATACTCAAATACTCTTTTGTGCCCATTGTTCTTTTTGTTGCTGTTGTTGTTATTGTTCTTGTTTTTGTTGCTGTTATTGCTGTTGTTCTTTTTGTTCCCTTTGTTAAATAAGCAAACATCTCCAGAGACTGAGTATGTACTGCAAAAAAGAAAAAAGAAATGCACTTGAGATTGTGTAACCCTCTAGCAGTTATGACTCTATTTTCTACAGAGTAAATGCTCTTGACCCTCTTGCTGCTCTGCACATACTTGTAGCCAATGAAAAACTGTACCTAGCCTTGCTCCCAGGCCCCATATACGAGAGGAGAGGGCCTGGTACATACTGCTTGCGCATGCGCTGGGTCTCCATGGTAACAATTACGATGACACAAGTACCCCGTATTTTTCTGGGGGTTACCATAGAGACCCGGCGCATGCGCAAGCAGTGGGTACGGCCCCCTACTCTCGTATATAGGGCCTGGGAACGAGGCTAAACTGTACCAAGCAAGTCGTGCTTGTTGCGATCTCCAATTAATGGCCACCTTCAGGCTGCCTAAAATACACTTTTGTTTGACGATACAGCAGCAGCCCCTAACTTACTACTATGAAGTCTTGTTGATATATCCATGTTTGGCACGACAATTATGGTTCACAATCTACCGCTTTCAGTCTTCGACAACCGCGCAGTATTAGATCTGGTCTCTTCTTTCCGCTCCATCCGTTAACTGTGCCGAGCACTAAGGCCAACATTTGTTGGTTATTTAATTATAGTTTCTCATGAACCGCCCGCATCAAGATTTCCAAGACCAAGAATTCATTACTGCGCATGCTCAGATCAACGGTTTTTAGACGCGCGTCCAGCTGTACGGTACAGCGTTTGCTCCGTTTAGTCTGAGCGCGATTTCCTCTCCATTACAGTCTTTTTAAAGCTAAACGACACTCAACTACCACGTATTTTGTATGTCCAGGAAGAAAACATTCATTAGAAAGAGTTTTATCATTCATATATATATTTTCTCACCGTGCATTTTGACCGTATTCTTTTAAGGACGTCAGAAAATAGTCGCGTTCTTCTTCTTCCAGGAATAGTTTCGGGATACGATAGCCCTTTCTAACTTCACAAGTACCTTCACTGAAACCCGGGTATGTACAGCAAAAGACTTCCCACCTGACATTGCTGAATTCAGACAGGGCAATTATTAATATGAAAACTAATGACCTGGCTCTGTAGAGAAAAGTATCATCGGTGATATTCATGTTTGTATATATTTCATGCCTGTCTTGCTGCACCCACACTTCATTTAGTGTCTATAATGTTTTGGCAATTACATCCCTACATCCTCCAACACCTTTTTGTTTGCCTATAGTCAGTGTTGGATTCTGTGCCACTGTCTAATTCTGACTCAACTCTTGCAAATTGAGTGCATGATCATGAACCCATACTCTTCATCTATATAATAATGTGAAATACACAAATACTCCTCAGGTTTATGTAAGTCCACGTTGTGGCAAAAAATAGGCACACAGAACACTGAAGAGAACCATACACAGGCCCGGCGGAAGCATAATTTTATTGGTCCGGCCGTCTGCGCATGCGCATCTATCCGATATGCAGCCGTGAACAGAACTATATTACAATATGCACACAATCGCTAGCCCTGCCCACCTATATAATTGCCGAGCGCATTAGCGCGTGGCAGCTAATCCGGGTCCACATCTCAGCCAATGCGTACGTACGTACGTAAGTACCTTGTGCCACGCTATACGAATGTCATTAGTTATGCTCAGTAACGTGTAGGAATGTCATTTGTCACGGTAACTTCAGCAACTACGACGCCAAGCGTCCATGGCGGGAGGCTAATGCTCATGCGCATTCCTAGAGAGCGAAAAATTGGTCCGGCCGGCGGCTGGACCGGCTCCGCTGGCCCTGATACAGCAACAGCTGTCTGCCATGCATTGTTTAACTTGCTTTGGCCCACCAGAGGTCATGCAAAACTATATATTATGTTGGTAAAATGATGCACTGCTTACATTTTATCATTAGTGGGCTTGTTGTATATTCCTTTCTAAACTCACCTTCCTTTGCCAATCCGCTTAAGTTTATTTATGAATTTCCCTTTTTGGCACCTGACATCAATCAAAATTCCATGCAGTCCAGTTTTCATAGCCTTTTTCCAGTCACACTTCGATTTATCTTGATCCAGTTTACTAACCTGGTAGAGTTATGGTAAAAATAAGCCAGACAAGTATGACTACAGTGGACTCTCCGAATAACAGACACTTTGGTGCAAGGCCTACAGTCCGTTATTCGGGTGGTGTCCTTTATTGTTGTGTGACCACGTTTCATGTTCTCTGTTTCAAGTCCCTTGCCAACAAAAGCTATAAGAGCTGCGTGAATATGCCTCAAGGCTACGAGAGTACATACAATCTTAGACAGAGAACTCGCAGGCATACTTTTACTAGATTGAATGTCGGCGTAGCGAGACAGGATTCTATCGCCCTAAATTGCTGCGCTTGCGCACAAATAGATGGTGGCGGCAGTTGGGTGTGGTTAGGGCTAGCCCCACGCGCACAGTCCGTTATGTATCTAATGGGAATTTGGCCGGGACATGAAGGGTCGTCCGCTATTTGGTAGAAGTCCGCTATTCGGAGTGTCCGTTAAAAGGGAGTTCACTGTATATATCATCTTGAAATGCAGATAACGGTGCTCACTTTGTGGCACATCTTTTCCCAGCCATTTGCATTCCATTGTTTTTCAACCCAAATTAAGGCATCACCCTCTTTGCAATTAAGGATGATAGTGTTTTGCTTTTCGGCAGTATCTTGTTGGATATCACCATAAGTCTCTGAAAGGACTTCACATTCATCTGCGAATTCCAGATTCATATTTTATTTGGTTTCATTCATATAGTGGAATTGAGTTTTACCTTGGATCACTGACTCATCATCCTGGAAAAACGGCTGGCTGTCCAAGAGTTCTCCTTCATTTCCATAATAGGGTTTTGCCACAGTCATAGAGAGAAGTGACAGAAGAACAGCCCACAGAGCATACCTGCATTGAAACATAGTGAACTAGCACACCAAATAACACATTCTAAGACTAACATGATAACTAGTTATGACTTCAAAGATGTTCCACAGAATTGTGTCAGATAGCTAAAATCCTGTTTTTATATAGTGCCATGCCTAGACCTTTCCTTCAGTTTTAAAATAACAAATGTTAATTCAATTTCAATGAAATGTTAGGAGGTAGCTACAATTGCTCGTAGGCAAATATAAAATTCCGCATCGTATCTCAGAAATATGTACGTCGCACGCTTCGAATGCATTATTTCCCGCACCGTTCGTACGTCGTGCCAGTGCGCATACGACCCCGTGCAACGCACCAACGTAGCCGGCCTTGCCTCTTCCGTTCGCCAAAAATGCACTGCATTCATCTACTAGTCTAGTAATTTTGCTAATGTATAGTTTTAGTGTGCTTTTGGGTCCTACAATGCCTGAAACTATGCCAGCATAATACAAGTAGTCGCACGCGTAATAAATCGTACGCGCGCACTTACGTGTCAGAGCAGATCTC
The DNA here is from genome assembly GCA_963970385.1 of Theonella swinhoei. Classification (NCBI taxonomy): domain Eukaryota; kingdom Metazoa; phylum Porifera; class Demospongiae; order Tetractinellida; family Theonellidae; genus Theonella; species Theonella swinhoei. The sequence continues at coordinate 4,555,568 of OZ019949.1, read as the reverse complement.
GAACAAGTGTTAATAAGCCACACTGGTTCGATGTTATGACACAAAAGTGTGTATGGAGCATGGGGGTCCACCTGTTCAGGGGAGAGACCACTAGTCCTAGGACAGGTGAACCTTCTAGCGTAAGGTCCACCTGTCCTATTAGGATAGGTGGACCGGGTCGACCAGTACGGGGGTCCACTGTTCCGGCTCAGAAGTGCTTCCTGCCGAGTCAGCAAAAACGGCAAGGCTATTTGACTTCACCTGAGCCCTCAAATTTTGGCAATAACTCTCTGCTCGAAGCGTTTGCTGGTGTGAAAATCAGCAAGAAAGAAGGATTCTTAGGTTAGTTATAGGCTCCCATATTAGATTAGCGTAGCAGTCAAAGAGGTACATGTATAGAGAGCGTGCGTTTGACGTCATCGAATATAACCCAATCTCAGTCCGCCATTTTGGGAGGCAGGTTAAAATGGTGCATACGTGTTGTGTTGTTAGTTGTTCCAACCGCCAAGGAAGGGACAAGGGACGTTCATTTTACAGGATAATTGATGGTCAAGGTTTCCAGACTAAGGAATTGTCGGCGAAGCGAAGGAGTGCGTGGCTTTCTAGCATCAATCGCAAGAACTGGACACCGGGTGATGGTGCTCGTGTTTGTTCTGCGCACTTCATATGTGGAAAGCCTGCTCCCTTGTATGACCAAGCGAATCCAGACTGGGTTCCGACTTTGGTAATGGGCTATGCACAGTGTGAAGCAGGTAGCAGTAACGTGTGCAGGTATGAACGTGCCAAGCGGAGAAAGGACGCAGCTGAAGCACTGTTAGCTCTTCAGAGCAAGCGTCCACGAGTAGGATCCCTCACCCACAGTGAGGAAATGACAGAAGCACAGCCTGCTGAAGTTTCTGAAGTTGCATGCCAAACAGATGAATCTGGAGATGTCCTTGTACAACTCCAAGAAGCGAATTGCTCACAAATGTATGAAATTTTGGAACTTCGGTCTCAAACTCACGTTTTATCTCCAGAACAGCTTGAAAGCAATCCTGATATGTTAAAGTTTTATACAGGTATACCGAACTGGACTGTCTTCACAGCCGTACTGAGTCTTGTAACACCTGCACTACCTTCAATGCCACAGAGTAAATTGACTTCCTTTGAGATGATTGTGATGTTCCTGATGAAAATCAGGCTACACCTTTTTGATGACGATATTGCATATCGTTCCTCAGTTTATCGGACAACTGTTTCCAGAACTTTTCACAAAGTGCTAGATGCGATGGCAGCATTATCTTATCACACTTAATAAAATGACCAGATCGTGATACACTGCAGGAAACTATGCCATCTAGCTTCAGAAGGTTCTTCAAGAAATGCTGTATGATTATCGACTGTACTGAAGTTTTTATAGAACGACCATCTGATCTCTTAGCTTGTGCACAAGTCTGGAGTAACTACAAGCACCACTCGACACTAAAATTTCTCATAGGAATCACACCTCAAGGGACAATCTCATATGTTTCCCCTTGTGCAAGAGGTAGAATGTCTGATAAGCAAATAGTTGAGCACTCAAACCTTATAGAGAACCTACTGCCAGGAGATGTCATTATTGCAGATAGAGGGTTTACATGCAATGACTATGCACACATGGCTCTTGCAGAAGTAAAAATTCCACCATTCACCTGAGGAAAAAAACAGCTAGAAAAAGTCCAAGTGGACTGGAGTAGAGAACTATCAGTAGTACGCATACATGTTGAACGTGTTATTGGGGTCCTCAAACAAAAGTACACCATTTTACAAGGTTTATTACCAATTTCCATTGTGGCAGACAAGGACGAACTAGTGTCGACAAGTTAGTTAGAGTTTGCTGTGCCCTTGTTAACTTATGTCCTTCTGTTGTACCTCAAGATTAAAACTTTTGTTATATGTATAACATACATGATACATGAAGATACAATAAAGAAGAGCAAGTGAATAAAAATGATCAAGATTGCCTTTCTTTTTCGTGAATTGTGGTAGTTTGTAACATGATGGACAGTACCATTTCCCCTTAGGTGCACGTCTCAGTCGTAGACAATCAAAGTGAAACCATTTCAGTGTGCACCTAGGGTTATCACACAGAATCATGTTGCCTTGGCTTGGCTCTCTGCAAAAGCACCATAATTTCTCAATGTCTTCTGCTTCATCAGGCATCGTTGCTTCAACTGTTTCAGGTAGGCTTACAATACCATCTGTGTTTGCAACAGGTTTTCTGAGTACCACTATCGGCGTTCTGTTCGTAAAATTTCGTGTCCCGTGTAATTCTTTCAACAGCTAATCCGTTCTCTGCCCACAGCACGAAGTCCCCATACTCCAACTGGCACACATTGAGCTGTACTTGAAGCTGGTAATAGTATGCATGCTCTCGTCTCGCTTCAGTTTCCATTTGCCGTTGTGATCCTTTTGAATGCAAAGTCCTGTGTCTTGAAGACCCTCCTTTATGCATAACGGGCACTTTATCTCCAAAACCCCCTTTCCACAGCAATCGCACAAAACAATGGCGTCAGGGGATGCACCAATATAAGGCCGATCACGACTAATATACAACCCTGCTTTGGTGACAATCAGATTTGCATGATATTTTGACACTTGTTGTTGGTATGCCTCCACCGCATCTTTTTCATGAGTACACCCCCACCTAATGATATTATTATGAGAGGAAGAGAGATAAAAACAAAATAGAGTACTAAATTTCTACAGACCTTGTACTCTCAGTAGAAAACTTGAATGCCTGTGGATAACATATCTTCTTTATGAGACTCTGGGATGGCATACATAGGTTGGTGTGCACTGCAGCCCAGAAGCAGTAACCCGGCCTTCACGGTACTGAAACCATAACTTATTGCCGGATTGACGCCAGGTGGCCTGTTCCACCTGAGTGACTTGTTCTGTGGTCACCTACACACATCCTAAAAGTAATACACTGATGCACATTATAAATGAACAAACCTGCATAGTCTGCACAACAGCTTCACATTTAGAGAGTAATTCCAAGTAATTCATCTCAAGGGCATCTGGATCATATAACTGTGATATGGTAGGAGGGAAGGAAGGTGCAGAAGAAAGTGGAATAAACTGCTTCGAATAAGGTGAAGTAATCTTTAAAATTCCTGGTTTCTTTTTTGATGAATTCAACGTCTTGTAGAAGGCATAAGTTCATCTTTAGTTGGGGGCTCGATCTTACAGGCCTTTCTTGGCTGGGAAAATGATGATGACGAACATTTTGATTGGAACTTGATGTCACAAACATGAGCAGGTGATACCTGCTTAGCATGCAGAAAATCGTACTTGATGGACAACAAGAAACTGAAAACTCACATCTCGGGCAGTAGCTAGCCAAGTGCATTCCTGAGAGGTGCATGCTGTTGCTCCTGACCTTTCTTGTAGCTGTGATGCTCTTATTACACACGATATAATAGCAGCAACATGTGAGCACGCTTCCTCTAACCTAGAATGGGCACATTTGATTAGAAAGGTATGTTTTATGAGATACTTACCCTGCCATGCAAGTACAGTGTGCACTAAGTATCTCTCCTGCCTCTTGACAAACAATCCAAGGCATCAGTGGCTTAGCAGTCATCCTGTTTCACCTACAGTAAGGACACGTGCACACTACTGCATTGTATATAGTATTATCCTAACTACCGTTCCCATTATCAGCCAATGAGTCTCAGCTTCATGCTTGAGTGAGCTTTCAGTTGGTGTACCCATCCAGCCTTCACAAAACTGTTCCCATCAACCATCCCTTTCCATGCCTAGAGTAGCAACACAAAATCTTACGGACTAGCGTCAAACACGCTGGCTTACCTTGAGCTCCTCTCGTGTATAGGGGCTAGGTGTTTTAATCATAAACATGAACATGTCACTCCACGCTACGTTGGGAACTTTCTCAGGCTCTGCCACCCAGCATTCACTTGGAATGGCATACGGATCTCTCTCCAAGCCAGCGTTGGTCACCTTGGTGGTGTATCTAGCCTGAGATTCAGCTGAAAGACCTAAGACATGCTCTGAGACACGCTTCATACTACGCGGGTACGCTGCGGACCTCCGTGTGCCTCTCAAGATGGCAGACCGGAAGCGTTGCTAGAGACGCTATGACGTCAACGCACGCCCTCAATACGTAAACTATGACATCATGGATCAACTATGACATCATGGATAAACACGCTTCCAGCGCCATGGCTCACTTTTAACCACTTATCGCTAGTCTTCGGTCTAACCAAGCCTACAGTACTCGAAAAAAACGCACTTTTCGTAGTGTTCAGGACAGCTGCGTGGTTTCCCTCCAGTTTATACCTGCGCATACCACTACCCACAAACACATCTAACTATAAACTGGCCGAAGTGTACAATTTCTTTTGCCCTGCTCCGCTCCGCCATCCAATGTATTCGAGGTGCACGTTCTTCTAGAGGCCATGCTATCCAGAGCCCACCAGTTGATATGGTGATAGCGGAGGCAATTATTGACCCTAACTGTTAACCAACCATTCGTTTTCTCATTCTGTAGCTTAGTACTCCACTGTATGTCAATATTTATTATCTACATTTTAAGGAAGTTGTCAAAATGACGCGTGCTTACGTACGTAGCACGAAAAACAGGTTAGACAATAGACCACAATAATCACCCGATGGTTAATGAGTTTCGCTTCCTCTTCAAGCGTATAGTCAAAGAAACCATATACCTATCACCGCTGCAATTTTGGAGGTGTTGCTTTCGTAATAATGACATGACGTCACAATAATCGGCCTTTAATGCGGCAGTCATTCAGTGTGACCTTGACAGACAGGCCAGGAACAATCGAACACAGACAATTTCTGCAGTATTAAGCCTTCTAATATAGAGGAGTCGACATTGTGTAATTTATCAACACAATTCACTGTAAGTGTATTTTTCTGTTGTCCTGTATAGATAGAGAGTATACTGTGAGCACACTATGATATACTGTAAGACTAACATCTCAACTAGACATGCACATATTTTCAAGCACTTCAGTGAGGATGTAGCTTTCTCTATTATTGGCGAGCGGGAGCGAGCCAACCTAGTCGTGTGAACGGGCCGATTTTTCTATATATATATATATATATATGTGACTCGCACTGTACATACTGTAATGTTATACGCGCTTCTAATTTTGCAGACGCACTGCACGGTGAAGTGTCTCATTGTCCATTGTCTGGCAGTAGTTCCAGTGAGCAACGCACTACAGAGAATACACCGCCATTGCTTACAACAGAACTCGCAGGAGGTGGTGTCTCGCTTCAGGCCAGGACTGACATGCCTTTCTCGACTCTGTGCTCGAATACCGGCGCGGCATGCAGTACGAACATCACAGGGCAGGGAGCCTCCTAGCCTCGTTCCCAGGCCTTTTGAAAGAGGACGACAGGCAAGAGCAGTGGAGACGCCTGGTGCTTCGTCGCTGCTGCTGATTAATTAATTAACTCTAAGTTGAAGCAGACGAGCCTCCCTCTCCTAGGGGGTGTTTCAGCTGCATGTCAGCTAATCAGCAATGAAAGCTACATGTGTGCAGCTCAGTTGGGTCGCTCCCGCTCGCCAAAAATGCTAAAGCATTTCTACTAGTACAAGTGTACAGTAAAAGTAATAAGGGATCGAGGGATATTATCTAAAAGCTAACTACTCTTCAGGCCAGTACGCAGGGGGGGTTCGAAGGTGTTTGGAAGAACCCCCTTTCGGCTGGTTACTATGTGATTAATTCACACTTAGCTCGCTTAGATCTAAACTGACGAGGTGAGATCGCTGGCTAAAGATCCAGCGCTGAGACATATAAGCACGCACGCGGAAAGCGCTCGAGATCTTAGGGTTATTAGACCGCGACAACGCCACGCTCCACCCATCAAATTTACTCGCGCGAGTAAACTCGCATTGATATACGCACTGATTCTACTGCGCAGCATGCAGTGCTCGCCGCGTTTTCTCATCACCCTTGGATGCAGCTTCTACCAGGCCTCATCCTTGTCATAGTAATCTGGAATCTTTCTGCAAAAAGCATATGTTGGAAGTAAATACATCAAAAACAAAAATAATTATGTGTTTTTGGGAAGAAGTATAACCAACACTACAAATGGATGGACACAGATTTGGAAATTGTTAACACCTATAAATATCTAGGTGTGTGGATAAACTCAAATGGCAATTATAATACAGCGAAAAAGTTTCTTGCCAATCAGGCAAGAAAGGCAGTATATTCTGCTAAAAAGAGCATTTTGTATTTACAGTTCCCTCCTCCTGTCATTTCATTGAAGTTATATGACACACTTGTGAAACCAATTCTTTGTTATGATTGTGAAATTTGGGGCTTCAATAATGACCGAGAGTTAGAGTTAATTGAATTGAAATATCTGAAGTACATTCTTTGCCTCCCACTCAGTACAACCAATGCAGCAGTATGTGGTGAACTAGGACAACTTCCACTTCACTTGTTTTGGAAAGAGAGAATAATAAAATACTGGCATTGCCTTAGCTCTGGATTTATTCCTTCCCTTCTTCAACATGCACTATCTGAGCAATTGGCATTGGATAAAGGTGGCAAAGAATGTTGACTCTCTAAGACCAAAGATATATATGACAAAGCAGGATTATCTACTCTTCATGTATCTGCTAACATGGGCAATATAAAAGATCATGTTAACAATCATGAAAAGGTATAGAGATCAATATGTTCAAGAGTGGTTTACCCAACTACAGAGACCACTGAGTATACGAGGAAACGCATTGAACAAACTCAGAACGTACAAACTATTCAAGCACCAATTTCAACTAGAAAAATACTTACTTTGCATTAATATAATGAAGCATCGTATAGCCCTTACCAAATTAAGAGTCAGCAGCCACTGTTTAGCAATTGAAACTGGTAGATACCACAAGCCAACATCACTTCCTGTTGATCAACGGTTATGTGCCGAGTGTGGTGTGCTAGAAGATGAAGTTCATTTTATGTATGACTGTGTCCGTTACTCATTTCTAAGAGAGGACTTGTTTTCAGCAGCTATTCCATATTTCCCCGAGTTCTCAATGTTAACTTCAAGAGAAAAGTCCTTATTTTTGCTACAAACAGAATATACATGCATATTGAAAGCACTAGGGAGTTTTGTGTACAGAGCTTTTAAACTGCACCATTGATATTTATGTATCGGTTGTTGTTGTTGTTGTAGTTGTTGCTGTTGTTTTCTGTCAGTTAACATATAGCCACCCTGGCTGTAAATGTCATTAAAATTTATTATTATTATTATTATTAGTAACAGCCTTTGCTATTCAAGTGCAGTGAGCGTTTGCAGGCACTTTATTACTCCAAGATTGCATCAGAAACGATTTCAGAAGGACTAGAAAAATTTCCTGTGGGTGCATGCCCCCCGCCCCCCCCCCCCCAGGTGGCGCGCTTGCGCGCGCGCGAACACCTATGTAACCTACCTTTTCAAGAACCTGCGTACGGACCTACTTAATTAGTCTCTGTGGTCCTTCCCCTTCTCCTGGGATGAAGAAGCTTGATCAACCAGGTGCTTGGCTTCCACATCTGACAGGGGTGTTCCTATGCCAACTTTTGTTCAGTTGTTGTTCAGTTCCCAGGAGAGTTGTTCATTCCCAGGAGAGGCTTCTTCCGGCTTAGCATGCAGATATTAAGTCAAGTAGATCTGGTACACCCCATCCCACTAATGTAACTTTTGGTAGGGTACCAGATATATACAGCTGTGGTAACTTCTCTACCTGCAACACCAAACTACACCCTTGTATTTGGATAAGTTACTGCATCTCCATGGGGACAGTAAATTGTGGTCCTGAGGTACGTACGACTCGATATCGTCATCCTCAGTTAACCGAGTCAGCTTGATAGGCTCCGTAATACCGCAACCGACTGCTGGGCAAACATCTGCTGCAACCGTTTCATCTGTCTGTGCATCTCCGTAATGCGGCGTTCGCTCTCCTCTTGGTGCAACTAGCAGCGTCTCCGTTCCTTCTCCTCTCTCTCTCTCTCGTTCATAGTGATCGCGTTCCTCTGCGATATCACGTTTACGACGTCCTCTCTCCTCGGTGATGACTCTCTCGCGGCGTTCTCGGTCCTCAATCATGATTCGGATCATCTCCGTGAGACTGGCAAGCTCCGGCCGATTTCTACCTGTAGTCGTCTGACTCTCGGGGGCGGCGCGAGTGCCCTGATCCTCCACTATTGCTTTATAGGATGCTTCAGATCTTGTTGCCACAAGTACTAAGGAATTGAACGCGGGTCCCGTTAACTATAGCGTTTTAATAGCAAAGACCACACCGCAGCTAGCAGCAGCAGCGGTAAAGAGAATATTTGCGAGTAGTCGACGACGAGGAAATATAGTATATCGAGATCATAGGCTCGGGCAGCTAGCCCTTTTATGCGAACTCGAAAGGATGAGGTGAGGTTAGGTGAGCTAAGAAGTGGTGGGTGAGAGGATGTACACATGAAGTCACAAGCTACAGATGAAACATGGGCATTGCATCGAGGGCCCTTCTTATGAAAAAGGTTAACAACAAATCAAAAATGAAAAGGGTGACAGAATGTAATACAGGATGCACTGGTAAACCAAAATTAATGATCATTGGAACCAGCTATATACCTCTATGTACAAATACAGTAAAAGTAGTGAAGGACCATAATCATCCAGAAGCTAAGTAATGCTACCTAATTAGTCTCTGTGGTCATTTGCACTGACCATGTTGTATTTTTATGCATCATTGTACATCTTGCGGGTTAATGATAGACTGTACTCACTAGGATCAGTACATGTCTCTCCCTCAGTACCTCAACTGAGGAAACTCCTCTAAGGTACGTACTTGGTCGTGTGTGTGTTTGTGTGTGTGTGTGTGTGTGTGTGTGTGTGTGTGTGTGTGTGTGTGTGTGTGTGTGTGTGTGTGTGTGTGTGTGTGTGTGTGTGTGTGTGTGTGTGTGTGTGTGTGTGTGTGTGTGTGTGTGTGTGTGTGTGTGTGTGTGTGTGTGTGTGTGTGTGTGTGTGTGTGTGTGTGTGTGTGTGTGTGTGTGTGTGTGTGTGTGTGTCTGTCTGTCTGTTAAGTCACATCTCACTTCTGGAGCGTCTGTTCGTCCTGAAAATACTGTTGCGTAATTAGCGGGCAACGGAGGTCAAAAAATTTGTGGGGTTTTCTTTGAAACCGCTCCGTTCAAGAGTTATGGCGTGAAACGCAAGCGAAAGAGCCAATATGCTAATTAGATCTAGCCTACTCTGGCTTACCCGCGATCAGGTATTCCTGTTCGATGTACAGCGAGGCACCAGCGGTTACTGCATGAGGGAGTACAAGCGTGCATACTGCTCCGATCAAAGCTATAGCGCTTCCAGCAGTGTACAGAGCCAACCTTGAGTTTCAATCGCACGTGCCTTTCCAGCATTCGCGCACGCGCGGACGCCGAGGGTTCTACACTTTAGTGCATTCATTTCTTTATTTTTTGGCACTACGTCCGGAAACATTTTAATGAAATGTTTTTTTACACTTGTAGAAATAAGAAAGTGCAGCATGCATGCAGACAAAGGCAGGAGATGATAGCATGCAACAATCATAAAATGTGCAACCCCCATATCCTTATATCTGTAAATACTAAAAAGGGGTTATGCATGTTATGATTGTTGCATGCTATCATCCCCTGCCTTTGTCTGCATGCATGCTGCCCTTTGACCTTGTTTCTATACTTTTTGGCACTTCAATCCCTACATCCTTCAACATTTTAATTTAAAATGTTTTTACACTTTAGCTAGATAGTCACTGGGCCCAATTTGAAATTACAAAGGGGGACTTGAGCCCCCTGAGCCCGATGCTAGCTACGCCCCTGTACAATATTGATATATAGCTATAATCAGGAATGTAGGAAATTTACCAAACTGAATGTTTGCTCCACTCACTAGGAAGTACATAGCAAAACATTGCACACTTTTAAATTATAGCAACATCAACAGGGTAATCATATCTAACATTTCCTTAGTTTATACAATATTGATATATATATATATATATATACAATTTTAATCAGGAATGTAGGAAATTTACCAAAGTGAATGTTACTCCACTCACTAGGAAGTACATAGCAAAACATTGCACAATTTAAAGCATCATCTACAGGGTTATCATATCTAACATTTCCTTTGATAGTTGACAATATTAATATTGATATAGCAGGAATGTAGGAAATTTACCAAACTGAATGTTTGGTTCGCTCACTATAGGAGTACATAGCAAAACATTGCACACTTTATAGCAACATCTACAAAGAGCTATCATATCTAACATTTCTTGAGTTCACTTTTTCCTTAGTTCTTATGATAGTTGACAATATTGATATAGCTATATATAATCAGGAAAGTAGCATGAAGGAGAACCAACTTCAGTAATAATATATAATTGCAGGCAATGAAGTGAAAACAACATAAAAGAAGGCCCTAGGGCAACAAGTTCCCATAAGAAGACTGTGAAGTTAATTGTTCCCATGCTTTTGGCATTGTCATCTTTACATCCTTGATCCAAATGTTTCAAAACTGTCATTAGCAAGTGTCACAACACTATTGAACGGGCATAGGCATAGGTACAGTCGGCCATAGGTACAGTCGGCCATTTTTCTGCGTATGATATAACGACGTGCGTTTAGCACAATCGTGAGCATGGGGTTATAATGCATCTGTTTCACCCAGCGCCGAGTGTTTGCACTTAGTGCTTTTCATGTAGATTAGAAATGCAATGGATAATGTTATGCTAAACGCACAACTATACATATGGAGACTTGCCCACCTATATAATTGCCGAGCGCATTAGCGCGTGGCAGCTAATCCGGGTCCACATCTCGGCCAATGCGTACTTACTTACCTAAGTACCTTGTGCCACGCTATACGAATGTCATTAGTTATGCTCAGTAACGTTTAGGAATGTCATTTGTCACGGTAATTTCAGCAACTACGAGGCCAAGCGTCCATGGCGGGAGGCATTAATGCGCATGCGCATTCTTAGAGAGCGAAAAATTGGTCCGGCCACGGCCGGCCCTGATACAGCAACAGCTATCTGCTATGCATTGTTTAACTTGCTTTGGCCCATCAGAGTTCATGCAAAAACATATATTATGTTTGTAAAATGATGCACTGCTTACATTTATCATTAGTGGACTTGTTGTATATTCCTTTCTAAACTCACCTTCCTTTGCCAATCCGCTTAAGTTTATTTATGAATTCCCCTTTTTGACACCTGACATCAATAAGAATTCTATGCAGTCCAGTTTTCCTACCCTTTTTCCAGTCACACTTCGATTTATCTTGATCCAGTTTACTAACCTGGTAGAGTTATGGTAAAATAAGCCAGACAAGTATGACTACAGTGAACTCTCCGAATAACGGACACTTTGGTGCAAGGCCTACTGTCCGTTATTCGGGTGGTGTCCTTTATTGTTGTGTGACCACGTTTCATGTTCTTTGTTTCAAGTCCCTTGCAAACAAAAGCTATAAGAGCTGCGTGAATATGCCTCAAGGCTACGAGAGTACATACAATCTTGAATGGACAGAGAACTCATAGGCATACTTTTACTAGATTGAATGTCGGCTAGCTATGCCCCTGTACAATATTGATATATAGCTATAATCAGGAATGTAGGAAATTTACCAAACTGAATGTTTGCTCCACTCACTAGGAAGTACATAGCAAAACATTGCACACTTTTAAATTGTAGCAACATCAACAGGGTAATCATATCTAACATTTCCTTAGTTTATACAATATTGATATATATATAATTTTAATCAGGAATGTAGGAAATTTACCAAAGTGAATGTTACTCCACTCACTAGGAAGTACATAGCAAAACATTGCACAATTTAAAGCAACATCTGCAGGGTTATCATATCTAACATTTCCTTAGTTTATATGATAGTTGACAATATTAATATTGATATAGCAGGAATGTAGGAAATTTACCAAACTGAATGTTTGGTTCACTCACTAGGAGTACATAGCAAAACATTGCACACTTTATAGCAACATCTACAAAGAGCTATCATATCTAACATTTCTTGAGTTCGCTTTTTCCTTAGTTCTTACGATAGTTGACAGTATTGATATAGCTATATATAATCAGGAAAGTAGCATGAAGGAGAACCAACTTCAGTAATAATATATAATTACAGGCAATGAAGTGAAAACAACATAAAAGAAGGCCCTAGGGCAACAAGTTCCCATAAGAAGACTGTGAAGTTGTTCCCATGCTTTTTGGCACTGTAATCTTTACATCCTTCAACATTAATTGTTTATTAACAAAAATGTTTCAAAACTGTCATTAGCAAGTGTCACAACACTATTGAACGGCCATTGGTACAGTCGGCCATTGTTCTGCGTATGATATAACGACGTGCGTTTAGCACAATCGTGAGCATGGGGTTATAATGCATCTGTTTCACTCAGTGCCGAGTGTTTGCACTTAGTGCTTTTCATGTAGATTAGAAATGCAATGGATAATGTTATGCTCAATGCACAACTATACATATGGAGACTTATCAACTATCGTTAGTATTGACTTATTATTGTATCATGCATCATGAAAAGCTTCCTTTCCCCTCTCCTTCCTTTCACGTGCACCCTCTTTACTCCCTCCTTCCTCCTTCCCTCCCTCTCTACCTCCTACCTTCTATACTCATTATCATTTCATAAAGTGAGTGTCATTTGATTAGTTTGCTGTGAAAGAGCTGGAAAGTGTCCTAGACACACAAAACAAAGTATTCTACTGCCCAGTGAGTTCAATTACATTCATTCATACTGCTATACTCCTATACTACCAAAAACACATGCTTCAATAACTCATTTTTTATACTGACTCAGTCCCCTTCCCTCTCCCTCCTGCGTATACAGTGGAACCTCTGAATAAAGGACACTTTGGGAGCAGAGGTTTTGTCCTCTTTTCGGAGGTTGTCCTCTGGTGGGAGGTTCAATCCATTAGGTCATTTATAGACATTACTACCTAGATAACATGTTATAAAAGCCCTTAAGTACATATCTAGACAAGATTACTAATGATGAACTACAAAAGGTGAATAGAGGAGCTGGATATGGCCTGGAGATACCGTGCGTTTACACACTTCATGGACCTAAAGCCCACATAAAAAAGTTGAAAGAGCTAGTAGCTTCATTGAAAGCCTAAGGATTGGCCTAGTGTATCGCAGAACAATGAGTATTACAGTAGAACCTCGGTTATTCGAACACCTCTGGGCTCAATGAAATTTCCAGTGTTCGGATAACTGAATTTGTTCGGATAAGTGAATCTACGCACCTGTTCGCATTTGCGTGGTTATAGCGTGTAGGATGGCAGTTCGACCATTATTGTGGAGAGTGTGATACGAGGCCATCATGTTTACAAGGCTATATGGACTCCCTAAGGAGCGACAGACGGCTTTTTCCAACAATGCGTGCAGTTGCCTACGATGCGCAAGCTGCGTAAAACTTGTTCTAATTAAGCGAATTTATTTGTCAGCGCCTGTTCGGATAATCGAGAGTTCGCGGTTCGGTATATACGCATGAAGGATGGGTGTGGTTTCCTGTTTGTCCGTTATAAGAGGCGCTTTTGTACAGAGTTGATCAGCTGGGAGCACGTGGCTTGTCCGCTGTCCGGAATCAAGAGGTGTCCGCTCGTGGGAGGTTGACTTAACACTAGTTCTATCGTATTTTCAATCCGTGTCATAGCCAGTGTCCGTTATAGAGAGGTGGTCCGCTCGTGGGAGGGTCCGTTATGGGAGGTTCCACTGTATATGGTACGAGACTCAGGTAGATGTTAGTCAGGATTCCAGTAAAATTGGGTGTAGTCACAATGAGACCTATCAAGCAGTTGCCATTGACAACAAGTCAATTCCAGCACCAAACGGTCAGTTCTCTAGCACTAGAGTAGTCTCTCTCTCGAGTTTCTCCCTTCATTGACACTTGATGTGTAACTACAGTGAGCAATCCAACTATTCTTCTTTCAGTATAACTGAGTGTGCATACATGTACATGTGTTGTCCTATTCCTCGTCAGGGGCGTAGCCAGGATTTAGAGAGTGGGGGGGCTCAGCGACGTTTAACGATAATTAGTCGCGCGCGAAGCGCGCCGAAATTTTTAAGCCACGACCTCATTTTGAGACCATTGGACCATGATCGCGAGATGCGTAGCTCCAGCAGTAGCTACACGTACACTGTAATGCTGTACCGAGTGCTATAGCTACTAGAGGGCTCATTTAGAGGGGGGTTCGTCGAACCCGCTATATAAGATTTATTTGACCTACTTCGGCGTCTGGTCTGTATGCAGTTTTAGCGAAACGATCCCGAGCATGTAACTATCATGCTTGTCAGGCCAAGCGATGATGAATATGCATCCATGCACGGGTGGTAGTTGTCCTTTGAACTACATGTATATAAACGCCGAAGTTTGTTATTCTACGCGCGGGCCGACATGCTACGAATCTACTGTAGCTAGAAGCCTGCTGTGCTTAGCTAAGCCGAAGGTGCGTCACAAATACATACTACCAACTTCCTGGGATATGCTAGTGCGCAACCGAAAGGGGGGTGCTCGAGCCCCCTCTGCCCCCCCCCTGGCTACGTCGCTGCTCGTGCAGGCATCAGAAGTGTAAATGTTGCGAATGAGAATAAGTTTGTAGGTGGGTGTTACCAGTTACCACACTGTTGAGAGGTCACCTCTGATGACAAGAGAACAGAGAGACGGGGAGAGAGAGGAGAGGAAGAGGAAAACTCAGAGGATGAGGGAGAGTTGAGGACGACAGTTCGGTGTATGGATTTGTGTGTCTATTATTATTATCCTTGTATAGATCTTGAGGAAAGTCCTGACATTTGTAAGATAATGCTGCATGATTCCAGTGAAGGTGCCATTATTAGCAACTGATTACAGAACGTGGAGATCTCAGTCCGTAGAAATCAAACACATCAAGTATATTGAGTGTAGGTGTTGTCACTAATCACATGATTTGCAATATTTGTATCATAGATCATCATTATTGACCTCTGCTACATATTTTTCACACTACACCCTCTGCCGAACCTCCCGTCTGTCTATTGTATCAACTAGTGTTCAGTTTTGGTTGAACCAAATGTCTTTAATTAACTCCATGTTGAGAGATGTGCACTGTGGACATTAATTTTACATTCAAAGGAAGGTGTCAGATCATATTAGTGGTCAACAATACATACATCATATTCATCATTGTCAAGAACAACAACTGTATAGCCCTGGTCAGATGGTAGAATCATGACATTTTTGGTTTTTTAACCCTCCGTGCATGCGCAGGAGGGTTAATGTAGTTGGGCCTGTGTGTGTGTGTGTGTGTGTGTGTGTGTGTGTGTGTGTGTGTGTGTGTGTGTGTGTGTGTGTGTGTGTGTGTCACATCTCACCTTTGGAGCGTCTGTTCGTCCTGAAAATTCTGTCACGTACTTAGCGAGCAATGAAGGTCGCATGCAAGTGGTAGAATGGTAGAATCATGATATTGAGGTCGCATGCAAGTGCGCATGCGTATTTAACCACATGTACGCGGTAAGCGACCTGTGTGAGTTGTCGTGAGTTGAGTTTTAAGCAAGGTCTGTCCACAATGGCATGAACTCATGGCGCGGAGGTTTCTGCACTTTAGTGCATTCATTTCAGTTGTTTCAGGGCCTTTCTGTCGTTGGAAGTGAGGTTGGAGAATAATTATCTGCAAATGTACCACTTCAACCAGGTTGCTATGCCAAACCTTTCATTTTTGAAACCATCAGAGAGTCGGTAGGCTCCTATGTAGGGATGGCGACGACACGCCCATTAAGTCTTAGCAAATGTAGCGGCTCAGAACTCTCAAACGCGACAGCTATAAACTCTTTTAGACACATAACATGACCTACGAGCGTTTCTATACACGATAAGACTCTCAAAGGCGGTAAAATACACCGTTACAATGACATACGTGAAATTTCCGTTGAGCGAAGCACGCAATTTTCGTTGAGCAAAGCGAAAAGCCCTTCTCGGCCACCGTAGGTACGTAATTTATGGGCAGGATTGACAAGTATGGAACTCTGCTATTTTACTATGCCGGGTGGCAAGTCTTCATACACTTGAACAGCTCGTGGAGAGGTTTTTAGAAGAGTACTTAAGGTGTAGCTTCTCTAGGAATATGTGTACATCTCGCGTAGATCAGATTCAAGAGCACATATTGCCTGTTACTCGTGCTACATGAAAGCTACAGAGCAAACGTTGATTTAGCCGATTGCTCTCAGAATGTGTTTGCGAACCTGACATTAACTCTCACCTCGGTTCAAATTTTCAGCCAACTGAGATAGTAATCCTTGAACCTATCGCCCGCTTAAGCTTACTATCTTCATAAGCTTCTTCTCATCGCCCAGCCCTAATCCGGCCACAGAACCTCTTGGTTATAATGGTTGCTATGGATAACCTTACGCTTTAGATCTACTTTGCCATAAACAATAGTATGACTAGGCGAATGACAATGAGTGACAGCCAGTATACAGATGCTAGCTCTGCTAGAGTAGACGGCCCCCAGTGTTTTGCAGAAGTTGAGATCCAAGTCCCCTAACTCATACTAACTCATCTCTGTAGCTTGTGTAGCACGGCAGGTCGCGCTTATTTTTCGTTTCTCATTCGTTCCTGGCCCCCAAGCTCTTGATCTATGTGAATCGCCAAGATGTACACATATTCATAGAGAAGCTACACCCTAGGTAGTCTAAAAATCTCTCCACGAGCTCTTGAAGACTTGCCACCCGGTGTCATAGTGGATTTGGCTTCCGGTTTACGGCATCCCCGAGTAATATACCTAGGGGATTTGGCACCCCCGTACCAAATTCCCTGAGTGGATTTGGCATCCCCTCGGGGAATTTGGTATCCCCGTATTTTTAACAGCAGGAATGAACAAAAAGCACAAATCTTGATTGGTGTACTTGCTTTCTATAGAGAAGCTATGCTAGTAGATAAGCCAGCATGACAACCATTTTTGAATGGGGTATGGATCTTGTTGCACAGTTGTACTACAAACACGACGGATATCGTGGTGTGTTGAAAGCGACTTGCCTCATTCGGATTAGCCGAGCGCAATGGAGTAAACCAAGCTATCACCCGCCGACCTAGAAGAATAGCTACCCGCCATCCACCGTCAACGGGAAGAGCAGTCACTGCAGTACCCGTCGCCATCGCCGTACGTACGTAGATACCTCTACTGACAACGCTGAGGCAGATAAGGTAAAGGAGCAGCTATCACTGAACACTGACCACGAAGCAGAACTTCCACTGAGCTACAACAATCCGGACATAAATTGAGCTACAAGGGTATACTACTTGGAGCTACAAGGGTATACTACTTGGAAATGCTAAAATCTGGGGGATGCCAAAATCCCTGTGAAGATGCCAAAATCCCTAGGGAATTTTACTCGGGGATGCCAAATCCCCTGGGATACCATATTCCCTGTGACACCGGTGTAGTAAGGTAGCAGCAGGGCCGGCGGAGACGGTGGGGCAGGTAGGGCATTAGCCCTACCACTTTTTGGTGGTCCGTACAGGAAATGACGTGTGCTATGATCTTTATCAGAGATAGTGAAGTATAGGCTAGCTGAATTCGCCGTCGTACAGAGTCGTGCTTCGTACGCCGCGGCCGCATGCCTGTCACGCCGTCGATGGTCCCCCGCCAAGATTGGTCCCCCCGGAACATCTACGGCAGCCGTGATTGGTCCCCCCCCTGCCACGCATGGTCCCCTCACCTGAAACACTACATGCGTTAGTATTCCGACGGAATATGGTCTCCCAGCAGCTCATCAGTGTGTTTTCTACGGCAGGCCATAACTTACATGCCCGATCAATGGTGTAGGCCAACTGTGCTTGCTCCCTGTTCCGTGCATTGTGCGCTACAGTAGCGATACCCGCATACCACGCATTGAGACTTAGGGGATATGTAGCTAAGTATGAATATCAGCTACACTATAGATAGTGGCTAAGAGTCAGTGCACCACTATAACTTCTTCGAGAATCACTGATATCGGCGCAGCTAAGGCAAGACCAGGATAGTAAGGGGGACCGTCAGTGGCAAGAGGGGACCATCTGCGGCACCATACATTGTCCTAGGGGGACCATATTTTCCGCCGTGGATGGTCCGGGGGGACCAAGTTTTCTGCCGTGGACGTTCCGGGGGGACCGATTTTGGGGGGGACCAATTATCGTATGACATGCCCACGTAATGAGCAGGTTCAACCATACACAGCTGCTGGATATACATATGTAGAGGAGTTTGGGGACAAGGCTGGTAAATCTGTTGCTAAATACGGCTGACATAGCCATACAGCAGAGGTGGCGGAACGATTGGTAAACAGTTTCAAATGTTTATAATGTGTGCGCGGCCCGCATGCGCGTCCATTAGCCCGCACTGCAGTTGCCCTACCACCCTTTGTGTAGCTGAGTACAGCGCCTTCATTTCTTTATTTCCCTATTTCTTCATTTCCAATTTCTCATTTCCTCGTTCCTGGTTTTACCACCACCGGAACCGCGATGGGTGTGGTCTGGGCACGAGAGGTGCATGACCTTTTATCGGTGGTGAAGCCTGCAGGCTCAGAGGTAGAGCTAGGTAGGACTACGTACGAGGTGAATTAGTCTTTGTCCTGGGACCAGTGACAGTGTTAGTGTCTGGAAATGGCGGCTGAGGCATCTAAAGGGTAAGTGGTTTCATGAGGCTTGCCTGCTGTGATGACTTTGCGGTATAAAGTAACTGGAGTGCCGGGCTAGGATCTATGATCCAAGCTGACTCTACTACACGAACACCGAGAATGAGACCACCTTGATTATGTATTTTGTGGCATGTGGTGCTCTCATCATTTAATAAGACTTGATGTGATTTCTGTACGCATTAGTATCAAATCAAGGCGACATGACACAATATATCCAAGGCTGTTCTTCACAGAAATTTAGTTTTTCTCAAGCCCACAGCTCTGTGTGTTCTACACTACATACATGTAATTGTATACACTACCAACTGACCTGTAGATTCAGCTCCCTGAGTCAAGTCACTCACACAAAGCAAGATAAACTAAGTAACTGAAGTGTGACTATATCTTCACTTGTGCAGTGTTCACCTCAAACTGATGGTGGTTGGAGACGGAGGAGTGGGCAAATCATGTTTCATCACGCGACTTGTGGTGAGTGATACATGCAGTAGAGGTATCATAGTTACTAATAGAATTCAAAGGAATTTCAATCTAACATGAATTACCCAAGGCAGTCAATTTCAAATGTTTTGTCTGAGAGGCTGACATGTAACCAGTTACATGTACATGTATGCTCGTTGGATTTCTGATAATGGTTACATTTATGTACCTAAAACTGTGAATGTTGTGCCTCACTTATAAATTCACATGTACATGTATATATAGCACATGCTTGGAAGCAAAAAGAAAACATAAACCACCTCAATACATGTACGTGAGTCTAACAGCCTCAAGGCATTTGAAAGTGACTGACTTTATCATATAATACCTTTGGGTCAGAGTACAGTGTATTCTTACTGTACATACAATGTATACATTGTGTAAGTGTGTCATCTCTACAGGATGGTAAATATGTAACCGACCATCCACCCTCACAATGGAAGAGAGAACAAAGGGTAAGTGGAGTACTACACATGCACTTCATGTGATATTCACTTCTTTAAGTGTCTCATAAATTTTACTTGTGCTAACCACTATAGTGTATTGACCAGCAAGCTGACCTACATGTACATGTACACATGTAGATCAAACTCATGTAGCTGAAGGCCTGTAACCTCACTTCCACTCTCTACCCAGTTCAATTTCCCAAATGAATTCATATTAGATGTTTCTCAGTTTACATAAGAGCATGTGAATGTAAACTTAATACTGCTTCTGTTGCTCAATCTAAGAATTCATTTCAAAGGAATGACAGGGTACAATGAATGCACTAAAGTGAAGAACCCTCCTCGTACGCGCGTGCTCGGATCCTTGAAAGCGCACGCGCTAGAATCCTTGAAAACACACGCTAGATGACGCCTCCTTGAAAGCGCATGTGCTATTGAAATCCACTCTAATTACGTGTAACGGAAAGTATACGGCAGACTTTAGAGGAAAGACGGAGACTAAAGAGAAAGAAGCTTGCTGCCTTACATCCAGTCGTATTCCAGGTAGTGTTTAGCGTATTGTTAAGCCTTTTTAGGACCCTTAGAAGGCTATGCTGTCGAAAAAGTGCGCAGAATGTCGCTGCAATACCCTCGTAGGATGTCACGGGTAAGCAAATGACGCCATAACTTTTGAACGGAGCGGTTTTAGAGAAACCCCCACAAATTTTTTGACCTCTGTTCCCCGCTGAGTATGTGACAGAATTTTCAGGACGAACAGACGCTCCAGAGGTGAGATGTGACTTAACAGACAGACAGACAGACACACACACACACACACACACACACACACACACACACACACACACACACACACACACACACACACACACACACACACACACACACACACACACACACAGAGACCCAACTACTGTAACCCTCCTGCGCATGAGCGCCGAGGGTTAATAAACAACAACAGAGGTGTTTCAGGCTGTCGCCAGCCAATACCCCTCAGCAGAAAGCTGGGAAAAGAACAGAGATAGAAACAAAACAACAATAATGAGATAGAAATGATAAAGTGGTTTAGTGTCAATGGTGATGATGCCTGGACTGCTTCCATATTTTGTTGGAGTCTCCGAGAACGTCTGACACACATAGTTGGCTCATCTTCTTGGTGTAGTTTCTTCCAATCCCCACTGCCCTAAGTGCTGGTGCGTTTTGTGGGTCCCAGTAGCCTATGGACCCCACTATGAAGGCATGTGTGGTTACTGTGTAGCCTCTTGTTGATAGCCATTCGGCTAGAGGAGCATACTTCCTGAGTTTTCATTTCTAGCAATTTCGAAAGATGTAGTGTTCGATTCAATCGGTATGGTAATATCCAGTATGACTGCTGTTGACCCGTTTTCATTGAGAACTACTAAATCTGGTCTGAGGTCTCCTGGGAATCACGTACAGTATGGGCCAAAAAAAAGTTCCCACTACGCCGCTGTAGTACGGTCTGACTGTAGTTGCTAGTACGGTCTTTCTACGGTCTCACTACGCTCTGCTACAGTACGCTACAATGGCGTAGTAATTTTAGTACGCCGTACTTTGTCATTTACTATGCTGCACTAGTACGCCGTCCTACTCTCCATATACTAATTAGCTGTACCAAGTACTTGTCATTCAATACAGTATGTACAACTAAAAACCTGTCAGAATAAGACTGTAATTGAAGCACAGAATCAACACATGCAAATGTACATGTACATGCACACCCAGGTACATGTATTTGTACGTGTCTTCCCATTTTAGGGCACGAATACTTGTGTTCATCTATCTTCGGTTCAAAGGGTTCGACATATGACGTTTGACATATTTGGCACCTCTGTTATTGATCATGGAGAGGGATGCACATTTCATCGGGTTCAACTGCAGACCCACCCAGTCAAAATACTGCCTTATGTCCTGCATCATGCTGTTAATCTCTTTCTTGTCTTGACTGACGAGACAGGTCATCAGCATACGCAAGGCACTGTACTCTGGTTCCTCCTCCGAATCCATATCCCGTGTATTTGCCCAGTACTGGAAGGATTCCCTCCAGTACTAGGTTGAATAGGAGTGGGCTGAGTGGGCAACCTTGCTTTATGCCTCTAGTGACTGGTATCAGTGGAGTTTGTCTGTGAGCATTTTTGACTATTTGGAAGGAGCCTTGGTATATCTCTTGACAGACGGAGACAAAATCGAGAGGAATATCCAAACGAGACATCATTTCCCATATGACTGTATGGGGGACCGATCCAAAGGCATTCTTCAGGTCCAACCAGACCACTCGGACATTCTTCTGTCGTCTCTTGCTATCTTCAAAAATGCTTCTGAGAATGAAAAAGTGTTCCATGCATCCTTCAAAAGGGAGAAAGCCTTTCTGGCAGGGGGAGATAACTCTCTTGGCTTTTGCCCATGATGCCAGCTTTTTCGCTAGTATTGCCACATAGATCTTGTATATAGTCGGCTGTAGGGATATTGGGGCGCCAGTTATTTGGGCACATAGGGTCTCCCTTCTTGTGGATGAGAACTGTGTTACTCAATTTCCAGGATGCTGATATTCGTTTGTGAGTAGTACATATTGAGTAGACAGTGGCTAGGAGGTTAGGGGCATTTTTATTTGACTTCCAAACATCATATGTTATCCCATCAGGACCTGGTGCTAGGGCTGAGCCAATTATTCCAAAAAAATGACCTATTATTCTATTCCGTATTTCTACACAATTTTCCCAGCAAATTTGACCTATTATTCTCTCATTGTTCCTGTTGACTGTTATTAAAAACTCAGATGATGCGCATTGTTCATAAAAAAAACTCAGATGATGTGTATTATGCATGGCCAATGACTACTAATTTACTTTTGTGCAAAGAATTTGGTGCATCAACGATTGTTGTATTGCATCATATTTGATGCCTCTATATAGTCCTGGAGGAGGAGTTTTGTCTTTCTCCACGTGCTCTATGTTTACCCTTTAGGCGGGGAGTTGCAGTGGATAGCCCTCTTCCGCGTCAGGTCAGACAAGGGTGGGACCCTCAGAGCATCAAAGAGAGATTTTGTAGAAGTAGGCAGTTCTTCACTGATGCTCAACGACTCTTCAACACTCGCATTCACTCCTCAGGACTCCCGAGCCATGCACGGTTTCAACACAATGCGCATGCGCAGTGTAGGCATACCGTAAATATTCTTTTCCAGTGAGAGTGGCCCTATTCTAAAAATTATTCCGGAATATTTGGCACAGCCCTATACCTGGTGCTGATCTCAGGAGAAGTATTTTTAGTTGGTTTTGTACCTCTGCTGGTTGAATCGAACTTGTTAGTTCATTGTCGATGGAAGAGTTGCCTCTTTCTGGAAGGAACTATGGTGGTGGAGCATTTGGGGTTGATGGTGGTCCACTGGAGAAGTAAGTGGTTAGTTCTTCAATCTGTATTTCACATCGGGGTAATTGTTCACCTAAAATTGAAAGGACACATTTCGTGTTTGCTTGATACCACTTTCGTAACTTTCCTGCTTCTCTGGTTTGCCATCTCTGCTCTGATCTTCTGTGACGTCTTCTATACGATTGTTGGTCAGGCTCTTGGGAGACTTCTAATTGTGGTAGATTTGATGGATCTAGATGCGAGTTCTGACTTTCTTGGAGTGATTCAATAGGTTGTGATGTGTTCGTGTCATCTAGTTGAGGGGATTGTTGATCTGGTTGTGCAAGCCCCTGTCTCTGCCTTCGTTGTCTCCTTCTCCAATGTATGGTATGATGCTGTGCCCATCTTTCGAGGATACAGTTTTTGAGGGAAGTTGTCAAGTTGCTGAATTTAGCCTCGAAACAGCTCAACTCCTCCTGTGTTAATGAATGGTTCAGTAGGGGGATAAACTGCTGAGTATAGCTCATCAGGAGACTCTCAATGGGGTGTGGTGGTTAATTTCCCGTTTGATTTCTTTGATTTCTCCATGTATTCTGAGTATCGTTCAAGGACTCGACTGGGTGGTTGATGTTAGTAGGTAGCTGAGTCAGGAGTGGCTGATGACAAGCAGTAGGTGGCAGTGGTGAAGTTGATGGCAAGTGTGGTGGGAGGGGCAGGTACTGGCTAGTCGCACTGCTGGTGGTGGTACTCCGACTGTTACTTGATTTCTACTTGATCCCAGCTACAGAGAGCCGAGAAGCGATTTCTGCTGGCTGTTAGCCTCATCCTCAGATTCTCCCCCTACTTTGCCACTTATACATAGCCTTTGGCCACATTGTAAATGGCACTATAGGCTAGTTGGTAGAGCTGCCCGGAGGTCAGCTGGTATAGCATATATATGTATATGCATGTGGCTATTGTACGTATATAGATCTAAACGTTCATCCCAGGGTTGCTGCACAGGGATTTTTGAGAAAAGATTTTCAGGAGGGGAAAATCAGGACTTCCTAAAATTGAGGGGGGGCAAGCCTTGTATTGAGACTGTCCTGCATTACGTATGTGACTTTGATTTTTTTGAATTGCCCATCTCAGGGGGAGCAATGCCACTTTTAGGGGCGGGGGGGGAATGCCCCCCTTGCTCCCCCTCCTAAAAGAAGCTGTTTTAGCCTCTTGACCCCCCAAATTTTCAGAATTGATTAGTCTTTACATGTACAAAGTATTTTCTGCATTCATTTTGTCCCTCCCCCCTCACCTAAACCTTAAATATGTTTCATGTTTCATGACAATCAGCAATACATGTGCTATATGTATTAGTTAAAGCACGGAAGGAATGCACAATAATGGTACGAGGGGCGTGGTCGAGATAGCCATACAGCACGAGGTGTAGCCGAGTGCTGTATGGCTATGGTCTATTGAGACCACACTCCAAGTACCATTATTGCACGTACAGCACGTCCCTTTCCGTGCTTTAATTTATTGTACTTTGCATCTTACCGGCTGTATGAAAGGCTAAAATTATATCACTGTTATCATGTGGCACCTCACATAAACCGTCCTGTATGATGGATAAAGCACTGGCAGTGCCTTTGATTTGCCCAAGCAAAGTACAATAAATATACGTGTGTGTGAACATTGTATGTACTTGCTTGTTGCACAGTTTCAGAAGAGACAGCATACAGTAGTCGTGGATGGTATGTCAATATCATTGGAACTTGTAAGTGAAGTACATGTAAAAAATTTTTGTTGGATGTTGCCTAGCAACTAGATTTTATCACTTTTTGGAAGCTTATTTCGGGCTAAGGGATGGGTGTGGCTTAGTGAGACTTGGTCAGTCAAGTTACATCGCCTTAATTGGGAGTGCATTTGACTGTGCACCCCAATTAAGGTGGTGTAACCACTATAGTACGTGTATGTTGCATTATCTCCGGACTGGACAATGTTATAATTACAATGTATGTATGTAGATGTGTCAATGTACACTTACACTTGTGCCTTTAAAAGCCACCTCAGAGCTTTTGGACATACATGTATCACCAGACCCCCCCCTAGGTGTGTGTGTGTATGCATACCATGTGCATACATGCAAGATCCTCCCCCCTAGAAAGAATTCCTGTCAGCAGTTTTGCCATCATACAATGTACATGTATGAGAACACTGACACGTGAGGTCAGATTCTGTATGGTATATAAAGGGACATTTCCCATGTGGGTCATTAATGTGGTCCTTCTGATGTTGCTTTACATGTACATGTACATGTACAAGTGGAATAGGTGTTCGTGTACATGTACATGTACATGTGTCCACAATCCTCCAGTAATCAAGAAGCTCACTATTGCATGATTGTGGATAGCCTTAACACGTGGCTTAGCTGGGTGGGCCCTGTACAAATCAACCTGGTCAAACCAACATCCCTAAACAGGTGAACTCAAACTTTGGCATAGAGATGACTAAACCAGCAATGGCACCAAACTCAAACTTGATATGCATGTGTGATTTGTCCCAGCCAGCTGAGCTGCCTTGAACATCACTTACAATGGGGGTTGACCCCCACCTAAATACAGGCATATACTTTTGGAGAGTTTGGTTTTATTCTGTGGTGTTAGTTGTCACGTCTTGTAATATACACATACACGTACAGTGTACGTGTATATAATGTAAAGTGATTGTACTGCTCTCTATACCAGATGGAGTTAAATGATGAGCTGTTTCGACTGACCGATGTAGCCACCGAGGCCATCTACCCTGATGCCATGATTGCCGACTGTTATATCTACCTCTTCAATCTGGCCAATAAGGTATACATGGACATTGAACATATAATCCACAGCGAGGGACAGAGCAGCACCTAACATTATCACATGTATTATGGCATTGACTCACCATATTCTAGTAGATTGGCATTCCATCTTGCTGCTTGAAAAGCACTGAAGTGCTAGACTCTAGGCATTATACATGTATAATACGCACGTGCGCGAATCTTTAAAGTGCATGCACTATATTGAAACTCATTCTAATTATGTGTAAGAGGATCGAAGATTTTTAGGCAGAAGACAGAGACAAGAGAAAGAAGCTCTCTGTCTTACATCGAGCTGTATTTCAGGTAGCATTTAGCCTTTTTTCTTAGTCGTTTAGGCTCTGCCATCAAAATAGTGTGTGGAATGTTGCTGCAGTACCCTCGTAGGGTGTCACAGTAAGCAAATGATGCCTGAATGAAGCAAAATTCCAATAATTAATCTGCGCCTGTCACGCCCAAGCCATTGTTACCTCCTTTCAACGTGTGCATCTGAGAAAATGTGCGTCAGATGTACACACACACACACACACACACACACACACACACACACACACACACACACACACACACACACACACACACACACACACACACACATCAAGTGGGCACATGCATGCCGAGAGTTAATGATGTATGCATGTTAACAAAAGGCCAATACAATTCATAATTATCCTGCCATCACATTGTCTGATGCAGTGTTTCTTTCTGAAATACATGTAGATGTACATTTACTGTCTGAGGGTGATGGGTGGAGAGGGGAAGTGCCCCAAATCTCAGGTTTTGTCCGGGTTTTATCTGGGAGAAGTGTTTTCTAAAAAAGATAGAGATGTTCATGTATCCACTACTTCCCTGGGGCCACCCAAAAAAGGGGGGCTGCAACAATTTCACATTTTATGTACATGTACATGTACATACCCCCCCCCCCCCCCCCCCCCCAAGCAAAACTCTGTACGTGTACATGTATGTGATTCAGATGTGCATTGCTTTGTTTGCTTCTCAGGAGAGTCTGCATAGTGTTGGCAATTGGAAGCATGAGATGGAGCGCTATAACGTTGGTCCACGTCGTAGGCACTCTGTGTGGATGATGGCTGGACATAAGATCACAGACCAGGACTATACTGGATTCATTAGCCAGGCTAACGTGAGGGGCAATATCTCACAATAAATATAAGTATATCTTCCAATTTCTGCCTCCTCTAAAAATAATCAAGCTTGAATGTAAAATATCTTCATTAAAATGTTGAAGGATGTAGGAATGGCAGTGCCAAAAACCAGAGAAACAAGGGCGGTATATGCCACAAGACATAAGATTTTGGCATACAACAATAATAATATATACCACGCGTAGCCCCCATATTAAAAGAGATATAGGGAGGGGTTACACATGGTATTATTGTTATGTGCCATAATCTTTTGTCTTGTGGCGTATATACCGCCCTAGTTTCTCTGTTTTTTTTGCACTACCATTTCCACATCCTTCAGTATTTTAAGAAAATATTTTTACACTTGTTTCACTGGTTTTTCACTGCATCACAAAGTGTAATCTTGAAGCTAATGCAATGGCATGCTACAGCCCCACCCTCTTTCCACTGCACTCTCTATGTATGATATACTCAGGCGCTTACTGGAGGCGAAAAGGTTTACTATTAATGTTCGTTTAGATCTGAAATCCTTCTTCGCTAAGTTCTTGCACTTCTGGTGAACTTCTGTTGCACTGATGCAGGTGTAATTGTCTAATAGCACATGCATAAATAATCTGTATTGAGGAAATGGCGTTCAACTACGTCGAAGTGCTAGTAGATTCTTGCTGTTCTCATTCAAGAGGGATCCTAAGAAGATTCTGATGGCCAAGGATCATGCACAGGAGAGTTTTATGCCAAACTGAGATGAGCGCATTTGCCAATTTTGAGGAGATAAGAAGAAGAAGATGGAGAAATCAGTGGTGCAGCCATTTTCTATATGTCATTCATGGTGTATTTTTAATTACCTACTATGAGAGTTTTATCGTGTATAAAAACATTCATAAGCCATGTAATGTGTCTGAAAAGGCTTATAACTGTCCCGTTCGAGAGTTCTGAGCCATTACATTTGTAAGGCTAATGGGCGTGTCACTGCCATCCCTACATATAGAGTCTACCAACTCTCTGATATACAAGCTTGATAATTGCTCACAGAAAGGCATGCTAGCTTGTAGCATGCCATATTAATAACATTGACAGACAAGCATGATGCAAGCTTGTTAGATCAGCTTTGATTCAAGCTTGTAAAATATCCTGCCAAGCTTGCAACGAGATGCAATTTGACAAGCTTGAATAGAGCTGTTTTCTCTCTCCTATCTGTCCTGCAGGCTAAAGCAGCAGCCATGAAGATGAAGTTTATGGCAGTGAATGCCCGTGATGGGGAGAATGTGGAAGAGGCTGTTCTGTCACTAGTAACGGACACTGTGGCCTACCAGATAGCCCATCGTAATGATGAACCTGGTGACCCCTGGGCCACTCCTACTGTTGAAAATCAAGAAGAAGTATGTAATGTAACTTGTAAGAAGGGGTGCAAATTTTGAAGGCGTGAGATTATTTACACCTGGCCTCCAGAAACATGTGAAAGTAATAATTTAATTTCCCAAGGGATGAATTCCTCAATCCCCAGTTGTAATCAATTACATAGTATAACTTGTTTACAGCCAGGATGCCCTCCTCCCTATTACGACAATAAGCTTCATAACATGCTGACCCATTAAGTGAAGGTGAAGGTCACAATTACTACGCTTGAGGGGGCCTGGAGATTGAGGCTGTAAGAGTCAGCTAGACACTATGTTGATATAAGTACCATTTTCATCAGTTATCTACACGTACCACTCCTTGGCCTGCTACTGGCAGTTTTTCACTGCAGGTCAGGAGAGCACCTAGTTCCTTGCTGGACACACACAACTCTACGTGAAATGATATACCATCTACTGGACTGTATATAACACAACAGCTATGATAACTATAGTGAATATGATTGCAATAATATACACGTATATATAGTATTTATTACCTATAGCCTTTTCTATGCTTTTCTTTAATTT
Organism: Theonella swinhoei; assembly: GCA_963970385.1. NCBI lineage: Eukaryota > Metazoa > Porifera > Demospongiae > Tetractinellida > Theonellidae > Theonella > Theonella swinhoei. The sequence continues at coordinate 4,526,689 of OZ019949.1, read as the reverse complement.
GCAGTCTAGATCTTAGACAAAGAGCTGTTCTTTTCACCTTTTTGTGTGTATATTAGATCTATATATCCATATTATGCCTAAAACACAAAATTGCAGCCATTTTCATTGGAATTAAGTATTGGTAATAATCACAATAATAATAATAAGAGCAGAAAAAATTAGTTACTTTTATACGTAAAGATGCTGTAACACACATAAATACACATATTATGCCTATATCAGTCGTAAGTGGATGACATAATTCAACATAAAACACGTCAGTCAGAAACTGCTGCCACACACTTGCAGGTGTTAAAAAAACAGCATACATGTAGAATGATGTTAATGCTATCTGGCAGTCATAATTTTTGTTTACGAGACAAAACAGGGCTAGGCGAGTGACGCCGGAGTTCATGTGAAGCTCCACCACCCGGAGGTGTGCCCATGATATGGGACATGTGGCTGTGACGGCGAAACCTCCCGGAAGTCAGTAACAACCCTGACCACATGGTCAAGGATGTGTAGGGTGCTCACACTGATGGAGGGGATCAGGCCACTGGGCAGGGGGCCATTAAAGTCTTCTACTGCATCTGAGCACAGTGAGGCCAGGTAGATGAGAAACCTATCTGTCTGTGGAATAGTACAAAAAAATATACGTACATGTATTGGCACGAAAACACAGCTCACCCACAGCAGTCATATATGACTTGTGTGTGTATATATCTAGAGAAAATGATACGATTTGGGCCCATGACACTGTTTTAGGCACATATAATGTATGTACAGTACATGTAGATATCAAAGTTCTACCAACTGGGTTGGGCCGATTCATGCGCACGTATATGGCTTGAACAAAAGCACACATCATCTATATGTACAAGCATAGGTGTAGGAATATAAGAACAGCTGGGAAGGGTGCACTAAATCACACAGATCATAAGCATTGGTTCCGGGCCTTCCCCCCACAGTCAATGCAATCACCCACCCGCGTGCAAACTTACCAATGACGTAATCAATAAGTGCACGTTCCCGCGAAATCTCGGGGAAGTCACCTGTGTGTCGCGTTTACCGACTCTATCTTTTGTCTGGAACACTAATGCTACTCAACCACGTATCAGCGGGACAAGGAACAGTAGATTGAAAGGTGAGGTTTTTCCTTGTACACTGTGTTATAGGGATTTTAACATAACCGTCTGGCCGCACTTCGGAATTCAAACGACTGTAGCGTGTACAGAATGTAAGGCCAACATTTGTTGATTATTATTAATAATAATAATACTTTTAATGACTATAGAGGCCAGAAGGCCCATTTGTCATACAAACAGTAACAACAACAACAAAAAAAAAACGGAAAACAGAGAATATATTATCTACTCTTAAAAGCAACATGTATAAGTTTAGCTAAACTGAATATTACATTGTAATTAGGACAAGACATAACTGTTTTAAACTTTGCATCTGTGGAGAGCATATTATAGCTTTGTATTTCCCTTTCACAGGTACTTAAAAAGTGCTTGTATTCTGGCAATCTTTGTGTTGAAGAGCAGTTTAACAGAAAATGTTTTTCATCTTCCATGACTCCACATGTTTGACATACTCTTTCCTCTGGAGGTAAAGGTGGCCTGGTATATCTTCCTGTTTCAATGGCTAATTATAATGAGTGGCAACTTATTCTGAACCTTCCAATTGCTGTACGCAGGTGGGATGGTAGAAGCAAATAAGGTTCCAGGTTGTAGTTAATCTTGAATAGTTGGTAGGTTCTCATTTTCCGAGAGTATGTTATATCCTGTCTCCACTTTTGCAAATATTGATCATATAACCGTTCTTTGACACTAAGTATTACCTCTGCTGGCTCTAGTCTGGACACTTCATCATAAATATAGGATAAACCACAATGATTCAATACCGACCGTATATGTGATAACCACAGTGAATTGAACTCTTGGTGTTTTCTATAGCAGGCCCACAATATGGGAGATATATTGTGTGATGTTGAAAGACGTAGCCAATATTTAATAAATAATATATTTCTTCTTATTTTCAGTGAAATCCTGCCCAATTCTCCATAAACGCTGATATTTGTAGCTGATGATGGTACATTCAAGATGAATTTACAGAATTTTCGATGTATAAGCTCAATTTCAGTATTGTTTGATGTCGTGTAGTCCCATATCTGGCAACCATATTCAAGTACAAATAATTTAAGAAGCAGAAAGGGAGGTGGATAATCTAAGTATACAACTTTCTGCATTAATGAAAACAGAGCTTTTTTGGCTTGATTTGCTATTAGTTTCTCATGAACCGCCCGCATCAAGTTTTCAAGCGCAAGAATTTGATCATTTCCTTATTGCGCATGCTCAGATCAAATCCGCGTGTCCAGCTGTATACAATCTGAGCGCGATTTCCAGTACAGTCTAAACGATGCTCAACTATCACATATTTTGTATGTCCAGGAACAAATTAATACTTGTTAATTCCCTGGACCATTGCAAAGAGAGAGAGATTAATCATATTTAATATCATTTCTATCTGTTTATTGTTCTTGGTCGTGCACCTTGGTTTAAATAATGATAATGAACCTCCAGCCCTCATGTAATTCACGTGACACTTGGATGAGAAACTAATAATCAACAAATGTTGGCCACATTGTACATGGGACCACGTCGGGCACATTGTAAATAGGACCACGCTCCACATTTTGTACATTCCACCATGGGTTTGCCATCATCGCTTACAGCCCCGCACACACAAAGTACCTTGTAACTTACTTGGAGGTGTTGCAAACGATGATTGTTTGGCGGGAGGGGCTGGACGACCACAACGAGTCTGGGATACGGGGGTGCA